>OU342745.1:187474488-188074488 GCA_910589775.1 Avena eriantha | reverse complement strand
TTCTGGGATTTGTTGTATCTAAGAATGGGGTAGAGGTAGATCAATCTAAAATTGAATCAATTTAGAATTGGCCTACTCCCACGAATGTAAGTGCATAGTTTCCACGGATTAGCTAGTTTCTATAGGCGTTTTGTGAAAGATTTTAGCACCATTGCTGCACCTTTGAACGATTTGACAAAGAAAGCTGTTCCTTTTGTATGGGGCGTGGCCCAAGACATTGCATAAGATACATTGAAATGTTTGCTTACTTCTACACCATTACTTGCATTACCTGATTTTTCGAAGCAATTTGAAGTTGAATGTGATGCTAGTGGTATAGGCATAGGTGGCATTTTGATGCAAGAAGGTCAGCCTATAGCTTATTTTTCTGAGAAATTGAGTGGTGCTCGTTTGAATTATTCTATCTATGATAAAGAATTGTATGCACTTATTAGAGTACTTGAGGTTTGGCAACATTATTTGTGGCCAAAAGAATTCATCATACATTCTGATCATGAAGCATTGAAATACTTGAAAGCTTAATCAAACTTGTATAGAATATTAGCTAAATGGTGGAGTTGATTGAGTATTTTCCTTACATCATTAATTATAAGAAGGGAAAAGAGAATGTTGTCTATCTAGGAAGAATATGCTATTAACCAAACTTGATGTTAAAATTCCTAGATTAGAAGCTATTTGTGCACTTTATGCAAATAACCATGATTTTGCTGAACCATATCATTTGTGTGCTTTTAGAAACGCCTGGGATAAGTATCACATACATGATGGCTATTTGTTTCGAGCTAACAAACTATGTATTCCAGAATTGTCGTTGCGTTTATTCTTAGTACAGGAATAACATGTTGGTGGTTTGATGGGTCACTTTGGGCGTGAGAAGACGTTGCTCATGCTTGTTGATCATTTTTATTGGCCCAAGATGAGGCGTGATGTGTACAGATTTGTGAGCCGATGCATTACTTGCCACAAATCAAAATCCAAGCTGAAGCCTCACGGTTTGTATACACCTCTCTCTGCACCGACTACTCCATGGGAAGCCATTAGTATAGATTTTGTGCTAGGTCTACCTAAAACTCAGAGAGGTCATTATTCTATATTTGTGGTAGTGGATAGGTTCTCTAAAATGGCTCATTTTATTGCCTGCCACAAAAGCGACGATGCGTTGCATGTTGCTAACCTGTTTTTCAGGGACATCGTGAGATTACATGGAGTACCTAAGACGATTGTTTCTGACCATGATGTGAAGTTCATGAGCTACTTTTGGAACACCTTATGGGGGAAGCTAGGAATGAAGCTGCTGTTCAGTACTACATGTCATCCCCAAACAGATGGTCAAACGGAGGTGGTGAATCGAACATTATCACAGCTGCTAAGGACCATTGATTAAAAAGAATCTACGGGAGTGGGGAGAGTGGTTTCCCACATGTTGAGTTTGCTTACAACAGGGTTGTGCATTCAACTACTCAGCTTTGTCCTTTTGAGGTGGTGTATGGCTTCAAGCCATTGGCGCCACTTGATATGTTGCCTCTGCCATTACATGAGAGAGTTGATATGGAGGCATCCAAGCGTGCTGATTATGTGAAGAAAATTCATGAGAAGACTCGAGAGGCTATTGAGAAGAAAGGCAAGAACATTGCTGCTGCGAGGAATCAAGCAAGGAAAGAAGTGTTGTTCGAGCCTGGAAAGTGCTAGCCAAAATTAATGATAATGCCTACTCAGTTGATATACCTACTGAGGAATTTGGTGGTGCTAGCAACAGCTTCAATATTGTTGATTTGTGACCATATGCTGGAGAAGACCTTGGAGCGTCGAGGTCGACGCCTTTTGAAGGGGGGGATGATGAGGACATCCCTACAATTACACCTACCCCAATTACTAATGAAGATGTTCGAATTGCAAAGAAGGATCAATCCAATGAGATAAGGATTGGACCAATCACAAGAGCTTGTGCTAAGCTAGTAGAACAACAGGTGAACTTGTTTCTTAATGAACCTGGTGTTTTAATTAATGAGAATTTTATACTACCTAAGTCTTTGAATTATTACATGATCAGGTACTTAGTAGAAGAAGGCGTAGCACGGAGCAAGGAGCTAATTGAACAAGGTGTGTTGATCAATGAAGAATGCGTGAGGGAGGAGAGGGAGGAAGCGCAAGGAGCACACAACATTGAAGATCAACACTTGGTGGACAATCTCTGCCATGGCAGAGAAACGCCACCTTTCTCTGCCACGGCATAGAAACAGAGTCCTTTTTTGCCACGGCAGAGAAACATGCCCGAATTCTGCCACGGTAGAAACCTGAACCGAACACTTTGGGTCGGTTTGTACCCTTAGTTGGGTGGGACCAACTCGGATCCACCCTTAGGCCGCCGCCTCCCAGACTCTTAAATAGATGGGGGCGCACTACTATCTAGGTTTATACCACGTTAAAATATTTTGGAGTTGTTTCTTTCATAGAACCTCTGGAATTACCCTGTGTTCGAATTCTATAACTATAATTGAGTGTGATCTGTTGTTCCATTGGGAATTAGTAGATTGCATACTACCGTTCGTGGTCACGGCTGCGTGCGCAAGAGTGTGGTGTTCTGAATATCCTACCAGGTTCGAGATTTGTTGCACTGGCATCAGGGTTCGAGCGGGAGATATCTTAGCTACGCACTAGTTATCAATCATCCACTATTACCATCGACAAGAGCTTGCTGAGAAGATCGGCCCACCCCATATCAGTTAGTATTAGTGTAGGATTCTTTACCTAGTCTAGCAAGGTCCTTTCCCTGTAACCCTAGGTTTTGGTGCCATTATAAGCTAGACCTATGGGAGCCTTTAGGGCACAATGTTAGATACGGTACATAACACCCTCGCACATCGAACCGATCTCTGTAACTCGGCATTTTGCCATTTATTGATTTATAGCAGGAGTAGAGTTTCGCCACCGTTGTGGGACTTGAACCTGGGTAAGCTGTGTTACCTCATACTTGCCAACTCTCCGCCTTACCCCACGTCTCTAAACACGCTCTGTGAGGACCCCTCCATGGCGTACTCGTCGGCAATACCACGACACTACTTATGCTATGTCACGCCTCGATCTAACAATGACTTTGTGTGATGAGATTAGTTCGATGATCTGTAGATACTGGTGGAGTCAATAGGACGAAAAGCCGGTGTCACTAGATTGGTTGAGATAAAATGACGAGAGCTAACCAACAATGGGGAATGGGTGTTGTGGTCAAACCTCTAGGGTGGCCCGATCTTTCACGATTCCCTTTCGAATCGAGGATGGAGTGTGGGGAGAGGAGGGGAGGATGAACACGATGAACGCACGCACGAAGAACGCGATGAACACACACACAGAACCACGATACACATCAATAGCTCACGCCGGCGGTGACTGGTCCGGCGCAATCCCTAGGATCAGCGTCGGGCGGAGGACTCTCTCTCGAACTGGAACGGCGAGATGGGAGACTCGGTGAGATCTTGACGTTTAGGCAAAGGGACTCCGATGCCTAGGCCTTGTACAACGCGGAGGCACGATGCAAACTCCAACGAGGTTTGGGGATATTGGTGCTCCTTGGTCAAGGAGCATGAGGCAAGAACTAGATAGATCCATAAGGGGTTTCCACTAATTCCAATATCATGCCTCAGGTTTAGAATAGAGGTGGGGGGCTATATATAGGCCAGCCACAAGTTCAGGGGTAGTTTAGGCAGCTAAAGTATCAAAAGGGGGTGTTACAAGGCCAGAGGGCTGAGCTGGAGCGCGCAGGCCCTGGGGTATCCGGTAGTACCGGTCGGTTTAGCGGTAGTACCGGTCTGATTCGGTAGTACCGCTGGAAGGGTGTGGTAGTACCGGAGTGGGCAGAAGCTTTGGCATGAGTCTTCAGGTGCGCACGGTAGTACCGCTTGCTGAGTGCGGCAGTACCGGTGGGATCTGGGGCTTCGGGTCCATCTCTCTGCCCGGGGCGGTAGTACCGCTTGTGCAGTAGTACCACTTTTAGGGGCCGGTAGTACCGCGGTCTCTTGGCAGCTGTTGGCTGCTGCGTCGCTCCACTGGCTCGTGTCTTCATACCTGATGATGCATAGTGTCGGGGCATGAAAGTAGCAAGCTGTAATACCTCGGACATTACGCTCTAAGTTCAAACCTGGATATACCAAAAGTGGACAAGGGATTCTACTGCGGAGGCCCAAGGCCACCCACGTGTAGCCCCGTCGAAGCGGAGCAGGGCACGGTACCGGCCTGCCCTTATCCACTTTCAAGAACATCGGGACAAGAGTGGGCGGCATAAGCGACAGGTAACGCGACCACGACATACACAAATGAGCATGTATGTCTGCGACTTACAATAGACATCAGACTCACACCACCTAAAAGAAATAGAAATAGGAATATTCAACGCCATACGGCAAGATCCAAATATCCTAGATAGATATAATATTTTAGGATACATCCTCAAACATCATGCAACAGAGTACCAAGCGGAAACGGGAAACATGATCCGAGTACAGATAAGAAGCAAATCGGCATAAGATGCCCTAGAAATAAGCATATCCCGCCCACAGATCTCAAGGATCTCTATCCCCGGAATATCAACACCTGACGGTCGTTGCCACCATCATAGGTATCTTCGACCCAGTAGCCTTCCTAAGAGTATACCTGTCCACCTAAACCAAATATTTAATGTGTGAGACCCTAGAGGTACTCAGCAAGTCTTAATGCATCTAAAGGGAACAATCTGGGGGTGACGCAATTGCAGCGAAAGATAATATCTATAAAGAGCTATAGAGACTCACTACACATCTGCCCAACCAGAGATGGACGGACGCCCGTTAATTAAATATCAACAGTTATATAAGCAACATAAATAACCTCGCTTGTCCTCCTGCTCGCTTACCAATGAGAAGGCGGGAGAACATCCCATCCGTTGGCAATTTTATTAACCATTCCATGAGTGTTGCACTATTTACTAGTCATGTCTTAGTCAAATTAAAGGCTGTACTTTAGTTATGCTTGTCTATGATCGAGAAATTGTGCTCCAAGTCGTCCATAACCGCGGACTTGGCTTTCAGAAAGATTTACCCTGCAGGGGTGCACAAATAGCAACACACACACGATCAACCTCGGAAAGAACCAAATAAAATGCAACAAAGCCTCACGATAAAGCATTCGCATGATTCATAAATCATTTCAGGGGGCCACCCCACTAAGCTACCCGCAACGAAGTTAGCCTGCTCCGAGACGGGCCCAGGATTTGTGTAGACGGCGGTAAACGACTGGGAACCCGAAAGTGTGATTGAGCTTGTCGATACAGCGAAAATGTGTCATAGGTACAGGATAGTAATAAAGCCCCAAACTAGTTTGTGGCCCCAAGAAATAAAGTGTGAATCAAGCTCAGGCAAAGGGGGATTCATAGAGTTTCTCGTATGTGGATAGTGTGAATAGTCAAGGAACAGGTATCTAGTACCCGGGGTCCTACGGGACATAAGTGAGCTTAAAGAACCAAATAGCTTATAATGCTCACCGATGCCTCTTTCATTAGTTCTCTACTCATATTAAGTTGTTTAGGTACCTCATTATCCAAAGACTCGCATCAATCCTACACATGCAATTCTATGACTCGCATGGCTCAAACAACTCCTGCAGTAATGGCTCATGGGATGGAGGTACAAGCTTCGGTGGGGTTTAAAAGTAAACGCTATGCAATACTTGGAATTCAATTTAATACAATCGCGACTCAATGATGCAAGAGTAAGATAGAAGCATAGGTACTATATGTATGCAAGCATGGGGAATTGCTTGCCTGACAGTTATGTTGCAGGATAGGAAGGACCCGGTAATACTCCTGAGGCTCTTGGTATTCTCCTTGCTCATTGTCTATCCAGATAAAAACCAAACACACAAGGGGCCAAAATAAATATATTGCACAATCATATAAATAATATGCAACAAGCAAACAAGTATGGCATGATGGAATGATGCACAATTTACATGGTATAGCATAGCATGGCATGGGTGAGGTGTGGTGTACAAGAACGAAGCATTTTATTAAGTTTTTAGTCATGTTTTGCTCCCATAAACATTGATGCATACTTAATATTTATATGATGCATGCTTCAATTCATATCATGGAATACATAAACAGAGCGGACTCATCGCGCTGATCGATTTAGACATATTATTTTGTCGAATTTGGAATTACAGAAATAAAGTTATGAATTTATTAAGAATAAAGCATTTTATTTCGTTAAACAATTTTGAAATTTTAATTGTCCAAAAGTTATTTTAAATGTCATATTCATACTCCTTGTATTTTTCTGATCCAGTATGATATATAAAACATGTCATTTGGATAAACCAATAAAAAGATATGAATTATTGTATAAGTTTTTCTTTTATTCATTTTCAGAAAAGGTAAAAGCCAAAACATATTTTGTACACTGACGAACCTAGCCAGGAGGCACGGATTATTAAATACCAGGATGGTCTGGATTTCTGAATTTTGAATGGATGTTGTCAGTGCCGACTAGCTAGCTGCAACGATATTTGCCGGACGATTCCGGAAGATTTAGACCACCTATTTGAGTGTGGTTTGCTTCTGCGTGGAGCTGGTTATACCTAGGAGGAGTGAAAATGAAGAGATTCACCGGAAATCAGTTGTACCGGCCGGAAACTTGATGGGAGCAGAGGGTAAATTTAGGCACTGACGGAAAACAAATGAACTAAAAAAAAATGCAGCGTCGACAGCGAGAAAAGGCGAAGTTCCACGGATGATTTCGAGAGATCCCGACCTCTGTTTTGAGGAAGGCAAGATGCGTTGAGAATCTGGGTTAACCAAGAATAATGTGAAGTTGATCTTTTCTCCGAAGGGGATCTGTGCAGAGCATGAACGTGCGGAGAAAAGAGGAAGAAAACAACTGCGTTAACTGAATCGGAGCAGGTCGTGATAAACAACCAGCTGATCTCGATTTCAAATGACGGTGGCGAGCTCATCGCTGATCCGTTTTGGGCTAGTTTTAATCTGGTGTGTAGAGGGGACAAAGGGGTTCACAAGTAGTCAAAGGGAGTCTCCGATGAGGGGCTGAATCGCCCGTAAAATAGAGAGGATCAGAGGTGCTGGGAGAAGTCGTTCTGACGGACTGACAAGCCGTTTTCACCACGAGATGAGGCCGACTTTGTTAGAGGATTACGAGTTCTTTTTTCGACGGATTTTGGTTCCTTTTGGATCGGGAGCTAGCTGGTGCATGCAGATACAATTAGAGACAAATTCATGAGCTGTAGGTGGACTGTACCGGATGCTAGCTTGCGAGGAACAGAGGCAAAAACATGGTCCACAACTGTCCATCCGTAGCAGATTTCAGCGCGACGATGCGATCTTTGATCGACGATTGCGAACGCGTTCGGGATCGGAACAGAGCACCGTTTGTTTCTGGGGCTAGCTTGTATATCCGAGATCACGGTGACGTGAATATAATCGCCGGAAATGGATTGTGGAGGCCGGAAACAGTCTCGGTTCTGAGGCAACCACAACAACCGCCAACTGTCGGTGAGATGCCGAGACACGATGATTTCCTGCTGACTTCGCGAGATGTTTTTGATCAATATACTGGATAAAATTGAGCATCGTTTGATCCTAGTGGTAGCTGGTTCATTCTTCTACGCGTAGATCTATAGGTTAGCGCTGGGACGAAGTGGGATGGCTGGAAGAGACGAGGGAACAGGGGCCTGCATCACTGCTGCTGTCTACACGCGTTGTGCAGCTGCTATGCGCTTGCGCGGGCGTGGCGCGGCGTCGGCGCGTGTTGGCGAATAGGAGAAGGCGAGAGAGGGGAAGAGAGGGAGGCAAAGCTCACCGAGATGGGGATGGGGAAGGATGGCTCGGCCGGAGGCGGTCCGTGGTGACGGGTGTCGTTTCCAACACTCTACTCGCACGTATCTCTCTCGCTCAACTCACTCGATCAGACACGAAGAACAGGCAAGAATTTTGTGCTGCGCAAAGCGTTGCAGCTTTTCTGTCTCCCTTGGCGATTTAAAGGGAAAATACAACCGAAAACTCAACGAGGAGCCCAGCTCACGAACGGGACTTGCGGCCGTGCCATCCCACGTCCTCCCGATCGGAGTGGTGAAGCCGTCCAAGCGCTCTAATCGTGCCATCCCACGATCCACTTGTGACGGCTAGCTAGCTAACAGAAAAGAACAGCTAACTACCTGGACCAAATCACAAACAGACTCACGATTCAGTCCCTAACTTATTTTCTACAGAATACAAGCTCCTGACAACAGCATGCACTGCTACAGTAACTGAATATGCAACGATCAAAGAGAGTAGGTGCAGGTTTAATCCAACACTTCACCCCCTTAATCCTGCACCTTGATGACGCCCAAGAGTCGACGCAGCTCGATGAACCGCACAAATCTGAGCGCCTTGGTCAGAATGTCAGCCAACTGGTCCTCCGTGCGCACATGATCCACATCAAGTTGTTCCTTCTCAATGCTGTCTCTGATGAAGTGAAACTTGGTGTCAATATACTTGCTGCGATCATGATGAACTGGATTCTTGCAAAGAGAAATGGCTGCCTTGTTATCAAACAGCAGATCAAACTTTTCCGGAGTTCGCCCGATCAGATCACCTAGGAGGCGACTGATCCAGATCCCTTGACATGCCGCTGCACCTGCGGCAATATACTCTGCCTCACACGAAGAGAGGGCTACAACCTTCTGTTTCTGTGAGCACCAGGTGATGAGGTTGCCGCCAAGGAAAAACACCATTCCAGTTGTGCTCTTACGACCGTCTTGATCTCCGGCATGATCACTGTCACTGTAACCCACGAGCTCTGGAATTCCTTCTCCTTTTCTGAAACAGCAGCCATAGCCCAAAGTGCCTTGGACATACCTGATAATTTGCTTGACCATGCTCCAGTGAGTTTCGCTCGGATTTTCCATGAAACGGCTGGCTATTCCCACTGCAAACGCAAGATCAGGCCTAGTGTTGACCAGATATCTGAGGCTCCCAATCACACTCCTGTACAGAGTCTTGTCGGCCTCAACAGCGGTGTCGTTTTTCTTCAGTTTCTGACGGCTTTCCATCGGTGTGCGGCTGCTGTTGCAGTTTGCCAGCCCAGCCGTTTGCACGATCTTTTCTGCATAGCTTTTCTGGCACACGGTGATCTGACCGTCATCTTGCACAACCTCGATCCCCAGGTAGTAGTGGAGGAGACCAAGATCGCTCATTTTGAAAAGCTTCTGCATCTGCTTCTTGAAGTCGATGATGGCGCTCACGTCAGTGCCTGTGATGATCAGGTCATCGACGTATACTCCGATCAGCAGGTATGAATGGTTGTCTCCGCGCCGATACACCGCGTGTTACAGTGAGCTACGGATGAACCCGAGGGAGACGAGCGATGCGTCCAGCTTCGCGTACCAAGCTCGAGGAGCCTGACGGAGTCCGTACAGCGCCTTGTGCAGTTTCAGTACTGCATCCTCCTTTCCGGCGACGACGTAGCCCGGCGGCTGGGACACATACACCTCCTCGCTGAGCACACCGTTCAGGAACGCAGATTTTACGTCCATGTGGTGTACCTCCCAGCCGGAGTGCGCCGCCAGCGTGAGTAAGAGCCGTACCGTTTCCATCCTTGCCACTGGCGCGAAGACCTCCTCAAAATCCACCCCATGTCGCTTAGCCCTTTGCTACCAGGCGTGCCTTGTGCTTGACGAGGTTGCCGTCGGCGTCGCGCTTGACCTTGAAAACCCACTTCAGGCCAATCGCCTTGTGCCCGCGTGGGAGCGTCGTCTGCTCCCATGTCTTGTTCTCAGTGATGGACGCCATCTCCTCGTCCATCGCTGCACGCCACACCACGTCGCTGATTGCCTCATCCATATTCCGAGGCTCCTCCGCCGTGAGCATGCACTCCTCTCCAGGTTCGGTGACGGCCTCGCTCTCAGTGGCGTCGTACACGCACGAGAGACGCCGGTACCGTAGAGGTCCAGTGTCCTCATCGTACGCGTCCTCGTCAGTAGGTGGCGTAGCCCACCGGATGCCGCTGTTGGCCGCGGGGTCCGACGATGATGAGGTAGCGATGCCATTGGAGGGAGGCGTCGATGGAGGGGGCGTGCGCGGCGTAGCCGTGCGAGCCATGGACGGTGTGCGGAGCGCCGGCGTGGACATGCCTGTGTCCTGGACACGAGCGGGCGAGAGCACGGTCGACGGCGCAGCTCCCGCGCCGGTGTCCAACTTCAGTGTGCCATCCTGGAGCGTGTACGTGACGATGAACGACGGCTCCGACGGCGTGGCTGCACCGTTCTCTTCCCACTCCCATGACCTGTTCTCTTCAAACACAATGTCACGGGATACCTGAAGTTTGTTAGCGATGGGGTCGTAGACACGGTAGCATTTTGATCCTTCTTCATAGCCGATGAAGAGCATCTCGCAGGATCGATCAACCAGCTTGTTCACCCCTGGGCCTGTCTTCTTCACGTGAGCCACACATCCGAAGACACGCAGGTGCTGGACGTTTGGCTTCCGTCCATACCACAGCTCGTATGGGGTGACGCCGTTCAGAGCTCTCGTCGGCGCACGGTTCAAAATGTAAACCGCCGTCCTGACGGCTTCGCCCCAGAACTGTGGCGGCACGTTCATGCTTTTGAGCAGGCACCGCGCCATTTCCACCACGGTCTGATTACGCCTCTCAACCACACCGTTTTGCTGAGGGGAGTATGGTGCGGTGGTGTAGTGGACGATGCCGGTCTCGTCGCAGAGCTGCTGGAACTCCCCTGAGTTGAACTCACCCCCTCGATTGGAGCGGAAACCACGGAGCTTGCAGCTTCCTGTTGCCTCCGCGGCGGCCTTGATTTTGGCGAAGCGCCGGAAGGCGTCGCTCTTGGCCTTCAACACCTCCAACACATGTAGCGGCTGTAGTCATCGACGAGGAGGAGAAAGTAGCTGTTCCCTCCGATTGTCGCCGGCGTGATCGGACCACAGAGGTCCGTGTGCACCAGCTCGAGGCCCCGCTCTGCCCTGTACGACGATGCACTGGGGAATGGTGCTCGGTGTTGCTTGCCAAGTGTGCAGCCGTCGCACAACTCCTCGACGCGGGCGATGTCAGGCAGGCCTCGCACCATGCCACGCCGCGACATGGTGTGCAGCGCTCGGTAGTGTAGGTGGCCAAACCTGGCGTGCCACCTCCACGTCATGTCATCGCTCTTGGTCATCAGGCACACCGGCGCGTCATAGGTGAGGATGCCGGTGTAGAGACGGTTGCCAGTGCGCCTGACGCGGGCGAGCAGGTTCTGGACAGGGTCGTGGATCGTCACCATGCCGTCGGAGATCGCGATCTTGTACCCGCCCTCGTCCAGCTGGCCCACTGAGACGATGTTGCTCCGGAGGCTGGGGATGTAGTACACGTCGGCGAGGACGCGCTGCTCGCCGGACTGTCCGCGGAATATCACATATCCTTTTCCGCGAATGCTGACGACAGAGCCATCGCCGAATTTGACAGTGCCATGCACTGTCTCGTCTATCGACGCGAAGACATGCCTAAGCCCTGTCATGTGGCTGCTTGCGCCCGTATCAAAATACCACAGGCCATCGGGGGAAGGCACCGGAATTACCTTCTCTTCGTTGAGGTAGACGGCCTGTGGCACCACGGCCACCGCCTCGGTGGCAACAGCCATCATCATCGCGGGGGCCTGATCCTCCTTAGCCTGAACCAGGTTGGCCTGCTCCTACTGCCGCTCGCGGTCTCGCTTGGCCTTGCGACATTCTTTCGCCCAGTGGCCAGCCTTGCCGCAGTAGCGGCAGTTACCCTTGCGCCGTTCGCCGTTGCCGGCGTTGGTGCCGCCACTGCCACCTCCGTTGTTTCCGGAGGCGCCGGTGTCGTGCGGCCTGGGCTTGTGCGCGGACCTGCCGCTGCTGCCACCGCCGTGCGTGCTCTGACGCTGGCGCGTAGCCCATTCTTCCTCCGTCAGGAGGAGCTTGTCGATGCCGTCGCCGATGTCGTCGAGGTCGTACCCCTCCTCGGCCGTAATCAATCGGCCGGTAACCTCCTCTATCGTGAGTGACCGCATCTTTACGGTCTGCTCGATGGCCATTACCATCGGGCGGTACTTCTTCGGCACCACCCGGAGGTACTTGAGCACCGCGCGGTACTCTGCGACGGGGTCGCCGAGGAGCTCCAGGTCGTTGACGATGGCGGGAGCCGAATCGAGAAGTCCTCAATTGATTCGCCATTCTTGAAGCGCAACTCCTCCTACTCGCGCCGGCGCGTCTGCGCCTTCGCCTCCCGGACGCGCTCGCAGCCCAGCCTCATGGTCTTGATGGTTTCCCATGCGGTCTTGGCGCAGTCCTTGACGGCGAGCGTTCGGACCAGCTCCGGCGGCACTACCCGAAGCAGGGCGGCCAGAGCGGCGCGATCGTCACCTGGTTCTTCCGCGCCGAACTCGATGACGTCCCACAGGTGCGCGGGCTGCAGCTGCACGCGCATCACCATCGCCCACTCCGCATAGTTGGAGCGGGTCAGAGTGGGGTACTGCGCGTTGCCGGAGTTCTCCCGCACGATGCGCTCACGGACGACGATCTCGCCACTGCGCCGTATCAGGCTACGACCACGCCGCGGAGTCGGGGTCACCGAGGTGCGGCGCTGTGGTGGCGGCTTGGACCCGCCTGCGATGGCGCTCTCTGCCTGTGCCCCCTTGGCCTTCTCCGCAGCCGTCGCTCGTTCGGCGGAGGTCGACATCTCCTGGAATCGACAGGGCTCTGATACCAAATGTCGTTTCCAACGCTCAGCTCACTCGATCAGACACGAAGAACAGGCAAGAATTTTGTGCTGCGCAAAGCGTTGCAGCTTTTCTGTCTTCCTTGGCGATTTAAAGGGAAAATACAACTGAAAACTCAATGAGGAGCCCAGCTCACGAACGGGACTTGCGGCCGTGCCATCCCACGTCCTCCCGATCGGAGTGGTGAAGCCGTCCAAGCGCTCTAATCGTGCCATCCCACGATCTACTTGTGACGGCTAGCTAGCTAACAGAAAAGAACAGCTAACTACCTGGACCAAATCACAAACAGACTCACGATTCAGTCCCTAACTTATTTTCTACAGAATACAAGCTCCTGACAACAGCATACACTGCTAGAATATGCAACGATCAAAGAGAGTAGGTGCAGGTTTAATCCAACAACGGGGACACCGGTTTGGCCACAGCGGCCGCACGGTGATCATGGCGACAGCAACGAGCGCCTACAGGTGCCAGGCGGCGACGGTGAGGGCACGGGCAGGCTCTCCTCTTGTACTGCTCCTCCTAGCCCTGCACATCATCGCTGAGGCTGCGGCGTTCTCCTCGCGGTAGCTCCGGGTAGTAGAGTGATCGATGGCTACGGCAAGCTGGGAGGCCATCCTTGGTTTTAGATAGGTGGTGTTCCTTTTACCAAGCACCTGTATGCCACGGTTGAATAGATGGGTGGAATGGTGCACATGCAAATAGGCACACACGCACACCTTGCGCATGGCACATGCACACACATGCATGGCTCGGTAGGATTTAGATGGTTGGGTTAGCTAGATTGGTTTTGAACAAAATTCAAACAAATCAAAAGATCAAATAGTATTAAATAGGAAGACATGGCACAAGGAGTGTGACCATGATTTCATGTGACTAGATAGAGTGCATATTATTGCATGTGTCTAGCACTAGCAATATTGTATGCATGTGTGAATAGAAGGAGATTGACCCATAACATATATGGGTGGCATGATTTTAATATCAACACAAGAACAAAAGACCACATGAATATGTATGGTAGATTGAGGAGGGGGTCAAAAGGAAGTGGACATAACAAGTTAGTAGGTGGAATAGAATTAAAGAGATATTCCCTCAACTCAACTTGGGCACTAAGCAATATATCAATAACCAACTACAATAGATCAAGAGGTCAAAACAAGTAATAAGGTAAATGCAATATTAGGAGAAGAGCCAAATGAAAAGCATTTTATATGATGCTCAAATGCAACGTGGCATGGAGACATGAGCATGATATAATGATGATGCAATTAATTATATATAGGAAGCATCATTATATAGACTAGGCAAGTAGCATTGCAATTGTTAGACAATTGGGATTCTCTTGATGTAGGCGTTGTTGTTGATTCTCTTGAGGACCTTGAAGGGACCATCGCCTCTTGGCTTTAGCTTGGAGTCGCATTCCTTGGGGAAGCGGTCCTTGCTTAGGTGTATCCATACGAGGTCACCTTCTTTAAAGATCATCTCCTTCTTGTCCTTGTTTAACCTTGAAGCTTGGCGAAGGACTTGTTGCTTGATTTTAGCTCTTGTTTCTTCATGAAGCTTCTTCATAGCTTGTGCGGCTTCGCGACGTCCATGTGTGTGCGTTCATGGAGAGGTAGTGGTAGGATGTCGAGCGCGGTGGGGGGCACAAAACCATAGACGATCATGAAGGGACTCATCTTGGTTGTTGAGTGCTTGGCTCGGTTGTAGGCGAACTCGGCGTGGGGAATGCATTCCTCCTAATCCTTCAAGTTCTTCTTGATTAACACACATAGAAGAGTTCCGAGGCTTCGGTTGACAACCTCGGTTTGTCCATCGGTTTGAGGATGCGACGTGGATGAAAAGAGGAGCTTGACGCCGATCTTGGCCATGAGGGTCTTCCATAAGTAGCTCATGAATTTGACGTCGCGGTCGGAGACGATTGTTCTTGGCACACCATGAAGACGGACGATTTCCCTAAAAACAAATTGGCAACATGTGAAGCATCGTCAGTCTCATGGCACGGTATGAAGTGTGCCATTTTGGAAAAGCGATCCACGACAACAAATATAGAATCATGACAATGCTTAGATCTAGGTAATTCTAACACAAAATCCATGCTAATGTCGTACCAAGGTGTATGAGGAATAGACAATGGCATATAAAGACCATAAGGGTTAGCTTGCGACTTAGCTTGAACACATGTCGTGCATCGTTGAATGTAGCGCTCCACGTCGTGCTTCATCTTGGGCCAAAAGTAGTGAGTGGAGAGCATGTCCAATGTCTTTTCACGGCCAAAGTGACCTATAAGGCCTCCACCATGAGATTCTTGGAGAAGCAAAAGTTGGAGCGACGATTTCAGAATGGAAAGCTTGTTTTGTTTAAAGAGAAAGCCCTTATGAAAATAGAAATCATCAACTCCTTTGTCATTTGAGCACTTTGCGAAGATTGGTTCAAAGAACGGGTCGGAAGCATACAAAGATTTTATTTCCTCAAGACCCAACACGTTGATTTCAAGTCTCCTAAGAAGGCTTGTGTGTTTGCGAGACAAAGCGTCCGCAACTACATTATCTTTGCCCTTCTTATACTTGACAATGTACGGAAAATACTCCATAAACTCAACCCACTTAGTGTGTCTCTTACTCAAGTTGGCTTGGCCTTTGAGATATTTCAACGACTCATGGTCGGAATGTATGATAAATTCCTTGGGCCATAGGTAGTGTTGCCAAACTTGAAGGACACGAACTAAGGCAAAAAGCTCTTTGTCATAAATTGGATAGTTAAGGCGAGCACCATCAAGTTTCTCGCTATGGTAGGTTATAGGACGTCCGTTTTGCATAAGGACTCCACCAATCCCAATACCACTAGCATCGCACTCTATCTCAAAAGTTTTTGTGAAATCCGGTAACGCAAGGAGAGGTGCGTCGGTGAGCCTCTTTTTGAGTTCATCAAAAGCTTTTTGTTGTGCATTGCCCCACACGAAGGTGCCATTATTTTTGGTCAATTCATTGAGGGGACAAGCAATGGTCGAAAAGTGTTTCACAAAGTGATGATACAAACCGGCCAACCCATGAAAACTTTGGAGTTCACTCACATTTGTTGGGATGGGCCAATATCGTATGTCCATTTGATGCAGCCCGTCCTATGGACGCTCCTACATCTACACCACCAAGTCCCCCAAGTGGACCCATGACCCGTGCCCGCGCCAAGCTCCTTCAAGCTAAGGTGAATTCGCTCCTCTCATCTTGTGACTTTATACCACTACTCTGTGCATCATCAGGTACAAACCTCCACCACGACAACCCACGAGACCTGAAGCTACACCTGTACTGAAGCTGCCAGAGCCGGAGTGTCCGCCAAAATCTAGCCGGAGTGTCCGGCGTGACTCAGCCGGAGTGTCCGGCCTACCCCAGCCCGGTACGGGCTCGGACATTCTATATGGCAAATCGGACACTGCTCGGACACTACCCGGAGTGTCCGGCCACCCTAGACTGTCCCGTCAAGTCAACTCGGACTGTCTGGCCTGATGATGGGCCTACGAGCCTAGCTGGGCCCTGTGGCCCATGTATCCCTCTACATCGCCCAGAACTCTACTTTAATGCCTGAAATACTCCTGAACCTGTGGCTGGCCTATATATAGCCACCCACCTCTATTGTAAACCCTAGGCATAGATGATAGACTAAAGAAAACCCCCTTTGTGGAATCTCTAGTTTTGCCTCATCCCCTTCTACCAAAGGGGATCGACTATCGTCACCACCTCGTTGGAGTTTGCATCGCGTCTCCCTCGTTGTACAAGGCCTAGGCATCGGAGTCCCTTTGCCTAGACGTAAAGACCCTCTCCAAGGTGTTCTTTCCTCTCCGCTTGGGATTGACGGGAGCACGTTGGCCGATCTTTCCTTGCGAGGATTCTATCGGACCGGTGGCCACCGGTGAGAGCAATCGGCCTTGTATCGTGTGTGTTTTGCGTGTGTTCATCGTGTTCTTCGCAAGGTGTGCATCCGCTTCCGCTACCTTCTCCCTTTCCCCTCGTTTTCCCATCGATTTGACCACGAGATCCATGAAGATCGGGCCACCCATGAGGTTACCCCATAACATTTGGTATCAATAGCTTCGTTGCTCACGATTTCCCCCACAAAATTTTCTTCTATCCACCAACAATTCGAAAATCCCCAAAAAACAGCCCATATTTGCCTTTGGATCGATCTCTTGATTTGGAGTGTTATTTGTGGTTTTGATCCGACCAAACCTTGTCTTAGGAGTTGGTCCAGCTTTATCCTGCGTTTTCCCAGCCCAATTCAGCTAGTTTTTCACGGATTTGAGGCCTTGAGGCGAGGATTTCCGCTCAAGAACACGAGCAGGAAACCCGCGCCGGAGTGTCCGGACCGATTCGACCGGAGTGTCTGGCCCGACCGGAGTGTCCGGCACAGATAGACCGGAGTGTCCGGCTGTAACGCCAGTTTTGACAGTTTGCCTCATTTTTCGCATTGGCTAATTTCTTTGTTTGCTCGTGTCCCGTGTGCATGTCAGCAACTAAAAGCAAGCTTCCGCATCAACAATCCCCGCGCTCATTGACACCACGGCCCACGAACATCATCCCGCAACACCGACAACAAGTTCATCATCACCAACGAAGGTATAACTTGCGTCACCTTGTTAAAGCCTATCTTCCTTTGTGTGTACTTGTCCCATGAGAGTGGCTCATCTTGTGTTTGCTTGAGCATTGTGCATTTGTCCTTGGATAGTGAGAGTGCAAGAGCAATATCAAGTGTGACTAGGTAGAATCAAGGGAGAGCAAAAAAAGAACAAAAAAGAAAGAAAAGATACAAAGCAAAAGAAAAAGAAAATTAGTCTCCCCTTGCAAAAGAGAGTCTCAAATATTGTAAGCAAGAGATAAAAAAAGAGCGCCCAAGGCAACTGCACAAATCCATTGCTCATTTTTCTTCTTTGCAAACGAGCCACGGTCTCTCCTTGCATTGCACGACAATGAGCTTAGTCTTCGTTAGGACATTTTGTTTGCTCATTTTCATAGTCGTGTCAATCCCAACAATCTCCACGTGTGTGTATATAGTCGTAGGTTCTCGTCACCCCTTTGAGTTGTTGACCTTCGCCTTTGACTTGAGTTTTGTTTGGATTTTACCCACTTTTGACTATCCCTTTTCTTTTGGTTGGTTCTTTGGCATTCCAAAATCCTAACCTACCACCAACAAGCTTTTGAGAGTTAGTTCTTTCTTTAGTGTGAGTTTTCTTTGCAATTCCACTTTGCACGCTTATAGCTCTCACTTGTGGTGTCTAGTTTGGTGCAATCCCCAAGGTGAGGTACAAGGCTAACACCACCATACTCCACTTCCATATACAATACTTGTGTGTTTTGCATGATGGATAGGCACGGTGAGTCCAGCCAACCACCTCCCCAAGAAGAAGATCAAGGACCGTACATGACGCGCGCAAGTCACTTCATCGTTCGACAAGAGTTCCATGAACGTTGCCAAGCTCTTGGGACGCGACAAGATGAACAATTTGGCGAGACGCAAGCGGAGTTCAAGAACATCGACAACCGCTTTGATGGCCTCGAAAGGCAAATGCAAGCAATGGATCACAACTTCGGCCACCAAAATGAAACGCTTCAACGCTCCGTCACCGAAACAAATGACAATCTTCGACGCATCATCGACGAAATGGCAAGACCACGTTCACGCGCATCAAGCTCTTCAAGTTCTTCGTGTCGTTATGCACCTCCGCAACAAGATCTACCTCCAAGTGCTCCAAGACACAATGATGCCCCTGTGGTTGAAGATGGATCCTCTTCGAACTATGTACCTTCCCCACGGCACGCTGCAACGTCAAGCTATGATGGTGATTTCTCTTCAAGGCCACGAGCAAGGCAAGAAGCACACCTGATGCAGCCCATCCTGCGGATGCTACTACATCTACAACGCCAAGTCCCCAACATCGTCACCAAGTCAGCCAAGTCCCAAAGATCGTCCCCAAGTCACCCAAGAAGATGGACCTGGAGCAGCCAGCTCAAGAACCAGAGTCTCCAACGTCTTCGCCCCGGAGAGTCCGCCCGATGCCAGCCAGAATGTCTGGCGCTACCGGAGTGTCTGGCCTGACCACACCAGTGTCCGGCCTACCCTAGCCCCATCCTGGTGCGAACATTATGTGTGCTACATCGGAATCTACCTGGACACTACATGGAGTGTCTGGCCACCCCGGACTGTCCGTCCCACTCGACCCGGAGTGTCCGGCCTGACCGGACTGTCCGGCCCTGAAACGCCGGAGTGTCCGGCCTACGCGATGGGCCTGCGAGCCAACAGTTAGGCCCTTGGCCCATGTACCCCTCTATTCCGCACCAAACCCTAGTTTTATGCCCAAACTACCCCTGGACTTGTGGCTAGCCTATAAATAGAGCCCCCACCCTCATTGTATCCCTTAGGCATAGATGATACACTAAATAAAACCCCCTTTGTGGAATCTCTAGTTTTGCCTCATCCCCTTCTACCAAAGGGGATCCACTATCGTCACCACCTTGTTGGAGTTTGCATCGCGCCTCCCTTGTTGTACAAGGCCTTGGCATCAGTGTCCCTTTGCCAAGACGTCAAGACCCTCTCCAAGGTGTTCTTCCCTCTCCGCGTGGGATCGAGGGAGCATGTTGACCGATCTTTCCTTGCGAGGATTCTATCGGACCGGTGGCCACCGGCAGGAGCAATCGGCCTTGTATCGTGTGAGTTTTGCGTGTGTTCATCGTGTTCTTTGCAAGGTGTGCATCCGCTTCTGCGACCTTCTCCTTTTCCCCTCGCTTTCCCATCAATTTGACCACGAGATCCGTGAAGATCGGGCCACCCACGGGGTTACCCCATAAGATTGGGACACAACAAGTGATAACTCCAGTTTGGAGAATCAAGCTCATCATTGACGTGAGGATCTCCAAGACCCTCCTCCTCGTCATCACCGTCATGAACGTCCACACCGACACCATGGTCATCACGAGGCGCCTCCTCCACCATGCCAAAACTTGGAGCGCCAAGTGGTCCAAATTGAGCGACACCCACCACGTCAAGATGCTCAAGACCATGATCTTCACCGTGAGGCCCATGTGCCTAATAAACATCACCAACCGAGGAACAGCCTCCTCTTCGTCATCAACCACGTCATGAGGCTCCACATCCTCAACACTCTCATGAGGCCCAAGTGCCCCAACGTCGTCAACAACCGCGCCAAGAGCAAGAGCAAGCTCCACAACAACAACATTGAGAGCAAGCTCCGCAACAAGGTCATGAGAACCAAGTTCCACCTCCTCAACCACAACAAGCTCATCGCAATGATCGCATGGAAGATGAAGACCATCATCAACATGGAAACAATCGCTACCGTGACCGCAATGAGGAAGAAACTTCCGGCAAGCTCAAGTTCACAATGCCTAAGTTCACCGGATCCAATGACCCTGAAGAATACCTTTCATGGGCACTCAAAGTCGACAAGATCTTCCGCATGCACAATTATAGCAACGAGAAGATGGTCGCCATGGCTTCGCTTGAGTTTGATGAGTATGCCAACCTTTGGTGGGAACAAGTTCAAGTTGCTCGTGATGCAATACAAGAACCACCAATCACAACTTGGCATCACATGAGATCCCGATTCGTCCCCGCGAACTACACGCGTGACCACTTCAACAACATCCAATCGCATCGTCAAGGGACAAAGACTGTAGAAGAGTACTTCAAGGAAATGGAACTCAACTTGATTCGCGCCAACACTGATGAGCGCATGGAGCAAACTATGGCACGCTTCCTTATTGGGTTGAACCACCCAATCAAGCGCATCGTCGAGTTCCAAACATACAACACCATGGTTGAGCTTGTGCACATAGCAACAAAGGCTAAACGTCAAGTGCAAGAGGACATCAAGTACAGCAAGCCCAAGACGTATTTCACCTACAAGCAAGATTCAACCGCTACGCCAACAACATTCAATGTAAGCTCATCAAGTACCTCCAAGCCTTCCTTCAAGCCCACACTTCCTCAAGGAAAACTGCCCCCAAGTGGCAAACAAGAAAAGAGTGATACACCTTTCAACGGTGAATGCTACAAGTGTGGAGGCAAAGGACACAAGTTGGACGAATGTGGAAACAAGAAAGTATTGTTCATCCATGACAATGGCGACGAAGAGTACTTGAGTGAAGATGAATTTGATGCCCGTGTCAAGGAAGCAATGGCAAGGCAACGAGTGGAAGATGATCAATAACTCCTCATGTGTGAACATGATGCAAGTCCATCGCTTGTCGTCACAAGGATCTTGACCACTCAAGCACAAGAGCATGAAGACCAACACTCCAATATCTTCCAGACACGAGCCGGTATCAATGGAAAATCTATCAAGGTGATCATTGACGGAGGGAGTTGCCACAACCTTGCTAGCACCAAGTTGTGTGAGAAGCTCAACCTCACCCTCCAACCGCACAAGCACCCCTACCACGTGCAATGGCTAAGTGACCAAGGGTCCATGAAGATCAAGCATACCGTATCGGTCTCCTTCGTCATTGGTCCCTACAAAGACACGGTGGAGTGTGATGTGGTTCCTATGACAGTTTTCCACATGCTTCTTGGTCGACCATGGAAATTTGACAAGGCTGCTCAACATGATGGTCGCACCAATGTATACACCTTCAAATGGCTCAACAAAACATGTGTTTTGCAACCAATGACTCCTAGCCAAATAATTGCGGACAATGCAAAGGCTTTAGCGAGGGCGCAAAGCACAACACCTTCTTGTGAGAAGAGCGGTGAGAGAAAGAACCACCTCATAGTGAGTGAGAGCCACAAGCCAAACTCGAGTGGAAAAAATAAGAGTGTTCTCCTTGCCACCAAAAGTGAGATGAGAGATGTTCGGAACAACCCATCCATCTTGCACTATGTCCTCCTTTCCAAGGGACTAGCACAAGGGACTAATGAATTAACCAATGTTCCTCCATCTTTGATGATTATTTTGCAGGAATTCAAGGATGTGTTCCCCGAAGAGCTTCCTCATGGACTACCTCCTCTTCACGGCATCAAACATCGCATTGACCTCATCCCCGGCGCACCACTTCCCAACTGCGCCGCTTACCACACGAATCCGGAGGAGACGAAGGAGATCAAACGTCAAATCCACCAACTTGTCTCCAAAGGTTTGATCCAAGTTAGCACAAGTCCAAGTGATGTACCCGTGATTCTTGTGCCAAAAACAGATGATACGTTACGGTTATGCATGGACTGCCATCCAATCAATGCTATCACCGTGTGTTATCGACATCCCATATCACGTCTCGATGACATGCTTGATGAGTTATGTGGAGCCACTATTTTTTCGAAAATTGATCTTCGTCGTGGTTACCATCAAATACGCATGACTGAAGGTGATGAGTGGAAAACCGCGTTCAAGACCAAACTTGGTCTTTATGAATGGTTGGTTATGCCCTTTGGCTTCTCTAATGCCCCATCCACCTTCATGCGCCTTATGAATCACATCTTGCATTCTCTCATTGGAAAAAGTGTTGTTGTCTATTTCGGTGATATTCTTGTTTATAGCAAATCACTTGAGGACCATATAACACATGTCAAGGAAGTTTTGAAAATCCTTCGGCATGAAAAGATTTATGCTAATCTTCCCAAGTGCACTTTTGCTAAGGACAAGTTGATTTTTCTTGGATTTGTCGTTTCTTCGAAAGGAATTGAAGTTGATGTTTCCAAGGTAAAGGACATACGAGATTGGCCCATCCCAACAAATGTGAGTGAACTCTGAAGTTTTCATGGGTTGGCCGATTTCTATCATCGCTTTGTGAAAGACTTTTCGACCATTGCTTGTCCCCTCAATGAATTGACCAAAAAGAATGTCACCTTCGTGTGGGGCAAGGCACAAAAAAAAGCTTTTGATGAACTTAAAAAGAGGCTCACCGAAGAACCTCTTCTTGCTTTACGGGATTTCACAAAAACTTTTGAGATAGAGTGTGATGCTAGTGGTATTGGCATTGGAGGAGTCCTTATGCAAAACGGACGTCCTATAGCCTACCATAGCGAGAAACTTGATGGTGCTCACCTTAACTATCCAATTTATGACAAAGAACTTTTTGCCTTAGTTCGTGTCCTTCAAGTTTGGCAACACTACCTATGGCCCAAGGAATTTATCATACATTCGGACCATGAGTCGTTGAAATATCTCAAAGGCCAAGCCGACTTGAGTAAGAGACACGCTAAGTGGGTTGAGTTTATGGAGTCTTTTCCGTACATTGTCAAGTATAAGAAGGGTAAAGATAATGTAGTTGCAGACGCTTTGTCTCGCAAACACACAAGCCTTCTAACGAGACTTGAAATCAATGTGTTGGGTCTTGAGGAAATAAAATCTTTGTATGCTTCTGACCCGTTCTTTGAACTAATCTTCGCAAAGTGCTCCATTGACAAAGGAGTTGATGATTTCTATTTGCATAAGGGCTTCCTCTTTAAACAAAACAAGATTTGCATTCCAAAATCGTCGCTCCAACTTTTGCTTCTCCAAGAATCTCATGGTGGAGGCCTTATGGGTCACTTTGGCCGTGAAAAGACTTTGGACATGCTCTCTGCTCACTACTTTTGTCCCAATATGAAGCGCGACATGGAGCGCTATGTTCAACGATGCACGACATGTGTTCAAGATAAGTCGCAAGCTAACTCTTATGGTCTTTATATGCCATTGCCTATTCCTCACACACCTTGGTCCGACATTACCATGGATTTTGTGTTAGGATTGCCTAGATCTAAGCATGGTCATGATTCTATATTTGTTGTCGTCGATCGCTTTTCCAAAATGGCACACTTCATACCGTGCCATAAGACCGACGATGCTTCACATGTTTCCAATTTGTTTTTCTGGGAAATCGTCCGTCTTCATGGTGTGCCAAGAACAATCGTCTCCGACCGCGACGTAAAATTCATGAGCTACTTATGGAAGACCCTCATGGCCAAGATCGGCGTCAAGCTCCTCTTTTCATCCGCGTTGCATCCTCAAACCGATGGACAAACCGAGGTGGTCAACCGAAGCCTCAGAACTCTTGTACGTGTGTTGATCAAGAAGAACTTGAAGGATTGGGAGGAATGCATTCCCCATGCCGAGTTCGCCTACAACTGAGCCAAGCACTCAACAACCAAGATGAGTCCATTCATGATCGTCTATGGTTTCGAGCCCCTCACCGCGCTAGACATACTACCTCTACCTCTCCATGAGCGCACAAACATTGACGTTGAGAAGCGTGCACAAGCTATGAAGAAGCTTCATGAAGAAGGTGATCTTGTGTGGATACATCTAAGCAATGACCGCTTCCCCAAGGAACGAGACTCCAAGCTCAAGCCAAGAGGAGATGGTCCCTTTTAATTTCCTCAACAGAACCAACAACAACGCCTACGTCATCGACATACCGACCTCCAAGTACCTTGCAAGCAATACATTCAATGTCAAGGACCTCTCACCCGACCATGAAGATGCTACCGATGATAACCATGAAGAGTTGAGGATGACTCTTTCCCAAGGGGGGAGCTGATGCAGCCCGTCCTATGGACGCTCCTACATCTACACCACCAAGTCCGCCAAGTGGACCAATGACCCGTGCCCGCGCCAAGCTCCTTCAAGCTAAGGTGAATTCGCTCCTCTCATCTTATGACTATGACATACACTTGGATGGCTTGCTACTTCATACCACTACTCTATGCATCATCAAGTATGAACATCCACCACAACGACCCATGAGCCCTGAAGCTGCCAGAGCCGGAGTGTCCGCCAGAATCTAGCTGGAGTGTCCAGCGCGACTCAGCCGGAGTGTCGGGCATACCCCAGCCCGGTCCGGGCTCGGACATTCTGTATGGCAAATCGGACACTACCCGGACACTACTCGGAGTGTCCAGCCACCTCACACTGTCCTGTCAAGTCGACCCAGACTGTCCGGCCTGATGATGGGCCTGTGAGCCTAGCTAGGCCCTGTGGCCCATGTATCCCTCTACTTCGCCCAGAACTCTACTTTAATGCCTGAAATACTCCTGAACCTATGGTTGGCCTATATATATCCACCCACCTCTATTGTAAACCCTAGGCATAGATGATAGACTAAAGAAAACCCCCTTTGTGGAATCTCTAGTTTTGCCTCATCCCCTTCTACCAAAGGGGATCGACTATCGTCACCACCTCGTTGGAGTTTGCATCGCGCCTCCCTAGGTGTACAAGGCCTAGGCATCGGAGTCCCTTTGCCTAGACGTCAAGACCCTCTCCAAGGTGTTCTTTCCTCTCCGCTTGGGATTGATGGGAGCACGTTGGCCGATCTTTCCTTGCGAGGATTATATTGGACCGGTGGCCACCGGTGAGAGCAATCGGCCTTGTATCGTGTATGTTTTGCGTGTGTTCATCATGTTCTTCACGAGGTGTGCATCCGCTTCCGCTACCTTCTCCCTTTGCCCTCGCTTTCCCATCGATTTGACCATGAGATCCGTGAAGATCGTGCCACCCACGGGGTTACCCCATAACACCTTTACCTTGGAAACATCAACTTCAATTCCCTTCGAAGAAACGACAAATCCAAGAAAAACCAACTTGTCTTTAGCAAAAGTTCACTTGGGAAGATTAGCATAAAGCTTTTCATGTCGAAGGATTTGCAAAACTTCCTTGACATGTGTTATATGGTCCTCAGGTGACTTGCTATACACAAGAATATCATCGAAATAGACAACAACAGTTTTTCCAATTAGAGAACACAAGATGTGATTCATAAGGAGCATGAAGGTGGATGGGGCATTAGATAAGCCAAAGGGCAGAACCAACCATTCATAGAGACCAAGTTTGGTCTTGAAGGCGGTTTTCCACTCATCACCTTCAGCCATGCATATTTGATGGTAACCACTACGAAGATTAATTTTGGAAAAAATAGTGGCTCCACACAACTCATCAAGCATGTCATCGAGACATGGTATGGGATGTCGATAACGCATGGTGATAGCATTCATTAGACGGCAGTCCATGCATAACCGTAACGTATCATCCATCCTTGGAACAAGAATCACGGGTACGGCACTTGGACTAGTGCTAACTTGGATCAAACCTTTGGAGACAAGTTGGTTGATTTGGCATTCAATCTCCTTTGTCTCCTCCGGATTCATGCGGTATGCAGCGCTGTTGGGAAGTGGTGCGCCGGGGATGAGGTCAATGTGATATTCGATGCCGCGAAGAGGAGGTAGACCATGTGGGGGCTCTTCGGGGAACACGTCCTTGAATTCCTACAAAACATTCATCAAAGATGGAGGAACATTGGTTAATTCATTAGTTCCTTGCGCTAGTCCCTTGCAAAGGAGGACATAGTGCAAGATGGATGGGTTGTTCCGAACATCTCTCATCTCACATTTGGTGGCATGGAGAACACTCTTAGTTTTTCCACTCGAGTTTGGCTTGTGGCTCTCACTCACTATGAGGTGGTTCTCTCTCTCTCTCACCGCCCTTCTCACAAGAAGGTGTTGTGATTTGCGCCCTCGCTAAAGCCTTTGCATTTTCCGCAATTATTTGGCTAGGAGTCATTGGTTGCAAAACACATGTTTTGTTGATCCATTTGAAGGTGTATACATTGGTGCGACCATCATGTTGAGCAGCCTGTCAAATTTCCATGCTCGACCAAGAAGCATGTGGTAAACTGTCATAGGAACCACATCACACTCAACCGTGTCTTTGTAAGGGCCAATGGCGAAGGAGACCGATACAGTATGCTTGATCTTCACGGACCCTTGGTCAATTAGCCATTGCACGTGGTAGGGGTGCTTGTGCGGTTGGAGGGTGAGGTTGAGCTTCTCACACAACTCGGTGCTAGCAAGGTTGTGGCAACTCCCTCCGTCAATGATCACCTTGATAGATTTTCCATTGATGCCGACTTGTGTTTGGAAGATATTGGAGCGTTGTTCTTCATGCTCTTGTGCTTGAGTGGTCAAGATTCTTATGACGACAAGCGATGGACTTGTGTCATGTTCACACATTAGGAGTTCTTGGTCATCTTCCACTCGTTACCTTGCCATTGCTTCCTTGACACAGACATCAAATTCATCTTCACTCAAGTACTCTTCGTCGCCATGGTCATGGATGAACAATACTTTCTTGTTTCCACATTCGGCCGACTTGTGTCCTTTTCCTCCACACTTGTAGCATTCACGATTGAAAGGTGTATCACTCTTTGCTAGTTTTCCACATGGGGGCAGTTTTCCTTGAGGAAGTGTGGGCTTGAAGGAAGGCTTTGAGGTACTTGAGGAGCTTCCATTGAAGGTTGTTGGCGTAGCGGTTGGAGCTTGCTTGTAGGTGAAATACATCTTGGGCTTGTTGTACTTGATATCCTCTTGCACTTGACGTTCAGCCTTTGTTGCGATGTGCACAAGCTCAACCATATCATTGTCTGTTTGGAACTCGACGATGCGCTTGATTGGGTGGTTCAACCCAATAAGGAAGCGTGCCATAGTTTGCTTTGTGCGCTCGTCAATGTTTGCGCGAATCAAGTTGTGTTCCATTTCCTTGAAGTACTCTTCCACGGTCTTTGTCCCTTGACGAAGCGTTTGTAGGTTGTTGAAGAGGTCACGTGTGTAATGCGCGGGGACGAACCGAGATCTCATGTGAGACTTCATGTCATGCCAAGTTGTGATTGGTGGCTCTTGTCTTGCATCACGAGCCACTTGAACCTGTTCCCACCAAAGGTTGGTGTAATCATCAAACTCAAGCGAAGCCATGGCGACCATCTTCTCATTGCTATAATTGTGTATGCGGAAGATCTTGTCGACTTTGAGTGCCCATGAAAGGTATTCTTAGGGGTCATTGGATCCGGTGAACTTGGGCATTGTGAACTTGAGCTTGCCAAAAGTTTCTTCATCATTGCGGTCATTGCGACGAGCTTGGTGACCGTGTTGATGATCTTGTTGTTGATGCGGTGGAACTTGGTTCTCGTGACCTTGGTGAAGAGCTTGCTCTTGATGTTGTTGTGGAGCTTGCTCTTGCTCTTGGCGCGGTTGTTGATGACATTGGGGCACATGGGCCTCATGAGGGTGTTGAGGATGTGGAGCCTCATGACGCGGCTGAGGACGAAGAGGGGGCTCATTCCTCGATTGGTGATGTTGATTAGGCACATGGGCTTCATGGCAAAGATCATGGTCATGAGCCTCTTGATGTGGTAGGCGTCGCTCAACTTGTACCACTTGACGCTCCATGTTTTGTTGTGGTGGAGGAGGCGCCTTGTAATGACCTTGGTGTCGTTGTTGACATTCATGACGATGATGACGAGGAGGGGGATCTTGGAGCTTCACGTCGATGACGAGCTTGATTCTCCAAATTGGAGTCATCACTAGTTGTGGCAAGTATGTGTCGGGGTCGATGGTGGTAGACTTGCTGTTGCACTTGTGGTTCTTCTTGTGGTTGCTCATGTTGGATTAATAGTGCCCTTGCGTGATGACGGTGTGCTTCTTTCCTTGCTCGTGGCCTTGAAGATAAATCACCATCATAGATTGATGTTGCGGCGTGCCGTGGGGAAGGTACATAGTTCAAAGAACTTCCATCTTCAACCACGGGGGCATCATTGCGACTTGGATCACTTGTACAAATATCTTGTTGGAGATGAACATGACGACGCGACATGCTTGAAGAGCTTGATGCACGTGAGCGTGGCCTTGCCATTCCGTCGATGAGGCGTCGAAGATTGTCATTTGTTTCAGCGACGGAGCATTGAAGCACTTCATTTTGGTGGCCGAAGTTGTGATGCATTGCATGCATTTGTCATTCAAGGCCATCGAAGCGGTTGTCGATGTTCTTGAACTCGGCTTGCGTCTCGCCAAATTGTTCATCTTGTCGCATCTCAAGGGCTTGGCAACATTCACGGAACTCTTTTCGGATGATGAAGTGACTTGCGCGCGTTATGTACGGTCCATGTTCTTCTTCTTGAGGAGGTGGCTGGCTCGACTCACCGTGCCTATCCATCATGCAAAACACACAAGTATTGTATATGGAAGTGGAATATGGTGGTGTTAGCCTTGTACCTCACCTTGGGGATTGCACCAAACTAGAAACCACAAGTGAGAGCTATAAGCGTGCAAAGTAGAATCAAAAAGAAAACTCACAATAAAGAAAGAACTAACTCTCAAAAGCTTTTGGTGGATGGATAGGGTTGTGGAAAACCAAACGAAACAATCCAACGAAAAGGTTATTGTCAAACATGGTAGAGAACCAAAATATTAAAGCAAAAAGAAAACGACCTACAAAACACAAAGATACACACACGTGGAGATGGATGTGGTTAGCACGACTATAAAATGAGCACAAAAGTTCCAAACGAAGACTACACTCGGTTTCGTGCCAACGCAAGGAGAGACCACAACTCGTTCGTGTAACACCCTCAAATCGGCCCTATGCAAGTTTCAGCGCTTCCCGCCAAACCCGCATAGAAACGATTCAAGGACGCCACCAGGCACTTTCGTGCGGGTGGAATATGAAGTAATACCATTACACGTCAGTCCTCGATGGGACCCACAGAACAAATATATATACAGCACGACTCCAAGAATCAAGATTACAGATATACACTACAAAGATCCAAATCACCTTGAATTCGATAGGGCGTCCGACTACGGACAAGATGCAAATGGGGCTAAGAGCCCTGAAGAATAACCAATGGCATCCATAACCCTGCCCAGGCCAAGCCGAAAGGGTAACCCTGCTAACGACGGCGATCTCAAACCTGCTAAAACAAAAGGGGTGCTGACAAAGGGCAAAGGAAAAAGAGGAGTGTCAGTACTGAGGCCAGTACACGGCGAGGCTAGAATTCAGCGGCTCTCGCCTACATAGGTATGGTGGGCTGAAGCGGCAGCGCAGTGACACTAAACAACCTATAGAGACTCGATACAACTGGCGGTTATCAGAGGGGTAAGAAAGACCTATTCGGATCCAACCTAAAGCTAACACCAAGCAAACCCATCCTGGTATTTCCCCCTCGAGACCAAACGAGGAAGTCGGACCAAGAAACTCACACAGTTGGAAATTTTAATCATTCCGTTATAGTTGCAGCAATTACTAATCAGATATAGGTAGCATGATTCATCCTGATAGCATAAGTAGTGGGCAGTTTTAATCACCATTCCGTTCTAGTTGGAACATTTACTAGTTAGATATAATTGTCCTGAGGAATCCCAAAACCCAGCAATTGTTGTCACTTTTATCACATTCCATTGGAGTTGCAATACTTACTAGGCAGGTATAGTATGACACAAATCACCACAGATCCACCAGTTGTTGGCATTTTTTTAATATCCATTCCGTTATACTTGAGCTGATTACTAGTCACATATTAAGTCAAATTTATAGCACTACTTTAGTTATGCTTGTCTATGATCGAGATACTGTGCTCCAAGTCGTCCATAACCGCAGACACGGCTTTCAGAAAGTTTTACCCTGCAGGGGTGCACAAATAGCAACACACACTCGATCAACCTCGGAAAAACCAACTCAAAACCCAACGAGGCATTCACGACAAAGCGATCACAGGATTCAGAAATATTTCAGGGGGCCACCCCACTAAGCTACCCGCAATGAAGTTGGCCGCTCCGGAACGGACCCAGGGTTTGCGACGACGGTTGTAAACGACTGGGAACCCAAAAGTGTGACTGGGCTTGTCGATACCGCGAAAACGTGGTGCGATCCAAAACAGTACAGGTGCTCCACACACAATCTTAAATAAAGCAGTAAAGCATGGCATAAGTACAAGATAGTAATAAAGCCCCAAACTACTTGTGGCCCCAAGAAATAGAAATGAATCAAGCTCTGGCTCAGGGGGGTCCATAAGGCCTCCCGGATGTGGATAGTGCGAAAAATCAAGGAACATGTATCAAGTACTCGGGGTCCTACGGGACACAAGTGAGCGTGGAAGAACCAAATAACATCTATTTCCCACCGATGCCTCTGCATTAGTTATAGCTAGCAATTTAATAGTTGTATTTAAAGTCATGATCATCTCCACCAATAAGCATCTCCGCCAATAACCATCTGCCAGCATTCCAACAACTGTGGTAATTGTCAACACGAGATCGCACCTGAGCACGCAACTACGTCTCGCAAGGACAGCTATCTACCAAACACAAGTAATAGGAGGTGTCCAAGGCAATATAGAGGCTGCACGGGATAGAACTGGGGTGCGGAAACTAAAGCTTCGCGACACGGATAGCAATAGATCAACAGGAGGAAATAAAGACTATAAATGCAAAATAGGTAGAAGGGGGAGAGGTGCTCGCCTGGGAAACACTGCCGACGGATCACATCCAGAGAACTTGTCGATACTCGCATCCACTCATCGGTCTAATCCGCGAAGAAGCAAACACTAGTAGAAACACCGGATACAATATTTAATACTACAGCGAAAGATCCGACATGCTTATGATATGATGCATGGCATGGCACAGATGCAGTGCAATTAGGCAGTATTAAGCGGAACCGGGGTCCCGATAATTAATTACACGGTTCAAGTTATTTATATACCCCGCAATTTAAATGTTGTATTAACAGGGCGAAACATGGCATCAGTTCGCTACACCAATTTAAATGGAGTCTGGAATAAGACAAAGATATCCCGCATATAGACTCCATATTTAATTATGAGGTGAATCGGCATAATGCCCCCAACCCACACACAGGTATGCATGCACGAACAATTTAATATGCGACAGTTGATAATGTCATATTATAAAATAGGGGCTTAGGGTCACACATCTGGGTTCGGCAGATCTTGGGGTTCCGGGGGTCCGGGGTTCGACAAGGTTCGACGGGGGGAACGGCTCGACGGGATCGGTCTCGGACAATGGAAGTAGATCTTGTCGCATCCGGGAAGAAGGACTAGGTTTGGCGTCGGGGGCGCATCGGATCCGCCCCGGTCAATGTCGATCTTGTCGTCGATGGTGAACTTGAGTAGATCGGGTACCAGGGGTCTTCGGATCCGTGAAGAAGATCTTGTCGCACGGTGTCCAGGTAGGCAAACTTGGCGAGCCGCCGGGTTCGGTCTTCGGGGTCTCGGCCATCGGATCCATGACGAAGCACTTGATGCCCCCGGGAAGGAGACCTTGATGTTCACGATGGCGATCTTGGCGGTCTTCGGATCTGGGAACGGTTATCGGCGAACTGGTCGGGTGTCGATCTTGTCGGTGTACTTAACCTTGTTGATATTCTTGTCAACGGGAGCCTTGCCGAACACTGATCTTGGCGTGCGGACGAGCCCCGAACGAGCAGGTATACGTGGCCTTGGTGTTACTTACCATGGATATGCCTTGTTCACCAGGCACCAACATTAGTCGCAACGCACGCATGCGGAAGGCAGGGACACAGGATGACATGTGAGAGGCGCGAGAGCGGCGGCTGTGGCCCAGAGTAGGGGCGGCTCCTGGGCTCGAGGACGGTCGACAAGGACACGTCGAGGAGGGCCTCGGGTGACACGGGGCTAGCGCGACGGTTGCCGGAGACCCGGAAAGGGACGGCAGCGCGGGCCACGCGCAGGCGCGCGCGTGAGCAGCGGCGGCGGGGTTGGCTTGCTCCTGCGGGCGACCTCGTGCCGGGAAAACGAGGGGCGCGCGAGGACCGGAGGGCGCCGGCGGCTCGCTGAGGTGCGGTGGCGACAGAGACAGAGGTCGGAAAAGGGCTTCGAGGCAGACGGAGCTCTTGGTGACGGATAGAGGCCGAGCGGCGGCTGCGGCCTCAACGAGGTGGCCCGGGGCGACGCAGACGGCGGAGAGGCCGAGCTGCCGTGACACGGAGGCGGAGGTCGGGATCAGGACTCGAGGGGAGCATCGGGCTCGCGCGGCGGCGGCCATGGGGATCGAGCGGGGGCACAGCTCCCCGCAGAGGGAGGGAGGCAAAGCGGTCTCCGGCGATGGGGCTCGGGGGTTGTGGCCGAACGCGGGAGGAGGAGGCGGTCGGCGAGCCCGTGGAGGCGGAGAGGAGGAAGCCGGGCGGCGGCGGTGCGGATTCTGGAGAGGAGCGGGCGTAGGTGGGGCTGGGGAGCGACGTGAGAGGGGATTGCGGGGAAGACCGCGTCGGGACGTGGTGGTGGGCCAGGGGCGATAGGGCTGGGCGGTAGGTGGCGTGTCGGTGGGGGTGCGGTGCACGCGAGAAGGTGGGAGGTGGGCCCGTGGGGCGGCATGTGGCATGCACGCGGTTGCGTGCGTGTGCCGCTGTGCGGTTCTCTGCGTGTGTCGCGCGCCGTGAGTGCGCTCGTGTTGCTGCGCGCAAGGTGGGTCGGGGATTAGGTTAGGGTGGCGGCGGCTGCAGATGGGGAGAGGGAGTGCGGAGATTAGGCTAGGGTTTTGAAGGAAGGAGGGGAAAGGGGATATGTATCTAGTCCAAAGTAGACTAGATGGGGCTAATTTTAGGCTAAAACTTTAGACAGGCCTTAAGCCTAATTTTATTTTTAGTAAAATAAGAAAATCTTTATTGTCACCTAATGACCAGAAAACTATTGTTTTATTTTAAAACAACAAAGAGAGGTGACGGCTTAATATATATTAGACCGTACGGATATTTTAGAAAAACAAAATATGGTGTTTAATAAAAATACTTTTGCATTTAGAAAAAATGCATGATGACATGACGATGCTCAAATGCAATGTGACATGATGACATGAGCAAGCGGTCATGATGATGCAATGCACGAAAACACAACGATTTTCTAGTAGTGGTTTTAGCGGGATGCCACAATTCGACACCACTAACAATGGATCTTGCTCTCGAGATCCGCCTCATGGTACCGGGGAAAAGGCTGATGATCGAATTCTTCTCGATTGGTGTGGATCCTCGCGACACCACTAACAAGAGGTCGTTGTCAGTGATAGCCGAGAGAACACTCCGGGAACAAAGGGCAAAGGTAGAGGTATCAACAAATAAAGCCACCTCTAACTTCCGTGGACGGAGTAAAATTGCGGGACCCACCGATTCAATGTACAAAGCGAATGATAAAAGTAGTGGTATGGTAGCAACTCCATCCCGCACTCAAAGCATTACTTTGCACATGAATAGGAGAATTATGCAACAAACTCTCAGAATTCAGACTGAAGATCTCGACAAGCGAGGTTCGGAAACAAAGTAGTAATGCAAACTCTACGTCGGATCTGGCGTAGATGATGTCGTCACGTCGGAAAACACCGGAAGGAACAACAAGGAAAAAAGAGAAGTCCAACAGATGAAGGATTCCTCAGATAGCACGAAGACCGGATGTAGAAGCACCGTTACCAAAGGAGGAAGCGAAACCCTAAAGGTACGACGGAAACCCAACCACGAGAATGACTGGACTCAAAGAAAGAGAAGAGAGCAGATTCAAAACACGCAGAGGTAAGAGGAGAATAGCCGAGGGGTAAGGAGTAAAAGCAGACCTAATCAGATCTATCCAACCGATTTTTCCAAAATAGTTTCGACACTCTACTTCGTCCGTTAGCTAGGTTATCCTACAGGCTGGACTTGTGGGGTATCGTAACTGCTGAGCTCTGATACCACTCTGTAACACCCTCAAATCGGCCCTATGCAAGTTTCAGTGCTTCCCGCCAAACCCGTATAGAAACGATTTAAGGACGCCCACCAGGCACTTTCGTGCGGGTGGAATACGAAGTAATACCATTACACGTCAGTCCTCGATGGGACCCATAGAACAGATATATATACAGCACGACTCCAAGAGTCAAGATTACAGATATACACTACAAAGATCCAAATCACCTTGAATTCGATAGGGCGTCCGACTACGGACAAGATGCAAATGGGGCTAAGAGGCCTGAAGGATAACCAATGGCGTCCATAACCCTGCCCAGGCCAAGCCGGAAGGGTAACCCTGCTAACGACGGCGATCTCAAACCTGCTAAAACAAAAGGGGTGCCGACAAAGGGCAAAGGAAAAAGAGGAGCGTCAGTATTGAGGCCAGTACACGACGAGGCTAGAATTTGGCGGCTCTCGCCTACATAGGTCTGGTGGGCTGAAGCGGCAGTGCAGCGGCACTAAACAACCTATAGAGACTCGATACAACTGGCGGTTATCAGAGGGGTAAGAAAGACCTATTCGGATCCAACCTAAAGCTAACACCAAGCAAACCCATCCTGGTATTTCCCCCTGAGACCAAACGAGGAAGTCGGACCAAGAAAATCACACAGTTGGCAATTTTACTCATTCCGTTATAGTTGCAGCAATTACTAATCAGATATAGGTAGCATGAGTCATCCTGATAGCATAAGTAGTGGGCAGTTTTAATCACCATTCTGGTGTAGTTGGAACATTTACTAGTCAGATATAATTGTCCTGAGGAATCCCAAAACCCAGCAATTGTTGGCACTTTTATCACATTCCATTGGAGTTGAAATACTTACTATGCAGGTATAGTATGACACAGATCACCACAGATCCACCAGTTGTTGGCATTTTTTTAATATCCATTCCGTTATACTTGAGCTGATTACTTGTCACATATTAAGTCAAATTTATAGCACTACTTTAGTTGTGCTTGTCTATGATCGAGATACTGTGCTCCAAGTTGTCCATAACCGCGGATACGGCTTTCAGAAAGTTTTCTCCTGCAGGTGTGCACAAATAGCAACACACACTCGATCAACCTCGAAAAACCAACTCAAAACCCAACGAGGCATTCATGACAAAGCGATCACAGGATTCAGAAATATTTCAGGGGGCCACCCCACTAAGCTACCCGCAACGAAGTTGGCCGGCTCCGGAACGGACCCAGGGTTTGCGACGCCGGCTGTAAACAACTGGGAACCCGAAAGTGTGACTGGGCTTGTTGATACCGCGAAAACATGGCGCGACCCAAAACAGTACAGGTGCTCCACGCATAATCTTAAATAAAGCAGTAAAGCATGGCATAAGTACATGATAGTAATAAAGCCCCAAACTACTTGTGGCCCCAAGAAATAGAAATGAATCAAGCTCTGGCTTAGGGGGCTCCATAAGGCCTCCCGGATGTGGATAGTGCGAAAAATCAAGGAACAGGTATCAAGTACTCGGGGTCCTACGAGACACAAGTGAGCGTGGAAGAACCAAATAACATCTGTGGTAACCATCTGCCAGCATTCCAACAACTGTGGTAATTGTCAACACGAGATCGCACCTGAGCACACAACTACGTCTCGCAAGGCCAGCTATCTACCAAACATAGGTAATAAGAGGTGTCCAAGGCAATATAGAGGCTGCACGGGATAGAACTGGGGTGCGGAAACTAAAGCTTCGCGACACGGATAGCAATAGATCAACAGGAGGAAATAAAGACTATAAATGCAAAATAGGTAGAAGGGGGAGAGGTGCTCGCCTGGGAAACACTGCCGACGGATCACATCCGGAGAACTTGTCGATACTCACATCCACTCATCGGTCTAATCCGCAAAGAAGCAAACACTAGCAGAAACACCGGATACAATATTTAATACTATGGCAGAAGATCCAGCATGCTTATGATATGATGCATGGCATGTCACAAATGCAGTGCAATTAGGCAGTATTAAGCCGAACTGGGGTCCCGATAGTTAATTACACGGTTCAAGTTATTTAGATACCCTGCAATTTAAATGTTGTATTAACAGGGCGAAACATGGCATCGGTTCGCTACACCAATTTAAATGGAGTCCAGAATAAGACAAAGATATCCCGCATATAGACTCCATATTTAATTATGAGGTGAATCAGCATAATTCCACCAACCCACACACAGGTATGCATGCACGAACAATTTAATATGCGACAGTTGATAATGTCATATTATAAAATAGGGGCTTAGGCTCACACATCTGGGTTCAGCAGATCTTGGGGTTCCAGTGGTCCGGGGTTCGACAGGGTTCGACGGGGGGAACGGCTCGACGGGATCGGTCTCGGACAACGGAAGTAGATCTTGTCGCATCCGGGAAGAAGGACTAGGTTGGGCGTCTGGGGCGCATCGGATCCGCCCCTCTCGATGTCGATCTTGTCGTCGATGGCGAACTTGAGTAGATCGGGTACCGGGGGTCTTCGGATCCGTGAAGAAGATCTTGTCGCACGGTGTCCGGGTAGGCGAACTTGGCGGGCCGCTGGGTTCGGTCTTCGGGGTCTCGGCCATCGGATCCATGATGAAGCACTTGATGCCACCGGGAAGGAGACCTTGATGTTCACGATGGTGATCTTGGCTGTCGTCGGATCTAGGAATGGTTCTCGGCGAACTGGTCGGGTGTCGATCTTGTTGGTGTACTTAACCTTGTTGATATTCTTGTCAATGGGAGCCTTGCCGAACACTGATCTTGGCGTTCGGACGATCCCCGAATGAGCAGGTATACTTGGCCTTGGTGTTATTTACCATGGATATGCCTTGTTCACCAGGCACCAACATTAGCCGCAACGCACGCGTGCGGAACGCAGGGACACAGGATGACGGGTGAGAGGTGCGAGGGCGGCGGCTGTGGCCCAGAGTAGGGGCGGCTCCTGGGCTCGAGGACGGTCAACAAGGACACGTCGAGGAGGGCCGCGGGTGACACAGGGCTAGCGCGACGGTGGCCGGAGACCCGGAAAGGGACGGTAGCGCAGGCCACGCACAGGTGCGCGCGTGAGCAGCGGCGGCGGGGTTGGCGTGCTCCTGCGGGCGACCTCGTGCCGGGGAAAACGAGGGGTGCGCGAGGACCGGAGGGCGCTGGCGGCTCGCTGAGGTGCGGCGGCGACAGAGACAGAGGTCGGAAAAGGGCTTCGATGCGGACGGAGCTCTTGGTGATGGATAGAGGCCGAGCGGCGGCTGCGGCCTCAACGAGGTGGCCCGGGGTGATGCAGACGGCGGAGAGGCCGAGCTCGTGTGACACGGAGGCGGAGGTCGGGATCGGGACTCGAGGGGAGCATCTGGCTGGCGCGGCGGCGGCCATGGGGATCGAGCGGGGGAAGAGCTCGCCGCAGAGGGAGGGAGGCAAGGCGGTCTCCGGCGATGGGGCTCGGGGGTTGTGGCCAAACGTGGGAGGAGGAGGCGGTCGGCGAGCCCGTGGAGGCGGAGAGGAGGAAGCCGGGCGGCGGCGGTGCGGATTCTGGGAAGGAGCGGGCGTAGGTGGGGCTGGGGAGCAACGTGAGAGGGGATTGCGGGGAAGACCGTGTCGGGACGTGGTGGTGGGCCAGGGGCGATGGGGTTGGGCGGTAGGTGGCGTGTCGGTGGGGTTGCGGTGCAAGCGAGCAGGTGGGAGCGGCCCCGCAGGGAGGCGGGTGGCGTGCACGCAGTTGCGTGTGTGTGCCGCTGTGCAGTTCTCTGCGTGTGTCACGTGCCGTGAGTGTGCTCGTGTTGCTGCGTGCAAGGTGGGTCGGGGATTAGGTTAGGGTGGCGACGGCTGCAGATGGAGAGAGGGAGTGCGGAGATTAGGCTAGGGTTTTGAAGGAAGGAGGGGAAAGGGGATATGTATCTCGTCCAAAGTAGAATAGATGGGGCTAATTTTAGGCTAAAACTTTAGACGGGCCTTAAGCCTAATTTTATTTTTAGTAAAATAAGAAAAGCTTTATTGTCACCTAATGACCGGAAAACTATTGTTTTATTGTAAAACAACAAAGAGAGGTGACGGCTTAATATATATTAGATCGTACGGATATTTTAGAAAAACAAAATACGGTGTTTAATAAAAATACTTTTGCGTTTAGAAAAATATGCATGATGACATGACGATGCTCAAATGCAATGTGGCATGATGACATGAGCATGCGGTCATGATGATGCAATGCACGAAAACACAGCGATTTTCTAGTAGTGGTTTTAGCAGGATGCCACAGTTCGCCAAAAGAGAAATAAGCAACGGATTTGTGCACTTGCCTCGGTCACGCTCTTTTTCTCTCTTATTTTTCTCTCTTTGCTTACAACTTGAGACTCTCTTTGTATTGGGAGACTATGTATCTTTCTATTTTTCTTTTTCACTTTTTTAATTCTTTTTCTCCCTTTCTATACTACTATGTTAACTCTTGTATTTGCTCTGACACTCTCACTTTCCAAGGACAAGTGTACAATGCTTAGGCAAACACAAAATGAGTTGTTCTCATTGGATAGATACACACAAAGGAAGAAGGGTCAACAAGGCGGAGCAAGTTATACCTTCAGTATTGATGACTTACTACCGGTGTTGGGGATGATGTTCGGTGTTGCGGTGTCGATGAGCACAGGATGTGCATATTTTTGCGGAAGCTTGAAGTTAGTTGGGCAACACGCACGCAAAACACGAACAAGACAATACGAAAATTAGCGAACAGAAATGGGGGTAAACAATTTCTTGTCAGACAGGGGCGGTAGTACCGCTCCAAAAGTCTGGTAGTACCGCTGTGATATACTGGTAGTACCGCTCGCCGGTAGTACCGCTCGTTTTAGCGGTAGTACCGCTTCGCGGATTCCTGGGCGCGTGGATCTCGAACTTGAATGCACAATCGGCCCATAAATCCTCAAATTGGCGGAAAACTGAACAAAATTCGGGCTATGGACACACAAAGAAGGTAGATCGACACCCCAAGCAACAGAACTATGGACCAAAACCACAAAAAACGCACCAAATCCAGAGATTGATCCGAAGGCAAATTTGGGGCTCTTTTTTGGGGATTTTCAAATTTTTGGTGGATAGAAGAAAAATTTGTGGGGAATTCGTGAGGAATGAAGCTCTTGATACCAATATGTTGTGGGCAAACCTCTAGGGTGGCCCGATCTTTCATGATTCACTTTTAAATCAAGGATGGAGTGCGGGGAGAGGAGGGGAGGATGAACACGACGGACACACACACGAAGAACGCGATGAACACACACACTGAACCACGATACACACCAATGGCTCACGCCGGTGGTGACCGGTCCGGAGAAATCCCTAGGATCGGCGTCGGGCGGAGGACTCTCTCTCGAACCGGCACTTCGAGATGGGAGACTCGGTGAGATCTTGACGTCTAGGCAAAGGGACTCCGATGCCTAGGCCTTGTACAACGCGGAGGCACGATGAAAACTCCAACGAGGTTTGGGGATATTGGTGCTCCTTGGTCAAGGAGCATGAGGCAAGAACTAGATAGATCCACAAGGGGTTTCCACTAATTCCAATATCATGCCTCGGGTTTACAATAGAGGTGGGGGCTATATATAGGCCAGCCACAAGTTCAGGGGTAGTTTAGGCAGCTAAAGTATCAAAAGGGGGTGTTACAAGGCTAGAGGGCCGAGCTGGAGCGTGCAGGCCCTGGGGTATCCGGTAGTACCGGTCAGTTGAGCGGTAGTACTGGTCAGATGCGGTAGTGATAAGGACATCCCTACAACTACACCAACCCCAATGACTACTGAAGATGCTACAACTGTTGCAAGAAAGGATCAGTCCAATGAGATTAGAATTGGACCTATTACAAGAGCTTGTGCTAAGATACTTGAACAACAGGTGAATTTACTCCTAAACGAATCTGGTACTTTGATTGATGCGAATTTTATACTGCCTAAGTCTATGCATTTATGTATGAATGGGTTCGTTGGAGAAACAAGCATGACACGAGGAGGAGAAAGGCTACAAGAGAAGCCCAACAAGATGATCGCCCAAGGATGCGCGAGGGAGGAGCAGGAGGCAGGCGCAATACAAGCAATGGAGATCATTGAAGAGCAGGAACGTTCAATTCGGACAAGCAGAAGTCCTAAAATTCAAACGGACGTGGATTTCTCATACAAACTCCAAATCAAGCAAATAAGAACTTGTTGGATAGATAATTCCAAGATCTTTCCAATGAGTACTTCCACGTCTAAAAGAACCCAGATAATCCGGCCCCCACACCCGAATAATCCGGCCCTGCTTTGGAGATTCTGCAGAAGGACTTCGACACGACGTTCTGTCACGGGGCGGATATTTGACCGGACTTTTCCCCCAGAAAATCTGGCCCTCTTAGACCGGATAATCCGGCCCAAAAAGTTCCCATTAGATTCGGATGGATCTGACTGTATCAGATACGTTTTTGTTTCGTGTTTTTCGGACATTTCGGTGGCCATATAAGCCTGGGAACGCCCTCTAGTTTAGTTTAGACCACGTTAAAACTATTTTGGAGTTGTTTATTTCATAGAACCTCTGGAATTACCCTGTGATCAATTTTACCAACTATAATTGAGTGTGATCTGTTGTTCCATCGGGAATTAGTAGATTGCAAACTACCATTCGTGGTCAACGGCTGCGTGCGCAAGAGCGTGTTGTTGTGAATATCCTACAAGGTTCCAGAGCTATTGCATTGGCATCAGGGATTGAGCGAGAGAGTTCATAGCTACAGGCTAGTTATCTATCATCCACCATCGTCGCCGCCATCCGCTTACTGAGAAGATCGGGCCACCCCAAATCATGTAGTACCCCTGGAAGGGTGCGGTAGTACCGGAGCGGGAAGAAGCTTTGGCGTGAGTCTTCCAGCGCCGCGCGGTAGTACCGCTTGCTGAGTGCGGTAGTATTGGTAGGATATGGAGCTTCGGGTCCATCTCTCTGCCCGGGGCGGTAGTACCGCTGTCCATGAGCGGTAGTACCGCTTGTGCGGTAGTACCGCTTCTAGGGGCCGGTAGTACCGCGGTTTCCTGGCAGCTGTTGGCTACTGCGTCGCTCCTCTGGCTCGTGTCTTCATACCTGATGATGCATAGTGTTGGGGCATGAAGTAGCAAGCCATCCAGGGGTGTATCGAAATCACATGAGTATAAGAGCGAATTCACCTTAGCTTGGAGAAGCTTGGCTCGAGCACGAGTCATGGGTCCACTTGGGGGACTTGGTGGTGTAGATGTAGGAGCGTCCGTAGGACGGGCTGCATCAATGGGTTTCAGAGACTTACATATTTTCATCCTCGCAATGTTGGCTCGCCAGAGTTGGAGAATGTTGTAGAATCCTGATTCTCCATGTTGTATTGTTTTAAAAGCTTTATATTTCCTAGATACCTCTATTCTTCAAGCTACTACAAAACAAGGTATGTCATATACGTGGCGTAGTATCCTTAGAGGGCTTGAGCTGCTAATGGAGGGTATCATCTGGAGAGTAGGGACAAGAGAGGAAATTGATGCATTTGCTGATCCTTGGATCTCTAGAGGACAGTCAAGACGAGTTCGCACACTAGACGAACTTGACGAGGCATTACAAGTAATTGATCTGATCGACCAACAATTAGGGCAATGGGATGAGGACATAGTTAGAAACATATTTGACCCACAAAATGTGAGAGAAATTCTGTTTATTCCTCTACAGCAAGGTATGGAGGACAAAGTAGCTGGCACTTTGATAAAAAGTGTTATTTCTGTTAAGTCATGCTACCAGCTCGGTGCGCAGCTGTGTCATCATAAGATACACAAAGATGCCAGCTCCTCGTCCAGGCCATCAGGCAGATCACCTCTGTGGAAAAACATTTGGAATCTGAAGTTGCCGGATAAGGTTTAGATATTTTTATGTAGGTTATGCCATAATAGTCTGCCTACAAGGTTAAATATTAAAAGAAAACGCGTGGAGCTTAAAATGGGTTATCCAATGTTCTATAGAGCAAATGACAACGTCGGCCAACTGTTGTTAGAAGACATACTAACGAGGGGTAACCTTGGCAATGTCCATGGTTATGGACTTAGGGTTTTACGAAAAAGAGAACGCTGGGGATTTTGTCAGATATTAGACAAACAAGGGAGTCGAAATCATTTGATTGTCAATGGACAATGCTATTACAGATTGCTTGGGAGTTTTTGGGTACCTCTGCGTAGGGATAGGTTACATATTCACGGTTACAACACCAACACAATGTTGGTTTATAATTCCTTATTTAACTAAACTAAGGCTTCCGTTGGATACTTCTTGGGTCTTCATCTTCGGTTTGCATGGGCCGTGAGCCTTTAGACAGCTAGGGTAACCAAACATAAGCACCCGAGTAATTATACCCATGTCACTAGCCCCCGAGACTCCATCCGAATCGTAGATTCGGGTTGAGTCTCAAAAGATATTTTCAGTATTTTATATGAGATATTTTTATTTTTTCTATCTTTGTAGGGATTTGATACAATAGGCCTGATGAATCCAACGGATCAGAAATCAGTTGATTGCTCCTGGGCCAAAACACTGTAGACCTACGTCAAGTTCCAGTCCCCAGGCTTGAACTCAGAATTTTACTGGCATCATTCAGTTCGAGTCGTTGAGGTCTTGTCGAATACTGAATTCAAGTTCTATTATATCGGGTACCTAGTGCGTTCGTGGGGATTTTTCATCATATTGTCGATACGGATATTTTACTGGCAGAGCGCATCCTTGTGCGATTACCAGGCCACACAGGATGAATCTCGGGTCTTATCTTCATGTCGTGGACATGACATTCAGAGTTTTATCGCGTCGGGCATGATCAGAGATTTTTGTATAATTTTTATCGATTGCCTTGTTTGGCTGCTAGAATTGCTGAAGTTTATCAGCTCCTTGTTTTCTTGGATGGTTTTATAGAATCTCCCGATGGGAGTAACCTTTTGAGGATACTCTGAAGTAATACTAATAGGCTAGGCTGATATTCCTTTGGTTCGAAATAAATCTTGACCTTATATGCACAATATAGTTTTCTATCGGGTGCGTGCTAGCACTCCCGATGGGAGTAGCCCCCAAGGCTATGTTCGGATGCCTGCATCAGGAGATAGGCTCATAATTTGTTAGTTTCATGAGAGTGATGTTTGCAAACTTTCTAAATGTATTTATTTGTAAAAAACTTAATAATAGAAGTCCCTGATTTGTGGGTAAAGAAAACAATGCATAAAGAAGGAAATCGGAGTATGGAGAACTTATCTTTTATTTAAAACCTAAAGACGAAGATACATGGTTTGGCGTGTTCGCCTGGCTGTTGGCCTTGTTGAATAATATTATGGCTAAGAAGCCAGACCATAGGCCTTATTGTAATTTAAATTGCGATAAAATATAAATTCTAAAGCGTAAAAACGCTGTAGTTGTGCAACGTTCCACGAATTGGAGTATTTGACTCCAGTCTTCTTGTCTTGAAGCTTATATGCTCCTCCGGAGATAACTTCTATCACGATGTAAGGTCCTTCCCAAGGTGACTCTAATTTACATTGACCATCTTGCTTGAGGCGATGAACTAGGTCCCCTACGACGAAGGACTTGGGACGCAATCGTCCGCTGTGGTAGTTGTGCAAGTTCTGCTGATATATAGTGGCCCTTTGTATGGCAACATCATGAGCTTCATCAAGTGCGTTAATGTCGTCTTCAAGTGCTTCCCTGGATGCTTCCTTGTCGTATTCAGCGACCCATGGAGACTCGTGAGTTACTTCGACTAAAAGGACACCTTCAACACCATGGACCAGAAAGAAAGGTGTTTCTTGCGTCGAACTATTTGGAGTAGTATGCAAGCTCCATAAAACATACGGTAGCTCATCAAACCATGCTCCTCTTGCTTTGTCGAGTGGTGCTAGCAATATCTTCTTAATACCAGTAGTTACGAGGCCATTGTCTTTTTCCACTTGCCCATTAGTTTGCAGATTAGCAACTGGGGCATAGCTTACTTTTATACCCATCTCCTCACACTATTATTTGAACTCATTGGAGGTGAAATTAGTTCCATTGTCGGTGATGATGTTGTTTGGTATGCCAAATCGAAAAACTATTGATTTGATGAAATTCATAGCTGAAGTTCCATCCTGGCTGGTACGGTCTGCTACTAGCAGAAAGACATGTCCTCCTGAGGATGATTTGTGAAGTTTACCCACCATATCAAGTCCCGATTGAGCGAAAGGCTAAGCGAGAGGTATTAGATTTAGTTCGGAAGTAGGTGCGCCGGGTTTTGTTGCGAATCACTGACATGCTTCACATGTTCTGACTATATCCTTTGCATCTTGTACTGTTGTGAACCAATAGAATCCTGCCCTGAATGCTTTGGCAACAATTGCCCGGATGCTAGAGTGATGACCCTATACTCCTTCATGTATGTCCTTGAGTATAATCTTTCATTTGTCAAGTGTAACACATCGTTGTAGTACACCCTAAATACTTCTTTTATATAATTCTCCCTTGATGATCCTGAAGGCTTTTGATCATCGAGTGATTCATCGAGCTTCTATCATGTCCTCGGGGAGTTCTCCCCGAGTCATATATGCTATGTACGGCCGCATTCATGTAGGCTCTATTATCATAACTTCATCGACTTTTGGCTGTTCTTCAAGGACTTATTTTATACCATTGTGTGCTGATATAGCTCCCGAGCCATTCGGTGCCTTGATTTTTTCCCTGTCTTGGGCGCTATAACCTCAAAAACCCTCTTGGCCTTGATAGAGCGCTCCGTTATTTCCTCCCAAAACACCCCGGGTGGCCTAGTAGGCATAAGGATCCCATATTTTCCAAATTGTCAGCCTCTTCATTTTTTGCACTTCCTATGTGTGAGACTTCGCACTCATCAAATTGGGCTTCCATAATGTTGTATAGATTGTGGTAGGTGATCATGTTGTTGCTGACAATGTCGCACTTGTTCATTGCTTATTGTGCCACGAGGTTGGAATCACCGGATATTTTGAGACGAGTTGCACCGCAAGCTTTAGCCATACGCATACCGTGCAACACGGCCTCGTACTCAGCTTCCTATTGGATGCATTTGTGAAACTCATCCGAAGTATGTATCACATCTTTTCGCCTTGCGGCGACACTAATATGACTCCTACCCTGCTTCTTCCTTTCTTTTTGATCCATCGAAATACATTGTCCATGCGGTAGAAAGGTCCGATGGGCCAGCGCACTGTAGTTCTGTCCATTCAGTAATGAAGTAAGGAAAAACCTGTGATTTAATTGCTTTGCGTTTCTTGTACGTGATATCTCGAGGGGATAACTCAATGCCCCATAGAGAGACGCGTCCATTTGCTTCTGGATTATTGAGGATATTGGAAAGATGTGCTTCATTGACCACTATGATCGGGTTTTCCGAAAAATAGTGGCGCAACTTTCGTGTTGTCATGAATACTCCATATGCTAGTTTCTGATAGTGTTGGTATGTTCGCTTGGATGGAGAGAGGACCTCACTTATAAAATAAACTGGTCTCTGAACACTATGGGTTTCCCCTTCTTCGGTTCGCTCTACGACCAAAACTGTGCTAACCACCTGATTAGTAGCGGCAATGTTGAGAAGTAGGGGCTCTTTTTCTCAGGGAGACACGATGACGGGAGATGTCGAAAGTGTTTTCTTGATATCTTCAAAGGCACGCTGAGCTTCCTCCGTCCACTCAAATTTATTCGATTTCCTCTTAAGGGCGTAGAATGGTAGTGCTTTTTCTCATAGATAGGCGATAAACGATTGAGTGCTACGACTCGCCCAGCCAACTTGTACGCCTTGAAGATTCATTGGTTTTTTCATTGTTAGGATTTCCTATATTTTTTAGGATTGGCTTGTATCCCTCTTGCTGATACAAGATATCCGAGGAGTTGCACTACAGGGACTCCAAAGGAACAGTCCGTCGGGATGAGCTTGATGCAAAACTTGTCGAGGTTCTCGAATGTTTCTCGGAGGTCATTGATAATAGTTGACCCTTGTTTTGTTGTGACTATGATATTGTCGATGTAAACTTGTACGTTTGTGCCAATTTGACTTCCTAAGCAGTTATGCATCATCCGTTGATATGTTGCACCGATATTTTGAGGCCAAAAGGCACTGTTGTGTAGCAGAATACGACATAGGGCGCGATAAATGCTGTTTTATCCTGATCTTCCTCCTTCACCCGAATTTGATGGTATCCTGAATATGCGTCCAAAAAGGAAGGACGTTCGCACCTTGCAGTTGCATCGATTATTTGATCGATTCATGGTAGTGGGAAGTGATCCTTTGGACGGTGCTTGTTCAACACAGTGAAGTCGATGCACATACGTACTTCTATTGTATTTTTCTTCAGGACACATACTGGGTTGACGACACATATTGATCGGGATTAGAAACCACAAAGATCGTCTTTTTTGGGTCGGTAGGGTGGATCTAGACTTTGTTTGTATCTTTCGTGGTGTCAAAAGCCTGATCAGGATTGACACGTGCTACTGCCAGAGGTTCCGCAGTTGCCAACATTTTTAGTTGCTCAAACTCAGTTGCCATCTCGAAGGATTCGGAGATTTTGTTGAACTCTTGATCGCAATTGTCGGAACGTGTGAAGTTGCCCTTCACTGTTATGACCCCCTTGGGGGCTGGCATTTTCCTAACTATGTACGTATAATGTGGTACTGCCATGAATCATGCAAAAGCTGGGCGACCCAGGATCACATGATATTGTGACGGCTAGTCCATGACTTTGAACTCGAGATTTTCACGCCTAAAATTTCCCTTCGATCAAAAAAACGTCAAGAGATATCTTACTTAAGGGAAATTTAGCTTTACCTGATATTATGTCGTGGAAGGATGATTTTGTTAGTGCTTGATTTGTTAAAAAAATAATTCATCACCTTTAGTGTCTTGGCGTATATCAAGTTGATGCTGCTTCCTGCATATGAATACTTTACTCATATCAAATCCACCCACTTGTGCTTCTACTATTAAGGCTGAGTGGCCTGGTCGTGGTACTCAAAGTGGATGATCAACTCTGCTGAATGTCATTTCTAGTTCTGACTAATGGAGATATTCGGGTGTGGCTGGTGGTGCCATCTCTGCCATGTTGACTTGTCTTGTAATCAGCTTCTGGATCCTATTGGATCGGCACCCTTTTTGAATCATTGACATTGCCCCCTTGGACCTAGGGTATTCATTTTCTTGATTTGTTGTGTTTTGCGGCTGCCCTACTGGCGGGTGTACTGGCGGCGGCGGTGGTGTGCTAATGGCTAAAATACCAGGTGTAGTAGTGTACCCTCGGATTACTGCTTCGGTTGCCTTTGCGTTGCATAGCTCTTGCATCAATCCTTCATCAGATGGTTGGATCGCCTTTTGCCTCTTGAGTCGATGTAAAAGTGCATATTACCGGGTCCTTCCAGCATTTGCATTGCGGACATTGGTGGATCTCGAACTCTTGGCTGATATCGCTGTGTTGGTTGGTGTAGCATCCCAATTGTCTATCAATTGAAATGCTACTTGCCTACTCTATATATTGCTACTTCCTTCATATCATTATTGCATTGCATTCTATCATGCTCATGTCACCATGCCACATTGCATTTGAGCATCATATTAAACCACCTTTTCATTTGGTTCTTCTTCATATGTATTTGCCTTATGAATTGTATTTGTCTCTTGATATATTGTAGTTGGTACTTGATATAATGCTTGATACCCAAATTGAGTTGGGGGCATGTCTTTTAAATTTATTCTATCCTTACCTTGCTATGATCTCTTGTGAGTTATCTTGCTCAATAATTCCACCACGCATATATATGTGGGCTTCTTATTTATTTTCTTGAGTTTAAAACATGCCCATATAGTAATGTGTGTATCCTTGCCACAATGTCCATACATACACTTGTCTTCATGATCTTGGTTATAATCTACCATATATGGCATATGTGGGTCCTTTAATTGGTTTTGGTAAATTCAAAACAAGCCTAGACGCTATATGATGGATCCCTTCTTACATGCTTGTCCTATGGATTTTGTTCCATTGGGTTTAATCCAAACTAAGCTCCTTGTTACAAGTGTGAATCCACTTCTTGAATCTTGCCTTAGTCCAACTATAGTGCTTGAGGGCATTTATTCTTGTTCTTGCATGTGCCTCTAATCGTTTTCACGAATAGAGACCACATGTACCTAATCATGTCCTTTTGACTAGAATTGCATGCAATAATGGCCGTTTCTAGAGCATGCAATATCAACTCTACATGCTAGTATGCCTCTTTTATTTAAATTCCTCTCTAGATTCATTTTGTCTACTTGTTCTTTTGGCTCATCTTGTCCATGCCCAAATCCTCACCTACATGTTCAATATATCTTGTTTCCACAAGATATCCTCACATGATGTATTGATACCATATTGTATGTTCGATGCAACATATAACCCTCCAACTTCTCTTCTCCAATTGTTTTATTTAGTTGATGTTTGGTTTCTAAAATCTTGGAGCTTGTTGATTTTAATTGACACAAAATCATCTAACTAACTTATCTATCTCACACACACCAACCTAGCTAGTTATTCCAAACAAAAACCCTACACACACATTGCTACACCCCCATGCATGAGCCTATCGATGGAAAAGCTAGGCCTACATCTCTCCACGTCCACCCATCTCTTTTCCTGGCACCACAAGAAGCAGGCTAGCCACACCACGAGTTCGTCTCCCCTCCCCTGGTCCCCCTCTTATTTCCTCTCTCGGTGGATATCAAGAAGAGAGAAGAGGGAGTAAAATCCAACCACCCCAATCGATACAAACCCCCCTAATGCCACCCAATCCGGCTAAACCTTGCCCATCTGATCCGGTCCTTGATGCCAACCTGGTCCTCCGCTAGGCCCACCGACCAGCCCCACGTCGCACCTTGGTTCGACCACAACAAGGCTTGCCTTGTTTCTCTTCCTCCCTCTCTACCATGTGCCGGCCAGCCAGCCCCTTGTCGCTACTTTACCCTCTCTCTGCACCTGAACCAACCGGTTGCACCCCACCAGCTAAACCTAGCAGCTACTGATTGCTCCCTGGCTCCCTTTTCTGCTTGATCTGGTGCGGTTGCACTAGCGCGCACCACTGCCTTTGTCGCTCCTCCTTCACGTGCTCCACGTGATCACCTAGCCTTGCCCACTCTCACACGCCTAGCATGTGGCCTGCTGCCCCGTCCCTCTTCTGGCATAAAGAGAGAACGCCGAGCACCCCATCTTACCCTCCTTCTTCCCCTCCCGTTTTTCCCCATGCATCAGAGAACGACGAGCTGCTCCGCTCGTCGTCACCATGGCCGTCTCTCGGCCGCCGTGCGTCGCCTAGTCACGGAAGCAGTCAGTTATGCCCTACTTGAGATACTAGAACTCAGAGGAAGCTGCCGGGGATCATCACCGTCCCTATGCACCTGCAGGACCATGACCTCGCTGACACACAAGCCAGACGCCTTTTCATCATCCCGGTCTTCTTCCTATTCCCCGACTGCCACCGACTCGCGAGCCCTCTAGGTGAGAACCCCTCCTTGACCATGTGCCTTCGCCAGACGTTGCCTTTCCCGTTGCCATCTTGCTACTCGATGCTGTGCCGCTCTGATCGTACATGACAGAAAGAAAGCACAAAATAACCAGTTTTTTGATAGATTTCACAATCTAACCTGTTTTCTTGGCGCCCTACCAGACGGCTCCATCGTCAGTAGGATGACGCCGTCCAAAATGGCGCCATGGTGTCCATGAAGCTCCAGTCAACGGCGCCATATATCGGTCCGATGTGGCAGTCGTCGTTAGGTTCAAGCCCACCTCGATAGGATGGCGCCATGGTAGACGACGCCATGCTATCAAGGATGGCTCCTTGGCCGGCGGCGTCATGCCCCTTTGCATTCAATCCAGCCATGCATCCATCAGCCCCGTCAATCTCCGTGTAATCTGGTCGTATTTCAGTGCATGTTCACCTGTATATGGCGATGTGGCTACATGCACGGATGCACCTATAATATTCGCTTACTTAGGGAATCCCTGTAAAATCAGCTCAAGCCTGGTCTGATAATGAGATGCAAAAACAACATGCATGCAATTCTTGAATAATCGGTACGTTCCACATCACTCGGACTGCGTAATGTACTAATTTAAAAACATCTCCACTCCCGTAAAGGAGTAAAGGTCTATTCACCCCTCTCTAGGTGTCCATACGATCCATTTCACCGATGAGTTTGGTTTGTCTTTCTCCTCACATGTTGCGCTTAGTAATGGTGCTGTTCGCCGACCAGCCTTTACAGGCGAGCAGCCGATACGTCCCTACTCCACGACATCATGGCGCTCGGGTGGCGTCGTCACGAGGAACCGTCGTGCTCCTTTTCCTCCCCGACCGCCTCCACCTCACTAGACCTCAACGCCATGTGAAGAAGGAGTGGACGCTATCGCCGGAGTACAAGGCGGCCGCCCTCCAGCTGAAGATTGAGGAGGACCCAGAGGAGTTTCTCGGTCAGCGCATCACCGAGTGCGTCTCCATCGAGACTGTTCTGCCAACGACGGACGAGTTTGCCGAGGCTTGGTCCGCGACGGAGTACTAGAGTGAGTAGACCAAGCGCGCACGCCACTTAGGTCTGTTAATCGACCTAGAGGGAGACGACAAGACCAACCCCTCGGGTTGGAGCTGTGGCGGTGGCAATCCGGGTCAGGCCTGCAGCATTATGCCGCCGCCAAAGTAGGAGCCCAACGACGACGAAGACGACTACCACTACACGTCGGCGATGTACCGACACCTTGACCTGGACGGGCGTGGCCGTGGCCAGTAGTTTAGTTTTTTCTTGTTTGTTTAAAGTTTGTATAAACATGTTTGAACTAACTATGAAATCGTCGGTAATTTCGTATTTGTATGAATTTCATAATTATTTAAAATGTTTGGATTTTTTGTATGGGCGCAGCGCCGGCAGTTAGCGCCCCTAAGTATTTCATCTATCTGGTGACTCCCCAAATGAAAAAAAGACGTCGCCAGATGCGATGGTGAGCGAGAGGAGGCCCTGGCGGCGCGGACTGCAAGGGCATCTAGCCGGGCGCGCCGGGCTTTGAGCCCAACACCATGGCGTCGCACGCGTCGTATGCATTCAACGACTACTGCCAGCGAAAGGGTCGGTCCATCGGCGTCTGCGACTTTGCCGGCACTGCATGCATCGTGTCGTCGTGTCATATCACTCGTGCAACTAAAATGCACTTCGTTGCAAAGTAAAATGTACTACACTACTTACTACTAGATCATGCATGGCTGAATAGAATATAATGCAAAGGGGTTTGGCGCCGCCGGCCAAGGAGCCATGCTTCATAGCATGGCGCCGTCTACCATGGCGCCATCCTATTGAGGTGGGCCCGAGCCTAACGACGAGCGCCACGTCGGACTGATATATGGTGCCGTTGACTGGAGCGCCGTGGGCACCATGGCGCCGTTCTAGACGGCGTCGTCTTACTGACCATGGAGCCGTCTGGTAGGGCGTTAAGAAAACAGGTTAGATTATGAAATCTTTCAAAAAGCAGGTTATTTTGTATTTTCTTTTCTTCATTAGGTTAATTCTGTGTTTTTTGCCCTCTCACGTGCCCAGCATGTGGCCTGCTACCCCGTCCCTCTTCTGGCATAAAGAGAGAACGCCGAGCACCCCATCTTACCCTCCTTCTTCCCCTCCCGTTTTTCCCATGCATCAGAGAACGACGAGCTGCTCCGCTCGTCGTCACCATGGCCGTCTCTCTGCCGCCGCGTGTCCCCTAGTCACGGAAGTAGTCGGTTCTGCCCTACTCGAGCTACTAGAACTCAGAGGAAGCTGCCAGGGATCGTCACCGTCCCTATGCACCTGCAGGACCATGACCTCGCTGCCACACAAGCCAGACGCCATTTCATCATCCCGGTCTTCTTCCTATTCCCCGGCTGCCACCGACTCGCGAGCCCTCTAGGTGAGAACCCCTCCTCGATCATGTGCCTTCGCCAGACGTTGCTTCTCCCATTGCCACCTTGCTACTCGATGCTGTGCCGCTCTGATCGTACATGACATGCACGGCAATAGCAGCACCCCAACCCTCTGAATCCGGCCATCCCTCGACGCATCAGCTCACATACAACAACTTCATGTACATGAGATATCTTCTCGGCATCCCCAACAATACATAGAAACAAACCACTTCCAATTTGACGCACTATGGCGCTCGGAATCTGGGAGCAATGATCGATTAAAATATACATTCTCAAATCTGTCACTTTCTAGACTGAACCTAGTCCCTTCTCTGCTTGTATCCGCAGGTTATGTTCCTCGGTTAAAGAATCACCCTTTAGCAAAGTTGTAGATCTTTACGAGACCTCCAACTTTTGGTTTGTAGATTTGGCAAATTCCTGTCTGTTTTTTCTCAAGATTCCTCGCAAGTTGCGAACAGTTTCTGGCGAAACAAGTTTCAGTTTCGATGGTCCAACCCAGCCCGAGAAGCTTTTTCACTTAATCCCCTGCAGTTTTATTTTTATCAACCCTTAGTGCTCGGCCCAGCCACGTGTCAAACACACATATCCCCCGCGCGCAATGGCCACTTGCACCCTCTGTCCCCACACGTCATTGACTGCGAGTAGGATAACCCAGAGTAAGAAAAGTTCCGGTTTGATTTTCCTAATATAAATAAAATCCAGAATATTGAATATATCTAATATAATTCATATCTTTTGAAATAATTTGAATTTGACAGAACTTATAATATAAAATGTGATTCAAATTTAAATATGGATTCAAACCTAAATTGAAATTTTCCCAGATTTGAGTCTAACTAGTCAAACCTTTGACTTTGACCCTTTTTAATATAATATGATATAAATATTGTTTTAAATCCATAAATCCATATAATACAACTGATATATGTTTTATGATTAGAAAAATGCTAGGAATTCAAATATGCCATCCAAAATAATTTTTGAGCATTTTAAAATTTCGAAATTATTTAAATGCTAACAAATGCCTTTTCTTAATAAATTCATAACTTTATTTCCGTAATTCCGAATTCGACAAATAATATGTATAAATCGATTAGCGCCACGAGACCGTTCTTATTATGCATTCCATGATATGAATTGAAGAATGCATCATATAAATATTAAATAATGAGAACTGTTTACGGGAGTAAAACATGCCTAAATAAATTAGTAAAATGCTTTATTATTGTCTCTACACCTCACTCGTGCCATGCTATGTTATACCATGCAATGGTGCATCATTCCATCATGGCATACCTTGTTTGCTTGTTGCATTTATTCATATGATTGAACACTTTATTTACTATGTCCCTTTGTGTGTTTGGTTTTATCCAGATAGACACCAAGCAAGGGAATTATCAGGAGAGCCAAGAGTTCTACCCAGATCCCGATTACACCACTGCTAATCCATCAGGGAAGCAATTCCCCATGCTTGCATACGTATAGCACCTATGGTTCTATCTTATTCTTACATCATGGAGTCGTGATTGCATTAGATTGAATCTCAAGTAATGCATAGCCTTTACTTTTAAACCCCACCGAAGCTTGTACCCTCCATCCCATGAGCCATTACTACAAGAGTTGTTTGTGCCATGCGATTCATAGAATTGCATGTGTAGGGTTTGTGCGAGTCTTGGAGAATGAGGTACCTAAACAACTTAACTGTGTAGTAATGGGCTAACTAAAGAAAGAGGCACCGGTGGGCAATAGCTGTTATTTGGTTCTTCCATGCTCACTTGTGTCCTGTAGGACCCCGAGTACTTAATTCATGTTCCTTGACTATTCACGCTATCCACATTCGAGAGACTCTATGGATCCCCCTTCGCCTTAGATTGACTCGCACTTTATTTTTTGGGGCCACAAACTAGTTTGGGGCTTTATTACTATCATGTACTTATGCCTTGCTTTACTCCTTTATTTGCGATTGCGCGTGGAGTGCCTGTACTATTTAGGACTTGTGACATGTTTCCACGATATCGACAAGACCAGTCACACTTTTGGGTTCCCGGCCATTTACAGCCGTCGACACAAACCTAGGGTCCGTCTTGGGGCCGGCAAACTTCGTTGAGGGTATCTTAGTGGGTGGCCTCCTAAAATAATTTATGAATCTTGTGAATGCATTGTCGTGAGCCCCCGTTGCTTTTTATTTGGTTCTTCCCGAGGTTGATCGTTTGTGTGTTGCTATTTGTGCACCCCTGCATGGTAAATCTTTCTAAAAGTTGTGTCCGCGGTTATGCACCACTTGGAGCATAGTTTCTCGATCATAAACAAGCATAACTAAAGTATCGTGTTTAATTTGACTAAAGCATGACTAGTAAATAGTGCAATACTCATGGAATGGTTAATAAAATTGCCAATGGATGGGATGTTCTTTCGCCTTCTCGTCAGTAAGAGAGATGGAGGGCTAGCAATGTTTATTTATGTTGCCTAAATAACTGCTGCTTCTAATTAACGAGTGTTCGTCCACCTCTGGTTGGGCGGATGTGTAGCGTGTCTCTAGAGAACTGTCTACCTATTATATTTTGCTACAATTGCGTCACCCCAGGTCATTCCCTTTAGATGCATTAATACTTGCGGAGTACTCGTATGGTCTCACACGATAAATATTTGGTTCAGATGAAAATGTATACTCCCAGGAAGGATACTGGGTCAAAGAGACTGATGATGGCAACGACCATCAGGTGTAGAGATTCTGGGGATGGAGATCCATGAGATATGTGGGCGGGATGTGCTTATTTTTTGGCATCTTGTGGATTTGGTTCTTAATCCGTACTCGAACCTTGTTTTTCGCTTCTTCTTGATACTCTGTTGTGTGATGTATGAGGATGTATCCTAAACTATTATCTCTATCTAGGATATTTGGATTTTTCCGTATAGCATATAATATTTCTCTTTCTATTGTTTTAGATGGTCTGGCTCTAATGTACTATTGTATGTCGCTGGCATACATACTCATTTGTGTATGTTTTGATCGCATTACCTGCCGACTACGCCGCTCGCACATGAAGTTATGATCATAGAAGTGGGGGGATGGTTGGCCGGTATCGTGCCTTGCTCCACGAGGTGGGCCTACTGTGTATGGCTGAGCGGCCCCACAGTAGTACGCCCTGTCCACTTTTAGATCATACCGGCTTGCTGCTTAGAGCGTAGTGTTCGAGGTATTACAATTGGTATCAGAGCTATTCTGCCATTCAGGGTCTCAGCCAAGATGGTCATTGTAATTCTAGAAAATATGTTGGTAGCTATGTATATTAGGGAAAAACTAAACGTGAGAGTAGGATTGCTTCCATTTTTCTTCTTACCCACCAACCCACCCTTTTCTGGTAAGGAAGTGTAACGTTTTTCTATCCTCTTTTGAAAATTCAAAGCAGGATTCACGTGTTCGGGGTATCTATAGTACCATAGGATGTGTTAATTCTTTGTTGATCTGTTGCATCCAACCTTGCTTCGCAATCTTCTTTTGGTTATCAACTATTGGTACATTCCATACCAATAGGATTATGTGTAAACTGACGCGATCTATCCGACTCTTTGTTAACCAACGTGATCTTGTTAAGGGTGTTCTTCCTTCCTGCATGCTTTCACAGAATGTGGACGTGCTAATCTCTATCTGTTAAGTTATTTTTTGCTTCCATTCGTATTTTAATGCGAAAAAATGTGTAAATTTTTTCTTTGATACATCTGTGTTTCCACACTTCTTTTTTAGTCGAGTGTGATACATGTTTCACCTTCTTCTTGTCGACATGTCCATGCTGACTCGATCTTTTTCTACCCGTGCATAATCCTAAAGTTTTTACTTCATCTTCAATTCTTTTGGGCTAAATGCGTAACTTGCGTCGATCTGATGCTTGTGATTGTAATTTGGTCACCAGTATAGCTATATGACACTTATCATGAGTGAAATATGGTCAATGCTATCAATTTAATCCTTCAAATGATGGAGGTTGTCTCTTATGATTTTGATTTATACCATGATCATATCTAAATCTTATTCAAGTATCTTTGGAAACTGGGAGGTTTCTTAAGGCACAATGGTGTATTATCATCTGTTTATCATGCTTCACATCTTGTGAACTCCATATATTCAAGGTTCTCTTAGATATGAGAGAATATCATTCTTTTCATCTCTGATAGCTTTGCTTAAGGTATGAGTTATCATCGCTTCTTTATCCAAGATCTCCTTATCTTTGCAGCTGGTGATCTCATCAACTATGTGAACAACTGGACATCTCTGCTATCATCTGAAGGGCCAGATAATCTATTCTTCCAATGCATCTCTTTCAACACCAGTCCTTGCTCTTTATGTTGACCTTTCATGGTAGTATATCTTGACGATATGCTTGCCTATTCTATATAAATGGAAGAACATGAAGAACATCTTCTCATTTTCTCAAGCTTTGGGAACATCGCCTGTGTGCAAGTTCTCAAAGTGTAAATTTTGGCTTCTCGAAGTCACCTATCTCAGCAATGCCCTTCTGCTAAAGACATCGCTACAATTCTAGAATCACCAATTCAATTCCTAATTCCATCCTCCACATTCAACCAAATCCAGATCTTTTCCTTATTTTGGCAAGTTATCATCATCGTTCTGCTGAGAATTTCCTCAAGACTGCTAAATCTATCTCGGATATTCTCAAAAAGGACAAGAAATTATGTTGGTCTTCCACACATCAAGAAATCTTTTGAAGACCCACTCTCTTTATCTCCTATCCTCACTTCGCCGAATGCCATGAAGACTTTTCAGATCTTATGCAAATCCTCTTTCAAGACCTTGGTGTTTTTCTTGTTCTATCTGTTGGACCTATCATCAGTTTCAGTGATCTTCCTCCATTTTTTTGATGGCTTGGGACTTCCAACATGACGACAACATCATCATCTTTATCTTCTTGGAGCCGACAAAGTGTTGCCATCACCTTCTTGTTTTCTTACGGAGCTTCATGAATTCTGCTTGTCAAGATCTTCAGTCTGAAACTCGAGAGTTGGGTCGCACAATTTTCCTATTCATGTGCGGAGTAATGATTTGGGCGTGTGTTGGAGTAGCTACCATACCACTACTCTTATCATTCGCTTTTGTATATTGAATTGGTGGATCAATGTGATTTTACTCATTCCACGGAAGTTAGAAGTGGCCTTATCCCTCAAGACTTTTACTTTAGTCCTTGTTTTTCCGGAGTGTTCTCTCGATGAATGTGGGAAACAATCTCGTTTTGGTGGTCTCGTCTATTTCAAGATGGAGCAAAATCTTCAACAATCTGGTGAAAAAATGCAAAATCTTCTCCTTCCTCTTCATTCTACCGGTGCTCGACATTGCCAAACAAGATGGATGGAAGATATCCTTGACTTCATTTTTCAATTCTTTTCTCTTGGTAAAGCCAGTTATGGTTGATACTATCAATTGCAAAGTCTATTGCAATAAACTCCAGATATTCCAGATTCAACTTCTTCTCAAGATTCCACTAGCATCACCTCCTTCTCTTGGAGATATACCTGCGCTCCTCAATTGCATGATCTGCTAGTTCTTACTGGTGTAAGAAGGAGATCATCCGAGAAGTCCTCAATTCTAATATTTTCCATCAATACCAAGAAACTATGTTGTTCGAAGGCAGTGTTGTTTTCCAAACTTCATTCTTAAATCTATGGAAAGAAACAATGATATTAACATAGTGGTTGATAACTTCTCCAAAGTAGTTCCCTCCTTTTGGTGAAACAAAGAATCATCTTCACGTGCATCTGTTGATCTTTAATCCTAACGATGTGTTTTTCTTTTCTCTCATTGATACATTGTCTTTTAAAATTCTTTCAAGAAGTGGTTCTATTCTTTTATCGTGTTTCTCGAGAGCACCAGAGCTATGTTCATCCTATATTTCTTGTCTCACAACAATTCTCCAGGTTCTTCAACTCCTTTGTTTTCAAGAAGCAAACGTGAGACTCGCAAAAAGTCTAGCAAGTTTGCAAGGTATAATGGTCGCACCATTCCATTGTTTATCAACTTGGGAACGTGAGGACCACCTTCGTTTTGAACACCTGCCTCTCCTCGTGCCTTTATTTCTCGGAATATCGGGCAAGATTGTTGTTTAGTGGGGGAGAGTTGTAGCATCCCAATTGTCTAACAATTGGAATGCTACTCGCCTAGTCTATATATTGCTACTTCCTTCATATCAATATTGCATTGCATTATATCATGCTCATGTCACCATGCCACATTGCATTTGAGCATCATATTAAACCCCTTTTTCATTTGGTTCTTCTTCATATGCATTTTCCTTATTAATTGTATTTGTCTCTTGATATATTGTAGTTGGTTCTTGATATAATGCTTGATGCCCAAATTGAGTTGGGGGCATGTCTTTTAAATTTATTCTATCCTTACCTTGCTATGGTCTCTTGTGAGTTATCTTACTCAATAATTCCACCATGCATATATATATATATATGTTGGCTTCTTATTTATTTTCTTGAGTTTAAAACATGCCCATGTAGTAATGTGTGTATCATTGCCACAATATCCATACATACACTTGTCTTCATGATCCTGGTTATAATCTACCATCTATGGCATATGTGGGTCCTTTAATTGGTTTTGGTAAATTCAAAACAATCCTACACGCTATATGATGGATCCCTTCTTACATGCTTGTCCTATGGATTTTATTCCATTGGGTTTAATCCAAACTAATCTCCTTGTTACAAGTGTGAATCCACTTCTTGAATCTTACCTTATTCCAACTACAGTGCTTGAGGGCATTGTGTTGAGGGCAAACCTCTAGGGTGGCCTGATCTTTCACGATTCCCTTTCAAATCGAGGATGGAGTGCAGGGAGAGGAGGGGAGGATGAACACGACGAACGCACGCACGAAGAAAACGATGAACACACACACAAAAACCACAATACACACCAATAGCTCACGCCGACGGTGACCGGTCCGACGCAATCCCAAGGATCAACGTTGGGCGGAGGACTCTCCCTCGACCGGCACAACGAGATGGGAGACTCGGTGAGGTCTTGACGTCTAGGAAAAGGGACTCCGATGCCTAGGCCTTGTACAACGCGGAGGCACGATGCAAACTCCAACGAGGTTTGTGATATTGGTGCTCCTTGGTCAAGGAGCATGAGGCAAGAACTAGATAGATCTACAAGGGGTTTCCACTAATTCCAATATCATGCCGAGGGTTTACAATAGAGATGGAGGCTATATATAGTCCAGCCACAGGTTCAGGGATATTTGAGGTATTAAAGTAGAGTTCTGGGCGAAGTAGAGGGGTACATGGGCCATAGAGCGTAGCTAGGCTCACTGACCCATTATCAGACCGAACAGTCCGGGTCGAGTTGACCGGACAGTCCGGGGTGGCCAGACACTCTGGGTAGTGTCCGAAGAGGCACACAGAATGTCCGATCCTGGACCGGGCTGGGGTAGGCCGGACACTCCGGCTGAGTTGCGCCGGACACTCCGGCTGGATTCGGGCGAACATTCCGGCTCTGGCAGCTACAGGACAGGTGCAGCTTGAGGGCTCGTGGGTCGATGCGGTGGGGGGTCATAGCTGATGATGCACAGAGTAATGGTATGAAGTAGCAAGCCATCCAAGTGTATGTCAAAGTCACATGATGAGAGGAGCGAATTCACCTTGGGAAAGAGTTGTCCTCGACTCTTCACGGGTATCATCGGTAGCATCTCCATGGTAGGGTGAGAGGTCCTTGACATTGAATGTATTGCTTGCAAGGTACTTGGAGGTCGGTATGTTGATGATGTAGGCGTTGTTGTTGATTCTCTTGAGGAGACCATCTCCTCTTGGCTTGAGCTTGGAGTCACGTTCCTTAGGGAAGCGGTCTTTGCTTAGATGTATCCACACAAGATCACCTTCTTCGAAGATCAACTCTCGCTTGTCCTTGTTCAATCTTGAAGCTTGGCGAAGGACTTGTTGTTATATAGTAGCTCTTGTTTCTTCGTGAAGCTTCTTCATAGCTTGTGCATGTTTCTCAACGTTCATGTTTATGCTCTCATGGAGAGGTAGCGGTAGTATGTCGAGCATGGTGAGGGGCACGAAACCATAGACGAGCATGAATGGACTCATCTTGGTTGTTGACTGCTTGGCTCGGTGGTAGGCGAACTCAGTGTGGGGAATACATTCCTCCCAATCCTTCAAGTTCTTCTTGATCAACACACATAGAAGAGTTCTGAGGCTTCGGTTGACAACCTCAGTTTATCCATCGGTTTGAGGATGCGACGCGGATGAAAAGAGGAGCTTAACGCTGAGCTTGGCATTGAGGTTCTTCTATAAGTATCTCATGAATTTGATGTCTCGGTCAGAGACGATTGTTCTTGGCACACCATGAAGACGGATGATTTCCCTAAAAATAGATTTGCAACATGGGAAGCATCATTGGTCTTATGGCACGGTATGAAGTGTGCCATTTTGGAAAAGCGATCCACGACAACAAATATAGAATCATGACCATGCTTAGATCTAGGCAATCCTAACACGAAATCCTTGCTAATGTCGGACCAAGGGGTATGAGGAATATGCAATGGCATATAAAGACCATAAGGGTTAGCTTGCGACTTAGCTTGAACACATGTCGTGCATCATTGAACGTAGCGCTCCACGTCGTGCTTCATCCTGGGCCAAAATTAGTGAGTGGAGAGCATGTCCAAAGTCTTGTCACGGCCAAAGTGACCCATAAGGCCTCCAGCATGAGATTCTTGGAGAAGCAAAATCTGAAGCAACGACTTCGGAATGCATAACTTATTTTGTTTAAAGAGAAAGCCCTTAGGCAAATAGAAATCATCAACTCCTTTGTCATTGGAGCACTTTGCGAAAATTGGTTCAAAGAACGGATCGGAAGCATACAAAGATTTTATTTCCTCAAGACCCAACACATTGGTTTCATGTCTCGTAAGAAGGCTTGTGTGTTTGTGAGACAAAGCATCCACAACTACATTATCTTTGCCCTTCTTATACTTGACAATGTACGGAAACGACTCCATAAACTCAACCCACTTAGCGTGTCTCTTACTCAAGTTGGCTTGGCCTTTCAGATATTTCAACGACTCATGGTCAGAATGTATGATAAATTCCTTGGGCCATATGTAGTGTTGCCAAACTTGAAGGACACGAACTAAGGCAAAAAGCTCTTTGTCATAAATCGTATAGTTAAGGCGAGCACCGTCAAGTTTCTCGCTATGGTAGGCTATAGGACGTCCATTTTGCATAAGGACTCCACCAATGCCAATACCACTAGCATCGCACTCTATCTCAAAAGTGTTTGTGAAATCCGGTAACGCAAGGAGAGGTGCTTCGGTGAGCCTCTTTTTGAGTTCATCAAAAGCTTTTTGTTGTGCCTTGCCCCACATGAAGGTGACATTCTTTTTGGTCAATTCACTGAAGGGACAAGCAATGGTCGAAGTCTTTCACAAAGCGACGATAGAAACCGGCCAACCCATGAAAACTTCGGAGTTCACTCACATTTGTTGGGATGGGCCAATCTCGTATGTCCTTTACCTTGGAAACATGAACTTCAATTCCTTTCGAAGAAACGACAAATCCAAGAAAAACCAACTTGTATTTAGCAAAAGTGCACTTGGTAAGATTAGCATAAAGCTTTTCATGTCTAAGGATTTGCAAAACTTCCTTGACATGTGTTATATGGTCCTCAAGTGATTTGCTATAAACAGGAATATCATCGAAATAGACAACAACACTTTTTCCAATGGGAGAATGCAAGATGTGATTCATAAGGTGCATGAAGGTGGATGGGGCATTAGATAAACCAAAGGGCATAGCCAACCATTCATAGAGACCAAGTTTGTTCTTGAAGGTGGTTTTCCACTCATCACCTTCAGCCATGCGTATTTTATGGTAACCACTACGAAGTCAATTTTCGAAAAAATAGTCGCTCCACACAACTCATCAAGCATTTCATTGAGACGTGGTATGGGATGTCGATAACGCACGGTGATAGCATTGATTGGACGACAGTCCGTGCATAACCGTAACGTATAATCCGTCTTTGGAACAAGAATTATGGGTACGGCACTTGGACTAGTGCTAAGTTGGATCAAACCTTTGGAGACGAGTTGGTTGATTTGACGTTCGATCTCCTTCGTCTCCTCCGGGTTCGTGCGGTAAGTGGCGCGGTTGGGAAGTGGTGCGCCACGGACGTCAATGCGATGTTCAATGCCGTGAAGAGGAGGTAGTCCATGAGGAAGCTCTTCAGGGAACACATCCTTGAATTCCTGCAAAACAATTATCAAAGATGGAGGAACATTGGTTAATTCATTAGTCCCTTACACTAGTCCCTTGCAAAGGAGGACATAGTGCAAGATGGATGGGTTGTTCCGAACATCTCTCATCTCACTTTAAGTAGCAAGGAGAACACTCCTATTTTTTCCACTCGAGTTTTGCTTGTGGCTCTCACTCACTATGAGGTGGTTCTCTCTCTCACCGCTCTTCTCACAAGAAGGTGTTGTGCTTTGCGCCCTCACTAAAGCCGTTGCATTGTCCGCAATTATTTGGCTAGGAGTCATTGGTTGCAAAACACATGTTTTGTTGAGCCATTTTAAGGTGTATACATTGGTGTGACCATCATGTTGAGCAGCCTTGTCGAATTGCCATGGTCGACCAAGAAGCATGTGGAAAACTGTCATAGGAACCACATCACACTCCACTGTATCTTTGTAAGGACCAATGGCAAAGGAGACTGATACGGTATGCTTGATCTTCACGGACCCTTGGTCACTTAGCCATTGCACGTGGTAGGGGTGCTTGTGCGGTTGGAGGGTGAGGTTGAGGTTCTCACACAACTCGGTTCTAGCAAGGTTGTGGCAACTCCCTCCATCAATGATCACCTTGATAGATTTGCCATTGATGTCGGCTCGTGTTTGGAAGATGTTTGAGCGTTGGTCTTCATGCTCTTGCGCTTGAGTGGTCAAGATCCTTGTGATGACAAGCGATGGACTTGCGTCATGTTCACACATTAGGAGTTCTTGGTCATCTTCCATCGTTGCCTTTCCATTTCTTCCTTGACACGGGCATCAAATTCATCTTCACTCAAGTACTCTTCATCGCCATTGTCATGGATGAACAATACTTTCTTATTTCCACATTCGGCCGACTTGTGTCCTTTGCCTCCACACTTGTAGCATTCACTGTTGAAAGGTGTATCACTCTTTGCTTGTTTGCCACTTGGGGGCAGTTTTCCTTGAGGAAGTGTGGGCTTGAAGGAAGGCTTGGAGGTACTTGATGAGCTTCCATTGTATGTTGTTGGCGTAGCAGTTGAAGCTTTCTTGTAGGTGAAATATGTCTTGGGCTTGTTGTACTTGATGTCCTGTTGCACTTGACGTTCAGCCTTTGTTGTTATGTGCACAAGCTCAACCATGGTGTTGTATGTTTGGAACTCGACGATGTGCTTGATTGGGTGGTTCAACCCAATAAGGAAGCGTGCCATAGTTTTCTCCATGCGCTCATCAATGTTGGCGCGAATCAAGTTGAGTTCCATTTCCTTGAAGTAGTCTTCCACGGTCTTTGTCCCTTGACGAAGCGATTGAAGGTTGTTCAAGAGGTCACGCATGTAGTGCGCGGGGACGAACCGGGATCTCATGTGAGCCTTCATGTCATGCCAAGTTGTGATTGGCGGTTCTTGTCTTGCATCACGAGCAACTTGAACTTGTTCCCACCAAAGGTTGGTGTAATCATCAAACTCAAGCGAATCCATTGCGACCATCTTCTCGTTGCTATAATTGTGCATGCGGAAGATCTTGTCGACTTTGAGTGCCCATGAATGGTATACTTCGGGGTCATTGGATCCGGTGAACTTGGGCATTGTGAACTTGAGCTTGCCGAAAGTTTCGTCATCATTGCGGTCATTGTGACGATCTTGTTGACCTTGTTGATGATCTTGTTGTTGATGCGGTGCAACTTGGTTCTCGTGACTTTGGTGAAGAGATTTCTCTTGATGTTGTTGTGGAACTTGCTCTTGCTCTTGGCGCGGTTGTTGATGACATTGGGGCACTTGGGCCTCATGAGGGTGTTGAGCATGTGGGTCCTCGTGACGTGGTTGATGACAAAGAGGAGGCTCGTTCCTCGATTGTTGATGTTGATTAGGCACATGGGCCTCACAGCAAAGATCATGGTCTTGAGCATCTTGACGTGGTGGGCGTCCCTCAATTTGGACCACTTGGCGCTCCAAGTTTTGGCATGGTGGAGGAGGCGCCTCGTGATGACCATGGTGTCGGTGTTGACGTTCATGATGGTGATGACGAGGAGGAGGGTCTTGGAGAGCCTCACGTCGATGACGAGCTTGATTCTCCAAATTGGAGTCATCACTTGTTGTGTCAAGTATGTGTCACGGTCGATGGTGGTAGACTTGCGGTTGCACTTGCGGTTCTTCTTGTGGTTGCTCTTGTTGGATCACCAGTGCCCTTGTGTGATGACGGTGTGCTTCTTACCTTGCTCGTGGCCTTGAAATGAAATCACCATCATAGCTTGATGTTGCGGCATGTCGTGGGGAAGGTACATAGTTCAAAGAGGTTCCATCTTCAACCATGGGGGCGTCATTGCATCTTGGAGCACATGGAGGTAGATCTTGTTGCAGAGGTGCATGACAACGTGAAGAACTTGAAGATCTTGATGCACGTGAACGTGGTCTTGCCATTCCGTTGATGAGGCGTCTAAGATTGTCATTTGTTTCGGCGACAGAGCATTGAAGCACTTCATTTTGGTGGCCGAAGTTGTGATGCATTTCTTGCATTTGCCTTTCGATGCCATCGAAGCGGTTGTCGATGTTCTTGAACTCGGCTTGCGTTTCGCCAAATTGTTCATCTTGTCACCTCTCAAGGGCTTATCAACGTTCACGGAACTCTTGTCGAACGATGAAGTGACTTGCGCGTGTCATGTACGGTCCATGTTCTTCTTCTTGAGGAGGTGGTTGGCTCACCTCACCTTGCCTATCCATCATGCAAAACACACAAGTATTGTATATGGAAGTGGAATATGGTGGTGTTAGCCTTGTTCCTCACCTTTGGGATTGCACCAAACTAGAAACCACAAGTGAGAGTTATAAGCGTGCAAAGTGGAAATGCAAAGAAAACTCACACTAAAGAAATAACTAACTCTCAAAAGCTTATTGGTGGTAGGTTAGGATTGTGGAATGCCAAAGAATCAACCAAAAGAAAAGGGATAGTCAAATGTGGGTAAAATCCAAACAAACTCAAGTCAAAGGCGAAGGTCAACACTCAAAAGGGTGACGGGAACCTACGACTATATACATACACGTGGAGATTGTTTGGATTGACACGACTATGAAAATGTGCAAACAAAATGTCCTAACGAAGACTGAGCTCGTTGTCATGCCAATGCAAGGAATGACCGTGGCTCGTTTGCACAGAAGAAAAATGAGCAACGGATTTGCGCACTTGCCTTGGGCGCTGTTTTTCCTCTCTTGCTTACAAGCTTTGAGACTCTTTTGCAAGGGGAGACTATTTTTTTTGCTTTGTATCTTTTTTTTTGCTCTCCCTTGATGCTACCTAGTCACACTTGATATTTCTCTTGCTCTCTCACTATCCTAGGACAAATGCACAATGCTCAAGTAAACACAAGAAGAGCCACTCTCATGGGATAGGTACACACAAAGGAAGATAGGGGCTAACAAGGTTACACAAGTTATACCTTCGTTGGTGATGATGAACTTGTCGTCGGTGTTGCGGGATGATGTTCGTGGGCCGTGGTGACAATGAGTGCGAGGATTGTTGATGCGGAAGCTTGCTATTAGTTGCTGACACGCACACGGGACACGAGCAAACAAAGGAAATTAGCCAATGAGAAAAATGAGGATAAACTATCAAAAACTAGCGTTACAGCCGGACACTCTGGGCTGTCTGTGCCGGACACTCCGGTCAGGCCGGACACTCCGGTCGGGCCGGACACTCCGGTCAGGTCTGTCTAGACACTCCGGCTCGGGTTTCCTGCTCGTGTTCTTGAGCGGAAATCCTCGCCTCAAGGCCTCAAATCTGCAAAAAAACTGGCCAAATTGGGCTCGGAAAACGCAGGATAAAGCTGGACCAACTCCTAAGATAAGGTTTGGTCGGATCAAAACCACAAATAACACTCCAAATCAAGAGACCGATCCATAGGAAAATATGGGCTGTTTTTTGGGGATTTTCGAATTTTTGGTGGATAGAAGAAGAATTTGTGGGGGAAATCGTGAGCAACGAAGCTCTTGATACCAATATGTTGAGGGCAAACCTCTAGGGTGGCACGATCTTTCACGATTCCCTTTCAAATCGAGGATGGAGTGCAGGGAGAGGAGGGAAGGATGAACACGACGAATGGACACACAAAGAACGCGATGAACACACACACACAAAAAACCACGATACACACCAATATCTCACGCCGGCGGTGACCGGTCCGGCGGAATCCCTAGGATCAGCGTCGGGCGGAGGACTCTCTCTCGAACCGGTAGGGCGAGATGGGAGACTCGGTGAGATCTTGACATCTAGGCAAAGTGACTCTGATGCCTAGACCTTGTACAACGCGGATGCACGATGCAAACTCCAACGAGGTTTGTGATATTGGTGCTCCTTGGTCAAGGAGCATGAGGCAAGAACTAGATAGATCCACAAGGGGTTTCCACTAATTCCAATATCATGCCTAGGGTTTACAATAGAGGTGGGGGCTTTATATAGGCCAGCCACATGTTCAGGGGTATTTCAGGCATTAAAGTAGAGTTCTCGGCGAAGTAGAGGGGTACATGGGCCATAGGGCCCAGCTAGGCCTGCAGGCCCATCATCAAGCCAGATAGTCCGGGTCGAGTTGACCGGACATTCCGGGGTGGCCGGACACTCTAGGTAGTGTCCAAAGAGGCACACAGAATGTCTGAGCCCGGACCGGGCTAGGGTAGGCCGGACACTCCAGCCGAGTCACGCCGGACACTCTGGCTGATTCGGGCGGACACTCTGGCTCTGGTAGCTTCAGGGCTCGTGGGTCAATGCAGTGGGGGTTCGTACCTGATGATCCACAGAGTAGTGGTATGAAGTAGAAAGCCATCCAAGTGTATGTCAAAGTCACATGAGGAGAGGAGCGAATTCACCTTAGCTTGAAGGAGCTTGGCGCGGTCACGGGTCATTGGTCCACTTGGGGGACTTGGTGGTGTAGATGTAGGAGCGTCCGTAGGACGGGCTGCATCAGCTCCCCCCTTGGGAAAGAGTCGTCCTTGACTCTTCACGGGTATCATCGGTAGCATCTCCAGGGTAGGGTGATAGGTCCTTGACATTGAATGTATTGCTTGCAAGGTACCTGGAGGTCGGTATGTCGATGACGTAGGCGTTGTTGTTGATTCTCTTGAGGACCTTGAAGGGACCATCTCCTCGTGGCTTCAGCTTGGAGTCACGTTCCTTGGGGAAGCGGTCTTTGCTTAGATGTATCCACACAAGATCACCTTCTTCGAAGATCAACTCTCGCTTGTCCTTGTTCAATCTTGAAGCTTGGTGAAGGACTTGTTGTTCAATAGTAGCTCTTGTTTCTTCGTGAATCTTCTTCATAGTTTGTGCACGCTACTCAACGTCCATGTTTGTGCGCTCATGGAGAGGTAGCGGTAGTATATCTAGCGCGGTGAGGGCCTTGGCACACCGTGAAGACAGACGATTTCCCTAAAAAACAAGTTGGCAACATGTGAACCATCGTCAGTCTTATGGCACGGAATGAAGTGTGCCATTTTGGAAGAGCGATCCATGAAAACAAAGATAGAATCATGACCATGCTTAGATCTAGGCAATCCTAACACAAAATCCATGCTAATGTCGGAACAAGGTGTATGAGGAACAGGCAATGGCATATAAAGACCATAAGGGTTAGCTTGCGACTTAGCTTGAACACATGTCGTGCATCATTGAAGGTAGCACTCCACGTAGCATTTCATCTTGGGCCAAAGTAGTGAGTGGAGAGCATGTCCAATGTCTTGCATTGGCCAAAGTCACCCATAAGGCCTCCACCATGAGATTCTTGGAGAAGCAAAAGTTGAAGCGACGACTTCGGAATGCATAGCTTGTTTTCTTTAAATAGAAAGCCCTTATGCAAATAGAAATCATCCACTCCTTTGTCATTAGAGCACTTCGCGAAAATTGTATCAAAGAACGGGTCGGAAGCATACAAAGATTTTATTTCCTCAAGACCCAACACGTTGATTTCAAGTCTCGTAAGAAGGCTTGTGTGTTTGCGAGACAAAGCGTTCATGACTACATTATCTTTGCCCTTCTTATACTTGACAATGTACGGAAAAGACTCCATAAACTCAACCCACTTAGCGTGTCTCTTACTCAAGTTGGCTTGGCCTTTGAGATATTTCAACGACTCATGGTCAGAATGTATGATAAATTCTTTGGGCCATAGGCAGTGTTGCCAAACTTGAAGGACACGAACTAAGGCAAAAAGCTCGTTGTCATAAATTGGATAGTTAAGGCGAGCACCATCAAGTTTCTAGCCATGGTATGCTATAGGACGTCCGTTTTGCATAAGGACTCCTCCAATGCCAATACCACTAGCATCACACTCTATCTCAAAAGTTTTTGTGAAATCCGGTAACGCAAGGAGAGGTTCTTCGCTGAGCCTCTTTTTGAGTTCATCAAAAGATTTTTGTTGTGCCTTGCCCCACACGAAGGTGACATTCTTCTTCGTCAACTCGTTGAGAGGGCAAGCAATGGTTGAAAAGTCTTTCATAAATCAATGATAGAAACCGGCCAACCCATGAAAACTTCGGAGTTCACTCACATTTGTTGGGATGGGCCAATCTCGTATGTCCTTTACCTTGGAAACATCAACTTCAATTCCTTTCGAAGAAACGACAAATCCAAGAAAAATCAGCTTGTCTTAGCAAAAGTGCACTTGGGAAGATTAGCATTAAGATTTTCATGTCGAAGGATTTGCAAAACTTCCTTGACATGTGTTATATGGTCCTCAAGTGATTTGCTATAAACAAGAATATCATCAAAATAGACAACAACACTTTTTCCAATGAGAGAACGCAAGATGTGATTCATAAGCCGCATGAAGGTGCATGGGGCATTAGATAAACCAAAGGGCATAACCAACCATTCATAGAGACCAAGTTTGGTCTTGAAGGTGGTTTTCCACTCATCACCTTCAGCCATGCGTATTTGATGGTAACCACTACGAAGTCAATTTTCGAAAAAATAGTGGCTCCACACAACTCATCAAGCATGTCATCGAGACGTGGTATGGGATGTCGATTACGCACGGTGATAGCATTGATTGGACGACAGTCCATGCATAACCGTAACATATCATCCGTCTTTGGAACAAGAATCACGGGTACGGCAATTGGATTAGTGCTAAGTTGGATCAAACCTTTGGAGATGAGTTGGTTGATTTGACGTTCGATCTCTTTCGTCTCCTCCGGGTTCGTGCGGTAAGCAACGCGGTTGGGAAGTGGTGCGCCCGGTATGAGGTCAATGCGATGTTTGATGCCGCGAAGAGGAGGTAGTCCATGTGGGAGCTCTTCGGGAAACACATCCTTGAATTCCTGCAAAACAATCATCAAATATGGAGGAACATTGGTTAATTCATTAGTTCCTTGCGCTAGTCTGGGTTGTTCCGAACATCTCGCAACTCACTTTTGGTGGCAAGGAGAACACTCTTATTTTTTCCACTCGAGTTTGGCTTGTGGATTTCACTCACTATGAGGTGGTTCTCTCTCTCACCGCTCTTCTCACAAGAAGGTGTTCTGCTTTGCACCCTCGCTAAAGCCTTTGCATTGTCCGAAATTATTTGGCTAGGAGTCATTGGTTGCAAAACACATGATTTGTTGAGCCATTTGAAGGTGTATACATTCGTGCGACCATCATGTTGAGCAGCCTTGTCAAATTGCCATGGTCGACCAAGAAGCATGTGGCAAACTGTCATAGGAACCGCATCACACTCCACCGTATCTTTGTAAGGACCAATGGCAAAGGAGACTGATACGGTATGCTTGATCTTCACGGACCCCTGGTCACTTAGCCATTACACGTGGTAGGGGTGCTTGTGCGGTTGGAGGGTGAGGTTGAGCTTATCACATAACTCGGTGCTAGCAAGGTTGTGGCAACTCCCTCCGTCAATGATCACCTTGATAGATTTGCCATTGATGCCGGCTCGTGTTTGGAAGATATTGGAACGTTGGTCTTCATGCTCTTGTGCTTGAGTCGTCAAGATCCTTGTGTCGACAAGCGATGGACTTGCATCATGTTAACACATGAGGAGTTCTTGATCATCTTCCACTCGTTGCCTTGCCATTGCTTCCTTGACACGGGCATCAAACTCATCTTCACTCAAGTACTCTTCATCGCCATTGTCATGGATGAACAATACTATCTTGTTTCCACATTCGGCCGACTTGTGTCCTTTGCCTCCACACTTGTAGCATTCACTGTTGAAAGATGTCTCACTCTTTGCTTGCTTGCCACTTGGGGGCAGTTTTCCTTGAGGGAGTCTGGGCTTGAAGGACGGCTTGGAGGTACTTGATGAGCTTCCATTGAATGTTTTTAGCATAGCGGTTGAAGCCTGCTTGTAAGTGAAATACATCTTGGGCTTATTGTACTTGATATCCTATTGCACTTGACATTCAGCCTTTGTTGCTATGTGCACAAGCTCAACCATGGTGTTGTATGTTTGGAACTCGACGATGTGCTTGATTGGGTGGTTCAAACCAATAAGGAAGCGTGCCATAGTTTGCTCCATGCGCTTATCAACGTTGGCACGAATCAAGTTGAGTTACATTTCCTTGAAGTACTCTTCCACGGTCTTTGTCCCTTGACGAAGCGATTGGAGGTTGTTGAAGAGGTCACGCGTGTAGTGCGCGGGGACGAGCCGGGATCTCATGTGAGCCTTCATGTCATGCCAAGTTGTGATTGGTGGTTCTTGTATTGCATCACAAGCAACTTGAACTTGTTCCCACCAAAGGTTGGTGTACTCATCAAACATACGCGAAGCCATGGCGACCATCTTCCCGTTGCTATAATTGTGCATGCGGAAGATCTTGTCAACTTTGAGTGCCCATGAAAGATATTCTTCAGGGTCATAGGATCAAGTGAACTTGGGCATTGTGAACCTGAGCTTGCCGAAAGTTTCTTCCTCATTGCTTTCACGGTAGCGATTGTTGCCGTGTTGATGATGGTCTTCATCTTCCATGCGATCATTGTGACGAGCTTGTTGTGGTTGAGGACGTGGAACTTGGTTCTCGTGACCTTGTTGCGGAGCTTGGTCTTGATGTTGTTGTTGTTGAGCTTGCTCTTGCTCTTGGTGCGTTTGTTGACGACGTTGGGGCACTTGGGCCTCATGAGGGTGTTGAGCATGTGGAGCCTCATGACGTGGTTGATGACGAAGAGGAGGGTCGTTCCTTGGCTGGTGATGTTGATCAGGCACATGGGCCTCACGGCGAAGATCATGGTCTTGAATATCTTGACGTGGTGGGTGTCGCTCAATTTGGACCACTTGGCGCTCCAAGTTTTGGCGTGGTTGAGGAGGCGCCTCGTGATGACCATGGTGTCGGTGTTGACGTTCATGACAGTGATGACGAGGGGGAGGGTCTTGGAGAGCCTCACGTCGATGACAAGCTTGATTCTCCAAATTGGAGTCATCACTTGTTGTGTCAAGTATGTGTCACGGTCGATGTTGGTAGACTTGCGGTTGTACTTGTTGTTCTTCTTGTGGTTGCTCTTGTTGGATCACTAGTGCCCTTGTGTGATGATGGTGTTCTTCTTGCCTTGCTTGTGGCCTTGAAGAGAAATCACCATCATAGCTTGACGTTGCGGTGTGCCGTGGGGAAGGTACATAGTTCGAAGAGATTCCATCTTCAACCACGGGGGCGTCATTGCGTGTTGGAGCACTTAGAGGTAGATCTTGTTGCGGAGGTGCATGAAGACGCGAAGAACATGAAGAGCTTGATGCGCGTGAACGTGGTCTTGCCATTCCATTGATGAGGCGTCGAAGATTGTCATTTGTTTTGGAGACGGAGCATTGAAGCGTTTCATTTTGGTGGCCGAAGTTGTGATGCATTGCTTGAAGTTTCCTTTTGAGGCCATCGAAGCAGTTGTCGATGTTTTTGAACTCGGCTTGTGTCTCGCCAAATTGTTCATCTTGTCGCGTCTCAAGGGCTTGGCAACGTTCACGGAACTCTTGTCGAACGATGAAGTGACTTGCGCGCGTCATGTACGGTCCTTGATCTTCTTCTTGGGAAGGTAGTTGGCTCGACTCATCGTGCCTATCCATCATACAAAACACACAAGTATTGTATATGGAAGTGGAGTATGGTGGTGTTAGCCTTGTACCTCACCTTGGGGATTGCACCAAACTAGAAACCACAAGTGAGAGCTATAAGCGTGCAAAGTGGAAATGCAAAGAAAACTCACACCAAAGAAAGAAGTAACGCTCAAAAGCTTGTTGGTGTTAGGTTAGGATTGTGGAATGCCAAATAACCAACCAAAAGAAAAGGGATAGTCAAAAGTGGGTAAAATCCAAACAAAACTCAAGTCAAAGGCAAAGGTCAACAACTCAAAGGGGTGACAGGAACCTACGACTAAATACACACACATGGAGATTGTTGGGATTGACACGACTATGAAAATGAGCAAACCAAATGTCCTAACGAAGACTAAGATCATTGGCATGCCAATGCAAGGAGAGACCGTGGCTCGTTTGCAAAGAAGAAAAATGAGCAACGAATTTGTGCACCTGCCTTGGGCGCTCTTGTTTCTCTCTTGCTTACAAGCTTTGAGACTCTCTTTTGCAACGGGAGACTATTTTTCTTTTTCTTTTGCTTTGTATCTTTTTCTTTCTTTTTCTTTTTCTCTTTTTCTGCTCTCCGTTGATGCTACCTAGTCACACTTGATATTGCTCTTGCACTCTCACTATCCTATGACAAATGCACAATGCTCAAGCAAATACAAGATGAGCCACTCTCATGGGATAGGTACACACAAATGAAGATAGGGGTTAACAAGGTGACGCAAGTTATACCTTTGTTGGTGATGATGAACTTGCCGTCGGTGTTGCAGGATGATGTTCGTGGGCCATGGTGTCAATGAGCGCGGGGATTGTTGATGCGGAAGCTTGCTGTTAGTTGCTGACACGCACACGGGACACGAGCAAACAAAGGAGATTAGCCAATGCGAAAAATGAGGCAAACCGTCAAAACTGGCGTTACAGCCGGACACTCCGGTCTGTCTGTGCTGGACACTCCGGTCTGGCCAGACACTCCGGTCGGGTTTGGCCGGACACTCTGGTCAGGCCGGACACTCTGGTCAAATCGGTCCAGACACTCCGGTGCGGGTCTCCTGCTCGTGTTCTTGAGCGGAAATCCTCGCCTTAAGGCCTCAAATCCATGAAAAACTGGCCAAATCATGCTGGGAAAACGTAGGATAAAGCTGGACCATCTCCTAAAACAAGGTTTGGTCGGATCAAAACCACAAATAACACTCAAAATCAAGAGATCGATCCAAATGCAAATTTGGGGTAATTCGTGAGCAACGAAGCTCTGATACCAATATGTTGAGGGCAAACCTCTAGGGTGGCCCGATCTTTCACGATTCCCTTTCAAATCGAGGATGGAGTGTGGGGAGAGGAGGGGAGGGTGAACATGACAAACGCATGCACGAATAACGCGATGAACACACACACACACAAAACCACGATACACACCAATAGCTCACACCAGCGATGACCAGTCCGGTGCAATCCCTATGATCAGCGTCGGGCGGAGGACTCTCTCTCGAACCGGCACGGCGAGATGGGAGACTTGGTGAGATCTTGACGTCTAGGCAAAGGAACTCCGATGCCTAGGCCTTGTACAACGTGGAGGCACGATGCAAACTCCAACGAGGTTTGGGGATATTGGTGCTCCTTAGTCAAGGAGCATGAGGCAAGAACTAGATAGATCCACAAAGGTGTTTCCACTAATTCCAATATCATGCCTAGGGTTTACAATAGAGGTGGGGGATATATATAGGCCAGCCACAGGTTCAGGGGTATTTCAGGCATTAAAGTAGAGTTCTGGGCGAAGTAGAGGGGTACATGGGCCATAGGGCCCAGCTAGGCTTGCAGGCCCACCGTCAGGCCGGACAGTCCGGGTCGAGTCGACCGGACAGTCCGAGGTGGCCGGACACTCCAGGTATTGTCCGGGAAGTGTCTGATTTTCCATACAGAATGTCCGAGCCCGGACTGGGCTGGGGTAGGCTGGACACTCCGGCTGAGTCGCACCGGACACTCCGGCTGGATTCGGGCGGACACTCCGGCTCTGGCAGCTTCAAGACAGGTGCATCTTCAGGGCTTGTGGGTCGACGTGGCGGGGGCTTGTACCTAATGATGCACAGAGTAGTGGTATGAAGTAGCAAGCCATCCAAGTGAATGTCAAAGTCACATGATGATAGGAGCGAATTCACCTTAGCTTGAAGGAGCTTGGCGCGGGCACGGGTCATTGGTCCACTTGGGGGACTTGGTGGTGTAGATGTTGGAGCATCCATAGGACGGGCTGCATCAAAGAGAATTATCAATAGACCCAAGAGTACTACCCGGATCCCGGTTAGACCACTTCTAACCTGTCAGGCAAGCAATTCCCCATGATTGCATACATATAGAACCTATGCTTCTTTCTTATTCTTGCATCATGGAGTCACGATTGCATTAAATTGAATCCCAAGTATTGCATAGCCTTTACTTTTAAACCCCACCGAAGCTTATACCCTCCATCTCATGAGCCATTACTACATGAGTTGTCTGAGCCATGCGAGTCATAGAATTGCATGTGGAGGGTTTGTGCAAGTCTTGGATAATGAGGTACCTAAACCACTTAACATGTGTAGTAATGTGATAACTAAAGAAAGAGGCACCAATGGGCAATAGTTGTTATTTGGTTCTTTCATGCTCACTTGTGTCCCATAGGACCCCGAGTACTTTATTCCTGTTCCTTGACTATTCGCACTGTCCACATTCGGGAGACTCTATGGATCCCCCTTCACCTGAGCTTGATTCACACTTTATTTCTTCGGGCCACAAACTAGTTTGGGGCTTTATTACTATCCTGCACTTATGCCATGCTTTACTGCTTTATTTACGATTGCGCGTGGAGTGCCTGTACTGTTTAGGACTTGTGACACGTTTTCGCGGTATCGAAAAGCCTAGTCACACTTTCGGGTTCCTAGTCATTTACACCCGTCTACACAAACCCTGGGTCCGTCTCGGAGCCGACCAAATTCATTGCAGGTAGCTTAGTGGGATGGCCCCATGAAATAATATATGAACCCTGTCAATGCGTTGTCGTGAGGCCTCGTTGCTTTTTATTTGGTTCTTCCCGAGGTTGATCGTGTTTGTGTTACTATTTGTGCACCCCTACAGGTAAATCTTTCTGAAAGCCGTGTCCATGGTTATGGACGACTTGGAGCACAATATATTGATCATAGACAAGCATAACTAAAGTATCGTGTTTTATTTGACTAAAGCATGACTAGTAAATTGTACAGTACTCATGGAATGGTTAATAAAATTGCCAATAGATGTGATGTTCTTCCGCCTTCTTGTCGATAAGCGAGAAGGAGGGCGAGTGATGTTTATTTATGTTGCATAAATAACTGATGCTTCTAATTAACGAGCGTTCGTCCTCCGCTGGTTGCCGGCCAAAGATCATGGTGACCTCAATGTCAGCTGTGTGTTCTGCTCGCCGCAGCAGAGAAAGCTCCAAGAGAAGCCTCCCACGCCATCTGCAAGCACCCAACTGCCTCGAGCATGAGCCGTCCTCCCCCTCACCGCCATGGCCGGCTAGGAAGACGGAAAGGCCTTGAGCAGAAGCAACACGCAGATGGCTGCGCTTGATCAAAGAAGAGCTGGCTGACCGGCCAAGCTCCACCTTCACCTCCCCCTCGCCTCCATGGCCAATCAAGAGTAGAAGACACGGAGCCAAAACCAAGACCGACCATCACTTGGGGCCGTGCACATGCACCAAAGAGGTATCCCCTCTCCACCATGGCCTCCCTTCCACCTCCAGTTCGAGGAGCAAGCAAGCTTCCCATCGCCGACCCCTCTCCAGCATGGCCAGTCAGAGGGAGATGGAGAAAATAGAAGTCTATGCACTGCTTCATTTGAGAGTTTTATGTTTGTTCAATATCGCTGATCTTGTAATAAATTAGCTCACGAGTTAGCTAAATTTGGGTCTAAGTCTGATGAAGAATGTGTGCGGTTGGCCGATGTAGCCCTGGAGTTTGTATATGAACTGGTCGCCATCGAGTCTGCTGTGCATTATGAGTAATGGAATTTCCATTTCCCCGTTAAAAACATACTTGTATTTATAACCCAAATTGACATGAAACTGAACACTATCAGTTATATACATCAAGTTATTTATTTTTTCTTTGCGATCATCTAGTTACTTAATTTTACTCAGCCCAAACTGGAACTATAATGGGATAGTTTGCAGGTAATGATTAGTAACTACTCCTTAAAAGAAAATGTCCTTCCCTCCACATAAATAGTTTCAGTTACCGGTCAGATCCGAATATTACGGAGCATGCAAGGTTTTAGCAGGACCTTGATTGTCCGTTATATTTACGGCCATTTCTGGCTAAAATCTAGGAAACCAAGCGGGGCCTAATGGTTAGGAATATTTTGTAACCTCCAATCTCATTCAAAATTTCAGAGAACACAATGTTGTTTGTCCATGAAGAAGAACTTGTAGTTGTATGTACCAAAATAAGAGACTCAACAGATTTTCCCATCTAGTTTTTACAGAAAGCAGCAATCGTAAGAACTTGGATTTTCTACTCTGCTTACAAAATCACATATGCAAGATGTAGTATCTCATGAATTAAAAATAATTTAAAGAAAATATGATGCCCGGTTAACCAACGACAAGATCTAGAAAAGAAATGCATGGGATGTAACATGAACTAGAGAAGCAAAATAAGGTGGGGAGAAGGAGTTAGGGTTAACCTTATGAAGGAGTTATTCCCTAGAGGCAAATAATAAAGTGTATTATTTGATATATCTTCTATATGTTCATAATACGTTTTATATTGTGTTATAACTGTGTTAATACGAAACGTTAATACACGTGTGGTATGTAAACAAACCGTGTCTCTAGTAACCTCTAGCGAACTAGTTCATTGGTCAGGAGGATGGTCTGGGTTTCAAGATCATGGGCATTTATGCCAATTGACAATGAGGTCATGTTATTAGTTGAATAACATGATAGACAAACATCCGACCGTTATGTCTTGAATGAGATCTAGTTACAAAGTTCACCATTGATGATACAACACAGATAACCTCGCAACCTGATCCTTTGACTGTGAGGTAATGCAAATCACCATTCCGGAAGAAGCTTAGATGGTTATCAAGAATCATCTCGTAACAGGGTGATCAAAAAGGTGCCACTCAGGTTTTCTGAAGGGATGCGTAGAGGAGTACATATCAAGACAAGGATTTGTCTAGTCCATGTAATGGACATATACATGTGGTCATCTCGGTGACATTGCATTAATGAAGCTTGCAAGCATGTGACTTGGTCACGGAATGCAACAACACGAGAACAATAAAACAAGTTCATAGGTAACGAAACCGAACTAAGGTATGGAGATACCAAAGATCAAGTCTCGGATGAATTAGGTATCGAATGACAAAGGGAACGGGAAACGACTATCTCACGGTTCGAGCGATTATATTTGTGAAACGCACAGGGGTCAGATGGCCATATAGGTCCCTCTGTTGATCATTAATGTGAGAGTAGTCTCGATCATGTCCGGAGTGTTTCTGAACCGAAGGATGTCACGCTTAAAGGTAGGGACGCTTAGGGTAGATGAGGTATCATAGGAAAATTGAGAAAGAGAACCAGAATAGTTCCGGGTAACATTCGATGGAGATCGGAAGGGGTCCGGAAGGTGTTCCGGAGTTAAGGAATAATACAATATTTGTGTTTTTGAATATTAATTGGAGAATTAATATTAAATATATATTTTATTTTATTATTAAAGCCATCATAATGCTAATGGGCCTCACCTATAGGGAGGCCCAACAGGGCATGGCGCCTGGGGAGAGGGGGCTAGCCGGCCTAGGCTTGGTGGGCCGCCCCAATGGGGCCCACCTAGGGCCGGCGGGTGCCCCAAGGTGGTCGACGGGTGTGGGGGTTAGTCCCACACAGCCTGGCCCTTGGGTGGTGCGCCCCCTCCCACTATATATAGGGGTCTCCGCTCCCCCTTTGGAATCACCCCATTCCCTCCCATTCTATATCTCTCATCCATTGAGGACTTCTCTGTAATATTGAGGAGGACCTCGTGAGTGAGTTCTCCACCTTCACACCATCGTCGTGTGATCTGCGATCCGACATCTACTTCTTCCGCTGCTCGGCTGGATCGGAGTCCGGTTGACGTCTCCTACACCGGACGTGTGACGAACTTCGGAGGCACCACACTTGGGGTGCTGCTCGTCTTCATCAATATACGCCTTCCTATGTAAGGAGGCCCTGCTTGGGAGATTCTGCAAAGGACTTCGATGCGACGTTCTGTCCCGGGGTGGATATTTGACCGGACTTTTCCCCCGAAAAATCCAGCCCCAGGATAATCCGGCCCTCTTAGACCGGATAATCCAGCCCAAAAATTTCCCATCAGATCCAGGAGGATCTGACTATATCAGATACATTTTCGTTTCGCGTTTTTCGGACGTTCCGGTGGGCATATAAGCCTAGGAACGCCCTCAAGTTTAGGTTAGACCATGTTAAAACTATTTTGTAGTTGTTTCTTTCATAGAACCTCTGGAATTACCCTGTGATCGATTTTACCAACTATAATTGAATGTGATCTGGTGTTCCATCGGGAATTAGTAGATTGCAAACTACCGTTTGTGGTCAATGGCCGCGTGCGCAAGAGCGTGGTGTTGTGAATGTCCTACAAGGATTGCGAGCTGTTGCATTGGCATCAGGGATTGAGCGGGTGAGTTCATAGCTACAGGCTAGTTATCTATCATCCACCATCATCACCGCCATCCGCTTACTGAGAAGATCGAGCTACCCCATATCATCTTGGTATCAGATTTCCTCGTTGCCTCGGTAAGCAATCCATAATCCATCCATAGATTAGAGAGTGGTTTTAGTCCTATACAGAAAAAGCCCCATAAAAAGAGTTTCCATAGACTAGATTGCATCGTAGACGAGTAATAGTTGCTGGTCGTGTTCATCCTTTAGTTTAGATCTAGATCTATTCTTCATAATTTTATCGTCTTTTTAGTTTTTGTTCTAGCCTAATCCACCATTGATTCCGCCATCATTAAGTCAGATCCGATCTACTCTAAGAGTCCTAGTCATCTACTCTTGGCCAAGTCGGAAGAAAAAAATTCCTACCGACTCTGCCATGGCACAGAAACGACCCGTTTCTTTGCCGCGAGTCCTGTTCTGCCCACGATCCGGATTCGCTGCCGCGGCACGTTTTTGATGTGTTTTTCTACAGCGGCAGGATTTTCTGCCACGACACAATTTTGGTCTGTTTTCTGCCACAGCAGGAATTTTTACAAAGTGTGAATTTGAACTTTTCCTATAACCTTAGCCACAGCCATTCTATTACATAGGTGTAGGAACTTGCCCATTGAGACTAGTTTCCGCTCCTACAGGCAGCTCTTAGTATTTTGGTGTTGTACTTTGTAATTGGCCGTGTGTGATCTATAAAATCAAAAAAAAGAGAAAAAAGCAATATAGCAAAAGAAAAAGCAAAAAGAGCTATACAAAAGAAAATAAAAATAGTGAAATTGAGCAAGAGGCCTAGTGATATCTTTGTGCACCGGTAGATCGAGCAATCTTGTGCCTGTTTACTTTGAGCTTTGTTAGTGTCTCTCGAGAGTAGTGCAACACCCTTCATAGTTGCATTGCCACGTTTTTCTCCACGTGTGTTTCTTGGGTTTTTGTACGATCAGCACTAGGACTTGTTTGCGGTGTAGATAGGATACCATACCTATAGCTCCACCATAAATAACCTGTGTGCCCTGCGATCGTTCTCTATACCTTTGATATTCACTTCATCACTTCAGTGCATCAGTCTTTGATTACGTTTGGTAGAGCATCTCTATTCACTTTGGAACGGTAAGATCTCCTTTCTTATCAGTTGTGAGTGAGTTGTGAGAGTTTTCACCATACTGATTTTGATTTTTGCACTAACCTACTAATCATGTCTTTGAGTGATGATGAAATTGTGTCATAGAAAAATCAGGTGGAGGAGCTTGTTACTTGGAGAGAGTCTATTGATAGAAATATCACCGACATACAAGATGCTGTGGAGGATAATACTAGAGCCATCAATAATATTCAGACGTAGCTGACTGCTATGAATGTCAACTTTGCCACCTTGCAGCTTTCTATTGAGGCGATTCAGGCAACACTCCAGTCCGGACCTGCACAACATGATGATGAGTTTGAGGACTTTGATGAGGGGAGTGCGGCTGATGCTGGTCCACATCGTGGCAGGGGACGTGCAAATCCCCCTGCACCTGCGGCTGCTCCTCTGTATGGCCATGGGTATGCTCCTCTTGGACGTGCCCAGCATGCTTACAATCTAGGTGATGATAGTTTGGGCAAGCCCAAGTTCTCAATTCCTTCGTTCAATGGCTCACTTGATCCTGAGGATTATATTACTTGGGAGTTGAAGATTGAGAAGATATGGCATTTATTTGATTACCCGGAAGACAAGAAGGTCAAGCTTGCTGCATCAGTGTTTGATGGCTATGCTTTGCGTTGGTGGGAAGCTATTGTGCAGAATAGACGGAACGACAATGAACTTCATGTGAGGGATTGGCGTGAGATGAAGGCCATCATGGCGGATCGTTTTGTCCCCTCCAATTATTTGCGCTCCATGTTTGATAAGCTCACACAGTTGAGGCAAGGCACAATGACAGTTGATGAGTACTACATGGAGATGGATATGCTTATGCAGCGTGCTAATGTTCGTGAATCACAAGGATGACAATGCAGCGTTTCCTCAACAATTTGAAGCTTCAAATCAAGATTATTGTATGTTATCACAAGTATGAGACAATGAACGAGCTACTGCACCATGCAAGAGAGGCCGAGTCCCAGTTGGCTGAAGAGGCGAAGTCACGTGCTCGATTTCCATCTTCTAGCAGATTTTCGGCTAGATCTACACCTCCTACTGTCACGCCACCAGCTGCTGCTCCGTTTACACCATCAGCGAAACCAACAAGTACTCCTTCGTTTGGTGGTTCTAATGCTCGGAAACCCGCTGCTCCTGCTGCTAGCTCAGGTTCCAACATATCTACGGCACATACTCGTGATGTGGTGTGCCATACTTGTGGAGGTAGAGGTCACTACAAAAATGATTGTGCAAACAACAAGGTTATGTTTGTCAACGAACAAGGCGAAGTAGAGAGTGGAGATGAAATTTCTGATGATGATGTTGATGATGCCGAGGATGGTGCCGATGCATATCCCGAGCATGCTCCAACTATTTTCGTATCTTCACGTATACTTAGTGTGCAACCGGTTGAGGAATCCCAGCGTTACAACTTGTTCCAAACGAAAGATCTAGTTGGACCTAACAAGGCTTGCAAGGTCAATATTGATGGAGGTAGCTGTAGAAATCTCGCAAGTAACGAACTATGTGCCAAGCTAAATTTGACATATTTACCTCATCCGAAGCCATACAGATGAAGGTAAATCATATGGTACATGTGAATTTTCAAATAGGACCATACAAAGATTCTATTGATTTTGATGTGGTTCCTATGACTGTTTGTCACCTACTATTGGGTCGGCCTTGGCTTTATGATCGCCATGTGCAACACAATGGCCGAGCCAATATATATCACTTGGAATTTAAAGGGAAGAAGATTACTATGCAGCCAATGACACCACAAGATATTGTGAATGATTCTCGCCAGAAGATAGAGGTGAATTTGAAGGAAGATCCTATAGCTCGGCGAGATTCCGTGACAGCTGTTCCTGATGTAATTGAGCCTAAATTGAGTGATATAACGAAAAGTGAGAGAGTGCCTGGTTTATTGATATTAGACACTAAGAAAGATATGAGAGAATTTCGTGAGGATCCTACAGCCATGCCACTTGTTCTCATCTATAAGGGCAAGGTATTGGTTTCTAACGACTTTGGGGATGTGTTTCCAGAAGATGTACCTGCAGGCTTACCTCCATTGCATGGTATAGAACATCAAGTGGACCTAATTCCTAGCACCACACTTCCCAACCGTGCACCCTACATGACCAATCTCGAAGAAACTAAGGAAATTCAGAAGCAAGTACAAGCACTACTGGATAAAGGGTACATTCGTGTTTCTCTTAGCCCTTGTGTTGTTCCTGTTATTTTAGTGCCTAAGAAAGATGGTACTTGGCGCATGTGTATTGATTGTAGAGCGATTCATAACATCACTATTCGATATCGTCATCCTATTCCATGCTTAGAGGATATTCTAGATGAATTGAGTGGTGCTGCTGTTTTCTCTAAAATTGATTTGCATAGTGGTTATCATCAAATTAGGATGAAAGAAGGGGATGAGTGGAAAACTGCTTTCAAAACTAAATTCGGCTTGTATGAGTGGTTAGTCATGTCGTTTGGTCTTACTAATGCACCTAGTACTTTAATGCGTTTGATGAATCATGTTTTGAGTGAGTTTATTGGTCGTTTTGTGGTTGTTTACTTTGATGATATACTCATATACAGCCACGCCAAATCTGAACAGTGCACTCATATTACACAAGTTTTGCAAGTGTTGCGTGATAATAAATTATATGCTAATCTTGAGAAATGCACATTTGTAAAAGATAAGGTCATATTCCTAGGATTTGTTGTATCTAAGAATGTAGTAGAGGTAGATAAATCTAAAATTAAATCAATTCAGAATTTGCCTACTCCCATTAATGTAAGTCAAGTGCGTAGTTTCCATGGATTAGTTGGTTTCTATACGTGCTTTGTGAAAGATTTTAGCACCATTGCTGCACCTTTAATTGATTTGACAAAGAAAGGTGTTCATTTTGTATGGGGCGCAGCCCAAGACATTGCATTTGATACATTGAAATGTTTGCTTACTTATGCACCATTACTTGCATTACCTAATTTTTCGAAGCAATTTGAAGTTGAATGTGATGCTAGTGGTATAGGCATAGATGGCGTTTTGATGCAAGAGGGTCGGCCTATAGCTTATTTTTTTGAGAAATTGACTGGTGCTCGTTTGAATTATTCAATCTATAATAAAGAATTGTATGCACTTGTTAGAGTACTGGAGGTTTGGCAACATTATTAGTGGCCAAAATAATTCATCATACATTCTGATCATGAAGCATTGAAATACTTGAAAGCTCAATCAAACTTGCATAGAAGATTGGCTAAATGGGTTGAGTTCATTGAGTCTTTGCCTTACATCATTAATTATAAGAAGGGAAAAGAGAATGTTGTTGCTGATGCTCTATCTAGGAAGAATATGCTATTAACCAATCTTGATGTTAAAATTCCTAGATTAGAAGCTATTTGTGCACTTTATGCAACTGACCATGATTTTTCTGAACCATATCGTTTGTGTGCTCTTAGAAACGCATGGGATAAGTATCACATACATGATGGCTATTTGTTTCGAGCTAACAAACTATGTATTCCAGAATCGTCGTTATGTTTGTTCTTAGTGCAGGAATCACATGCTCGTGGTTTGATGGGTCACTTTGGGCGTGAGAAGACGTTGCTCATGCTTGCTGATCACTTTTATTGGCCCAAGATGAGGCGTGATGTGTACAGATTTGTGAGCCGATGCATTACTTGCCACAAGTCGAAATCCAAGCTGAAGCCTCACGGTTTGTATCCACCTCTCTATGCACCGACTACTCCATGGGAAGACATTAGTATAGATTTTGTGCAAGGTCTACCTAAAACTCAGAGGGGTCATGATTCTATATTTGTGGTAGTGTATAGGTTCTCTAAAATGGCTCATTTTATTGCCTGCCACGAAAGCGACGATGCGTCGCATGTTGCTAACCTGTTTTTCAGGGACATCGTGAGATTACATGGAGTACCTAAGACGATTGTTTCTGACCATGATGTGAAGTTCATGAGCTACTTTTGGAAGACCTTATGGGGGAAGCTAGGAATGAAGCTGCTGTTCAGTACTACATGTCATCCCCAAACAGATGGTCAAACGGAGGTGGTGAATCGAACATTATCACAGCTGCTAAGAACCATGATTAGAAAGAATCTGCAGGAGTGGGAAGAGTGTTTGCCACATGTTGAGTTTGCTTACAACAGGGTGGTGCATTGAACTACTCAGATTTGTCCTTTTGAGGTGGTGTATAGTTTCAAGCCATTGACGCCACTTGATATGTTGCCTCTGCCATTATATGAGAAAATTGATATGGAGGCATCAAAACATGCTGATTATGTGAAGAAAATACATGAGAAGACTCGAGAGGCTATTGAGAAGAAAGGCAAGAACATTGTTGCTGCAAAGAATCAAGTAAGGAAAGAAGTGTTATTCGAGCCTGCAGATATGGTTTGGGTCCATCTACGTAAGGAATTGAAGCCACGTGGTGCTGGTCCTTACAAGGAGTTAGCCAAGATTAATGATAACGCCTACTCGGTTGATATACCTATTGAGGAGTTTGGTGGAGTTAGCAACAACTTCAACGTTGCTGATTTGTCACCATATGCTGGAGAAGACCTTGGAGCGTCGAGGTCGATGCCTTTTGAAGGAGGGAGATTATGAGGACATCCCTACAATTACACCTACCCCAATGACTACTGAAGATGCTACAACTGTTGCAAGAAAGGATCAGTCCAATGAGATTAGAATTGGACCTATTACAAGATCTTGTGCTAAGCTACTTGAACAACAGGTGAATTTACTCCTAAACCAATCTGGTACTTTGATTGATGAGAACTTTATACTGCCTAAGTCTATGCATTTATGTATGATCAGGTTTGTTGGAGAAACAAGCATGACGCGAGGAGGAGAAGGGCTACAAGAGAAGCCCAACATGATGATCGCCCTAGGATGCGCGAGGGAGGAGCGGGAAGCAGGCGCAATACAAGCAAGGGAGATCATCAAAGAGAAGGAACGTTCAATTAGGACAGACAGAAGTCCTGAAATTCAAACGAACGTGGATTCTTCATACGAACTCCAAATCAAGAAAATAAGCACTTGTTGGATAGATAATTCTAAGATCTTTCCAAGGAGTACTTCAACGTCTAAAAGACCCCGGATAATCCGGCCCCCACACCCCACATAATCCGGCCCTGCTTTGGAGATTCTGCAAAGGACTTCTACGCAACGTTCTATCCCGAGGCGGATATTTGATCGGACTTTTGCCCTGGAAAAATCCGGCCCCCGGATAATCCGACCCTCTTAGACAGGTTAATCTGACCCAAAAGTTCCCATCAGATCTGGATGGATCTGACTGTATCAGACACGTTTTCGTTTCGCATTTTTTGGACGTTCCGGCGGCCATATAAGCCTGGGAACGCCCTCTAGTTTAGGTTAGACCATGTTAAAACTATTTTGGAGTTGTTTCTTTCATAGAACATGTGGAATTACCCTGTGATCTTTTGTTCCATCGGAAATTAGTAGATTGCAAACTACCGTTCGTGGTCGACGGCTGCGTGCGCAAGAGTGTGGTGTTGTGAATATCCTACAAGGTTCGAGAGCTATTGCATTGGCATCAGGGATCGAGCGGGAGAGTTCATAGCTACATGCTAGTTATCTATCATCCACCATCATCGCCGCCATCCACGTACTGAGAAGATCGGGCCACCCCATATCAGAACTAGTTCATTGGTCATGAGGATTGTCTAGGTTTCAAAATCATGGGAATTTATGCCAATTGACAATAAGGTCATGTTATTAGTTGAATAACATGATAGAAAAACATGCGATCGTTATGTCTTGAATGAGATCTAATTGCAAAGTTCACCATTGATGATAAAACACAGAGAACCTCATAACCTGATCCTTTGACTGTGAGGTAATGCAAATCACCATTCCGGAAGAAGCTTAGATGGTTATCAAGAATCATCTCGTAATAGGGTAATCTAAAAGGTGCCACTCAGGTTTTTCGAAGGGATGCATAGTGTAGTACATATCAAGACCAGGATTTGTCTAGTCCATGTAACGGACAGATACATGTGGCCATCTCGGTGACGTTGCATTAATGAAGCTTGCAAGCATGTGACTTGGTCACAGAATGCAACATGAGAACGAGAAAACAAGTTCATCGGTAACGAAACCGAACTAAGGTATGGAGATACCAAAGATCAAGTCTCGGATGAATTAGGTATCGAATGACAAATGGAACGGGAAACGACTATCTCACGGCTCGAGCGATTATATTCGTGAAACGCACAGGGGTCACATGGCCATCTAGGTCACTCTGTTGATCATTGATGTGAGAGTAGTCTCGATCATGTCCAGAGTGTTTCTGAACCGAAGGATGTCACGCTTAAGGGTAGGGACGCTTAGGGTAGATGAGGTATCGTAGGAGAAATAGAGAAAGAGAAACCGGAATAGTTCCGGGTAACATCCGATGGAGATCGGACGGGGTCCGGAAGGTGTTCCGGAGTTAAGGAATAATACAATATGTGTATTTGAATATTAATTGGAGAATTAATATTAAATATATATTTTATTTTATAATTAAAGGCATCATAATGCTAATGGGCCTCACCCGTAGGGAGGCCCAACAGGGCATGGCGCCTGGGAGAGGGGGCCAGTCGGCCTAGGCTTGGTGGGCCACCCCAATGGGGCCCACCTAGGCCCGGAGGCTGCCCCAAGGTGGCCAAGGGGTGTGGGGGTTAGGCCCACACCGCCTGGCCCCTGGGTGGTGCGCCCCCTCCCACTGTATATAGGGGTCTCCCTCCCCCTTTGGAATCACTCCATTCCCTCCCATTCTCTCTTTTTCATTCATTGAGGACTTCTCTATAATATTGGGGAGGACCTCGTGAGTGAGTTCTCCACCTTCACACCACCATCGTGTGATCTAGAATCTGACATCTACTTCTTCCGCTGCTCGACTGGATCGGAGTTAGGTTGATGTCTCGTACACCGGACGTGTGACGAACTTCAGAGGCACCACACTTGGGGTGTTGCTCGTCTTCATCAATATACGCCTTCCTGCGTAAGGCGTGCCTCAGTCTTCAAAGGTATGACTACCGTACCCTTCTCCATTACTTATGTCTACATAGTATAGATCATGGTATTAGTGTTCGAGTAGATAGAAAATTTTGTTTTCTGCTGCAGAACCCTACACCTTAGTCCATGGAGAAGAAAGATGAGCGCCACCACCAGGCCATCGTCGTCGTCGCTGTAGGGGACCGGAGATCAAGCGGAGAAGAGCTTGGGGATGACCATCGTACAGGGAGAGATCGAGAGAGTGAGAGAAGGGAGAATGTAGACCGGCAGAGAGAGGGAGCGAAGGGAGAAAGTTGACCGACAGAGAGATGATGGCCACCGGAGATAAGTTAGCCCGAGGAGTAGCCTCCAGTGCTGCCGGCTCTCCGTCATGCGACGGATGCGAGGGTTTTGTCCTTGACATCCAGAGTGGTTGCTGGTTTTCCCGGGGAAAGGGAGTGGAAAGTCCGGGCTCCATTTACCAATCAATCACCGAATGGCCAGGTGAACTTATCCAGGGGCAATCCACACTAGTAAAACGCATTACTTAGAGACGTTAATTTCGCATGGGCCTCAGCCGGTTTCTCGTTCTGTCTCAAGCGCATAGCTTCTAAGAGCACACCTCCTGAGCTGGTTTTTCTTTGCGGATCTAAGATACGAGACCTCAGACGGTGCAAAAAGGAAAACAGCTCTAAGATGTACGAGATGGAGATGGCCCGTATTTAGAACCACTTGCAAGAACTCATCATGCTTAGATGGCCAATACAAGGGACCGTCTTCAATAGTGAGGCTTGATGACCCACAAGTATAGGGGGTGTATCGTAGTATTTTCGAGGGAAGTGAAACCCAATTTATTGATTCAACACAAGGGGAGCCAAAGAATATTTATAAGCCTTAACAACTGAGTTGTCAATTCAGCTGCACCTGGAAACAATCTTGCTCATAGCAGTTTATTAGTAGCAACAGTTTTGTAGTAGAAATAGTAAAGTGTAAACAGTAGGATTCGAGTGCGGTGGGCATAGGGATGGATGGACGGACGTTGCATGGACAAGACAATTCACATAGCAATCAGAACATAGGGCAATTGCAGATAAATAAGATAAAGCATCCAAGTACTAGATAATCCTAGGCATGTGTTCCATATATAGTCATACGTGCTCGCAATGAGAACTTGCACAACATCTTTTGTCCTGCCAACCCGTTTACAGCGGGGCCTCAAGGGAACTACTGGCAATTAAGGTACTCCTTTTAATAGAGCACCGAAGCAAAGCATTAGCACTCCGTGAACACATGTGATCCTCACATCAAAGCCATTCCCTCCGGTTATCTTGATTTCTGTCACTTCGGGAACATTGGTTCTGGCCAACAACGTGTGTATACAACTTGCAGGTAAGACCAAAAACAATACTATCATAATGAATCAATAACATGTTCAGATCTGAAATCATGGCACTCGGGCCCTAGTGACAAGCAATAAGCATAACAAGTTGCAACAAAGTCATAAAGCACTAATAAAAGATATAAGGCACCATGCCCTAACAATCCGATGTCATTACATGAACGATCTCATCCAATCCCTACCAGCCCCATAGCCGACAACGGGGGATTACTCACTCATAGAGGGGGGAAACATGGATGGTCGATGGAGAAGCGATGGTGATGATCTCCTCCAATTCCCCGTCCCGGCAGGGTGCCAGAACAGAGTTTCTGGTGCTGTTTCATGGAATCTGGTGGTGGCGGCGGAGCGAAACTCCTTTTGGAAAAACATCGAACCACCCTAAGTTTTTAGGTCATAAGGCAACTTATAGGCGAAGAGGGAGACCGAGGGGGTGTCTAGGGCGGCCAGACCACCCCCTGGCATGGCCAGGCCCAGCCCATGCGGCCAGGTGGTGTGGCTGGGCCCTAGCCCCACTCCATCTCGTATTCTGGCTCTTGGTGTCCCCCGGTATAATAATGTCTTTGGCTTTTGTCCCATCCAATTCCGAGAATATTCATTTTCTAACTTTCCTGGAACCAAAAACAGCAGAAAACAGTCAGCTGGCACTGTGGCTCTTGTTAATAGGTTAGTCCAAGAAATCATATGAAAAGTACTCCAAAGTATGGACAAAACATAAGAAAGTAGATAAAACCAAGCATTGAACATCAAAATTTATAGATACATTTGCAATGTATCAATATCCCCAAGTTTAACTCCTGCTCGTCCTCGAGTAGGTAAGTGATAAAAAGAAAGAATAATTTTTGAAGTGACATGCACCATCATAAACTTGATCAAAGTATTTGTAAAACATTCATAGCTAGGATCATAGTACTTCAATCATAACATGAAAGATAAAGTTCTAGCAATAAGACAAAGAAACTATGTTGCAACATGAAAAGGCACAAACAAAAGATTCATGAATAACAATGCTTTGCAAGACGTTTGTTTCTTTCACATAAAGAAAACATAGCATAGTGGCATTCAGCTTGTCCCTCATAGAGTAGCAAACATAAATGCATAGGACACCTTCAAAGTTCATAAGAGTGACTAGATACAAATAGTTTAAATAAAGCAGTATCAAAGCTATGCATCAATCAACAAGTCTTGAGACAATGCACAGAGAACTAAGAATGGCCACTATGCTCTCAAAGTAGGTGCATAAAGGTAGAAGGTGGAGACTCAACATAAAAGGTAAAAGAAAGGCCTTCATAGAAGGAAGTAGGGATTCAAGTTTCATAAAGAGCTTCCAAAAATTATGGTACTTATTAGCTTTCAGCTCTCATTGCCCCTATCATAAGCATCTTGAAGTGATTAAGGTTAAAGTGAACAAACTATGGTGTACATGCTTGACGAAGTATAAGTCAAAAATCTCATGTCCCTTATATACGAGGGCCGCTCCTCATGCTACTCAAGTTTAGTTACCGGTAAGTTCTTGTCATCATAAGTACATGTGTATCATAGAGAACCGCCAACGGGGTACCCCTTGCCCGATGATACGGAAGAATCCCCATATCAAAATGACAAGGCAAGCAGACACCGAGCATCTCAGCATTCTTCTTATTTACCATGGGAATATGGTGCTTTTTTCTCTCTTTCCTCTTTTCATAGTATCTCCTTTTTTTCTCTTTTTTTCTCAATATAGGACTCTTTTTTTATAAGAAGAATGCTTCATAGACAGCTCATTATGGTTACGCTGCAGGTTTCCACCATGGCAGCATAGATTAGACCAATGGCCCAGGCGTTTCTCTAACACATATACATAACTCCATGGACTTACAAGCTCCCCTTTCATTTCAATCCGACGACATCCATAGACAAAAGAGCATGATATCAACTAGGTACAAAGTACCCGTGCAATGTTGAAAGCGTTCCCCATGATAGCATGGTTCTGCTAATCCCCAACAAATAAGCGCAAGCATATACAACATAGACGACACAATGGTTCAAGTTTATTAAGGGCAAGAAAAGTAAAGTGTGCCATCAAGTTCGTGAGAGCTTTAATCACTAGTTTTCTCATAACAAGTTTAATTCGGAAGATAGATAAAAACATGAATATACTTGGAATAACATATTCTAGTAGGTAGGTATGGTGGACTCTTTGGAATAACTTGGTTTAAGGAGTTGGATGCATGAGTGGAACTCATACTTGGTTGCGGAGGCTAGCAAAAGACTGGGAGCGACAAACTAAGAGATCAATAATGGCCATAATCATGCAGAGTGACAAAACATCAGTGATCAGAGCATAAAGTGATACTACAAGTTGAAAACTAAAGGATCATAAAGGCTATGGTGACTTTGGATAGTCATAACATGGTGTGAGCATGTGCCAAGTCAACCCAAATAAAGCATCAAAGGAGAATACCACAATACTATGCTTTAATATGCTTAAACAATGCATCATTCATCCAAGGCACATTAAACAATCTCAATTGTTTATAACAATTCATGATACAGCAAAGAATACTAAGCATAAAGCCAAAACAATATCAAGCATGGCATGACAAAGTATAGGCCACCGTTAAAAACAAGCTCTCTTTACCACTTAAGCATGAGCTTTCCTACTCTTTTCCAAACCAAACCAAACTATTTTAAAACCAATGCATGAAAGAGGAGGTCCAACCAATTTACTAACAAAATTAAGAACACAAAGAAAACGAAAAACCAAAACAAAAACGAAAAAGAAGACGCTCCAAGAACAACATAACTGTGCATGAAACAATAAAAATGAAGTGTTTGAAAGAAACCTGGGATTTTTATTGATGAAGAAGGGGATGCCTTGGGTATCCCCAAGCTTTGACGCTTTTACTTATTGGATATTTCTTGGGGTGACACACATGGCATCCCCAAGCTTGAACTTTAGTCCATCCTTCATCTCATTACTCATTCCTTCCATACACCTGAAATTTTTCCTTCATACAAAACTTCACACAATCTTTATTAGCAACATTAGTGCACTCAAGATAATAAGTCTTTAGGTTCAGTTATAACACCAATAAAACTTCCATTAAAACACAAGATACTGTAGCACTTCCCTCAGAAAGCTCAATTCCCCAAAAGAACTTAAAAAGGAACCAACAAGAAGCAAATGCAAAGAATGGCAGAAATCTGTCAAAACAGACCAGAAGGTAAAGACGAATTTTTTCGAAGACCTTTTGTTGCTCAAATAGAAAAGTGTTGAACTAATGAAAGTTAGATAACAACCTGGGGTAGAAGAACAAAAATTCACGCCACAAAATAACGTACATAGATTTTACACGAATTTTTATGGTGAAGCACAGAAATCTGTTTCGGGACAGCAACTTTCCCAACCATTATTTTTCTCTCATTAGAGGTTACTCTTGGCACAAAAAGAAAATAAAAAGGATAAGGAGAGGTTATTACTGAATTAATAACTTCCAAGACTCATCTAAAATTTTGGGTTATCTCCCAATAAGTACTTTTCTTTAACGCCTTTAAGTTAGGCATGAAAGTTTGAGAGGATGCTCACATAAGAAATATGAATTGAAGTAAATGAGAGCATCAAGAAGCAAATTCAAAACACATTTAAGTCTAACCCACTTCCTATGCATAGGAATATTGTATGCAAATAAATTTGCAAAGAACAAAGTGACAGGCATAGGGAGATAAAACAAGAGTAACTTCAAAACTTTTAGCACATAGAGAGGTGTTTCAATACCATGAAAACTTCTACAACCATATTTTCCTCTCTCATAATAATTTTCAGTAGCCTCATGAATAAAATCAACAATATAACTATCACATAAAGCATGCTTTTCATGATCTACAAACACATAATTTTTATCAAGCTCAAAAATAGTGGGATTAAAACCTTCAATCCCACTTTTAACAATTCTATAACAAGATGGCTGATCATTCAATATAGGACCATCGTCTAGAGCTTTATCATAAAAAATTTCTAAGAAAAACTCTTTAATAACATGCAAATCAAAGTTAAGCACAAATAAAGGATTATCATAGATAACATGAGCATAACATTCATCCTCCTTTGGTAAGTGTGGGGGACAATCAAATAATGTAAGGGATAAAGAGTTACTCTCATTAGAAGGTAGGCATGGGTAGCTAATCCATTCTTCCTCCTTTTGTTCATCACTCTCCTCCTCTTTTTCATCTAATGAGCTTTCAGGTTCATTAGTTTCTTCTTCCATCGGATCCTGCAAGGCATTAGTCTCTTCCATTTGTGGAAAGCATCTATTAATATATTCAAGAATATAGCCATTTTCTTCCTTGAAATTATAAAATAAAAATCTAAGTATATCATAAACCTCATATTTATAAGGTGAATCATCAATATTTTCAAGCAAACTAGCAAGTTCAAATGCACCTTTCCAAGCAGTAAATTCTTCAATTTGTTCCACATCATAAAAGTCATAATTTCCTTTAACATAAGAAGATATGGTAACATTATCATTATACTCACCTTGAAAAGGGAGGTGTTTATACCTCTTACATCAACAAGATTTACCAAAGCAATAAGTAACATTATAAGTAGAGCACACGTTTCTAGCAATGGTATACAATTTATCAATTTGTTCCCATAAGTGTTTCCCTTTTTGTGACAAGCGGTGTTCCTTATAATAATATTTTTGATCTTCCGTGAAACCACCTTGCCAATAAGATTCAGTTTCAAAGAAAACAACCATTGGTAGAAAGCATGATAAAGCAAGACAATAACAAACCAACGAAAATAACAACTAGAGTAGGAACTATTTTTTTTTGTATTTTTGATAAAGAAACAAGCAAGGAAAGTGGAAATAAACTAAGCTTGAACAATAGAGATTCCAAGTGGACTTGATAAATAAAGCTATGCTCCCCGCCAACGGCGCCAGAAAATAGTCTTGATGACCCACAAGTATAGGGGGTGTATCACAGTATTTTCGAGGGAAGTGAAACCCAATTTATTGATTCGACACAAGGGGAGCCAAAGAATATTTATAAGCCTTAACAACTGAGTTGTCAATTCAGCCGCACCTGGAAACAATCTTGCTCACAACAGTTTATCAGTAGCAATAGTTTTGTAGTAGAAATAGTAAAGTAACAGCAGTAGTAAAGTAAAGACAACAGTAAACAGTAGGATTCGAGTGCGGTAGGCATATGGATGGATGGACGGGTGTTGCACGGACAAGACAATTCACATAGCAATCAGAAGATAGGGAAATTGCACATAAATAAGATAAAGCATCCAAGTACTAGATAATCCTAGGCATGTGTTCCATATATAGTCATACGTGCTCGCAATGAGAACTTGCACAGCATCTTTTGTCCTACCAGCCCGTTTGTAGCGGGGCCTCAAGGGAACTACTAGCAATTAAGGTACTCCTTTTAATAGAGCGCCGGAGCAAAGCATTAACACTCCGTGAACACATGTGATCCTCACATCAAAGCCATTCCCTCCGGTTATCCCGATTTCTATCACTTCGGGGCCATTGGTTCCGAACAAGAATGTGTGTATACAACTTGCAGGTAAGACCAAAAACAATACTATCATAATGAATCAATAACATGTTCAGATCTGAAATCATGGTACTCAGGCCCTAGTGAAAAGCATTAAGCATAACAAGTTGCAACAAAGTCATAAAGCACTAATAAAAGATACTAGGCACCATGCCCTAACAATCTGATGCCATTACATTAACGATCTCATCCAATCCCTACCATCCCCATAGCCTACAGCAGGGGATTGCTCACTCATAGATGGGGGCAACATTGATGGTCGATGGAGAAGCGATGGTGATGATGATCTCCTCCAATTCACCATCCCGGTAGGGTCCCAAAACGGAGTTTCTGGTGCTGTTTTGTGGAATCTGGTGGCGGTGGCGGAGCGGAAGTCCTTCTGGAAAAACGTCGACCCCACCCCCCAGAGTTTTTAGGTCAGAAGGCAACTTATATGCGAAGAGGGAGACCGAGGGGGTGTCTAGGGCAGCCAGACCACCCCTGGTGCGGCTAGGCCCAGCCCGCGCGGCCAGGCGGTGTGGCTGGGCCCCAGCCCAACTCCGTCTCGTATTCTGGCTCCCGGTGGCCCACGGTAAAATAATGACTTTGGCTTTTGTCCCGTCCAATTCTGAGAATATTCATTTTCTGACTTTCCTGGAACCAAAAACAGCAGAAAACAGGCAGCTGGCACTGTGGCTCTTGTTAATAGGTTAGTCCAATAAATCATATGAAAAGTACTCCAAAGTGTGGACAAAACACAAGAAATTAGATAAAAACCAAGCATGGAACATTAAAAAGTATAGATACATTTGCAATGTATCAAGGCTCGAAGCGGATTTTAACAAAGACCGTCTCCACAACTAGTGTGCCTCGAAGCGGCTTTTAGAGTGATCATCTCCAGTGTGTGTAAACCATTTTAAGTAATAGCATGCTAATTCGAACTCGATCATAGCTAACATGACACATACTCATGATTCATCAGACAGGTAGACACATTATCTAAAGAACTTATTATAGCAGCTCAATCACGGTAACAATAGCCACATAGTTTGAGAAATCCATAAAAATTAGCAGTCACATGTTATGACAGTACATATAAACTACAGTCCATAAATCAATCAGCTAGCATAATGAGTACTCTAACAATCCAGGATTGCATTTAGAATCAGCCGCCCGGTGGAAGTTGCTGAACTAGAATATGTACCTCTCCATTATCTTTTTCATCAAAGCAAAAAAGGACAATGGTATCCTTCTTTAGGTTCAAACTTCTCACAACCTTCTCCCATTCAGTCGTCAAGATTGCATTTGACCTAGCTCCCATCTTCATCCTAACCATCTTTGGCTTTTTGCTCTCCATTTGCCAAACATGGACATCAATAGGTTCATCAAGGCGATTATTTAGGTATTTTCTTATGAATTCAGCCCCAAATATCTAGGCAAGCACAAAGAATTGAAACATTAGAATGTTGTAATTACTGGAAGTATTTAAATATCACATGGTAGCTTGTGGATAACATGATCAATAATATATCATCTTACTAGCTTGCACTTCTTTTTCATGACAGATGAATAGGCAGCCTGTAGACGTATTACTTGAATTTTGGTGGAAATTCGGGTTCAAACCAGTATAAGAGGAAGTCTACATGAACTTATTTCAAATACATGTCGTTTCCAGAAAGGCCCTGCTTATCAAATTCAGTGGCCCCCTTGTGTTGAGGCCCTGATGCAACAACACATAAAAATTTCAATGTGGTGGAATATTAATGTCTACTGTCTAAACACATACAAACAAATGACTGCAATTTTGATGTTCTTTTGATACCTCTAAACTCAATCCTCTCCGTGGACTCTTCATCTATTGACTAGAATTCAAAATCACCAAAGTTAATGCGAAAACTGTCATTGCTAGACAGCATGCCTGTAGGTTCCCATCTATTAAATAGATACAGACAGAGAGCATCTTAATACAATAAAGATGCAAGTAGACTAATGAACTGACAATCAAAATAGACCAATGAAGTGACAATTAAATCTCTATTGCTGGAAGTGACAATTAAATCTCTATTGATGGAAGTGACAATTGAGATTTTGAGATTTATACAAGGGGAAAAGAGTTGGGACAGATGCATGCCATCTAGGGGAGGCTCTCCCAACGGTGCCGTAGGGTCTTCGAAGCTCAGTGACCCTGAACCTTCAATTCGAGAAGCAAAATGGCAAATCCCATGGCAAAATTCCAAAATCAAAACAACTGATTTAGGGTTTTGGATGTTTGGTTTTCACGCATAACTTCCTGGAAGACGAAGGGGTCCTCGTAAGCGAGGGAGAGCATCCGCACCACAGGGGACCGGAGGCGGCAGTGAGGTGATGCACCCGTCCTGCGGACGCTACTACATCTAGAACGCCAAGTCCCCAAGGTCGTCCCCAAGTCAACCAAGAAGATGGACAAGGAGCAGCCAGCTCCAGAACCAGAGAGTCCGCCTGTTGCCAGCCGGAATGTCCGGTACAACCGGAGTGTCCAGCCCGACCACGCCGGAGTATCCGGCCTACCCCGGCCCCAACGTGGCGCGGACATTCAGTGTGCTACGTCGGACTCTACCCCCGGACACTACCCGGAGTGTCCGGCCACCCCGGAGTGTCCGACCCACTCGACCCGGAGTGTCCGGCCTGACCAGACTGTCCGACCCTGAAACACCGGAGTGTCCGGCCTACGCGATGGGCCTGCGTGCCAACATCTGGGCCCTTGGCCCATGTACCCCTCTATTCCGCACCAAACCCTAGTTTTATGCCCAAACTACCCCTGAACTTGTGGCTGGCCTATAAATAGAGCCCCCACCCCTCATTGTATCCCGTAGGCATAGATGATAGACTAAAGAAAACCCCGTTTGTGGAATCTCTAGTTTTGCCTCATCCCCTTCTACCAAAGGGGATCGACTATTGTCACCACCTCGTTGGAGTTTGCATTGCGCCTCCCTCGTTGTACAAGGCCTACGTTAGCGAGTGTGTGAGCTTAGTTGTCAAGACCCTCTCCAAGGTGTTCTTCCCTCTCTGCTTGGGATTGACAGGAGCACGTTGACCGATCTTTCCTTGCGTGGATTCTATCGGACCGGTGGCCACCGGCGAGAGCAATCGGCCTTGTATCGTGTGATTTTTGCGTGTGTTCATCGTGTTCTTTGTGAGGTTTGCGTCCACTTCCGCTACCTTATCCTTTTCCCCTTGCTTTCCCATCGATTTGACCACAAGATCCGTGAAGATCGGGCCACCCACGGGGTTACCCCATAACATCTGGTATCAACAGCTTTTGGTTGCCACGGATTTCTCCTCGATTTGTTCTTTTTCCCCATAAATTCGAAAATTCCACCAAAAACAGCCCCAATTTCGTGTTTTGGATCAATCTATGATTTGAGTGCATTTTGGTAGGTTTTGATCCATGGATTATGTAACTACCTCGGTGAATTAAGCTCTTAGTTACATGCTTGGATGAACGAAAGTGGTTAAAATAGTACGGTGGGGCCCAGGGCCACTCACGGTAGACCTTTCGACCGTCCTAACCACTTTCAGACATCGAGACAAGAACGAGCGGCGTAATCGGCAGGCGAAGGGATCAACTACATACACAAATGAGTATGTATGCAAGCCACATACGACAGTCCTCAGAGCCATTCCATCTAAAAGAAATAGAAATATTGCAACGCCATACGGCAAGATTCAAATTTCCTAATAGAGATAATAATTTAGGATAGCTCCTCATACATCACACATCAGAGTATCAGGCTCAAACGGAAAACAAGATCCGAGTACAGATAAGAAGCAAATCGGCATAAGATGCCCCATAAATAAACACATCCCGCCCACAGATCTCACGGATCCCTGTTCCCGGAATCTCTACACCGAATGATCGTTGCCAACATCATCTGTCTCTTCCACCCAGTATCCATCTTGCGGGTACACCTGTTCATCTGAATCAAACAATTTATCATGTGAGACCCTCGGGGTACTCAGCAAGTCTTTATGCCGCTAAAGGGGACACAACCTGGGGTGACGCAATTGCAGCAAAAGATAATAGCTACCAATTCTATAGATACTCGCTAACCATCCGCCTAACCAATGATAGACGGATGTCCGTTAATTAAGAACAACAGTTATAACAGTATAATTAACAGATCCATCCTCCTCCTCGCTTACCAACGAGGAAGCGGACGAACAACCCCCATCATCCGTTGGCAGTTTTATTAACCATTCCATGAGTGTTGCACTATTTACTAGTCCAGTTCTTAGTCAAATTAAAAGCGGTAATTTAGTTAGACTTGTCTATGATCGAGAAACTGTGCTCCAAGTTGTCCATAACCGCGGACACGTCTTTCAGAAAGATTTACCCTGCAGGGGTGCACGAATAGCAACACACACTCGATCAACCTCGGAAAAACCAAATCAAAACCCAACGAGGCATTCACGACAAAGCAATCACAGGATTCAGAAATATTTCAGGGGGCCAACCCAATAAGGTACCCGCAACGAAGTTGGCCGGCTCCGAGATGGACCTAGGGTTTGCGACGACGGCTGTAAACGACTGGGAAACCGAAAATATGACTAGGCTTGTCGATACCGCGAAAACGTGCCGCGATCCAAAACAATACAGGTGCTCCTCGCACAATCTTAAATAAGCATTAACATGGCATAAGTACAGGATAGTAATAAAGCCCCAAACTAATTGTGGCCCCAAGAAATAAGAATGAATCAAGCTCTAGCTCAGGGGGGGTCCATAAGGCCTCCCGGATGTGGATAGTGCGAACAGTCAAGGAACAAGAATCAAGTACTCGGGGTCCTATGGGACACAAGTGAGCATGAAAAACCAAATAGCAGATATTGCTCACCGGTGCCTCTTTCATTAGTTATCCCATTACTACTCTGGTTAAGTTGTTTAGGTACCTCATTGTTCATCAGACCATCACATACCCTACACATGCTTTTCTACGACTCGCATGGCTCAAACAACTCCTGTGGTAATGGCTCATGGGATGGAGGAACAAGCTTCGGTGGGGTTTAAAAGTAAAGGCTATGCAGTACTTGGGATTCAATTTAATGCAAAGCGTGACTCAATGATGCAAGAATAAGATAGTGGCAATAGGTACTGTATGTATGCAAGCATGTGGTTGTGCTTGCCTGGCAGCTCAGTTGAAGCGAGAGATGGATCTGGGTAGTACTCCTGTGATTCCTGATAATTCTCCTACTGGGCGTCTATTCGAAGAAGAACCAAACAAACAAGGGCCAACGTAAATAAAGTGCACAAGCATATGAATTAAAATGCGACAAGCAAACAAGCATGCCATGATGAATTATGCACAATTTACATGGCATTAAAGTAGCATGGCAAGGGTGAGGTGTGGGGCAAGAATTAAAGCATTTTATTATTTATTTAGTCCAATTTTTATTGCCATAAACAGTTCAGATTTGTAAGAATGTCATGATGCATGCTTCAATTCAGAACAAGGACTGCATAGATAGAACGGGCTCGTCGCGCTGATCGATTTAGACATATTATTTGCCAAATTTGGAGTTATAGAATTAAAGTTATTAATTAATTAAGGAAAAGGGCATTTTATTGTAATTTTAATCATCTCGAAAATTTAAAGTGTTCAAACATTATTTTGAATGGCATATTTGAATTCCTCACATTTTTCTGATTCCAAAACATATATCATTTGTATTATTTGGATTTGTATTTTTAAAATTATTTAAATCTGACTTGAATGTGAATTTAAATCAATTTGAAAAAGGTTTAAATTAAACAGCAAAGCAGAAAACCATTTCGTACTCAGACAGACATAGCCCCAGTCACTAATGGGTGGGCCAGTGGCTGGCGGGGCACACGCGCGCGAAAACTCTTTTCTACCGCGGCTCTACCTAGCCACTGAGGTTGACAGGTGGGTCCGATGGTCACGGGCCCACGTGACAGTGGGTGATTTTGCCGTGCCTGACAGGAGGGGGTGTACCGAACCACGGGTTAAGGCTAAGAATCTACAAGGTTCTCTTTGTAAAATTCCCACAGAGGTTGGCTGGTCGGCTCGGCGGACTGCGGGTTGAGCGAAAATCAAAAAGGGGGGTTTTCTGCCAAAAGGGGGCGTGGTACTGTTTCTCTTCTTGTTCTCTAACGGACTGACGGCACGCATGGCGCGGCGCAGTGGGGATTCGATCCCGCGACCTCGCACGCGCGAGCGGCGGCGGCTACCACTAGGGTGGCTTGTGGTAGTTGGAGGAATGGGATCGCGCAGCTAGTTAGGGTTCCCGCGTTGCATAGCGAGAAGGCGATGACGAACCCGCCGTGCGTAGAGGGCGTTCGGCACGACGTCCGGTGAGACTAGGAAGCAGCGGCGAGATAGAAGATGTTTGGGAGGATCACGGGCTCACCGCGGGGTTGTCGGTAGGGTTGGCTCGGGCAAGGAAGCGGCCGATCGGCGAGGATGCAGGAGCTCCGGCGACCTAGGATTTCGGGGGAGGGGCGAGGATCTGGCGGTCCTGTAGCCTTCTCCTCCACGCTGGCCGGTCAAGGTGGAGCAGTGGTACCTCCTTGGTCTTCCAGACCACCTCCACGATGCGCACGCCGGCCGGAACGACGAGACGCAGGGGTAGACGGCGGCGCCTAGCGGCGAGATCTGGCGACGGTGAAGAGGGAGGGAAGGTGCGGCAGAGCTTGGGGTTGGATCTGGGAGAGGCAGGGGAGCTGTGTGGATGAGGACAAGCTAGAGGGAGGGAGGAGGTGGCGTGTGGGCACGGGGTAGAGGAGAAAGGTGGTCTCGGCCCTTTTCTTCTCCTCCTCTCACGTGCTTTTCATGAGGGGCTAGGGCAGGGAGAGGGCTGCCGGTGGACCAGGTTGAGGGGAGGAGGCCGGCTCGGATGGTGGTGCCTCATGGCAGGGGACGTAGAGAGAGATAGGTAGAGGGGCTCGGGTGAGCTAGGGTTAGGCTAGGCAAGGGAGAGAGAGAGCTAGAGTGGTGGGGTAGATGGTTAGTTAGGCGAGGCCTACTGGCAGGGAGAGGGGACACCTCGGCTTGGCGAGAGGAGAGGGTGAGGTGAGAGGGTTTGGTAGGGGTTAGGGTTTAGTGTAGAATTGAGGTTAGAAAGAAAAGAGAGGAAGTTAGGGTTAGGGTTTAGTTTAAGTTGTTTAGGTTTTTTAAACTTGTTCATAAGCTCAACCCAAGTGGAATATAGTGAGGCCATTGAATTAACAAGAGATGAGGTGGAGGAATAACCAAGAAAAGAGAAAGAAAAGTATTAAGGAAAAAAGGCCTCATTTGCATAAGGAATGGAAAAGAATAAAAATGGTGTAGATGAGAATAAGGGGAATGGTGGATAGAGATAGAGATGATCCACAAAGAAAAGAATCAATAAAACCAAGAGGAATCAAATGGGCTAAAGGTGGTGGTACCCTTGCATGGCCCATGCACAAATAATAAAGGCCATGATTTATTTTGTGAAAACAATAATAATAATATGGCATTATTCTTATGCATTCCCAAGAAGTGGAGTAAAGGCCAAGCAAAAATAAGTTGGGATTAGATCCACCCAATCCATATGAGCTACAATAAAATCAAAAGAAAAAGAATTACAAGCTCATGGATAATAGGATGGTGGAATTATAAGGTGGTGAAAGAAAGGTGATGGAGTGGAATAAAAGATATGCCCCCAAGTCAACTTGGGCATTAAACAATATATCAATAACCAAATACAATATCAAGAGGCAAATACAATTAATAATGCATATGAGAGAAGAACCAAAGAACAGGGTTTTATATGATGCTCCAATGCAAGGTGGCATGATGATATGAGCATGATATATTTATGATGCAACAATTATATATAGGAAGTAGCCAATATCTTACTAGACCAAGTAGCATTACAATTGTTAGACAATTGGGATGCTACAACTCTCTCCCACTAAACAGGAATCTCGCTCCGAGATTCTAGGAAGAAGAAGACTCAAAGAGGGTAGGATACTTGGCACGGAGCTCATCTTCACGTTCCCAAGTGGCTTCATCAACAGAATGGTGCGACCACTGCACCTTGCAGAACTTGATGGACTTGTTGCGAGTCCTTCTTTCTGCGACTTCAAGAATTTTTGTGGGGTGTTATTGATAAGACAGATCTTCTTGGAGATTGATGAGTTCATGGTCCACGGTCCTGCCGGGATCCTTGAAGCACTTCTTGAGTTGAGAGATGTGGAAAACATTATGGACTTTGAGTTGTTCAGGGAGCTCAAGAGCATAAGCAACTTCTCCTCTTCTTCCACGAATTTTGAAAGGACCGATGTATCTAGGAGCCAGCTTTCCTTTGATACCAAAACGGTGCGTGCCTCTCATGGGAGTGACACGAAGGTAAACGAGATCACCAGGGACATACTCCATGTCCGTGTGCTTTCTGTCATAATTGCTCTTCTGGCGACTTTGAGCAATCTTCAGATTTTCAAGAATGATGTGAACTTTCTCCTCCGCTTGAGTTACAATATCGGGGCCAAACAATATTCTTTCACCTGCGCCCGACCAACCAATCGGAGTTCTGCATTTGCGACCATAGAGAGCCTCAAATGGTGCCATCTTTAGACTTTTCTAGAAGCTGTTGTTGTAAGAGAATTCAGCATAAGGAAGACATTTTTCCCACTTCATGTCGAAAGAGATAACACAAGCACGGAGCATATCTTCCACAATCTGATTGATCCTTTCAACTTGTCCTTGCGACTGAGGGTGGTAAGCTGTGTTGAAGTTTAGTTTTGTTCCCAAAGCATTCTGGGAACTTCCCCAGAACTTGGAAGTGAAGATGCTTCCACGGTCTGAACTGATCTCAAGAGGAACTCCATACAGAGAGACAATTCTGTTGATATAGAGCTCAGCCAACTGAATTGCAGAAATTGTTTCCTTAACTGGAAAGAAGTGAGCTACTTTAGAAAGCCTGTCAATGACAACAAAAATTGCATTGTTGCCCTTCTGCGACCTTGGAAAACTAGTGATGAAGTCCATCTCTACTTTCTCCCATTTCCATTCTAGAGGCTTCAATGGCTGTAGAACACCGGAAGGTTTCTTATGGACAGCTTTAACTCTGCGACAGACATCACACTCCGAGACATACTTGGCACAATATCGTTTCAAACCAGGCCACCAATATTGTGTTTTCAAGTCCATGTACATCTCAGTGCTGCCAGGGTGGATAGAAAGAACAGAATCATGCACCTCCTTAAGAACTTGCTCTCTTAAACCCGGGTAGTTCAGAACAAACATCTGGTGTTCAAAGAAAAGAGTGCCTTGGTCATCTACGTGGAAAGACTCATACTTCGGAAGCTGAATGTTGGAGATGATCTTTTTAGTGTAAGGATCACCAAGTTGAATGGAACGGACTTTCTCTTCCAAGAGAGGTGTTGCTAGAAGGTTTAGAAGATAACCTTGATCCACAATTTCGAGGTTGAGTTTGCGGAATTCCTCGCACAAGAGAGGTTGTTGTTCTTCCACCATAAGGTTGTTGACATAAGCTTTTCGGCTGAGAGCATCGGCCATGACATTGGCTTTGCCCGGGGTGTAGTTGATGGTCAAATCGAAATCATTGATTGTTTCAATCCACCTCCTCTGACGAAGGTTGAGATCAGGCTGTGTGAAGATATACTTCAGACTCTTGTGATCTGAAAAGATCTCACAACGGTTGCCAAGCAAGTAATGCCTCCATACTTTCAAAGCAAAGACAACTGCTGCAAGTTCGAGGTCATGTGTAGGATATTTGATCTCATGCGTCTTCAACTGACGAGATGCATAAGCAACAACTTGCTTTTCTTGCATAAGGACTGCACCCAATCCTTGCAATGAGGCATCACAGAATATCTGGAAAGGCTTTGATGTATCTGGAGGAACTAAGACTGGTGTGGAAGTGAGCTTCTCTTTGAGTGTTTCAAAGCTTGCTTGACATGCAGGAGTCCAAAGGTATTTCTTGCCTTTCTTGAGGAGATCGGTAAGAGGCTTCACAATCTTCGAGAAGTTTTGAACGAAGCGACGACAGTAACTGGCCAAACCAAGGAAACTCCGGACTTCTTTGACATTTATGGGTGGAAGCCAGTCCATAATTTTCTTAATAGTTTCTGGGTTGACGGCAATGCCCTTGGCAGAGATGACGTGACCAAGGTAGGTGTCTTGAGGCAACCAAATCTCACACTTGGAGAACTTTGCATACAGATGGTTCTCACGAAGCTTGTTTAGACACACCGAAGGTGTTCTTCATGTTCTTCTTTTGACTTAGAATAGACTAGGATGTCATCCAGATAGAACACAACGAACTTATCAAGATACTCCATGAAAACCGAGTTCATAAGCCTCGAGAAGGTGGCAGGTGCGTTGGTGAGACCGAAAGACATGACCATGTACTCGTACAGGCCATAGCGGGTGGTGAAAGCTGTTTTGGGAACATCTTCCTTGCGAATCTTGATTTGATGATAACCACTTCTCAAATCAAGCTTAGAGAATACCACAGCTCCAGCTAGCTGATCGAAGAGATCATTAATCCGCGGAAGGGGATATTTATTCTTGATTGTTTTAGCATCGAGTGCCTGATAGTCAACACAAAGTCTATCAGTCTTGTCTCGTTTCTTCACAAAGATGGTTGGACTACCCCAAGAAGAAGTACTGTGCTGAATGAAACCCAACTTCTCTTGTTCATCCAACTGACGTTTGAGTTCAGCCAACTCAACAGGACCCATTTTATAAGGCCGCTTGGATATAGGAGCGGTACCAGGTTCAAGTTCAATGACAAACTCGACCTCATGATCCAGAGGCATACCTGGCAACTCTTCAGGAAAGACATCTGGGAACTCACAGACTACAGGAACACTCTGAATACCTTCCATAGCATCATCATTCAGAGCCGCCAAAGAATAAAGCAGAATTGTAGGAGTCAGACTTGGAGAATAGACTATATGGCCTTCAGGAATTTTCAGCGAAACCAAACGTTCAGCACAATCAAGCACAGCTGCATTTGCAGTCAACCAATCCATGCCCAAGATAAATCAATATCAGAATTGCCCAGAATAATTAAGGAAGCCGGAAACGAAGAACCACCAATCTCAATTTGATTGTTATGGCTGATTTTAGAAGCCCTCATGTTTGAACCAGGAGATTGCACCATAAGGCGAGTTGGTAAAGCATCAGAAGGTAACCCATTACTCTCCGCAAACTTGTATGACACGAAAGAATGTGAAGCACCAAAATCAAATAAAACTCGTACAGGAACTGAGTTAACAGGAAGCATACCCATCACAGCTCCAGGGGCATGCTCAGCTTGAGCGACGTTGACACAGTTGGCACGAGAAACCGTAGACCCAGGCTTGGTGTTGATGTTGAGAGCCCAAGGTGGAGGTGCACGAATCATAGGAGCACTTGCCGCAAGTCTTGGAGGTGGTGGTGGAAGAGCTTTGTTGTTCATTGGACAATTCCAGTGCTGATGCCCAGTGTTTTCACAAGTATAGCAAGCACCAGGTGGACGTGGAGCAACGTAGCCAGGGACTCCGCCAGGCGCTCCAGGGTAGTTGTGGTTGTAGCCCCTGGGAGCCGCAGTGAAGGAGTTTGGTGGCCTTGGTGCGTAGCTTGAAGGTCTTGGTGGAGCAGGGAGCGACGGTGGGTTGTTAGGAACCTAGACACGACGCTTAGAAGGAGTTGTCATAGCAGAAGAGCTTGCTGTATCACGGCTGTGTTTCTTTGACTCCTCAAACACTTGCCTACTTGCTTCTTCCTGCAGAGCTGTGTGTTGGAATTCCAGGAAAGATGCCGGCCTTGCATGAGTGATAGCATATTTGATGGAAGAATTGAGGCCTTGCCGAAACCTCTTTTGCTTCTTCTTGTCATTAGAGATCTCATCGCCACCATAACGAGAAAGGTTCATGAAGTTTCTGATGTAGGTGTTGACATTATCAGTGCCCTGCTTGAGGTTGAGAAACACTTCCTTCATCCTTTCCATGACAATTTCTGATAGATATTGCTCTTTGAAAGCAGCCGTGAACCGCTCCCAAGTAGGCTGAAAACCAGAGAGATCTACCTTGAGGTAATTTTCCCACCACAGAGCTGCATCTCCCTTGAGAAGGTGAGTAGCACATTTGACCCATTCTTGCTCGGGAACATCCGCAGTCATCAGCAACCTTGACACTTCACGAAACCAATCATCCGCATCAAGTGGCTGATCAGACACCTCAAATTGGCGTGGGTTGAACTTGAGAAAACTCTTGACGTCTCCTCGCTTGGGAGGTGGAGGTAGCGGAACAAACTCATTCCTCCTCACGCTTTCCTCGAAGTGCTGCTGGTTCTGCTGCATAGTGCCCAAAGCATTTGCAATACTTGCCAAAGCAGCCCCAAGTTCAGGTGGTATGTCCTCCTCAGAACGGCGTGGTGGTGCCATCCTGTGATTGATATAAAACACAAGTCAGTACTATAATGGAGAATGATAATAATCCAAAATAGTACCAAAATGGAATTAACCAAGATTAAAGGATGCAATTCACTGAGATGATATTAAAATATCAACAAAGTTAATGGCAACTAGAAGATATTAAGCATAACGCACACGACTGAACAAGGAGTGTGGTATACAAACTAACAAAGAAACATTTTCCGTAAATTTCGGCATTAAAATACCACTATATGCGCAAAACCACTTAACGAATCAAGATTAGTAACTCTACTAGTTCAACATACAAGAGCAAATGATAACAGTAGTGGTATGGTCGCGACTCCATCCCGCACTCAAATCATTATTCCGCACGTGAATCAGTAAAACACATATCCCAACCCCTTCTTCTTAAGATGAACCTAAAGATTGGTAACTACGAAAAAGAACACCCCAACAAGATAACGTCGGATAACAAAGAGTAAGATAGATCGCATCGGTATACAACGAATCAGAATAGATCGCGTCGGTTTACAAAGGCCTGTCTGTATGGAATGTACCAACAGTTGATAACCAAAAGGCAGATAGTGACAACATTTGGATGCAACAGATAGACAAGGAATTCACATACACACACACAAACACACACACACACAACCTATGGTACTACGGAACCCAGAACACGTGAATCCTAGTTTGAATTTTAGAAGAGGATTGAAAACGTTACACTTTCTTACCAGAAAAGGGTGGGTGGGTGGGTAAGAAGAAAAATGGAAGTAGTCCTACTCTCACGTTTTGTTTTTCCCTAGTATACATAACTACCAAAATATTTGCTAGACTGACAACAACCATTTTGGCTGAGACCCTGAAGGGCGGGATGGCTCTGATACCAATTGTAACTACCTCGGTGAATTACGCTCTTAGTTACATGCCTGGATGAACGAAAGTGGTTAAAATAGTACGGTGGGGCCCAGGGCCACTCACGGTAGACCTTTCGGCCATCCTAACCACTTTCAGACATCGGTACAAGAACGAGCGGCATAATCGGCAGGCGAAGGGATCAACTACATACACAAATGAGTATGTATGCAAGCCACATATGACAGTCCTCAGAGCCATTCCATCTAAAAGAAATAGAAATATTGCAACGCCATACGGCAAGATTCAAATTTCCTACATAGAGATAATAATTTAGGATAGCTCCTCATACATCACACATCAGAGTATCAGGCGGAAACAGAAAACAAGATCCGAGTACGGATAAGAAGCGAATCGGCATAAGATGCCCCATAAATAAACACATCCCGCCCACAGATCTCACGGATCCCCGTTCCCGGAATCTCTACACCGAATGATCGTTGCCAACATCATCTGTCTCTTCCACCCAGTATCCATCTTGCGGGTACACCTGTTCATCTGAATCAAACAATTTATCGTGTGAGACCCTAGGGGTACTCAGCAAGTCTTTATGCCGCTAAAGGGGACACAACCTGGGGTGACGCAATTGCAGCAAAATATAATAGCTACCAATTCTATAGATACTCGCTAACCATTTGCCTAACCAATGATAGACGGATGTCCGTTAATTAAGAACAATAGTTATAACAGTATAATTAACAGATCTATCCTCCTCCTCGCTTACCAACGAGGAAGCGGACGAACAACCCCCGTCATCCGTTGGCAGTTTTATTAACCATTCCATGAGTGTTGCACTATTTACTAGTCAAGTTCTTAGTCCAGGATAAAGCAGTAAAATGGCATAAGTACAGGATGGTAATAAAGCCCCAAACTAATTGTGGCCCCAAGAAATAAGAATGAATCAAGCTCTGGCTCAGGGGGGTCCATAAGGCCTCCCGGATGTGGATAGTGCGAATAGTCAAGCAACAGGAATCAAGTACTCGGGGTCCTACGGGACACAAGTGAGCATGAAAAACCAAATAGCAGATATTGCTCACCGGTGCCTCTTTCATTAGTTATCCCATTACTACTCCGGTTAAGTTGTTTAGGTACCTCATTGTTCATCGGACCATCACATACCCTACACATGATTTTCTACGACTCGCATGGCTCAAACAACTCCTGTGGTAATGGCTCATGGGATGCAGGAACAAGCTTCGGTGGGGTATAAAAGTAAAGGCTATGCAGTACTTGGGATTCAATTTAATGCAAAGCGCGACTCAATGATGCAAGAATAAGATAGAGGGAATAGGTACTGTATGTATGCAAGCATGTGGTAGTGCTTGCCTGGCAGCTCAGTTAAAGCGAGAGATGGATCTGGGTAGTACTCCTGTGATTCCTGATAATTCTCCTGTTGGACGTCTATTCGAAGAAAAACCAAACAAACAAGGGCCAACATAAATAAAGTGCACAAGCAAACAAATTAAAATGCGACAAGCAAACAAGCATGCCATGATGAATTATGCACAATTTACATGGCATTAAAGTAGCATGGCAAGGGTGAGGTGTGGTGCAAGAATTAAAGCATTTTATTATTTATTTATTCCAATTTTTATTGCCATAAACAGTTCAGATTTGTAGGAATGTCATGATGCATGCTTCAATTTAGAACAAGGACTGCATAGATAGAACGGGCTCATCGCGCTGATCGATTTAGACATATTATTTGCCAAATTTGGAGTTATAGAATTAAAATTATTAATTAATTAAGGAAAAGGGCATTTTATTGTAATTTTAATCATCTCGAAAATTTAAAGTGTTCAAACATTATTTTGAATGGCATATTTGAATTCCTCACATTTTTCTGATTCCAAAACATATATCATTTGTATTATTTGGATTTGTATTTTTAAAATTATTTAAATCTGACTTGAATGTGAATTTAAATCAATTTAAAAAATGGTTAAATTAAACAGCAAAGCAGAAAACCATTTCGTACTCAGACAGACCCAGCCCCAGTCACTGACGGGTGGGCCAGTGGCTGGCGGGGCACACGCGCGCGAAAACTCTTTTCTACCGCGGCTCTACCTAGCCACTGAGGTTGACAGGTGGGTCCGATGGCCACGGGCCCACGTGACAGTGGGTGATTCTGCCGTGGCTGACAGGAGGGGGTGTACCGGACCACGGGTTAAGGCTAAGAATCTACGGGGTGCTCTTTGTAAAATTCCCACAGAGGCTGGCTGGTGGGCTCGGCGGACTGCGGGTTGAGCGAAAATCAAAAAGGGGGTTTTTCTGCAAAAAGGGGGCCGCGGTACTATTTCTCTTCTTGTTCTCTGACGGACTGATGGCACGCACGGTGCGGCGCATCGGGGATTCAATCTCGCAACCTCGCGCGCGCGAGCAGCGGTGGCTACCGCTGGGGTGGCTTGTGGTAGTTGGAGGAACGAGATCGCGCGGATAGTTAGGGTTCCCGCGTTGCACAGCGAGAAGGCGACGAAGAACCCGCTGTGCGCAGAGGGCGTGCGGCACGACGTCCGGCGAGACTAGGAAGCGGCGGCGAGATAGAAGATGTCTGGGAGGATCACGGGCTCACCGCGGGGTTGTCGGTGGGGTTCGCTCGGGCAGGGAAGCGGCCGATCGGCGAGGATGCAGGAGCTCCGGCGACCTAGGGTTTCGGGGGAGTGGCGAGGATCTGGCGGTCCTGGTGGCCTTCTAATCCTCGCTGGCCGATCAAGGTGGAGCAGTGGTACCTCCTTGGTCTTCCAGACCACCTCCACGACGCGCACGCCGGCCGGAACGACGAGACGCAGGGGTAGACGACGGTGACTGGCTGCGAGATTTGGCGACGGTGAAGAGGAAGGGAAGGCACGGCAGAGCTTGGGCTTGGATCTGGGAGAGGCAGGGGAGCCGTGTGGATGAGGACAAGCTAGAGGGAGGGAGGAGGTGGCGTGTGGGCACGGGGTAGAGGGGAAAGGTGGTCTCGGCCCTTTTCTTCTCCTCCTCTCACGTGCTTGTCGTGAGGGGCTAGGCCAGGGAGAGGGCTGCCGGTGGACAAGGTTGAGGGGAGGAGGCCAGCTCGGATGGTGGGGCCTCATGGCAGGGGAGGTAGAGAGAGATAGGTAGAGGGGCTCGGGTGAGCTAGGGTTAGGCTAGGCATGGGAGAGAGAGCTCGAGGGGTGGGGTAGATGGTTAGCTAGGTGGGGCCTGCTGGCAGGGAGAGGGGACACCCCGGCTTGGCGAGAGGAGAGGGTGAGGTGAGAGGGTTTGGTAAGGGTTAGGGTTTAGTGTAGAATTGGGGTTTGAAAGAAAAGAGAGGAAGTTAGGGTTAGGGTTTAGTTTAAGTTGTTTAGGTTTTTTAAACTTGTTCATAAGCTCAACCCAAGTGGAATATAGTGAGGCCATTGAATTAACAAGAGATGAGGTGGAGGAATAACCAAGAAAAGAGAAAGAAAAGTATTAAGGAAAAAAGGCCTCATTTGCATAAGGAATGGAAAAGAATAAAAATGGTGTAGATGAGAATAAGGGGAATGGTGGATAGAGATGGAGATGATCCACAAAGAAAAGAATCAATAAAACCAAGAGGAATCAAATGGTCTAAAGGTGGTGGTACCCTTGCATGGCCCATGCACAAATAATAAAGGCCATGATTTATTTTGTGAAAACAATAATAATAATATGGCATTATTCTTATGCATTCCCAAGAAGTGGAGTAAAGGCCAAGCAGAAAGAAGTTGGGATTAGATCCACCCCATCCATACGAGCTACAATAAAATCAAAAGAAAAGGAATTACAAGCTCATGGATAATAGGATGGTGGAATTATAAGGTGGTGAAAGAAAGGTGATGGAGTGGAATAAAAGATATGCCCCCAACTCAACTTGGGCATTAAACAATATATCAATAACCAAATACAATATAAAGAGGCAAATACAATTAATAATGCATATGAGAGAAGAACCAAAGAACAGGGTTTTATATGATGCTCCAATGCAAGGTGGCATGATGATATGAGCATGATATATTTATGATGCAACAATTATATATAGGAAGTAGCCAATATCTTACTAGACCAAGTAGAATTACAATTGTTAGACAATTGGGATGCTACAGATTACTTGCTAAACTTGTTGATCTACCTTCCCCTGCGTTTCCATAGCCTAATTCCTTTATTTCCCCCATCAATTTGAGGTTTTGGTTCGAGTTTTTCCGCCAAAACTCGTCCCGTTCGTGTTATGGAACTTCTAGATCGACCGGACCAGACTATCTGGCCTAAACGGACCGGACTATCCGCCCACCAGAGTTTTCGGCCTAAACGGACCGGAATATCCGCCCCGGCCGGACTGTCCTGCATGTACGCCCCGGAATGTCCGCCACCCTGCAGACAGCAAATCTATTTCACGGTTTTGAGCATAACCTTTGCATACGAACTCAGATTTTGGTGTTCTTTAGCTTGTTTTGAAGAGGACAAGGAGCTATACATCATAATATCCATGGTTCATGCTATCTACTCCATCCAAATTCCGTGAGCAAGGCAGAATCCACTAATAAAGGGTAAAGATCGGTGAGGAAAGGTATAAAAATTCCGCGACTTCTCCCCACTTGCATCTCTTTGTGAGCTACACTATCTTTGCGATCAACAAACACCTATTGAGACTAGTTCCTCCTATGATTGATTGGGCTATGCACATTTGATACCTTGTAGTATTCCGAGCAAAATTTGTGAGCGTGCTATCTCATATAGTTACCTTGTATAGTTGTTGGCATAAGGAAGAGAAAAGTGAAAAAGAAAGAAAAAGAAAAAAATAGAAAAAGAAAAAAAGGAGAAAGAAAGAAACAAGTGCCTCATAGAATAGGAAGCGCAAGCTCGATGAACATCAAATAGGTGGTACTTATTGTGCATATCTTGTAGCCCACCAATTTATTGCAATCGAACTAGCGTCTCTCCTTGCACTTGTGCGACACGAGCTTATAGTCTTCGCTAGGTAATTATTTGGATCTTAGCTCACTTTATCCGTCGCACAAGTCCCATTTATCCCACCGTGTGTGTTTCCTTGTATATATTCCTTCTTGTGGATTAACTTGTTTTGCTTTGTGATCATCATGGTTCTTTACTTGCCATTACAATATCTTGATTTCAGATTGGTTCTTGACATGCCACCTTCCATACCCATCCACCATAAGCTTTGTGTGTGTGTGTTTTAGTGGTTAGTTGGTTTTGGTGTTCTGCGTGAACTTCACTTTGCTTGGTTTATATTGCTCTCAACTGTTGCCACTTGCACGATACTATATTCCAAGGTAAAGTAAGGTTTGACGTTGCATCCCTAACCCCTACCACTTCCATATACACCACTTGGTCTTGTGAATCATGTCTAGGGACTCCGGAACCGAGGATGATATCTATGAAGAATCCATGATGAGACACCACGAATATGACTCCACAAGTATAGAGGACATGATGGAGCACTACACCGACAATGGCTCCGCATGCTTTGAGGACCCGGAGCATTGCACCTATGACAGCTCCACATGCATGGAAGACATGGAGCACATCATCAACTATGGCTCCTCAAGCATGGAGGACTTGGAGCTCTACATCAAAAATGGCTCCTCATGCATGGAGTACATGGAGCACTACACCGACAATGGCTCCACATGCTTGGGTGATATGGAGTACTACATCAAAAACGACTCTCTAAGCATGGATGACTTCGAGTGCTACAACGACGACGCCTCACCAAGCATGGAGGACAAGGCGAGCTTCACCCACTTTGAGGGCTCTTCCATGAGCCATGAAGAATACCTCCACCGCTTGGAGATGGAGGACTACTACGCCAAGCTAGTAGAGACGCATCATCAAGAAACCATGACCTTCAAGGCCAAGCGTGCCACACCAAAGGGCACCACCTACTTCGATGATCCACCTCCAAGGCGTCAAGCGCTACCACCTACATGGCGTGATGGGTCACCATCTCCAAGGCAGTGAGAGCCATCACCTCCAAGCCGTCAAGCACCACGATCTCCAAGGTGCCAAGCACCACAACCTCGAAGGCGTCAAGTGCAACAACCTCCAAGGCAACAAGTGCCACCGCCTACAAGAAGAGTGGAGCCCCAACATCATCTTCCAAAAGAGGCGCCATGAAGCAAGAATCTTCATCAACATACATCCTCTAGAGATCATCGCCAACATCAAGATGATACAAGACGTCGTTCAAGGCATCTTCACCATGAAGATAGAGAATACATGTTGAGCACCATGCATAATGCTCAACCAAGCTCAATAAGGCACCACCATAAAGATAAGAGTGCCAAGGACAAGGAGCATCGTCGCGAGCATCATGTGGATGACCAAGTGCACCATCTACATCAACCTTTGGCAAGGCACGCCAATGACCTCCGTCGACACCATCACAAGGCACCTTCAACTACTCGTGCCACCACCAAAATGGCACCAAGGGAAAGCTCTCCTCCATGTCATCAAGCTTCAATGCCAAAACTTGACGTCATATATGACGCATGCAACTTCATGGATGAGGAAGATGAAGACCTCTACTTCGCCAAGTTGGACGAGTACGTCAAGAGGACTACACAAGCCAAGTTGCAAGATGTCAACGACAAGGTCAAGAATGGTGAGCATGGGACTTTCCCTTCACCAAAGGAGGCGCATGGAGTTGAAAGAATCGAGCCTATCCCCATATTATTGAGTGATGATGTGGTACCAATCCCATGTGAGTATGAGAGCCACTTAGCCCACTTGAATGAAAAAAAAGTGAGATGAGCGACTCCACCATACGTGAGATTGAGTGATTCCATTTGGAGGGCATGAGTTATACACCGAGTGAGTTGAGAGTGGTAGTTGATAGGTCATGTGAGACCACTTTGAGTTCTAACAACTTACCCTCTACCTCTAGTGTGTTTCCTCATGATGTGCTAGGTTCCATGGATCAAGAAGCGCCAAGCTTGGACATGATGATGCCTCCAACCAAGAAGATGACCATGGTGGATGAAGATGATGCCATCCCCATACATGATGAAGAAGCCGCCCACATGGAGGCCAATGCTACCACAACACCCACATTATATGAGAGGTATGGACAAGGTAAAAATAAGGGTGTTGATGATGCCATGATCCCACTAGTGGACATGATGACTTGTGATGATTTGCATGCTATGGATGATGTTTCTGATATCACATATGCTTCATTGATATTTCCATGTGATACTTTGCCTTTGAATAATGTTGAGCATGTGAAATTATTTGATTGTGATGATGCTGCCATAGACATGCCATGCTATAAATGTTATGTTGATGATATCATTACTTGCACTTTATTGAAAAATTTCTCTTTCCAATGTTTTGCATGGAATGATGTTACCAATGGTACCCCTCGAACCATGCTTTGTCATGAATGTTTTACAATCTCTCTCGTTGCTAGCAATAAGTTGAATAATTGATCTTTCACTTGTTTTGCTTGCAACAATAATTCTAATATGTTTTCTATTGAGATGGCCCCCATAGCTTTCTCAAATTTTGGAGATTTTGATGATTTCCATAATAACCATGTTCCCCGCTTGCATACTCACCATGCACCTATGTTACACTTGCTTGACACTAATGGTGATGTGCACAAGAAGAGATATGTCATGATGGATGATGTATTTCTCTACCATGCACACACGTTCTTCCTTTTGTGTTCGATGTGTGTAGGAACCCGCATAAGAATGTCAACCTCAGTTGAGCACGAGTTGACAAAAAGAGCTGTAGAGAGCATCCCCCAAGTGAGTTCAAGATCGAGCCCAGCTCTGATACCTTTTTGCATGCTTTTCATCTTTCATGTTGACAAATTGCTCTTTCCTATGGTTAGCTTGCAAGAATGTTAATGGTATTCTTTCACCTTGTGACAATCATGTTTGATTGCTATTGGATATGGATGCTTTGTTTGTTGCCACAAAAATATTGAACAATTTCTCTGTCCGATGTTTTGTGTGCAACCATAATGCCATTATGAGCATGTATTGTCATGAGAGCTTTCAAGTCTCTCGTATTGTTGTTGCAAGCTTGCGATACTCATACCCCCATGATTTTGGCTTTTGATGATATGTGTATGGCATCCAACATATTGAACAATTGTTCTTTCCAATGGTTGGTATGCACACATAATGATGTTGCTTTGGATATTCTTCTGCATGTGTTTTTGCCGAATTCTTCTATTATTGCATCAAAGATGTTGATCAATATGTTATTCAATTGCTTTGAGTGCCACAATAAGAAGTTATATGGAGTTTTCGAGTTCCCACATTTGGATGATGTTCAATTAACTTCCATGCACTTTAACCTTGCATACGCATTTCGTTTGCGATACTTGAGTTGTGCTAATAGTGTTGTGAACAAGAATGGACATGCCACAAATGACATGCTCCTCTATCACACACAAACATATTTTGCTTGGTCTTTGTTGTGTGAAGGTACAATTGCTTCCGCGTCAACCTCTATGGACAAAGAGTTGACAAGATGACCGTAGAGAGTTACCTATGGCTACCCTTCAACAAGCTATCTCAACATCATAAGGTGACTTCCTTCTACTTGAGGACTCGTGCTATAATCTTCATGAATTGGCTACTATTTGAGTGTTGCTTCGCTTTTGTTGTGAGATTTGTAGGCTTCATGGAAGGTGAAGGAATATTGAAGACTTGCCACTTCAAGCTTCTCAAGGACGACTATATGGTGAACCCTAGGATCAAGAAGGTCTCTCGACATCATCTTCTTAGTGACGTGCATGAAGAGTCGAGGACGACTCTTTTTGAAGGGGGGAGCTGATGCAGCCCGTCCTGCCGATGCTACAACATCTACAACGCCAAGTCCCCAAGATCGTCCCCAAGTCAACCAAGAAGATGGACATGGAGCAGCCAGATCCAGAACCGGAGAGTCCGCCTGATGCCAGCCCGAATGTCCGGTGCAACCGGAGTGTCCAGCCCGACCACGCCGGAGTGTCCGGCCTACCCCGACCCCAACCTAGCGCGGACATTCTGTGTGCTACATCGGACTCTACCCGGAGTGTCCGACCATCCAGGACTGTCTGGCCCACTCGACCTGGAGTGTCCGGCCTGACCGGACTGTCCAGCCCTAAAACACCGGAGTGTCCGGCCTACGCGATGGCCCTGCGTGCCAACATTTGGGCCCTTGGCCCATGTACCCCTCTATTCCGCACCAAACCCTAGATTTATTCCCAAACTACCCCTGAACTTGTGGCTGGCCTATATATAGAGCCCCCACCCCTCATTGTATCCCTTAGGCATAGATGATAGACTAAAGAAAACCCCGTTTGTGGAATCTCTAGTTTTGCCTCATCCCCTTTTACCAAAGGGGATCGACTATCGTCACCACCTCGTTGGAGTTTGCATCGCGCATCCCTGGTTGTACAAGGACTACGTTTGCGAGTGCGTGAGCGTAGTTGTCAAGACCCTCTCCAAGGTGTTCTTCCGTCTCTGCTTGGGATTGACGGGAGCACGCTGACTGATCTTTCCTTGCGAGGATTCTATCGGACAGGTGGCCACCGGCGAGAGCAATCGGCCTTGTATCGTGTGAGTTTTTGCGTATGTTCATCGTGTTCTTCGAGAGGTGTGCGTCCCCTTCCGCTACCTTCTCCTTTTCCCCTCGCTTTCCCATCGATTTGACCACGAGATCTGTGAAGATCGGGCCACCCATGCGGTTACCCCATAACAAGAGGCAGGGGACCGACGGCGGCGATGGTGGAGGGCGGCAACGGTGGACAGTGGTCTGGGTGGACTTGGAAGAACAAAAGTGCCGCAGATCTGAAATAGTTGTCCAAATATTTTCAGATATTTGGCGCCAAGTACTAGTCAGATGGCTGCAAGTGTAAAACGTCTCTAAGAACACCCGAGCTCCAAATATTTCTCATTTTGCCGCTAAGTAATTTGGAAAAGCTAATATTCGGAACTCCGGCGTTTGATTTTCCTAAAATTTTACAATTATTCATAATTTAAAGCAAAGAAAGGTGTGTATACATGGTTGCTAGAGTGAATTTGAGTCCCCTAACACTAAATGAGGTTCATAAATTGAAGTAAAAAATTGGCATAGTACAAACCTTGGATATTACCCTGAAAGGCATGACGACTAGTGTTCATGTCCTTTGCTGTAGAGAAATAAGACGCGAGTGTTTTGAATTTGACTAATTCAAATGTTTAATCACAAAGTGACATCATTTGGTTACTTAATTATGAATTTTTCACCAATATAATCTTTTTTCCATGTATTCTTTCAAGGAAATCACATCGAGTGAATATTCGGATAGCCGGAAATATTTAGAACTCCAGATTTTGATAATCCAAGATTTTTGGAATAATTCATAATTTATAGGCCAAGGGAGGTGTTAAACTGAAACTTTGAGTCCTAAGAGTAAATGAGGTTCATACCATGCTGCAGAGCAACTGTTTTGAATTTGACTAACTCAAATGTTTAATACCGATGTGAGATCATTTACTTACTTCAATACGAATTTTCCACCAATTTAAAATCGTGTTGATGTATTCCACCAATTTGACTAATTCAAATATGTGGTAGTGTGCATGAGCACGATCAGTAATATAATTGAACACTAGAAATTTTAAGGAACTCCATATAATGGAGTAGATTAATATATATTATATAGAAGGTTCAGTACGAGAGACACCACAGGTATATATTCTTACACAACCCAGAGGTTATAATTAACTAAAACAAAATAAAAGCAGGGGCAATAGCAGGAGGCCGGGACACAGAGACATCTAACAGGGGCAGCAGCAGGAGGCTGGGATAGCCTACTCGAGGGGACACCGGCCAGTCCTGACATATTCCCAAAGGGATTTGCCAATGGCTGCGTGCCGTGCCAAGGTCTTCGGCTGATGCCTTCATCCTTGGCTTTTGCCAACGTCCACCGCGTGCTGGATCATGTTGTCGAGGTCCGTGTCGATGGCTCTGCCATAGAATGGGCAAAACAGTCTCCCCCTACGGTAGAAATAGATTTTCCCCACACCATAGTCGCGTCAGCATGTAGAGGCTCTTGTTGTCCCTAGAGTACTTGCTATCGTCCACTTCATCATCATCCTCGTACATATAATTTTTAAGAACATAACTTAGAACTCATACATATGATTGAGTTGTATTACAACTCAAGATTTGACAACATATATGTAAGAAAATATTAAATTGATATCAAAGAGAATGCATCTCATGAATAGTGTGATCATAATTCATATATAACGTCATCTCAACAAAATGACAATTAATTGGATCAGAGTATATGTAGAACAAAGATTGCGGCCTCATAAGTTTCTTCAGGGATGGCGTAAGCGAACCAAGTAATAATTGCACAACCTATTGTTCTTGTACATTGCCCCGGGTTTGCTAACTCATCCCTGAAAAAATCTAACACAAATGTGCCTGCCTCTTTTTTTGGGAAAATTTGAATCATTGGCCACAATAAGAAATTGAAATGTAATCCTACTAAACAATATTCAGGGATATACATATTCCGGTACAAAAACAATCTTTAGGTACATTTACGTGGAAACAACTTATGATCAAAACCATGCATATGCATATGCATCATATGAATCATTCAAAGATCAGAAACAATTCAAAGATCTAGTTCCATATGAGAATAATCAAGGGCCTCATAATTTTTTCAGAGATGGAGTTAGCGAACCATAGGACCAACAACACAACCTATATTGTTTGTGTACATTGCTGCCTCAGATTCACCAACCCATCCCTAAAACAATGACACCATCATTTGTGTCTCCCCTTACACTCTTTTGGGGAAAATTTCAATCATCGGCCTCAGTGAGAAAATGAAATGTAATTCTTATACACTATGAATGCATGCATGAAATAACAATTCAAAGATCATAGTTTTATGAATGTACAATAAATCTAGGGGCCTCATAAGTTTCTTTAAGGATGGCGTTAGTGAACAAAGTAACACTTTTACAACCTATTGTTCTTGTACATTGCCCTGGGTTCGCTAACTCATCCCTGAAAAAATCTGACACAAATGTGTCTGTCTCTCTTTTGCGGCAAATTTGAATCATTGGCCACAATAAAAATTCAAATGTAATCATATGAAGTTGATATTCAGGGATATATATATATTCAGGTACATAAACAATCTTCAGGTACATGTACATAGAAACAAGTTATGATCAAAACCATGCATATACCATATGCATCATACGAATCATTCAAAAGATTATAAACAATTCAAAGATCTAGTTCCATATGAGAATAATCAAAGGCCTCATAATTTTTTTTCAGAGATGGAGTTTGGGGAAACCAAATTACCAACAACACAACCTATATTGTTTGTGTACATTGTTGTCCCAGGTTTTTAGATATGTGTCTCCCTTGCACTCTTCTGGGGCAAACTGCAATCATCTCGGCCTTAGTGAGAAACATTTCAAAGATCATAGTTCATGTTGTAGAATAAATCTAGGGCTTCATAAATAAAAAATTTAGAGATAGAATTAGCGAACCAAAGTACCAATTGCACAATTTATATTGTTATACATTTCCTCAAGTTCACTAACCATCCCTTAAAAAAATCTAACACCATCATATATATATGTGTCTCCCCTTGCACTCTTTTTGGGAAAATTTGAATCATTGGCCTTAGCAAGGAGTATAAATGGTGTGTATCAAAATCGCAACACTCAACTACCAAACCCTAAAATCCCGAAGTCAAATGTTACATACCGATTAAATTTACAACAAAAGAAGAACCGTATGAATAACAATGAGTTAAGCAAACGTAAAATTACTAGATGGTAGGTGAGCAGATTGGGGTTTTGTGCCTAGATAGATTGGGGTTTTGTGACTAGATGGCAGATGCATCAATCGACCGTTAAAACCATATATATACTAATAGCCTACTTCAAGAGCAAAAGAATCTATAGACGATTGAGCAAATCCTACATATGAACATTGAAATCTACGGCTGCAACTAGAGAAGCTAGCAAAGTAGTACCCCAGAATCCTCATCGAAGACCTCCTCCTCTAACTCGTCATTCTCCGCAATTGCGTTGATGATTTCTTGGTGGAGGATGGGGTCATTGATGTAGAGCACCGGGTTGCCTTCGCCTGCCACATGCCCCTCATCTAGATCTGCCACTTGCTGCTTGACGGTAATGGCGATTGGCTGGACGGATGAGCTCGAAGCCTTGACAGCGCAGCGACGAGTGGCATGCTTGCCCAGCAAAGCCGCCTCCACCTTCTCAGCGACAACCGAGCCGTCTACTGTTGCGCCTCCAACTGGCTTCACCTCCGGCTCATCTCCACGCATACGCTTCATGGCGCAGCTAGGAAGAGCAGTGATGCAAGCGAAGGACTTCAGCGTGCATGGAAGGTGCAGATTGGGGTTTTGTGACTTGACAGATTGGGGAAAATGGCATGATCTCATGAAAGAAGAAGGTCAAGCGTGTTTATATACATGGGACCCTTGGTAGTCATCGAGTGGAAACGTGGGTGTGGATTCATGTGGGTGGGGGGCTACCATGATCTCCACTTTTAAACTGCATGAACAACCCGCAGGCTTTCCCTAAAAAACACACACATGCTACCTCGGAAAGGTGCACGACGCTAGTTTTCGAGATGGGTGGCATAATAGCCTACATCAGTAGACACCTAGAGGCGTTTAATATTTCTGACTGGCTGTAGATGACTGATTTAGAGAGAAGGCCAGTAATTTCCGTCATCTTAGCTTCAGTCTAGAGGCGGTTTGTTTTAACGACTGGCTGAGGGGAAATCGTACTAGAGATGGTATATATTAAAAACCGTCAAAGATCAAAGTTAGTTGGCGGTCAAAAAATTACGACGGACTGAGGTTGATGAACACAGTCGGTGGTTTGTATTATTAGGGTAAACCGGCTCTAGACACAGTCTCTAAGTAACAAGTTGTACTAGTGCCGGCTGTTGGGTCCACAGCATAGAAAACAAAAAATTTCCTACGGTGTGAACTACAGGCTAGGATATATCTACTAGGTACAAAGCAACGGGTTGACATACATCCAACAAGAACTTACGCTCGAAGACAACGAGTTTTGTTAACGAGTAGGAACTCGTGGTTGATGTAGTCGTACACTTGCCAATCTCAAGATCATGAGGAAGTCCGAGCGCCGCAACTCAGCAGCGCATCCGCACTCGCACACACGTTCAAGCCACCGGACAACCTCCACCTCCTCGCTCCAGCGATCCAGCGGAAGCAGCAACTCCTTCCAGACGAAATGCCACCGGGAACATGTATCTCGCTAATCCGAGACCATGGGGGAATAATTCTAGAGGGGGAGAGAGATCCTTCACAAGGAGGTGTGAGGATGAAGGAGGGAATGTGTGGCCTTTTATAGGAGGAGGGGGGGTGCCCCCTCTCTCCATGGCCGGCGCATGTGGGGGGTGACCCCTCACCTCCCCCATTCATGTGGTGGTAACCCCTCCACATTAAAATGCCTCTTCACATTCCCTTTTAAAGTCTCCACTTTAAATGCATTAAATTTCTCCAAATTTAATGCTCTCTCATTTAATAAAACTCTTTTTATTAAATTTATTCAGAATTTTGTTAATTACTTTAATTAACAAACATTCATATATAGCCCCTTGCAATATTTCAATATCACATGCAGAACCACTTTCTGCAATTTCACCCGAAACAATTTCCGGTTTCTATTGAAACAATTCCTGCGCTTTGCAATTCTTTCGTCTGAAACATATGTGCTCCAAAATGGTGTCCAGTAACTCTTAAGTGTGCCACCCTATGGTTCGCGAATAATGCAGACATGATCGAGACCCTTCTCCGATCAATAATCAGCAGCGGGACCTGGAGATCTGTACTGACTCCTACACATTCAACGATGACTTCTGTGATCGTGAGAACCTTTAACGCTTGTAACTAAATCCCTTTGTCTCTTGATATATTACATGTCCGAGATTCGATCATCGGTATCTCCATACCTAGTTTGATCTCGTTACCGACATGCACTCTTTTCTCGTTCCCGTGATATAACATTCTAGTGATCACATCACTTGCTTGCAAGCTATCTTAATGTGATATCACCGAGAGGGCCTAGAGTATATCTATCCGTCATCTGGACTGAAAAATTTCACTCTTGATCCATGAGCCTCAACATAACACCTTCGTAGTACTGAACCCATCTTTATAGTCACCCTGTTACGGTGTGACGTTTGATGTTATCAAGATACTCTTCCGGTGTTAGCAATTAACATGATCTCATGGTCTAAGGATAAATATTACTTCGTATGATGTTATAGCAATATAAACATAATGAATTGATCGTAATGCTATACTTCGGATGAATGTTCATCACATCATTCCACCAATGGTGTGACCTTGCTATTAACAACATCCAATGTCCATGATCAGGAAACCTTGATCATCTTGTTAATCAACTAGCTAGTCTATAAGAGAGGCATAACTAGGAACCCTTTTTGTTTATTAAACACACATGTATTGATGTTTCCGATCAATACAATTCTAGCATGTAAAATAAACATCTATGATATATAAGGAATATATAATAACAACTTTATTATTGCCTCTCAGGGCATATTTCCTTCACCGGCCCGCGGTTTATTTGACTGGGGAAAACAAGGGGATCCCCTTGGTGAAAGTGCATGTGTGCCCTCATGTGTGGTTTTGATAATTAATGACAATCTCTACGGACTAATCATTGAATTGAGTTTCACTTGTAGGATTTGTCCATTGGAGTAAATTACATAAACTACCATAACTGGGGCAAGATTTGCGAGTCACTACCGGTTTTACTAATTTTTTCAATGTCTACCAACTGTGTGGAAGTCCATTACAAATTGCACTAATATTCGTTTGCCACAACTCTTACTATAATCTGACTGGTAGGAACCATTTGTCAGGAGTGACATGGATGTACACATGGCCATTATGCTGAGGTGGATGTTGGGCCCACATGTCACCCCAATCTCTTCTTCCTCCTCCTAACTCTCTTTGGACTCCGGCGACCTGGAGATACTCCATGCCACCGACATGTGTGTGGGGAGGCCGGATGGCATGCGATGGAGGAGGAGGCCTTCCAAGGGTGGGGTGCACCAGCGAGGGAGGCAGGCCGGGGCGGCGACGGTTGGGGGGCCTGACGGTGCAGGGGAGGCACGTCGACATAGGGATGGAGATAGCGGGCTGGTGGCGGTGGTAGAAACTAGATTTAGTCGGCGTGAGCTAGGGTAGCGCGACGCCAACAGCGGCTCACGAGCATGGGAATAGAGGACCACACGGGAGGGAGTGAGGGATAAAGAGGAGGCGCTCAAACGATGGGGAGGACGCACCAGCCTCGGGGGACGAGCCGCAGTAGGGGGATGACGACGGTGCAGAGGACGCACCAACGTCCGAGGGAATAGGGCGCGACGGCTAGAGCTTCGATGGGATCTCGTTAGTCTCCCACTTGCACTAGAGACAATAATCTAGTTCACATAGTGATAAATCTAACACCCATGGAGTTCTGGTGTTGATCATGTTTTTCCCTAGGGAGAACTTTAGTCAACGGATCTTCTATATTTAGGTCCGTGTGTACTTTACAAATCTTTATATCTCCATCCTTGACATGCTCACGGATGGAGTGAAACCAGCGCTTAATATGCTTGGAATTCTTGTGAGACCTCGATTCCTTTGCGTTGGCTATGGCTCCATTATTGTCACAATAGATCACCATTGGGTCCAACACACTGGGAAACACACCTAGTTCCGTAATGAACTCTTTCGTCCAAACCGTCTCCTGCGCCGCTTCTGAAGCAGCAACATATTCCGCATCCGTTGTTGATCCAGCCACCACAGGTTGTTTGGAACTCCTCCAACTAACTGCTACTTTGTTCAAGAGAAATACGTATCCGGATTGAGACTTAGAGTCATCCGGATCGGTGTCAAAGCTAGAATCGACATAACACTTAGCGACTAGCTCTTCTTCACCTCCGTATATAAGAAACATATCCTTAGTTCTTCTCAAGTACTTGAGGATGTTCTTTACCGCTATCCAGTGTTCTGAACCTGGATCAGATTGGTACCTACTAGTCAAACTAATAGCATGTGCCACATCTGGTCTTGTACATAGCATGGCATACATAATAGAGCCTATGGCCGAAGCATAGGGGATCTTATCCATCATCTATCTTTCTTCCACCGTAGCCGGACTTTGAGTCTTACTCAATGTCTTGCCTTGCAACATAGGTAAGAACCCCTTCTTACTTTTGTCCATATTAAACTTCTTTAATATCTTATCAAGGTATGTACTCTGCGATATCCCAATTAGGTGCCTTGATCTATCTCTATAGATTTTAATGCCTAATATATATGATGCTTCACAAGGTCTTTCATCAAAAATTTGCTGTTTAGATAACTTTTAACACTGTTTAAAAGATCTATATCGTTTCCAATCAATAATATGTCATCCACATATAATATCAGAAATGCCACATTGCTCCCACTCACTTTCTAGTAAATACAAGCCTCTCCATAAGTTTGGACAAATCCAAACTCTTTGATCACCTCATCAAAGCGGAGATTCCAACTCCGAGATGCTTGCTTCAGTCCATAGATGGATCGCTGAAGTTTGCATACCTTATTAGCATCCTTAGGATCGACAAAACCCTTAGGTTGTATCATATACAACTCTTCTTCAATATTACCATTGAGGAATGCAGTTTTGACATCCATCTGCCATATTTCATAATCGAAATATGCAGCAATTGCTAACATAATCCTAACCGACTTAAGCATCTCTACGGGAGAGAATGTCTCATCGTATTCAACTCCTTGAATTTGTCGAGACTCCTTTGCGACAAGTCGAGCCTGATAGATGGTCACATTACAATCAGCATCAGTTTTTCTTTTGAAAATCCATTTATTCTCAACGGCCTTTCGGTCGTGAGGTAAGTCCATCAAGTTCCAAACTTGGTTCTCGTACATGGATTCCATCTCGGATTTCATGGCTTCTAGCCATTTGTTGGAATCCGGGGCTCATCATCGCTTCTTCATACGTCGTAGGGTCATCCATTTCATAAACCATGAAATTCACAACAGGATTGCCGTATAGTTCAGGAGCTGCACGTGTCCTGCTTGACCTGCGAGGTTTGGTAGTGTCCTCTTTCGGAGTTTCATGATCATTATCATTAGCTCTCTCTTCATCAGGTGAAGTCAACTCCGAAACAACTTCCAGTGCTGCGCCACTCGCCATTCCATGAAGAGAAGGTTCAATAACCTCTTCCAGTTCTACCTTCCGACTACTCACACCTTTCGTGAGAAACTCCTTCTCAAGAAAGGATCCATTCTTGGCAACAAAAACCTTTCCCTCGGATCTGTGATAGAAGGTATACCCAATTGTTTCCTTAGGGTATCCTATGAAGACGCATTTTTCCGCTTTGGGTTCGAGTTTATCCGGTTGAAGTTTCTTCACATAAACATCGCATCCCTAAACTTTAAGAAATGACAGCTTAGGTTTGTTTCTAAACCATAACATATGGTGTCGTTTCAACGGATTTAGATGGTGCCCGATTTAAAGTGAATGCAGCTGTTTCTAGTGGATAACCCCAAAATGACAATGGCAAGTCAGTCAGAGACATCATAGATCGAACCATATCCAATAAGGTACGATTACGACATTCCGACACACCATTATGTTGTGGTGTTCCGGCAGGCGTGAGTTGTGAAACTATTCCACACTCTTTCATGTGTGTGCTAAACTCGTAACTTAGATACTCTCCTCCACGGTCAGACCGTAGAAATTTGATCTTTCTATTACGATGATTTTCTACTTCATTCTGAAATTCCTTGAACTTTTCAAAAGTTTCAGACTTGTGTTTCATCAAATAGATATACCCATATCTACTCAAATCGTCCATGAAAGTAACAAAATAATGATATCCACCTCGCACCGACACACTCATTGGTCCACACACATCAGTATGTATGATTTCCAATAGATCTGTCGCCTGTTCTATTGAATCGGAAAATGGCGTTCTAGTCATCTTGCCCATAAGGCATGGCTCACATGTATCAAATGATACAAAATCCAGTGATTCCAAAAGTCCATCAGAATGGAGTTTCTTCATGCGTTTAACGCCAATATGACCTAGACGGCAGTGCCACATATATGTAGACATGTCATCATCAAGTTTAATCTTTTTAGCATTAACATTGTGAATGTGTGTAATATTACTATCGAGATCCAACAGAAATAAACCATTCAACATAGGTGCATGACCATAAAAGATATCATTCTTATAAATCGAACAACCATTGTTTTCAGATTTAAAGGAATGAACACTTTGCACCAAACACGATCTAGATACAATGTTCATGCTCAGTGCAGGCACTAAATAACAATTATTTAAGTTTATCACTAGTCCCTGGGGAAAATGGAGAGGTAGCGTCCCGACGGCGATCACATCAACTTTTGATCCATTACCGACCCGCATTCTGACCTCATCCCTTGCTAGTTGTCACTTGTTCCGTAGCCCCTAAACCGAGTTACATATATTAGCAACCGATCCCGTATCAAATACCTAGGTGCTACTGCGAGTACTAGTCAAGTACACATCAATAACATGTATATCTCATATACCTTTCTTTGCCTTGCCGGACTTCTTGTCCGCCAAATACTTGGGGCAGTTGCGCTTCCAATGGCCAGTCCCCTTACAATAGTAGCACTCGGTGTCAGACTTAGGGCCATCTCGGGGTTTCTTTTCAGGCATGGCAACAGACTTGCCACCCTTCTTTCCCTTGTGCTTGCCTTTCTTGTCTTTCTTGAAACAGGTGGTCCTATTGATCATCAACACTTGATGTTCTTTCCTAATCTCCACTTCTGAAGTCTTAAGCATTGACAGAAGCTCGGAAAGATACTTCTTCATGCCCTGCATATTATAGTTCATCACGAAGCTCTTGTAGCTAGGTGGCATAGATTGGAGAACACGATGTATGCCTAAGTCAATGGGAATCATTATTCCCAAGGACACAAGCTTATCAGCGTACCGAGACATTTTGAGTACGTGCTCACTAACGGAGCTGTTTTCCTCCATCATGCAGCTAAAGAACTTTTCTGTAGCATTATAACTCTCTACGGCAGCATGGGTATCGAAAATCATTTTCAATTCTCCCATGGTATCAAAGGCATTGCCATTTTCGAAACACTTTCGAAGTTATGGCTCTAGCCCATACAGTATGCCGCAATGAACTAAGTTGTGGTCCTCCTGACGAGTCACATAGACATTCTTTTCCTCGTCAGGGGCATCAGGAGCTGGTGGGGGGCCTAGCGGCGCATCTAGCACATATTTCTTTTGTGCAGCAGTGAGGAGAATCCTCAAATTCATAGCCCAGTTGGTGAAGTTGCTACCATTCGCAGCAAGTTTCTCTTTCTCCATGAACACATTGAAATTAAAAGCAGGTGGTGCCATCTACAACAGAATTTGTAAAGTTTATTTAGACTAAGTTTATGATAGATTGAGTTCAACTAATCCAAATTACTAATGAACTCCCACTCAAAAACGACATCCCTCGTGTCTTTTTGGTGATTACATGAACCAAATCCACTACACCAAGTCCAATCATCACGTGAGTTGATGTAGCTTCAAAGGCGAGCATCTATATGGGCATCATATCAACTATATGACTCATGCTTAACCTTTCGGTCCGTGTTCCGAGGCCATGTCTGTACATGCTAGGCTCGCCAAGTAAGAACCTTAGTATTCGCGTGTGTAAAACTGTCTTACACCCGTTCCAATGAAAGCGTAGATTCGAGTACACCTGATCATCACGTGATGTCTCGAAACACAATCCACAGAATGGTGCATACTTAAGGAAGAACACATTTTATCTTCATATCTAAATGAGGGATCATCTTATAATGCTACCAAAAGCGCCAAACTAGCAGTATAAGATGCTAACATCTAATGTGTAAAGTGAGATGATCTGGTCCATGCATTTGATCTCTATCACTTGCATCGTGGTATGATCTCTATCATTCCTTTGTGTGTAAGGCCAAGGTCTATGGAACTTACGCGTTGAGTGTGTTGTAAGAGTATCTATCATACATCTACTTACAACAATACCATATCAATACACTAGCCCAACAACGATCTAAACTAGACGCCTCTAATTTATCAATTGCAAGTTTTATGTGGCTTAGGGCTTTCGGAGATAGAACCATTCTCACCTACGAATATGAACCACAACGAGGATAACTAAGTTATTAGCAACTCGTTGTAAATCAGATATTGACTATAGTAGGAGAGACAGACACCCGCCAGCCACTTATGCAAAACAAGTTGCATGTCAGTCGTGGAACCGGTCTCATGTACGATGACATGTAAGGTTGGTCCGGGCCGCTTCATCCCACTATGCCACCAATATCGAAAATACATAGAAGATGCAATAACATGATCATCATCGCCCACATACAAACATATGTGTACTACCCATGCAAAGCACCTACGCATAGATCAGGCTCTGATACCACTGTTGGGTCCGCAACATAGAAAACAAAAAATTTCCTACGGTGTGAACTACACGCCAAGATATATCTACTAGGTACAAAGCAACGGGTGGACATACATCCAACGAGAACTTACCCTCGAAGACAACGGGTTTTGTTAACGAGTAGGAACTCGTGGTTGATGTAGTCGTACACTTGCCGATCTCAAGATCATGAGGAAGTCCGAGCGGCGCAACTCAGCAGCGCATCCGCACTCGCACACACGTTCAAGCCACCGGACAACCTCCACCTCCTCGCTCCAGCGATCCAGCGGAAGCGACGAAATGCCACTGGGAACATGTTTCTCGCTAATCCGAGACCATGGGGGAATAATTCTAGAGGGGGAGAGAGATCCTTCACAAGGAGGTGTGAGGATGAAGGAGGGAATGGGTGGCCTTTTATAGGAGGAGGGGGGGTGGCCCCTCTCTCCATGGCCGGCACATGTGGGGGTGACCCCTTACCTCCCCCATTCATGTGGTGGTAACCCCTCCACATTAAAATGCCTCTTCACATTCCCTTTTAAAGTCTCCACTTTAAATGCATTAAATTTCTCCAAATTTAATGCTCTCTCATTTAATAAAAATCTTTTTATTAAATTTATTCAGAATTTTGTTAATTACTTTAATTAACAAACATTCACATATAGCCCCTTGCAATATTTCAATATGACATGCAGAACCAGTTTCTGCAATTTCACCCGAAACAATTTCCGGTTTCTATTGAAACAATTCATGCGCTTTGCAATTCTTTCGTCTGAAACATATGTGCTCCAAAATGGTGTCCGGTAACTCTTAAGTGTGCCACCCTACGGTTCGCGAATAATGCAGACATGATTGAGACCCTTCTCCGATCAATAATCAGCAGCGGGACCTGGAGATCCGTACTGACTCCTACACATTCAACGATTCTGTGAGAACCTTTAACGCTTGTAACTAAATCCCTTTGTCTCTCGATATATTACATGTCCAAGATTCGATCACCGGTATCTCCATACCTAGTTTGATCTCGTTACCGACATGCACTCTTTTCTCGTTCCCGTGATATAACATTCTAGTGATCACATCACTTGCTTGCAAGCTATCTTAATGTGATATCACCGAGAGGGCCGAGAGTATATCTATCCATCATATGGATTGACAAATTCCACTCTTGATCCATGAGCCTCAACATAACACCTTCGTAGTACCGAACCCATCTTTATAGTCACCCTGTTACGGTGTGACGTTTGATGTTATCAAGATACTCTTCTAGTGTTAGCAATTAACATGATCTCACGGTCTAATGATAAAGATTACTTCGTATGATGTTATAGCAATATAAACATAATGACTTGATCGTAATGCTATACATCGGATGAATGTTCATCACATCATTCCACCAATGGTGTCACCTTGTTATTAACAACATCCAATGTCCATGATCAGGAAAACTTGATCATCTTGTTAATCAACAAGCTAGTCTATAAGAGAGGTATAACTAGGAACCCTTTTTGTTTATTAAACACACATGTATTGATGTTTCCGATCAATACAATTCTAGCATGTAAAATAAACATCTATCGTATATAAGGAATATATAATAACAACTTTATTATTGCCTCTCAGGGCATATTTCCTTCACCGGCCCGCGGTTTATTTGACTGGGGAAAACAAGGGGATCCCCTTGGTGAAAGTGCATGTGTGCCCTCATGTGTGGTTTTGATAATTAATGACAATCTCTACGGACTAATCTTTGAATTGAGTTTCACTTGTAGGATTTGTCCATTGGAGTAAATTACATAAACTACCATAACTGGGGCAAGATTTGCGAGTCACTACCGGTTTTGCTAATTTTTTCAATCTCTACCAACTATGTGGAAGTCCATTACAAATTGCACTAATATTCGTTTGCCACAACTCTTACTACAATCTGACTGGTAGGAACCATTTGTCAGGAGTGACATGGATGTACACATGGCCATTATGCTGAGGTGGATGTTGGGCCCACATGTCACCCCAATCTCTTCTTCCTCCTCCTAACTCTCTTTGGACTCCGGCGACCTGGAGATACTCCATGCCACCGACATGTGTGTGGGGAGGCCAGATGGCATGCGGTGGAGGAGGAGGCCTTCCAAGGGTGGGGTGCACCAGCGAGGGAGGCAGGCCGGGGCGGCGATGGTTGGGGGGCCTGACGGTGCAGGGGAGGCACGCCGACATAGGGATGGAGATAGCGGGCAGGTGGCGGTGGTAGAAACTAGATCTAGTCGGCGTGAGCTAGGGTAGCGCGACGCCAACAGCGGCTCACAAGCATGGGAATAGAGGACCACACGGGAGGGAGTGAGGGATAAAGAGGAGGCGCTCAAACGATGGGGAGGACGCACCAGCCTCGGGGGACGAGCCGCAGTAGGGGGATGACGACGGTGCAGAGGACGCACCAACGTCCGAGGGAATAGGGCGTGACGGCTAGAGCTTCAATGGGATCTCGTTAGATATAGAACAAGGAAGACATGTGTAAAGATGATGTGAGCCTGACAGGTGGGCCCAATGTCCACCTTAGATCGTGTCCACGTGTGCTGCCATATCAGCCTTTGAAATAGGTTCCACCAGTCAACACTTCTGTTAAATTGCTGTTAGACATGAATCAGTCCAATCTGTAACTCCAGTCGTCAAAGTTGGTAAATTTTGAAAAAATAGCATAACTGGTACTGACTCGCAAATCTTCCCTAGTTGTGGTAGTTTTATGTAATTTTCTCTGTCCATTGGTATCGCTTGGGCCATGTGTTGGTTTCAAGGGTGAAAATGAAGAAATGAAGAAGAAGCAATGTCCAAGAGCTTTGTGCCTATTGGAATCATGTAAAAGAAAAAGAAGAAGATCATCAAGAGTGTCTTGAAGAAGAAAATGGAGTTCCTCATGGTTATCTTCAAGACATTATCGTAACAGAGTTAGAAGAATTGAAGTGCAATCTCGAGATGCCCCATCTCTAGAAGATCACATGCTTGAAGCTTTCCATCCTTTGTGATCATGGTGTGATGAAGACAATTTCAAAGATGAGGCTTACCCATGAAGTATGGGGAGCTATTCTCAAGTCTTCGTCAAGCAAATCGCGAGAAAGAGCAATCAAGTAAGATGTTCCATCTTGAGGAAGATTAGACCGTCTATGTCAAGATCAAGTGGAATGCTCAAGGCATAGGTACGATCTTGATAGGTTTTCTATTTTACCAGTCTCTTGTAGTGTTGGGAGACTGGATTAGGATAGATAGTTGTACTACCAAGAGGGGCTCTCAAAGTGAGGAGCTCGTTCGTTTTCTTCGGTGAGAGCTCAAACCTTTGCATACATAGCATCATGTTTCTTGGTTGTTGTTTGGATCTTGTCCATGTGAGGATCTATATCTTGTGTTTATCTTCATAACAAGCTCTAGTTCATCAAAAACAAATTTCCCTTGAACATCTTATTGCATGTTTGATCTTGCGGGTTTTTCATCTCCACACCTTGGGAGAGATCTGACATATTTATTCATGGTATTCTCTCCCTTGGTGGTATCCGATATTTCACATATTTTTTGTTGGATTCTACACGTCGTTATCTTTCCAAAAAAATTGGATTCATCTTATTTGGAGTTTGGATGCAAAAGTTATCACAGTTTTGGTTCTGGAGTTTCCCTAACCGGACCTACCGCTGCTTCACCGGAAGTACCACTAGGCCACTTTTGGCGCCGGTAGTACCGGTTGAAGTACTGGTCTAGTTTTGGTGAGCATGGGAATGCCCCTAGCATCTGTTCTGTTTTTGGCTGCCTATTTACAAGTACTTGGGCCGGTAGTTGACAAGAAGTACCGTTCAGGCATATTTTGCCGCCGGTAGTACCGGTGGAAATTCCTGCCCACCTCCGCTCAGACCGTGACACCCCACAGTCATCTCTCTTTTTGGTCACGTTTTATTTATCAGTACTCAGTCCTTAGTAGACATGTAGTACCGGCCGGAAGTTCTAGCCCAGGTCGGGCAAAACTTCTCGCCTATACAACGAGGTCATTTCAATGGATTTCGAGCCGTTGGAGCCAGGGCTGGCCGGAACTTCCGGTGGCTCACTGTTACTACCGGTCATGTGCGTTTTGGCCCAAATGGCCAGTTTCGGGGAGCCCTTTAAAAGGGGCTCCTCTTCCCCTTCATGGCTACAAGCTCTATTCTTGGTTCTTGGGTTCCTCTCTCTCCACCAATTTTAACCTTGAAGAGCTTGTCCACTCCCTTCCCCCTCCTATGATTCTTGCATCTTTTTGAGGGATTTGAGAGAGGAGATCTTGATCTACAATCCCACCAAACCAAATCACTTCTTTGTGAAGGAATCCTTGGGATCTTGATCTCAGAGAATTTTGTGTTCTCCTCTTGTGTTCTTCCTCTCTTGTTCGTCCAATATCTTTTGTAGCTTTGGTGGAATTTGGGAGTGAAGGACTTGTCTTTGCATTTGGTGCATAGGTTTGAATTCTCCTTAGAGATTCAACAAGTTCAAGCTTGATGGCTTGTTTCTCTTGGGTTCTTGGAACCCTAGACGGTTATGTGGTAGTGGTGTGATACCCTTGGGGCCTCCAATTGAGTTGTGGAGATTCCTCAAGGGTGAGGCCTTTGTGGAGATTCTTGGGAGCCCTCCAATTAAGTTTTGTAGTTTTAATACCAGATGTTATGGGTTCCCTTATGGGATTGACCCTTGGGTGGCCCGATCTTCATAGATTTGAGGCGAAGAGTGAGGGAAAACCCGATGAACATGATGAAGTCAACTCTAATGCATGGTAAAGATACAAACACATGCAAACAAACACTACTCGATTTGCTCCCATTGGTTCGAACAACCAATCCAATAGAATCCCCGGTGAGAGACCTTGTAGTAGAATCACCAAAGGAGAGATCGGCAAGTGGATGATAGAATCCAAATCAAAGAGAGAGTAACAACCAAGTATAATCCCAAAGGGAGAGACCTAGCACTACTATAATCCTTTACAAGGAGAGACCAAACATGTAACACCCTCGAATCGATCCTATGCAGATTTTAGCAATTCCTCAGAAAGCTGCATAGAAACGATTCAATGGTGCCCAGCAAGCACTTGCGTGCCGGTCGAAAACAAAGTAATACCATTACACAATAGTCCATGATGGAACCCACAAGAACATATATATACAACAACGACTCAGTGAGTCAAGAATACAGATATACATTAAAAAGATTCAAATCACATTGAAAACAATACAACGTCCGAGTATGGATAAGATGCAAATCAGACTAAGAGTCCTGAAGAATAACCAATAGCGTCCATAACCCTGCGCAGGCTAAGCCGGAAGGGTAACCCTTCTAACATCGTCGAACTCATACCTGTCAAAGCCAAAGGGGTAACGACAAAGGGCAAATGAAAAAGGGAGCAGTCAATACTGAGGCCAGTACACGACGGGTCTTGGAATTGGGTGGCTCTTGCCTACATAGGTATGGTAGGCTGCAGCGATAGCAAATCATGCACTAAATAACCTATGTAGACTCGATACAACTTTCGACTATCATAGAGAGATAATGGAAACCTATTCGTGACCAACCTCATACTAACAACAACCATACCCATCCTGGAGTTTCCCCCTTGAGACCAAACGAGGAAGTCCTTTCGAGGAACTCACACATTTGGTAGTTTTATTTAAGCATTCGATTCAAGTTGCAGCACTTACTTGTCCAATATAGATAGCATAAGATATCCAATATCACCAGTTGTTGGCACCTTTAATTAACCACTCTGTTGTAGTGGAGCTGATTACTAGTCATGCCAAAGTCAAATTTATAGCACTAGTTTAGTTTGAGTTGTCTATGGTCTAGACAGTGTGCTCCAAGTAGTCCATAACCACGAACATGGTTTTTTGAAAAGATTTACCCTGCAGGGGTGCACAAATAGCAACACACGCATGATTAATCTCAGGAAAAACCAAATAAAAAGCAACGAGGCATCACGACAAAGCATTCACCAGATTCAAAAATGATTTCGGCGGGCCCACCCCACTATCTAACCGCTACGAAGTTGGTCGAGCTCTAATACAGACCAAGGGGTTTGCGACGATGGCTGAGAAACACTGGGAATCCGAAAATGTGACTGAGCTTGTCCAAATAGCGTAAGCATGGTGCAAGGTTCCAAAATTGTACAGTAGTAAACCACTCCTCGAGCAATAGTAGTAAATAAAGCAATAAAGCATGGCATAAATGGAGGATAGTAATAAAACTCCAATCTAATGTGGCCCCCAAAAATAAGATGTGAATCAATCTCAGGGAAAGGGGATCCATAAAGTCTCCCACATGTGGATAGTGCGATAGTCAAGGAACATGCATCAAGTACTCGGGTCCTAGGTTAACACAAGCTGGTGGGATAAAATCCAAATCTCAACTATTGCCCATGGGTGCCTCTTTATTAGTTATATCTATTCCCATCATTTTAATTATCAAGTTGTAAGTAGAACCATGATTATCTCCAACATCAAACATGTGGCAACCTCCCAAAAACTGTGGAACTCGACGACCTGAACCAACACCTGAGCAAACAACTACGACTCGTAAGGTTAACTATCTACCAAACAACAGGCAATAGGAAGTGACCAACACAATATAGGCTGGAGGAATACATATGGTACGAAAACTAAAGCATCGCAACACGGATAGCAATAGAGAGAAGTAAATCCATAAAGCAAAAATAGGTACAAGATAGAGGATGCTCTCCTAGGAACCATTGCGGAAAATACATATCTGAATAACTTATCGAAACTCACAGCATCTCATCCTCCTATCCGAGAAGAAGCAAAGCACTAAAAGGAACAAGCGATGTAACAATTACAACTAATACGGAAGAACCGGAATGACCATCATAGGATGCCTGACATGGAAATTTTAATGATGCAAACAATGTTCAATACATCATTGGCATAGTAAAATGATGATACAACATTAGTGAGGCATTATTAACAAGAAATGGTTATTCCAATTTAATTCATCATGTTTTCCTAGCATAAACAGTTCTGATCTTACAAGTTCTCCATGATGCATGATTCAATTACAAGTATGGAATGCAAAATTGGAAAGGGCTCGTCACGTTGATCGATTTAGACATATTATTTGTTGAATTCTGATTTACGAAATTAAAATTGTGAATTTAGTAAGGAAAATGCATTTTAATAATATTAAAACAATTTCGAAATTATAATCACCTAGAAATTATTTTGGCGGGCATATTATTTATCCTTGCATTTTTCTGATCAGAAAACATATATTATTTGCTGAATTTGGGATTATCTATTTAAAACTATTTAATAAATGTATTTTAGATTAAAATGGCAAAATTGTTAATAGTTTGACTATCTAGGATAATTATTATGAAAAACAGATTAGATACTTTTATTCTTTGAAAGATTACAAACATTTTTGGTTTTGGAATTTTTTTGCAAATTCAAAAGTTTTGGTCCTAGTCAAAGCAGTCAAAGCTTGGTTGACTTGAGAATTTGAATTTTATTTTGAAATATTTGAAGAGTCCAGGGGCTTCATCATGGTCGAAGGACCTGCGAGTGATTCCAGAAAATAGCAGAAGGACCCGGTGAGGAAACTGAGAGACAAAAATGGTTAGAAGGAAGAAAGCCAGGTGTAGGGGTTTCAGAACGCAATTATGCTGAAGAGTGTAGGGATGATAAAGCCAAAACACCATGGACGGATCTGAACCGAATTCTGGATCGCATTTTGCGGCTAGCTGGGACAGACTTTGCCATATCATTGCAAGGGCTAGGATAGTCGGATTGAGGTGCTGTCTGCGTCGGTGCATAGAGGGATCGTAGGAGAACAGCTTTGGTCAAGGAAGCCCCGCTAGAGAATGATTGTGAAGGATGCGAGTAAGCGGGAAACATAGGCAGATTCTCGAATGTAAACTAACGGAAAAGGTTGCTATTTCATAGAGAGATGTTGCGATCTTCAACAGATGATTCCCGGAGATATGATCAACAGATTGAAACGTGGCCTGGTGATATAGAAAGAGGGCAGTACCCTCTTCGTAGGGATGTTAAGTACTTCACCGGAGGTGGTCGGAGGGACACAGAAATTAACCGGGTTCAGATGGTATCCTGCAAAGAGAGTGATAAAGCGTGATCTTTCAAGGAAGATTTCGTCGGCTACAAGAAGTAGATTGGTGTACCGCGAGTTATGCTGGGAAGGTGGGAGTGCTCTCTATGCACGTGTTTTCTCTATGGCGCAGGAGGAATACAGAGTAGGACAGGGGATCTTCGGGAATAAAGGTCAGCGGGTGTCGCGCTAGGTTACCGGTGGTGTGTGCAACGGGCACGGGGCGTGCATGGTGCATGCGTGGCGGCTACAGCGTGTGTTGGAGACGTAGAGGAAGAGGCGAGGCCAAGGCGAGAATAGGGGAGCTCACCTTGGTGAGGCTAGGGACAGCTGGCTCGGCCAAAGATGGAAGAGAACAGTGACAAGAGGGAGGAGGCCATGGCGATGTGTTGTGGGTTGTGGCTCACGGTGAAGACGTCCACATGCGGAAGTTGCTCCAGGTCTTCTCCACCGCTCTCTAGGTGATGCGCGGCTCGAGGGCTTCCGCGGCTTGCGTGTCTTCTCTGGTCACTTCAGCGCTTCTCAAGTATGACAGGGACACGTAGACAGTGGTGTGGCTGCAGCAAAACAACAGCGAGATCGGTGCCTAGACTCCATCAGGTGGGCGGCAGCAAAGGCATGGAGAGATGGGGAGTTGATGGCGACATGAATAGGGGTTAAGGCTAGGGTTCGTGAGAGGTCTCCTGGGTGGATAAAAGCGAGTGGGGTTGGCGCGGTGGTGCGCTCGGTGATGTAGCTAAGAGAGGCTCACACGCTGTGCGCCCTCTTCTTCTCTCGGGAGAAGACAAACATGGAAAGGTAAATGGGCTAGCTGGGCCAAAGTGCAGAGGGAGGAAGATTAAAGGAAGTCTGGATGGGCCAGGGAGAAGAGGTTGGTTGTTGGGCCACTGCTGGTGCTACGAGTTGGGCCAGGCAAAAAGTCATGTTGCAGGTTTGTTTCTTTCTTCCTTTTTAAAACTGTTTTGTTTTTATGTGATTATTTATTTGTTGAGTCAATTCAAACACTCATTACAACTCAAAACCTTTTCGTCTTATTTTTTATTGGTCTATTTTATATTCAAGCACTTGTACCTTAGAAATAACCTTTTGAATCTTTTAGGAGGATTTGAATGGAGGGTGTTTACACACAAATGGAGACAAAGAGGGAATAAGAATAGAAGAAAGGAGGATGCCCTTATAATATCCACATAGGCATCTATACAGAAGAAGTTTAGGGTTTAGCAATGGACAAAACATCTATAATAAAAATAGTGGATCCTAGCAAGTAGATCCCATCTTGTATAAACAAAAATATTGAGAGACAAAAGAGGGCAGAGGGTAAAGGTGATAACATTTATGCAAGAAAGATGAAAAAAGCAAGGTTTGATGTGATCCTTAAATTAATGTGGCATGATGACACTAGCATGATATCATGATGATGCAATAAAGTAAAAGAACAAGCAAATTCTAATTGGGGAATTTCTAGGGTGCTACAAAACACTTGAGGAGGGTCTTGACGACTTGACTCACACACTCGCAAGATGAAGGCCTTGTACAACTCATATAAACTATAGAGAGGGGTTCCCATCTAGGGTTAGGCACATGCCTCAATTCATCATCATCTCTAGGGTTTCAAGGAGGGAGTGGTGGCATATATATAGGCCAACCACAAGCTAGGAGTATTTTATGTATAATAGGGGTGGTACATGGGCCTAGCCCAACTCAAGGCGCGCATGCATGCTCACTTACGCTTGAGACTCTGGGGTCGAGGGTTGGAGACTCTGGTATGGCCGGAGACTCCAGCATTGTCTCCGGAGTAGATTCCAGGGTGGACGTTGTAGCTTTTGGAAGCGGGGGAGGAGTCCTGGGTGGAGTCTTCATGCTCTCCGGGCATTATCCGGGGGTGTACTGGGAGCTCGAAGCGCTGGTCCGGAGTCCTTTTCAGAGTCCTTGTGGTGGCAGGCCGGAGATTCCAGGATCCAAGGGCAGAGACTCAGGTCCTTGGCCAACAGCTTCTTGCGTCTTCTCTTCGAGGCTTCTTGCTTGGAGGTCTTGGCTGCTAGTGCATCCTTGCCTCCTCTTGGTGTCATGGTCATGGGCCTACTCACACAATAGGCACTTGGAGCAAGTAGGATCCCATTCTAATGATGATGAAAGGAAGCAAGGTATGGAAGTAATTCACCTTAGTAGGAGTGGTTGGTGTAGCATGATGTGGACTAATGGTGATTTCCATATGTTGGGCTACATTAATACTCCTATATAGTATGCAATATCAGGTTATGGAAACTATTTGATCTTTCTAGTCATATGGCTAATATTCAAAACCTTAACATATGGGACTGCGTAGAAACATACAACCCATTGGACAGAAGAATCTGATGGACCAAAATGAATGGATTCATGGTGGAGTATGTGGTACAAATTGGACATACAACCCATTGGACATACAACCCATTGCTTTTTTGAACAGGGGAAAGGCCTCAAAAGGCTTGGATACTTCATTAAATTCTAGGCGATGTGGTACAAATTACAATAAGGACTTCAGAAAAGAGATAAATTCTAATTTGGTCCATGCCACTTACAAAAAAGACCCTAACTAAAAAAGGGAAAAGCAATCGGGTCCTCGGACACCGTAATCGAGCTCTAGTCTCTAGCTGCGAGCTCCACCGCCAGCACCATCAAGGCCACATGGAGCTGTGGCAAAAATAAGCAACACCACGAGTCTAGAAAGGGGCCTCCGATGGATGTTAAGTAAACCCTAGCGTGCCACTAGCGTTAAGGCCTGAAGTCATTCACCCTCTGCCTGGTGAATCATAGGCTGATCATGTGCCTCCGATGATGAACTCCGGAATGTTGCAGTATCTCTAATTCCCCAACCTCCACCGCATCTGCCGACCGCCTCACTGCGCCCACCCACCTCGACACCACAATGGTCACCAGGAGGGAGAGGCAAGAGGACATGCTTGCAGGTCCGGAGCGAGTCAGAACCACATACCTTATTGAAGGAGCCATGCGCCTTCCATACCATCGCTGCCTCTGTCTCTCTCCACGAGAGCATAATGACAACGCTGAAAGCAGCAACCCGGAGTCAGGCGCGGTCTATAATTCCCAAATCGAAGCTCCCCTAGCCATCTTGTCATGGGAATGGCCACGGCAGTTGCTATTGGGCGTACCGATTGAGTCAATGAGGGAGAGGGCGAGTGAGGCATTGTAGACAGTTGTTGGGCCTCCAAGTGCAGAGGTTTGTAGAACAGCAACAAGTTTTCCCTTAAGTGGATCATCCAAGGTTTATCGAACTCAGGGAGGAAGTGGTCAAAGGTATCCCCTCTCAAGCAACCCTGCAATCAAGATACAAGAAGTCTCTTGTGTCCCCAACACACCCAATACACTTGTCAGGTGTATAGGTGCACTAGTTCGGCGAAGAGATAGTGAAATACAAGTGGTATGGAAAATTATAAGTGGTAACGGTGCTAGAAAATAGCTTGATGGCGTGGAAGAGACTAAAGGCAAACTGAAATAAAGATGGAAGGAAGCAAACATGTAACAGATCTAATTGCAAACGGTGTTTCAATGTTTAGAAACAAGGCCTACGAATCATAATTTCACTAGTGAACACTCTCATATAAATATATTATCTTCATGATACTACGCTGAACTACTCTCTCGTTGGACACTCTAATCGTTGGTAGGGCTATAATAACACTCCTCAAAGTAAGCCTTTCCCATCTAGATAACCCCACACTGTCACCTTGAGCACTAGATGGTTCCAACAAACACCACAATTTCATAGAGACATCCAACTCCAAATATAACTCATAATAAGTATTTGTAATCTCTAGCCTAAGTGCCACCATGGTGTGCACACAGTCACTTTCACACACATAGGGAAAGTAGAGATCTATTAATGCACTTGAGTAGCAAGGTAGATCTACTTGATTACAAAGCTCATGATCACAATATGATCATGCATAGAGAGAGAGATGAACGCGTAGCTACCGGTAGAACCCTTAGCCTCGAGAGAGAACTACTCCCTCCTCATCACCGGAATCAGCAACGGTGATGGAGATGGTGGTGGAGTCGATGGAGATGGCTCCGGGGGCCCTTCCCCGTCCTAGCAGGGTGCCAGAACAGAGACTTTATGTCCCCCGAATCTCCCCTTTGGTGGTGGCGGCGCTGCAGAACTTTTCGTGGATTTCTGCTTGACTATATAGGGTTTATGCATCGGGAGGCTCTTATAGGCGAGAGGGGATACCGAGGCGGTGCCAGAGGGGCCCACACCACCCCCTGGCGTGGCCTGGCCTGGCCCTTACCACCAGGTGGTGTGGCCAGCCCCTGGCCCCTCCCCATCTCGTCTTCTGGCTCCGTGAGTCTTCCGGTAAAATATCGACTTTGGCTTTTGTCTGGTCCAATTCTGAGAATATTGATTTTCTAACTTTCCTAGAACCAAAAACAACAGAAAACAGGCAACTGGCACTGTGGCATCTTATTACTAGGTTAGTCCTAGAAAGTCTATGAAAATACTCCAAAGTTGGAACAAAACATAAGAAAGTAGATAAAACCAAGCATGGAACATCAAAAATGATAGATACATTTGCAATGTATCAACATCCCCAAGCTTAAATCCTGCTCGTCCTCGAGTAGGTAAGTGATAAAAAAGAAAGAATAATTTTTGAGGTGACATGCACCATCATAAATTTGATCAAAGTATTTGTAAAACATGGATAGCTGGGATCATAGTACTTCAACATAACATGAAAGATAAAGTTCTAACAGTAAGACATAGCAACTATGTTGTACCATGAAAAGGCACAAACAAAAGATTCATGAATAACAATGCTTTTGCAAGACGTTTGTTTGTTTCACATAAAGAAAACATAGCATAGTGGCATTCAGCTTGTCCCTCATAGAGTAGCCAACATAAATGCATAGGACACCTTCAAGTTCATAATAGTGACTAGATACAAATAGTCTAAAACAAGCAATATCAAAGCTATGAATCGATCAACAAGTCTTGGAACAATGCACATAGAACTAAGAATGGCCACTATGCTCTCAAGGTAGGTGCATAAAGATAGAAGGTGGAGACTCAACATAAAAGTAAAAGAAAGGCCTTCATAGAAGGAAGTAGGGATTCAAGTTTCATAAAGAGCTTCCAAATATTATGGTACTTATTAGCTTTCATCTCTCATTGCCCCTATCATAAGCATCTTGAAGTGATTAAGGTTAGAGTGAACAAACTATGGTGTACATGCTTGACGAAGTATAAGTTAGAAATCTCATGTCCCTTGAATACGAGGGCCGCTCCTCATGCTACTCAAGTTTAGTCACCGGTAAGTTCTTGTCATCGTAAGTACATGTGTATCATAGAGAACAGCCAACGGGGTACCCCTTGACCGATGATACGAGAGAATCCCCATATCAAAATGACAAGACTCGGCAATCTTCTTATTTACTATAGGAATATGGTGCTTTTTCCTCTCTTTCCTCTTTTCTCATATCTCTTTTTTTTTCTCTTTTTCTCTTTTTCTCAATATAGGACTTTTTTTATAAGAAGAATGCTTCATAGACAACTCATTATGGTTACGCTGCAGGTTTCCACCATGTCAGCATGGATTAGACCAGCGGCCTAGGTGTTTCTCTAACACATATACATAACACTATCGACTTACAAGCTCCCCTTTCATTTCACACCGACGACATCCATAGACAAAAGAGCATGATATCAACTAGGTACAAAGTACCAAGTGCAATGTTGAAAGCGTTCCCCATGACAACATGGTTCTGCTAATTCCCAACAAATAAGTGCAAGCATATACAACATAGACGACACAATGGTTCAAGTTTATTAAGGGCAAGAAAAGTAAAGTGTGCCATAAAGTTCGTGAGAGCTTTAATCACTAGTTTTCTCATAACAAGTTTAATTTGGAAGGTAAACAAAAGCATGAATATAATTGGAATAGCATAAGCTAGTAGGTAGGTATGGTGGACTCTTCGGAATAACTTGGTTTAGGGAGTTGGATGCATGAGTGGAACTCATACTTAGTTGTGGAGGCTAGCAAAAGACTGGGAGCGACAAACTAAGAGAGCAATAATGGCCATAATCATGCAGAGCGACAAAACATCATTGATCAAAGCATAAAGTGATACTACAAGTTGAAAACTAAAGGATCATAAAGGCTATGGTGACTTTGGATAGTCATAACATGGTGTGAGCATGCGCCAAGTCAACCCAAATAAAGCATCAAAGGAGAATACCACTATACTATGCTTTAATATGCTAAAACAACGCACGATTCATCCAAGACACATTAAGCAATCTCAATTGTTTATAAAAATTCATGCTACATCAAAGAATACTAAGCATAAAGCCAAAACAATATCAAGCATGGAATGACAAAGCATAGGCCATAGTCAAAAACAAGCTCCTTTTACCACTTAAGCATGAACTTTCCTACTCTTTTCCAATCCAAACGAAACTATTTGAAACCAATGCATGAAAGAGGGAGTCCAACCAATTTATTCAGAAAACTAAGAAAACAAATCAAACGAAAAACCAAAACAAAAACGAAAAAGAAGACGCTCCAAGAACAACACAATTGTGCATGAAACAATAAAAATGAAGTGTTTGGAAGAAACCTGGGATTTTTATTGATGAAGAAGGGGATGCCTTGGGCATCCCCAAGCTTTGACGCCTGTACTTCTTGGATATTTCTTGGGGTGACACACGTAGCATCCCCAAGCCTGAGCTTTAGTCCATTCTTCATCTCATTACATCATTCTCTCCATACACCTGATTTTTTTCCTTCATACAAAACTTCACACAATCTTCATTAGCAACATTAGTGTACTCAAGATAATAAGTCTTTGGGTTCAGTTCCAACACCAATAAAACTTCCATTAAAACACTAGATACTGTAGCACTTCCCTCAAAAAGCTCAATTCCCCAAAAGAACTCAAAAAGGAACCAACAAGAAGCAAATGCAAATAATGGCAGAAATCTATCAAAACAGACCAGAAGGTAAAGACGAATTTTTTCGAAGACTTTCTATTGCTCAAATCGAAAAGTGTTGAACTAAAAACGTTAGATAACTACCTGGGGCAGAAGCAAAAAAAGTTATGCCTCAAAAGGACGTACAGTGATTGTACACGAATTTTTACGGTGAAGCACAGAAATCTGTTTCGGGACAACACCTTTCCCAATCATTACTTGTCTCTCATTAGAGGTTACTCTTGGCACAAAAAGCAAATAAAAAGGATAAGGAGCGGTTATTACTGAAGTAATAACTTCCAAGACTCATCTAAAACTTTTGGGTTATCTCCCAATAAGTACTTTTCTTTAATGCCTTTAAGTTAGGCTTAATAGTTTGAGAAGATGCTCACATAAGAAATATGAATTGAAGTATTATAGAGCATCAAGAAGCAAATTCAAAACACATTTAAGTCTAACCCTCTTCCCATGCATAGGAATCTTGTAAAGAAACAAGTCATGAAAGCACAAAGCAATAAGCATAGTAAAGCAAAACAAGTGCAACTTCAAGACTTTCAACATAAAGAAGGGAAACTTAATATTATTGAGATGCATAAAACCATGTTTCCCTCTCTCATAATAACTAGCATCATGAATAAAATTAACAATATAACTATCATAAGAAACATTCTTATCATGAGCCACATGCATAAAATAATTAATACTCCCCACATAGACATAGTCATTCTTATTAATTGTAGTGGGAGCAAATTCAACAAAATAGCTATCATTATTATTTTCATCATCATAATCATCAAATATAGGAGGCATATTGTAATCATAATTAATTTCCTCCTCAATAGTAGGTGGACTGAAAATATCATATTCATCATTGCAATCATCATATATTGCAAGTAAGTATCATCATAAGGAATATAATAATTATCTTCCCAAGTGTGTTCATTTGTAAACATATCATCATTAGAAGGATCATGGATAGCACTAATAGTATAGCAATTATTAATATCATCATTTTCAGAATTGGTACCAAAGAGATTTTCAATATCAAAAGTAGTGTGATTTTCCCAATCATGATCACTACTATAGGTAATAGGCATAGGAACATCATCGAGTTCAGACTCATCAAAAACTATAATAGGAGCAACACGCTTAGGGGAAAATACTGTTTCCTCTCTTCTTTTACTCCTCGTCTTCTTATTTTTCTTCTTCTCTTTAGGAGGGAGAGGCTTGAAAGGAAACTTCTCCATATACCCTGGTTTAATGTTAGATACAATAGAAGAAACTTTGCAGGATTCCTTCTTTTCATTAATAAGATCAAAACACATATTAGTCCTGTCATATTTTGGTAAAATCTCATCTTCTATAATATTTTGTGTGTAAGTATTGGTGTGACAATTATCAAAACAATAAAGATGACAACCATGCAAGACACTATTCATATCAAAAGCACTCATATCTACCAAAGAAGTTTTTCTTGATAACTCTTCACACCCCAAAAATAATGTAAGTTCATCATGCTGATTAGGAGTGATCATGTCATCACAATACAAACTTGCAGTACTCATTGGATTAGAAGGGCTATTATTATGGCCTGAGCATTGAAAATTGAAATGACCCACTTCAAAGCAAAGTTCACAAATAAAAGGATAAAGGGCACAAACTTTTTTACCAAGATCATTTAATGCCCTATACCACATTCTAGTTTTTTCATTCCTATGGGTGATACAATATTCTTCTTCAATTTGATTATTCTTGCAAGGTATATGTATTCCACAAAAATTAACATGCTTATGAGAAATAGTACTTCCAGAGGTTTGAGCATGTTTATTGCTATCATTAATAACAATTTCATTTTCCCTGCAAGTGTCTTTTAAAAGGCTCATGATACATGTCCCATTTTTCTTTAGGAGCATTAATATGAGAAGCAAAGGTTCTAAAACAATCAATAAGAATTTGAGGATTAAGACCATATTTAGCACTAAGCTCTTGGAAATCAGCAGTTTCAGCGAAAGACTTAATGCAATCATACTCATAGTTTATACCTGGTTCTTTACCTTTGCTGTTATCCCAATCTTCGGTATTGCTTTGAATTGTTTCAAGAAGATCCCACTTAGCTTTGACCTCCTTACTTGTGAAGGATCCCTCTAAACAAGTATCTAGATAGTCCTTGTAATGTCCTGATAGCCTTGCATAGAAATTATTAATAACGATATTACTGGGGAGCTCATGAGTGGGACATTTGAGCATTAGTGACTTTAGTCTCCCCCATGCTTGGGCAATACTTTCTCCATCATGTGGATGAAAATTATAAATGTAGTTCCTATCTTTATGAATTTCATGAGGAGGATAAAATTTAGAGTAAAAGAGAGATTCAAGTTCCTTCCACTCCAAATGATGAGGATCATCTAGTAGCTCATACCACTCCCTTGCTTTGCCCTTAAGTGATAAAGAGAATAACTTCTTCTTGACGTGATCTGTTGTAATACCTGCACACTTGAACAACCCGCATAATTCGTGTATAAAGAGCAAATGATCACCGGGATGGACAGTTCCATCTCCAAAATAGTAGTTATCCATAACACGATCAATAATTCTTGTAGGTATCTTAAAATTATCATTAGAATTAGCACATATGGGAGATAAAGTATCATCAGAGAAAATTTTCTTCTTTAAAACTGGGGAAGTAAAAAGATCATTTTCATAAAAACTAACTTCCCCAAGCTTAGACGTTTCCATAGCATTAGTAATAAAGGTGTTCAAAATATTCATACTAATAACATTGCTATTAGCATGCACACAAGGTTCCAAGGGTTTTTTAATTTTCTTTTCAAAGAATTCATGTTCTACATTAGGACAAATACTAAAAAGCTCTCTAATTTTGTTGTTGTTTTTTCCATTAAGCCTAACTAGTGAAAACAAGAAACAAAAAGACAAAATTGCAGAATCTAAAGGAAATAACTTCGAGCACTCACACCGGAGGATGTGAGTACCTTTTACCTTACCTCCTTGCAACGGTGCCAGAAAATAGCTTGATATCTACACACTTCTATTCTTGTAGACAGTTGTTGGGCCTCCAAGTGCAGAGGTTTGTAGAACAGCAGCAAGTTTTCCCTTAAGTGGATCACCCAAGGTTTATCGAACTCAGGGAGGAAGTGGTCAAAGGTATCCACTCTCAAGCAACCCTGCAATCAAGATACAAGAAGTCTCTTGTGTCCCCAACACACCCAATACACTTGTCAGGTCTATAGGTGCACTAGTTCGGCGAAGAGATAGTGAAATGCAAGTGGTATGGATAATTATAAGTGGTAACGGTGCTAGAAAATAGCTTGATGGCGTGGAAGAGACTAAAGGCAAACTGAAATAAAGATGGAAGCAAGCAACCATGTAACATATCTAATTGCAAACAGTGTTTCAATGTTTAGAAACAAGGCTTAGGGATCATACTTTAACTAGTGAACACTCTCATATAAATATATTATCTTCATGATACTACGCTGAAGTACTCTCCGGTTGGACACTCTAATCGTTGGTAGGAATATAACAACACTCCTCAAAGTAAGCCTTTCCCATCTAGATAACCCCACACTGTCACCTTGAGCACTAGATGGTTCCAACAAACACCACAATTTCATAGAGACATCCAACTCCAAATATAACTCATAATAAGTATTTGTAATCTCTAGCCTAAGTGCCACCATGGTGTGCACACTATCACTTTCACACACATAGGGAGAGAAGAGATCTATTAAAGCACAAGAGTAGCAAGGTAGGTCTACTTGATTAGAAAGCTCATGATCACAATAGGATCATGCATAGAGAGAGATGAACGCAAAGCTACCGGTAGAACCCTTAGCCTCGAGAGAGAACTACTCCCTCCTCCTCATGGGAATCAACAACGGTGATGGAGATGGTGATGGAGTCGATGGAGATGGCTCTAGGGGCCCTTCCCTGTCCTGATAGGGTGCTGGAACAGAGACTTTATGTCCCCTGAATCTCCCCTTTGGTGGCTGTGGCGCTACAGAACTTTTCGTGGATTTCTGATTGACTATATAGGGTTTATGCATCGGGAGGCTCTTATAGGCGAGAGGGGAGACCGAGGGGGTGCCGGAGGGGCCCACACCACCCCCTGGCGTGGCCTGGCCTGGCCCGTGCCACCAGGTGGTGTGGCCAGCCCCTGGCCCCTCTCCGTCTCGTCTTCTGGCTCCGTGAGTCTTCCGGTAAAATATCGACTTTCGCTTTTGTCCGGTCTAATTCCGAGAATATTGATTTTCTGACTTTCCTGGAACCAAAAACTATAGAAAACAGGTAGCTGGCACTGTGGCATATTGTTAATAGGTTAGTCCAAGAAAGTCTATGAAAAGTACTCCAAAGATGGAACAAAACATAAGAAAGTAGATAAAACGAAGCATGGAACATCAAAAATTACAGATACATATGCAATGTATCAGGCATCTATAGATGGATATTGAGGAGACTCAGGGTTTTACCGAGGTTCAGACCTCATAGGGTAAAGAGCCTACTTCCTGCTAGATGTATTGATCTATATGAGATTACAAGGGATGATGAGCTCAAAAATGAAGGCAGCGAGTCACCTCTATGGGGTGTAACAAAGCGTGTCCGTTTAGAGGGTACCCTAGGGAGGCTTATATAGTACTACCTCACTAGGGTTTACATGGGTAGTACTGAATTAGTTAAGGTTTTGATGATCTTGACCTCATCCGACTATGATGCAGCTCGTCTTACGGACGTCTCTACATCCATACCACCAAGTCCCTCAAGTGGACCAATGATGTGTGCTCGAGCCAAACACCTACATGATAAGGTTAAATCGCTCCTCTCCTTGAATAGCTTGATTCTTCATGCCACTAGACTGTGCATACTCAGCTACAAAGTCTTGACACATCGACAAGCCCCCTCGGAAGAAGAACCAGGAGCTGGACAAGAAGATGTCGTAGCTGAGGCTGAAGCACCGAAGTCTCCGACCATGAAGCCTAGATTCTCCGGCCTCCAACACAGGAGTCTCCAGTGTGCCACCCCAAGGACTCCGCACAGGACTCCGGACCGGCGCCTAGAGCTCCCAGTACACCCTCCCGGATATTGCCCCAGAGAGCATGAAGACTCCAGCCCAGACTCCGCCACCACATATAGGCTACAGCGGCGACCCTAGAGTCTACCCCGAAGACTACCCCGGAGTCTCCGGCCTAAGTGATGACAGACATGTTAAGGCCTTTTGGGCCTTGCCCATGTAATCCCCAATTTTATCCCAAACTTCCAATTTATGCCTAAAGTACCCTTGTTTAGTTGTTGGCCTATATATAGACCACCTCCTCCTTATTGTTGCCCTAGACATAGATAATTGAATTAGAAGAAACCTCTTTGAGGATCTATCTAGGTCTAGTCTCATGCTACTTGACAAGGAGCACCAATTATCCCCAACCTCTTGAGATTTGCATAGTGCGTTCAAGTTGTACAAGGCCTTGGAGTCGGTGCCACTTCTCTAAGTTTTCAAGATCTTTCCAAGCCTCGTTGTTATGGGGTAACCCCGTGGGTGGCCCGATCTTCACGGATCTCATGGTCAAATCGATGGGAAAGCAAGGGGAAAGGGAGAAGGTAGCAGAAGCGGACGCACACCTCGCGAAGAACACGATGAACACACGCAAAACTCACACGATACAAGGCAGATTGCTATCGTCGGTGGCCACGAGTCTGATAGAATCCTCGCAAGGAAAGATTGGTCAACATGCTCCCTCGATCCCATGCGGAGAGGGAAGAACACCTTGGAGAGGGTCTTGTCGTCTTGGCAAAGGGACACTGATGGCAAGGCCTTGTACAACGAGGGAGGCGTGATGCAAAATCCAACGAGGTGGTGACGATAGTCGATCCCCTTTGGTAGAAGGGGATGAGGCAAAACTAGAGATTCCACAAAGGGGTTGTCTTTAGTCTATCATACATGCCTAAGGGATACATGAGGGGTGGGGGCTCTATTTATAGGCCAGCCAATTACATAGGGGTAGTTTGGGCATAATACTAGGGTTGCAACATAATAAGGGGGTACATGGGCTGTGGCCCAGCTGTTGAGGTGCGCAGGCCCAGCCTTGACCAGTAGTACCGGTCCTCGGGTCCGGTAGTACCGGACCGAAGCGATAGCGGCTTCAGGGTCGGTAGCTCTAGGCTTCAGGTGTTGTCGAGCTCCAGCTCTGGTAGTACCGGTTGTGCAACCGGTAGTACCGCTTGGGGGCGATACTACCGCAAGCCAATACCGGGGCATCTAGAGGTGATGGCGTGGGCTTCAGTCATGGTCGGTAGTACCGCTGAGGCTGAGCGGTAGTGTTAGGGCGGGGTAGTACCACTGTTCGGAGTGGTAGTACCGCTCGTGTCTGTCTTCTTGGGTGACTTGGGGACGAGCTTGGACTTGGTGTTGTAGATGTAGTAGTGTCCGTAGGACGGGCTGCATCACTCCTTCTCACTGTGCTGGTTAGAGAGAGAGTATTATTGCCTGCCACCGATCCTAGGGATTGTATCAAACTGGTTGTTGCCGCCGTGAGCTATAATCTTGTATTGTATATTGCGTGTGCATGTGTTCATTGTGTTCTTCGCATGTGTGTTCATGTATTTCCTCCTCTACCTCACCCCACTCTCCTTCACCTTGATTTCCACGAAGATTCGTGAAAGACTAGGCAACCTAAGGGGTCACCCCTAACACATTTGTATCAAGAGCTTCATTGATCACGATCTCCACAAAATTTTCTTTATCCACCATAAATTCAAAAATCCCCCAAAATAGGGCCCCAAATTTGCCTTTGGATCGATATCTCTTTTTGGAGTGTTATTTTGGTTTTGATCTGACCAAATCTTGTCTAAGGTGTTTGTCCAACTTTTGCCTATGTTTCCCAGTGCAATTTTGGCCAAATTTTTGCGAATTTGAGGCCCCAAGGCATGGATTTCTGCTCAAGAACATGAGCAAGTTCGAGCAACAGATCTGATGAGGGACTATGCCCGGAGAATCTGGCTGATTCACCCCGGAATGTCCGGCTACCCCGGACAGTCTGACCTATGCCAACCGGATAGTCCGGCCGTGTTCGGACCAGTCCGAACAAGATGTATCCTGTTTAGAGTCCAGTTAGTTTAGATGTCGGTTTGGGCCTGTCCAACCGACTAGGTCGAGTCTGTCCGCCCCAGCCCTCATATAAGGAGCTGCCCGGTCTAGGGTTTAGATTAGCTTTGAGTTTATTCAGAATAATGTAGAACTTAAAGTTCATATTATCACCGTCTCTCTGGGATCGGCGTGTGTGACGGTGTCTTGGACGTTCGTCCAGTTATCCATAATAAAGACACGAGGGTTCTTGAATTGTCAAGAGTAATCGTGTGGGCGTGGAGGTCCTCGAGTTATCGAGGGTGGTCGAGCTTTGGCGTGTCTATCCCGGCGTGAGGTTCGTCGTTCATCGTCGAGTTGCTCGCAGGATTGGTGTTCCCCAATCTCCAGGTTACGTGTTCCGCTCATGTGATTGGGAGATCTATCAGATCCATCGGATCAGGAGGTGCATCATGAAAGATCGGGCAAAGTATCCGTATCATCTTGGTATCAGAGCGCTAGGTTGATCACAGTGCAAGTTGCGTCGTCGGAGGCGTTCATGTTGTTATTGCTGGATCTTTGATCTGGAACAGTGACAAGAGTATCTGGTGTGTTTACTTTTCGGTCGTCAGGCGAGATGGCAAAAGTTTTTCAAGTTCATCAAGTAGATCCATCTGCAGGTTAGAAGTTTGGAGCAGCGCAGCGATCATGTCATAGTTCGTTGGCGCAGCTATCAATCTCGGTGAGATCGGTTTACACAGGACAGGCGAGCTGCTGCTTAGAGTTGGAGTCCCAATCGTTTACGCTAGGGGTTGTGATTTTTGGCAGGAGGCTTTGTACGAAAAAGAAAGAAAAAAATATCGCTCTGATTGTACTTGTTTGGGATCAGAAAGGTTCGTTTTCCATCGTAGAAGGGTCACGATCGGAAGCGAGTCAAGGAGAGTTAGAAAAGTTTGGGCTAGGTCAGTTTGGAATAGTTTGGTACCGTTAAGGAAAGCAACAAAAAAAATCCAATCGCTACTTGTTGGATCGATACCAAATCCCATCTCTTACGTGGAGTCCTGGTACAAAGCCACCGATAGCTACTTATTGCATCGGTACGTCAGTTAAAAAAAACACAAAAACCACCGATCGTACGTGTAGTTTGGTTCGGATTGGAGTGATTTTCCTGTTGTATTTGTGTGGCACTTCTACCTAGTTTGTAAAACAGTCTACAGATATCGTCAAACCGTCTAGGGACACTTGTGTCAGTCATGTGCATACCCAAGTGTATTCATCTTATTTGGATCCATCGTGTACATGAATTTGTTCTGTGTGTTATGGGTGATATGCATGGTATACTGTCAGTTGCAGTTGGAGGATGCTTGTGTCTCGGTCAGGTTGATGGTGTCGAAGACCAAAGAGTGACAAGGACAGTATCAAGTCAAGTAAGCCGAGAGGGAGGATGAGGCATGGAAGGCGAGCAAGACTTGAAGATAGCTAGCCGACCGGGAGGATGAGGTGTGGAAGACTAGCGAAGCTTGAAGACAGAGAGTGGCGATGTTGCTGATCTGACGCCATGTTTTGGAGACTACCCTCTAGCGTTGAGGACAACGCCTTTTGAAGAACAGGAGGAGATGAGGGACTAAGCCCGGAGAATCCAGCTAATTCACCCTGGAATGTCTGGCTACCCCGGACAGTCCGGCCTGTGCCAACCGGATAGTCCGGCCGTGTTCGGACCAGTCCGAACAAGATGTATCCTATTTAGAGTCCAGTTAGTTTAGATGTTGGTGGGCCTTTCCAACCAACTAGGTTGAGTCTATCCGCCCCAGTCCTCATATAAGGAGCTGGCCGGTATAAGGTTTAGATTAGCTTTGAGTTTATTCAGAATAATGTAGAACTTAAAGTTCATATTATCACCATCCCTCCGGGATCGGCGTGTGTGACGGCGTCTCGAATGTTCGTCCAGTTATCCATAATAAAGACACGAGGGTTCTTGAATTGTCAAGTGTAATCGTGTGGGCGTGAAGGTCCTCGAGTTATGGAGGGTTGTCGAGCTTTAGCGTGTCTATCCCGGCGTGAGGTTCGTCGTTCATCGTCGAGTTGCTCACGGGATTGGTGTTCCCCAATCTCCAGGTTACGTGTTCTGCTCACGTGATTGGGAGATCTATCAGATCCATTGGATTAGGAGGTGCATCGTGAAAGATTGGGCAAACTATCACTATCAAGATCCCCAACCCCGAAGTCTCTGGCCCTAATGATATGGGGTGGCCCGATCTTCTCAGCAAGCTCTTGTGGATGATATGGTGGATGATAGATAACTAGTGCATAGATATGATCTCTCCCGCTCGATCCCTGATGCCAATCCAATGGTTCTCGAACCTTGTAGGATATTCACAACACCACACTCTTGCGCACGCAGCCATGACCACGAACGGTAGTATGCAATCTACTAATTCCCAATGGAACAACATATCACACTCAATTATAGTTGTAGAATTCGAACACAGGGTAATTCCAGAGGTTCTACGAAAGAAACAACTCCAAAATATTTTAACATGGTCTAAAAACCCTAACTACGGCGCCCCCATCTATTTATGGATCCAAGGGGCGGCGGCCTATGGGGAAACCCGAGTTGGTTCCACCCAACCTTGATACAAACTGGCCATAAAGTGGCTCTGCCAAACTGGCTCTGTCGTAGCAGAGTTCTAGTCGGTTTTCCTACCGTGGCAGAGAAACGAGATTTTTCTCTGCCGCGCCAGAGAACTCCCTCCTCTTGTTGATCTTTGTCTTGGACAGTTCCTTGCGCTTCCTCCCTCTCCTCCCTCGTGCATTCTTCATTGATCAACATGCCTGGTTCCATTACCTCCTCGCTCCGTGCTAGGCCTTCTTCTCCTAAGTACCTGATCATGCAATAATTCAAAGACTTAGGTAGTATAAAATTCTCATTAATTTAAACACCAGGTTCATTAAGAAACAAGTTCACCTTTTGTTCTAGTAACTTAGCACGAGCTCTTGTGATTGGTCCAATCCTTATTTCATTGGATTGATCCTTCTTTGCAATTGGAACATCTTCATTAGCAATTGGGGTAGGTGTAACTGTAGGGATGTCCTCATCATCTCCCCCCTTCAAAAGGCATCGACTTGGACGCTCCAAGGTCTTCTCTAGCATATGGTGATCAATCAGCAACGTTGAAGCTGCTGCTAGCACCACCAAACTCCTCAATAGGTATATTAACTGAGTAGGCATTATCATTAATTTTGGCTAGCACTTTGTAAGGACCAGCACCACGTGGCTTCAACTTGGACTTGCGAAGTAGTGGAAATCTATCCTTGCGCAGATGTACCCAAACCATATCTCCAGGCTTGAACAACACTTCTTTCCTTGATTGATTCCTTGCAACAGAAATGTTCTTGCCTTTCTTCTCAATTGCCTCTCTAGTCTTCTCATGTATCTTCTTCACATAATTAGCACGTTTTGATGCCTCCATATCAACTCTCTCATGTAATGGCAGAGGCAACATATCAAATGGCATCAATGGTTTAAAACCATACACCACCTCAAAAGGACACAGCTGAGTAGTTGAATGCACAACCCTGTTGTAAGCAAACTCAACACGTGGCTTCCGCTTGGATTTCAACTTGTGGCAAGTAATGCATCGGCTCAAAAAACTGTACACATCACGCCTCATCTTGGGCCAATAAAAGTGATCTGCAAGGATTAGCAACGTCTTCTCATGCCGAAAGTGACCCATCAAACCACCAACATGTGATTCCTGCACTAAGAACAAACGCAACGACGATTCTGGAATACATAGTTTGTTAGCTCGAAACAAATATCCATCATGTATATGATACTTATCCCATGCGTTTCTAAGAGCACACAAATAATATGGTTAAGCAAAATCAGAGTCAGTTGCATAAAGTGCACAAATAGCTTCTAATCCAGGAATTTTAACATCAAGATTGGTTAATAGCATATTCTTCCTACATAGAGCATCAGCAACAACATTCTCTTTTCCCTTCTTATATTTAATGATGTAAGGAAAAGACTCAATGAACTCAACCCATTTAGCTAATCGTCTATGCAAATTTGATTGAGCTTTCAAGTATTTCAATGCTTCATGATCAAAATGTATGATGAATTCCTTTGGCCAAAAATAATGTTGCCAAATCTCAAGTACTCTAACAAGTCCATACAATTCTTTATCATAGATTGAATAATTCAAACGAGCACCAGTCAATTTCTCAGAAAAATAAGCTATAGGTCGAACCTCTTGCATCAAAACGCCACCCATGCCTATACCACTAGCATCACATTCAACTTCAAATTGCTTCGAAAAATCAGGTAATTTAAGTAATGGTGCAGAAGTAAGCAAATGTTTCGATGTATAAAATGTAACGTCTTGGGCCGCGCCCCATACAAAAGGAACACCTTTCTTTGTGAAATCATTCAATGGTGCAGCAATGGTGCTAAAATCTTTCACAAAGCGCCTATAGAAACCAGCTAATCAGTGGAAACTACCCACTTGACTTACATTAATGTGAGTAGGCCAATTCTGAGTTGATTCAATTTTAGATTGATCTACCTCTACTCCATTCTTAGATACAACAAATCCTAGGAATATGACCTTATCTTTTGCAAATGTGCACTTATCAAGATTAGCATACAATTTATTATCACGCAACATTTGCAAAACTTGTCTGATATGAGTGCAATGTTCAGATTCGGTGTGGCTGTATATGAGTATATCATCAAAGTAAACAACCACAAAACGACCAATAAACTCTCTCAAAACATGATTCATCAAACACATGGAAGTACTAGGTGCATTAGTAAGACCAAACGACATGACTAACCACTCATACAAGCCGAATTTAGTTTTGAAAGCAGTTTTCCACTCATCCCCTTCTTTCATCCTAATTTGATGATAACTACTACACAAGTCAATTTTAGAGAAAACAGCAGCACCACTCAATTCATCTAGCATATCCTCTAAGGGTGGAATAGGATGACGATATCAAATAGTGATGTCATTAATCGCTCTACAATCAACACACATGCGCCATGTACCATCTTTCTTAGGAACTAAAATAACATGAACAACACAAGGGCCAAGAGAAACACGAATCTACCCTTTATCCAGCAACGCTTGTACTTGCTTCTGAATTTCCTTAGTTTCTTCGGGATTAGTCTTGTAAGGTGCACAGTTGGGAAGTGTGGCGCCAGGAATCAGGTCCACTTGATGTTCTATACCACGCAATGGAGGTAAGCATGTGGGCACATCTTCTGGAAACACATCCCCAAAGTCCTGCAAAACAGAAGAGACACCAAGAGAAATAGGGGTCATGTTGTTAGAAACCAATACCTTGCCCTTATACATGAGCACAAGTGGCATGGCTGTAAGATCCTCATGAAATTCTCTCATATCTTCCTTGGTGGCTAGTATCAATAAACCAGGCACTCTCTCACTTTTCGTTATATCACTCAATTTAGGCTCAATTACATCAGGAACAACTGTCACACAATCTCGCTGATCTTCCTTCAAATTCACCTCTATTTTTTGGCGAGAATCATTCACAATATCTTGTGGTGTCATTGGCTGCATAGTAATCTTCTTCCCTTTGAATTCCAAGTGATATGTATTGGCTCGGCGATTGTGTTGCACATGGCGAACATAAAGCCAAGGCCGACCCAATAGTAGGTGACAAACAGTCATAGGAACCACATCAAAATCAATAGAATCTTTGTATGGCCCTATTTGAAAATTCAGACGTACCATATGATTTACCTTCATCTCACCATTGTTGCTCAACCATTGTATGTAGTATGGCTTTGGATGAGGCAAATGTGTCAAATTCAGTTTGGCATATAGTTCCTTACTTGCAAGATTTCTGCAGCTACCTCCATCAATAATGACCTTGCAAGCCTTGTTAGGTCCAACTAGAGCTTTTGTTTGGAACAAGTTGCAACGCTAGGATTCCTCAGCCGATTGCACACTAAGTATACATGAAGATAAGACAATAGTTGGAGCACGCTCGGGATACGCATCAGCACCATCCTCGGCATCATCAACATCATCATCAGAAATTTCATCTCCACTCTCTAATTTGCCTTGTTCGTTGACAAACATAACCTTGCTGTTTGGACAATCCTTTTGTTAGTGACCTCTACCTCCACAAGTATGGCACACCACATCACGAGTACGTGCAGTAGACATGTTGGAGCCCGAGCTAGCAGCAGGAGCAGCGGGTTTCCGAGCATTAGAACCAACTGAAGGTGTACTTGTTGGCTTGGCTGATGGTGTAAAAGGAGCAGCAGCTGGTGGCATGATAGTAGAAGGTGTAGATCTGGCCAAAAATCTACTACAAGATGGAAATCGAGCACGTGACTTCGCCTCTTCAGCCAGCTGGGACTCGACCTCTCTAGCATGGTGCAGTAGCTCGTTCATTGTCTCATACTTGTGATAGCGCACAATACTCTTGATTTGAAGCTTCAAATTGTAGAGGAAACGCTGCATTGCCATCTCTCGTGATTCACGAACATTAGCACGCTGCATAAGCATCTCTATCTCCATGTAGTACTCATCAATTGTCATTGTGCCTTGCCTCAACTATGTGAGCTTCTCAAACACGGAGCGCAAATAATTGGAGGGGACAAAACGATCTGCCATGATGGCCTTCATCTCACGCCAATCCCTCACAGGAAGTTCATTGTCGTTTCGTCTATTCTGCACAATAGCTTCCCACCAACGCAAAGCATAACCATCAAACTCTGATGCAGCAAGCTTTACCTTCTTGTCTTCTGGATAATCAAATAAACACCAGAGCTTCTCAATCTTCAACTCCCAAGTAATATAATCCTCAGGATCAAGCGAGCCATTGAATGAAGGAATTGAGAACTTGGGCTTGTCCAAACTATCATTAGTTGGATTGTAAGCACGATGGGCACATCCAAGAGGAGCATACCCACAGACATATAGAGGAGCAGCCGCAGGTGCAGGGGGATTGGCACGTCCCCTGCCACGATGTGGAGCAGCATCAGCCGCACTCCCCTCATCAAAGTCCTCAAACCCATGATCATGGTGTGTAGGTCTAGGTTGGAGTGTTGCCTGAATCGCCTCAATGGAATGCTGCAAGGTGGCATGGTTGACATTCATAGCAGTCAGCTGCATCTGAATATTATTGATGGCTCCAGTATTATTCTCCACATCATCTTATATGTCGGTGATATTTCTATCAATAGACTCTCTCCAAGTAACAAGCTCCTCCACCTGCTTTTTCTATAACACAATTTCATCATCACTCAAAGACATGATTAGTAGGTTAGTGCAAAAATCAAAATCAGTATAGTGGAAACTCTCACAACTCACTCATAACTGATAAGAAAGGAGATCTTACCGTTCCAAAGTGAATAGAGATGCTCTACCAAACGTAATCAAAGACTGATGCACTGAAGTGATGAAGTGAATATGAAAGGTATAGAGAACGATCGCAGGGCACACAGGTTATTTATGGTGGAGCTATAGGTATGGTATCCTATCTACACCGCAAACAAGTCCTAGTGCTGATCGTACAAATACACACGAAACACACACGTGGAGAAAAACATGGCAATGCAACTATGAAGGGTGTTGCACTACTCTCGAGAGACACTAGCAAAGCTCAAAGTAAACAGGCACAAGAATGCTCAATCTACCGGTGCACAAAGATATCACTAGGCCTCTTGCTCAATTTCTCTTTTCACTATTTTTTCTTTTTCTTTTGTATAGATCATTTTGCTTTTTCTTTTGCTATATTGTTTTATTCTTTTTTTTCGATTTTATAGATCACACACGGCCAATTACAAAGTACAACACGAGAATCCTAAGAGCAGCCTGTAGGAGCAGAAACTAGTCTCAATGGGCAAGTTCCTACACCTATGTAGTATATTGGCTGTGGCTAAGGTTTATGGAAAAGTGCAAATTGATCACACTTTGTAATTATGGTGTCGTGGCAGAAAAACAGCTCAAAATCCTGTCGTGGCAGAACAAATCCTGCCGTGGCAGAAAACTAGGTTAAAATCCTTCCGTGGTAGAGTGGCGGCAGCAAAATCAGCGGAAATCGTGCCGCGGCAGAGCAGCGGCAGCGCGCGGCAGAAAATCTGTGCCGCGGCAGAGCAGCGGCAGCCAGGCGTGTGCGCGGCAGAAAAAGTGTGCCGCGGCAGAGTCACTCTTGGACTCGGTTTTGCGGCAGGAAAACAACTGTTTCCGTGCTGCAGCAGAATCGGCAAGGAATTTTTTTTAATTATTGTGTTGACGGCAAACCTCTAGGGTGGCCCGATCTTCCATGAATCCCACTCAAATCAAGGGTAGAGTGCGGGGCAAGGAGGGGAGGATGAACACGACAAACTCACGCACGAGGAACACGATGAACACACACAAAACTACGATACACACCAATAGCTCACACCGGCGGTGACCGGTCTGGCACAATCCCTAGGATCGGCATCAGGCGGAGGACTCTCTCTCGAACCGGCACGGCGAGATAGGAGACTCGGTGAGATCTTGATGTCTAGGCAAAGGGACTCCGATGCCTAGGCCTTGTACAACACGGAGGCACGATATAAACTCCAACGAGGTTTGGGGATATTGGTGCTCCTTAGTCAAGGAGCATGAGGCAAGAATTAGAAAGATCCACAAGGGGTTTCCACTAATTCCAATATCATGCCTAGGGTTTACAATAGAGGTGGGGGGCTATATATAGGCCAGCCACACAGTTAGGGGTACTTTAGGAATAAAAGACAAGTTTTGGGCGGACTAAGGGGTACATGGGCCGAAGGGCCAAAAGCCTTTTACATGCCTGGCGACGGTCGGTCCGGAGACTCCGGTGTGGTGGACCAGAGACTCTGGTCTGGACCAGAGATTCCGACCGGTCTCCAGACCAGCCTCCGGAGGGGCAGACAGATTGTCCTCGAGCTCGATTCTGGGGGCAGACTGGAGGAGGGGCCGGAGACTCCGGTGTCTTCAGGCTGGAGACTTTGGTGGACCGGAGACTCTGGTTTGTGCAGACCAGAGACTCCGGTCTGAGCGGCATCAGTGGCTTCTGCTTCACGATCTGCTCCTTGTTCTCCATCCTTGGGTGCTTGGTGATGTGTTGGTGCTTCGTACCTGATGATGCATAGAGTAGTTTAATGAAGTAGAACACCATCCAAGGACGTATAAAATTGGCACGAGGAGAGGAGCAAGTTCACCTTAGCTTGTAGGAGTTTGGCGTGGGCACGAGTCATGGGTTCACTTGGGGGACTTTTTGGTGTAGATGTAGGAGCGTCCGTAGGATGGGCTACATCAGCTCCACCTCCTTGGGAAAGAGTCGTCCTCGACTCTTTATGCCTACCATCTTGAACATCTCCATGGTAGGGTGAAAGGTCCTTGACATTGAATGTATTGCTTGCAAGGTACTTGGAGGTTGGTATGTCGATGATGTAGGCGTTGTTGTTGATTCTTTTGAGGACCTTGAAGGGACCATCTCCTCTTGGCTTGAGCTTGGAGTCGCGTTCCTTGGGGAAGCGGTCTTTGCTTAGGTGTATCCACACAAGATAACCTTCTTGAAAGATCATCTCCTTCTTGTCCTTGTTTAACCTTGAAGCTTGGAGAAGGACTTGTTGCTCGATAGTAGCTCGAGTTTCTTCATGGAGCTTCTTCATAGCTTGCGCGCGCTTCTCGACGTCCATGTTTGTGCGCTCATGGAGAGGTAACGGGAGTATGTCGAGCGCGGTGAGGGGCTCGAAACCATAGACGATCATGAATGGACTCATCTTGGTTGTTGAGTGCTTGGCTCGATTGTAGGCAAACTCGGCGTCGGGAATGCATTCCTCCCAATCCTTCAAGTTCTTCTTGATTCACACACGTAGGAGAGTTCCAAGGCTTCGGTTAACAACTTCGGTTTGGCCATCGGTTTGGGGATACGACGTGGATGAAAAGAGGAGCTTGACGCCGAGCTTGGCCATGAGGGTCTTACATACATAGCTCGTGAATTTGACGTCGCGGTCGGATACAATTGTTTTTGGCACACCGTGAAGACGGATGATTTCCCTGAAAAACAGATTTGCAACATGTGAAGCATTGTCGGTCTTATGGCACGATATGAAGTGTGCCATTTTGAAAAAACGATCCAAAACAACAAATATAGAATCATGACCATGCTTAGACCTAGGCAATCCTAACACGAAATCCATGCTATTGTCAGACCAAGGTGTATGAGGAACAAGCAATGGCATATAGAGACCATAAGAGTTAGCTTGCGCCTTAGCTTGAACACATGTCGTGCATCGTTGAACGTAGCGCTCCACGTCACGCTTCATCTTGGGCCAAAAGTAGTGATTGGAGAGCATGTCCAATGTCTTGTCACGGACAAAGTGACCCATGAGGCCTCCACCATGAGATTCTTGGAGAAGCAAAAGTTGAAGTGACGACTTCGGAATGCATATCTTGTTTTGTTTAAATAGAAAGCCCTTATGCAAATAGAAATCATTAACTCCTTTGTCATTGGAGCACTTTGCGAAAATTGGTTCAAAGAATGGGTTGGAAGCATACAAAGATTTTATTTCCTCAAGACCCAACACGTTGATTTCAAGTCGCGTAAGCAGGCTTGTGTGCTTGCGAGACAAAGCGTCTGCAACTACATTATATTTGCCCTTCTTATACTTGACAATGTACGGAAAAGACTCTATAAACTCAACCCACTTAGCGTGTCTCTTACTCAAGTTTTCTTGGCCTTTGAGGTATTTCAATGACTCATGGTCGGAATGTATGATAAGTTCCTTGGGCCATAGGTAGTGTTGCCAAACTTGAAGGACACGAACTAAGGCAAAAGGCTCTTTGTCATAAATCGGATAATTAAGGCGAGCACCATCAAGTTTCTCGCTATGGTAGGCTATAGGACGTCCGTTTTGCATAAGGAATCCTCCAATGCCAATACCACTAGCATCACACTCTATCTCAAAAGTTTTAGTGAAATCCGGTAACGCAAGAAGAGGTGCTTCGGTGAGCCTCTTTTTAAGTTCATCAAAAGCTTTTTGTTGTGCCTTGCCCCACACGAAGGTGACATTCTTTTTGGTCAATTCATTAAGGGGACAAGCAATGGTTGAAAAGTCTTTCACAAAGTGACGATAGAAACCGGCCAACCCATGAAAACTTCGGAGTTCACTCACATTTGTTGGGATGGGCCCATCTCGTATGTCCTTTACCTTGGAAACATCAACTTCAATTCCCTTCAAAGAAACGACAAATCCAAGAAAAACCAACTTGTCTTTAGCAAAAGTGCACTTGGGAAGATTAGCATAAAGCTTTTCATGTTGAAGGATTTGCAAAACTTCCTTGACATGTGTTATATGGTCCTCAAGTGATTTGCTATAAACAAGAATATCATCGAAATAGATAACAACACTTTTTCCAATGAGATAACGCAAGATGTGATTCATAAGGCGCATGAAGGTCGATGGGGCATTCGATAAACCAAAGGGCATAACCAACCATTCATAGAGACCAAGTTTGGTCTTGAAGGCGGTTTTCCAGTCATCACTTTCGCCATGTGTATTTGATGGTAACCACTACGAAGATCAATTTTCAAAAAAATAGTGGCTCCACACAACTCATCAAGCATGTCATCGAGACGTGGTATGGGATGTCAATAACGCGCAGTGATAGCATTGATTGGACGGCAGTCCATGCATAACCATAACGTACCATCCATCTTTGGAACAAGAATCACAGGTACGACACTTGGACTAGTGATAACTTGGATCAAACCTTTGGAGACGAGTTGGTTGATTTGACGTTCATCTCCTTTGTCTCCTTCGGGTTCATGCGGTAGGCGGCGTGGTTGGGAAGTGGTGCGCCCGGGATGAGGTCAATGCGATGTTCGATGCCGCGAAGAGGAGGTAGTCCATGTGGGAGCTCTTCAGGAAATACATCCTTGAATTCCTGCAAAACTATCATCAAAGATGGAGGAACATTGGTTAATTCATTAGTTCCTCTCGCTAGTCCCTTGCAAAGGAGGACATAGTGCAAGATGGATGGGTTATTCCGAACATCTCTCATCTCACTTTTGGTGGCAAGGAGAACACTCTTATTTTTTCCACTCGAGTTTGGCTTGTGGCTCTCACTCATTATGAGGTGGTTCTCTCTCTCACCGCTCTTTTCACAAGTAGGTGTTGTGCTTTGCGCCCTCGCTAAAGCCTTTGCATTGTCGGCAATTATTTGGCTAGGAGTCATTGGTTGCAAAACACATGTTTTGTTGAGCCATTTGAAGGTGTATACATTGGTGAGACCATCATGTAGAGAAGCCTTGTCGAATAGCCATGGTCGACCAAGAAGCATGTGGCAAACAGTCATAGGAACCACATCACACTCTACCATATCTTTGTGAGGACCAATGGCAAAGGAAACCGATACAGTATGCTTGATCTTCACGGACCCTTGGTCACTTAGCCATTGCACGTGGTAGGGGTGCTTGTGCGGTTAGAGGGTGAGCTTGAGCTTCTCACACAACTCGGTGCTAGCAAGGTTGTGGAAACTCCCTTCGTCAATGATCACTTTGATAGATTTGCCATTGATACCGGCTCGTGTTTGGAAGATATTGGAGCGTTGGTCTTCATGCTCTTGTGCTTGTGTGTTCAAGATCCTTGTGACGACAAGCTATGGACTTGCGTCATGTTCATACATGAGGAGTTCTTGATCATCTTCCACTCGTTGCCTTGCCATTGCTTCCTTGACAAGAGCATCAAACTCATCTTCACTCAAGTACTCTTCGTCGCCATTGTCATGGATGAACAATACTTTCTTGTTTCCACATTCGGCTGACTTGTGTCCTTTGCCTCCACACTTGTAGGATTCACCGTTGAAAGGTGTATCACTCATTGCATGCTTGCCACTTGGGGGCAGTTTTCCTTGAGGGAGTGTGAGCTTGAAGGAAGGCTTGGAGGTACTTGATGAGCTTCCATTGAATGTTGTTGGCGTAGCGGTTGACGCTTGCTTGTAGGTGAAATACGTCTTGGGCTTGTTGTACTTGATGTCCTCTTGCACTTGACGTTCAGCCTTTGTTGCTATGTGCACAAGCTCAAACATGGTGTTGTATGTTTGGAACTCGACGATGCGCTTGATGGGATGGTTCAACCCAATAAGGAAGCGTCCCATAGTTTGCTCCATGCGCTCATCAATGTTGGCACGAATCAAGTTGAGTTCCATTTCCTTGAAGTACTCTTCCACGGTCTTTGTCCCTTGACAAAGCGATTGAAGGTTGTTGAACAGGTCACGCGTGTAGTGCGCAGGGACGAACTAGGATCTCATGTGAGCCTTCATGTCATGCCAAATTGTGATTGGTGGTTCTTGTCTTGCGTCACGAGCAACTTGAACTTGTTCCCACCAAAGGTTGGCGTAATCATCAAACTCAAGCGAAGCCATGGCGACCATCTTCTCGTTGCTATAATTGTGCATGCGGAAGATCTTGTCTACTTTGAGTGCCCACGAGAGGTATTCTTCGGGGTCATTGGATCCGGTGAACTTGGGCATTGTGAACTTGAGCTTGCCGAAAGTTTCTTCATCATTGCGGTCATTATGACAACCTTGGTGACCTTGTTGATGATCTTGTGGTTGAGGAGGTGGAACTTGGTTCTCGTGACCTTGTTACGGAGCTTGCTCTTGCTCTTGGCGCGGTTGTTGATGACGTTGAGGCACTTGGGCCTCATGAGGGTGTTGAGGATGTGGAGCCTGATGACGTGGTTGATGATGAAGACGAGGCTCGTTCCTCTGTTGGTGATTTAGATTAGGCACATGGGCCTCACGGCGAAGATCATGGTCGTGAGCCTCTTGACGTGGTGGGTGTCGCTCAACTTGTACCACTTGACGCACCAAGATTTTGCGTGGTGGAGGGGGCGCCTCGTGATGACCATGGTGTCGGTGTTGACGTTCATGACGGTGATGACGAGGAGGATCTTGGAGAGCCTCACGTCGATGACGATCTTGATTCTCCAAATTGGAGTCATCACTTGTTGTGTCAAGTATGTGTCACGGTCGATGGTGGTAGACTTGCGGTTGCACTTGCGGTTCTTCTTGTGGTTGCTCTTGTTGGATCACTAGTGCCCTTGCGTGATGACGGTGTGCTTCTTGCCTTGCTCGTGGCCTTGAAGAGAGGTCACCATCATAGCTTGACATTGCGGCGTGCCGTGGGGAAGGTACATAGTTCGAACAAGTTCATCTTCAACCACAGGGGCATCATTGCGTTTGGGAGCACTTGGGTGTAGATCTTGTTGTGGAGGTGCATGACGACGCGAAGAACTTGAAGAGCTTGATGCACGTCAACATGGTCTTTCCATTCTGTAGATGAGGCGTCGAAGATTGTCATTTGTCTCCGCGACGGAGCGTTGAAGCGCTTCATTTTGGTGGCCGAAGTTGTGATGCATTGCCTGCATTTGCCTTTCGATGCCATCGAAGCGTGTCGTGGTGGTGTCACGGCAGATGCCATGTATAGGCAGAAGGTGGGGACTAATATGCGCTAGGGGAATCCAGGGAGGGATAGCGAAGTGATTCTCCACACCAAAACTCGTATTGATTTTCTTCCAAGGTTACAAGTGCTCCTAGAGCTGTGTTGGCGAGAGGAGGAAGAAGAAGCTCTCTTACTCTCACCCACAGACCTCCCCACAAACCCTAGACCTTAACAGAATTGTCCAGAGAATAAAATCCCACCCCCTATACTGAAGCCCTAGCCTCCCTTTTATAGGGGAGGCTCGGTTTCAACCTAGGGCATACGTGGAGGCATATTCCTAAGAATATGCCCCGTCCCAAAGTGGTAAACCGACCGGGGTGCTTTTTCCCCCTCATCAGCTATGCTTTAGCTACGTGAGCCATGACGGCGCCCTCGTCAGCTGACGCGAGCGTCGTCATGCTTGTCGGCCATGCCCCGGTGGTCCAGTCCTTGCTCGCTTCGCTCAGGCAGTGCGTACCGGGGCTCCTTTTGACCAGCAAGATTCCTTCCTTCTCCTAGAAGGTTACTGCGACCTAGACGATGGTTCATCCGACCACACCCCTTTTCCTGCATACAGGTTTGACATACGCTTCCGACTTACCGCTTAAGTCGGACTAGGGCTAATTAGGCGAACGCCCCCAGGTCCGGGTTACCCCGTGACTCGGCCTGCCTTGAGGTGACCCGGCCAGTACTTGCTTTGATCTTGCTGGACCTCGGCTAACTCGGCCTTTCATACCACGGCGTGACCCTACCCGGGGGTATCCCCCCAACATTAGTCCCCGAAGCTGGCGCGGTCTTAGCCGCCTTGGCCGCTAAGGCCACACCAGATTCCATCTCGTGCTCCTGTCGCTATTTGCCGAGTTACCTCTGTACCTCGGATGCCTTGGATTTACGTTCCCTTCGCACGTTGCAAGTTTTCACTTGTCGGCCGGGTTACCATAGATCTATCCGGGTCTTACTTTTTTCTTTCATACGCTAGCCCATGTGAAGGGTAATCATTGTGTTGTCTTATTTTAAGGGACGGTACAGTAATCGCCGCAGTAACTGTCAGTCTTCACTGTGCGCAGGTCACGTCACGCCTGCCCCCTCGTTTACCGCATCAGTGCGTCACGTCCCAGGATCCTTTTCGCCCTGAGGCCTTCCGTGTGGCTCCTTACTGATTGGTCCGGATGGGTAATACACGGCCACAGCGCGTGGCCGGTCCACAGGGCGCGATCCCACTCACCGCTTACGTGGGTGGTTAAATAGCGGAGGGGTGCGTTCCTTAGGATTTTTCCCCTCCACACGCCTCCGCCCGCTGCTGCTCTCCTTCATCTTCCTCGCGACTGTGCCGCCACCAGCACTGCCAAAAAACAGCGTCGCCGCCGCACTTCTCCGTTTCACCTCTATGTCTCCATCACTGTGACGTCAATCTCCCGCTACGGGTCCTCGCCAATCCAAGCCGCTGTCCCCCGCCGCCTCCAGCGCCAGCGAGGGCTTCGAGGAGCAGATGACTGAAGAAGAGCTCGCCATTGCTGAGCAAGAGATGGAGGAGGACGCCGCCGCTGGGGACCGCGGCACATGGGCCGGCTCCTGGGTCTGCCAGGACGATCTGGATTGGCTCTATCGTACCAAACGCCTCCCTGCCGGCGTCACCACTCGCCTCGCCTCTGCCGAGCTAGCTCCTTCGCCCAACCCCGGGGAGTTCTTTGTATTCCTGTCTCATTTTCAGTGGCGCTTCGGACTCCCGGTGAGTGATTTCTTCCATGATTGGCTCAGCACCTACCATCTCCAGCCGCACCATCTTCCGGCCAATGCCATTACTTCCCTCTCTGCTTTCGCCTCTACGATTGAAGGCTACGCCGGATTATGGCCCACAAAGGAGCTGTGGATCTGGTTTTTCGCCCTTCGCCGCAACGTTATCCCCGACATTCACACTGACCCGGAGGACAAGCGGCTCACGCAGTTTGGAGCAGCCTCCATCTCACCCCGGAGGTTTTCTGTTTTTCCTCGGGTCACAGGGCTAGAATCCTGCAAAGGTTGGGCCCGGACATTCTTTTATGTCCGGAACACAGGCACCGAAGATTTGATCCGGTTGCTTCCTTATATCCCGGGTCCGCCGAACCTGGATCTGTGGGACGCCGTTCCGAAGAAACCTACGGCCCTGGCCAACCAAGTGAGTAACAGGTTCGCGGAGCTGAAGGAGCTCGGGTTGCGCAACAATGATGCGATGATCACTTTCGTGTGCAACTGAATCTCCCCTCTCCAGAAGCGCACCCACAAGGTGTGCCATATGAGCTACGGCCGCGATCCCAACCGGACTTCATCTTTCGAGCTGAACAATACGGAGATCTTCCACCGGGTTAAGGCTCTTTTCACCACTCAGAAGGATTTCTCCTCTGACTGGACTTGGGGGATTGAGCATTTCTGCCGTGACCGGCTTCCTCCCATGGTAAGTTTCATGTAGCAAACTTACCCCGGACCAGTTACTTGTCTATTATTGTTGCCTTTTTGATTCGTCTGTTTACTCTTTTCCTCAGCTATTCCTTTAGCAAACGCTCGAGGACGGCACTGATCCGACCCTTAAGTGGGCACCGGACCGGGAGACTTCGGACGTGGAGGAGCCGGACCAACAGATGTTTCTCCCCATGACTGACGCCACGAAACGACCCACGGGTAACTTCTCTTCTGCCAGAGATTGGCCCGATGATGAAGATTACTCGGATATCGAGATAATTGAACCGTTTGAGGCTGTCCCCCTTTCTTTTGCTTTTCCGCCATCAGCTCACGCCGGTGGCCATATCCACGAGGATCCTCCCCTCGCCACAGGCGAGCCAGTTCCGGTGGCGCCGAAGAAAAAGCGCGCGGCCTCCGCAAGCTCTTCCTACGGACCTTCCGAGCCCATTAAAAGGCGAAAGAAGGCCCCAGCACGAAGGGCTCGGAAACCCAGAGCAGCTGAAACCTTGGATGCGTAAGTCCTTCTTTCTTCTGTAACTCGTTCTTCCTTTCTTCTTCGTAACTTTCCTTCTGACGTTACCTGATCTCACAGGTCTCCGGTGGAGGTCCCTCAGAGTGGGTCCGATATCTCATCGCCTCTCCGGGCCAGCCCCTCGCCCCGTCGCGACGACGAGTCACATCCGCTGAGCCCCATTCCGGAAAGCTCTGCGGCCGCTCCGGATCATCCTGGGGCGGGGGAAACTGGCCCAACCAGAACAATGGCAGCTACTACCTTGGCGACGCCACAACCAGCAGCCACTAAAGCTACTCCGACTCCAGCATCTGTTCCGGTACCAGCAGCGAAAACAGCACCAACTCCAGCCTCGTCAGCAGCACCAACCCCGGCAGCGAAAACGTCAGCGCCGGCACCAAGTCCAGCAACGAAAGTAGCAGCGCCCAGTTCCTCTGCATCTTCCGAGTCCTCCCAACCTCGGCAGGAGAAAACCGCTGCTACAGCTTCTTCTTCCCGGCAAACCAAGGATAAGAAGACTCAAGATGTTACCAAGCCTAGCACTGCCTAGCCTGGGCAACGTACCCTTGAGTCCATGCTCCCCAAGAGGTCACTAGCGGCAAAGGACGCGTTTGCCGAGCCAACTGAGTCTCAGCAGTTGGTTCTGCATACCAGCCCCGCCCTTGCCTTGGTGGAGAGGAAGGAAGCACACGCTAAGGGTTTGGTGATGCCACGTATGCCCCCAGGCGAACGGTACCCCCATGCCTGATGGAGTTCGTCATGAACTGGAACAAGGCCGAGGTAATCCACGAATCTGATCAAGTGAATACCGCCGCCAAGGCCATTAACCTTGCTGGACGGATGATGGACGTACGCCGTTTCTCCTTCGTAAATTGTAGATAATAACCATTAGTCCCCGAGCCTCCGGGGGAGTAACTTGTTACTCGGCCGGATGCTTTTTTATAGAATTAACGTAGCTCCATAATAACTTCGAACATGCACTCACCTAGAGCCGGGTTAAGTTCCACTTGGCCCGGATTTTAGTACACTTCGATCATGCACACACCTAGAGCCGGGTTAAGTTCCACTTGGCCCGGATCTTAGTACACTTCGAACATGCACACACCTAGAGCCGGGTTAAGTTCCACTTGGCCCAGATCTTAGTACACTTCGAACATGCACACACCTAGAGCCGGGTTAAGTTCCACTTGGCCCGGATCTTAGTATATTTTGAACATGCGCTCACCTAGAGCCGGGTTAAGTTCCACTTGGCCCGGATCTTAGTACACTTCAAACATGCACTCACCTAGAGCCGGGTTAAGTTCCACTTGGCCCGGATTTTAGTACACTTCAAACATGCACACACCTAGAGCCGGGTTAAGTTCCACTTGGCCCGGATCTTAGTACACTTCGAACATGCACACACCTAGAGCCGGGTTAAGTTCCACTTGGCCCGGATCTTAGTACACTTCGAACATGCACACACCTAGAGCCGGGTTAAGTTCCACTTGGCCCGGATCTTAGTATACTTCGAACATGCACTCACCTAGAGCCGGGTTAAGTTCCACTTGGCCCGGATCTTAGTACACTTCGAACATGCACTCACCTAGAGCCGGGTTAAGTTCCACTTGGCCCGGATTTTAGTACACTTCAAACCTGCACACACCTAGAGCCGGGTTAAGTTCCACTTGGCCCAGATCTTAGTACACTTCGAACATGCACACACCTAGAGCCGGGTTAAGTTCCACTTGGCCCGGATCTTAGTACACTTCGAACATGCACACACCTAGAGCCGAGTTAAGTTCCACTTGGCCCGGATCTTAGTATACTTCAAACATGCACTCACCTAGAGCCGGGTTAAGTTCCACTTGGCCCGGATCTTAGTACACTTCGAACATGCACACAGCTAACTTAAGTTTCTGTATCTTTTTCAGGTGACCGCTAACCGCTGAAGTGCCGAATTCCAGCGCTTGTTGGATACACATAAAAATCTTCGCACGAAACAGGCTGCACTCATCGCTGAGTATGAGAAAATGGGTAAATTTCTTTCTCACTCCTTTCCTCATTTTTCTGCCACTTTACTTGCCGAATGAATCTGATTGTTCAGTTCTCGCATGCTAGGGTGGAAGCTGAAAACAAAATAATGCGAAAGAACATGGAGCAGATCAAGGGTACGTCCTTCTTATTTGTTCCTACTGTGCTTCTCATCCTTTTACCTCCCTGGCTCGGCAAATATTCATACCTCAGCTCTGTCGGGCCAACACACGGTTTCAGCATTGCTTGAAGAAAGTGTGCATGTGCCTGACATGATGCTGCATTTTCTCGAACAAGCAGGACAACATCAAGCCGAGTTGAAGAAGAAAGATGATGAGCTCGCCCTCCTCTGGACCAAAGATGACGACATAGCCAAGCTCAAAGCTGAAATGGCTAAGATGAAGGCGCAGCACCAAACCGAGCTGAAAAGGGTTGGCCAGGACTTCACCGAGGAACGCGAGCGCCTCAAACTCCAAAGTGCTAAGGATCGCGAGCTCCTACAGGAAGCCGAGGTCAAACTTGGGTCGGCAAATGCTGAGCTCGAGCAGCTTCGGAAAAGGCATGATGCTTGCATCAAGGAGCTGACCCGGATTCATAGTCACATCTCTCGTAACTTCTTTTCCTTTATCCGCCTTACTTCTCCAGGTTACGTCTCATGTCTTATTTTCTCAACTTTGTCCTTTGCCTTGTTTCCCAGGCCACTTTCCAGAGGGTACTGCCATTGCACGTGCTGCTGTTGCCAATTTCTGCCGAGAGAGAGGTACTCTGATCACTGCTGAGGGTGATCGCATTCCCTTTGACATGGAGGACCTGTTGGTCAGCCTGTCATCTCGCGTGGAAATTATCAAGAACTACGGCCGGGACCTCCTCGATGTTTCAGTCCGGATCTTCCACGCCTTCTGGCCCGCCGATGACGCTCCGGAGAGAATCACGCAGCTCGCTGAAAAGCTTTCAGAAATTGAGACCCAGCTTGACCTCTGGCGAGAGTCCGCTGGCCGCGCTACTGCCAATACCGTCCTTCACCACGTTTTGACATGGTACGAAAAGATAGATCTCAGCCTCCTCACACGGCTACGCACCGGGTCCAAATAGACAGATGATCCGGAGTGGGTAGCTCGGCGCCAGGCTTGCGCCCACAACCTCATTGAATATGCCCCCATTCATGATTGGACTGAGGGTCCGAGCTTCCTGGAAGCCGCAGGCGAAGAGGAAGTTGAGAACATTGAAGATGACTCGGGTGAATCGGAGGAGGACACTGCCTCGGATATCGAAGAGGGCGATGATGATGCCGAACTCCGTCCTGCTGCTCCTAAGTAAAAACACTTGAAAATTCATGAGATCCCCGGTATGCCGGGTGGAATTGTATTCAAAATACATGTGATATTTTGCTACTTAGTACTTATGCCGGATTAACATGGGCGTAGTGCCCAAGTTTCTTTTTCTTGTTCGTTCAATCTTTTGGCTCGGGTCGTGTCTACCTTGATTCGATTTTACAACTTACGAATCCGAGCCTAAAAAATTGTCTTAACAATACTGGGAAACTTTTAGACTTAGCTCGAAAATAAATACGGGATTAGTCCGGAAAATAAACGTCGGCTCGAATAAATTCTTTTCCTTAGTCGTTTTTCATGTGCTACGCAATTCCAAACTTGTTCTCTTGCTTGCCATGAAGCCAATTCTTGTTGGACAGCAGCAAGTCGAAGAGTTGGGTTTTTGGTGCTCACACACTACTAATCCGAGCTAAGTAGAATAACTTACTCCAGCTGACGCGCAGAAAATAACAAACATTATTAAGGCAGTCCCCGAGTTACTGCTCGAGGTGCCAATATTTCATTCATAACCTCATTGCTGACATACATACCGACATATGAGATGACTCGGATACATACACTTCTTAGCTAAGTGTAGAAGGGACGAAGTAGAGCTACATTCCATGGTTGCTTGGATTCCTCTCCGGACCTATCCGCCTTGTTCTTTTCCTGTGGCTTTGCATCTATAAGATAGTAAGAATCATTGTGCAATGCTTTGCTCACGATGAACGGCCCTTCCCATGGGGGGGATAATTTATGCATTCTAGTAGTACGTTGTACCAACCGGAGCACCAGATCGCCTTCCCGGAAGACCCCGGGGCACACTTTCCGGCTATGATAGCGTCAGAGATTTTGCTGATATATGGCGGATCTAGACAGTGCCAGTTCTCTCGCTTCTTCCAGCAGATCAACATCATTTTGGTGGGCTTCTTGCACTTCGGCTTCTGTGTATTGGGTGACTCTAGGCGAATCATGCTCTATGTCGGCTGGTAATACAGCTTCTGCCCCATATACCAGAAAAAATGGCGTATAGCCTGTTGATTGATTCAGAGTTGTTCTTAAACTCCACAGTACCGCTGGTAGTTCTTCTATCCAGCACCCCGCTGATCTTTGCAGCGGCTCAATGAGCCGGGGTTTTATCCCGGATAATACTAATCCGTTGGATCTTTCCACTTGCCCGTTCGATGCGGGGTGGGCTACCGAAGCTACGTCAAGTCGGATCCTTTTATCCCAGCAGAAACGAGATAATGCTCCTTCCGCAAAATTTGTGCCATTATTAGTTATGATACTGTGTGGATAACCGTACCTCAAGATGATATCTTTGAGAAATGTTACGGCCGTAGCTCCATCACATTTTCTTATAGGCTTTACCTCGATCCACTTCATAAACTTGTCCACCATTACCAAAATGTGAGTCATGTTTCCTCTTGCTGGTTTGAACGGGCCCACCATATCCTGGCACCATACGGCAAATGGCCAAGTGATTGGGATGGTCTTGAGTTCCGACATTGGCATATGCATCTTTGTGGCGTACCTCTGACAACCATTACATTTTCTCACCAGATCTTCTGCTTTCTCTAAGGCGTTTGGCTAGTAGAATCCGTGTCGGAAAGCTTTCGCTACCAAGGCTCGGGATGAGGCGTGATGCCCGCACTCCCCCTGATGTATATCTCGGATGATTTCAAGCCCTTCGTCCGGGTCAACACACCGCTAGAGGACATTGGTCACACTTCTTTTGTATAACTCGAAATTGATGATCGTGTAAGCCTTTGCCCTCCTCTGTGTTTGCCTGGACAACACCTCCTCAGTGGGTAACGTTCCATCTTTCAGGAATTGAAATATAGGCAGTGCCCAAGCCGGTATTTTCCGCACGGGGAACACGTCCTCGTCTATCTCCATATGATCCACCGGCATAACTTCAACCGGACTACGCTGAGCAGTCCCCGGGTTTTGCGAAGCAGTCCCCGAGTTTGCCGAAACAGTCCCCGGGTTTTGCGCACCACTCCCCGTGTCAACGTCCATGGGAGCTGCTCCGGACTCTGTGTCCTCCGGGACGTAGATGGACTCGGATTCCGGGGGTGGCCTGATGGATGGTTTATTGAGGTGCTCCAATGCTACACCCGGAGGAATTGCTTGTCTGGTTGACCCGAGGTTCGACAGCATGCCGGCAGCCTCATTTTCCACCCGGGGTACGTGATGAAATTCGCATCCCTCAAAGTAACCAGAAATCTTCTGCACGTGAAATCTGTATAGTGCCATGTTTGGATCAAGAGCGTCCCATACTCTGGACACTTGCTGCACCAATAAATCTGAGTCGCCAAAGCATATAATCCGACGTATACCAATTTCCTTTGCTACCTTGAGCCCATGCACAAGTGCTTCGTACTCAGCGACATTATTTGATGCGGTGAAGTGGATCTGTAGCACGTATTTCAACTGGTCCTTCTTTGGCGACGTGAGTACAACTCCGGCACCTAGCCCGGTTTTGGTTTTTGATCCGTCAAAGTGCATCCGCCAATAGTTTGGATCTGGAAGCTGTGGTTCGTACTGTACCTCGGCCCAGTCCACGAAAAAGTCCGCCACAGCCTGAGACTTTATGGCTTCTCTCCAGTCATACTGCGGGGCATAAGGAGCTAGCTCAATTGCCCATTTTGCAATCCTGCCGCTTGCATCCTTGTTACTCATTATCTCGGATATAGGGGCCTCACATATGACCCGGATGGGAAGCTCTTCAAAGTAATGCTTCAATTTCTTGGCGGCCATGTACACGCCATACGCCACTTTTTGATAGTGTGGGTAGTTCTGCTTTGACGTTGACAACACTTCACTCAAATAATACACCGGCCTTTGCACTGACTTACCTTCCTCATCACGCTCCACCACTATCACTGCACTTACAACTCGGTTGGTTGCGGCTATATAGAGCAACATTGGCTCTTTTGATAGTGGGGAGGCTAGCACTGGCGCCGTGGCTAACATTTTCTTTAGGTGGGTAAAGGCCTCATCCGCCTGCGGCGTCCAAATGAACTTATCCGACTTTTTCATGAGTTGATAGAGAGGCAATGCCTTTTCTCCTAACCGACATACAAACCGATTTAACGAGGCCAGACAACCTGTAAACTTCTGGACATCGTTAAGACACTTTGGCAGTGTCATTCGTTCGATGGCTCGGATCTTGGTTGGATTAACTTTGATACCTCGGCTGGAAACCAGAAAGCTGAGCAATTTTCCAGCCGGGACACCGAAGGTGCATTTTGCCGGGTTAAGTTTCATCCGGAACCTCCTTAGGTTTGCGAACGTTTGCCTGATATCGTCAAGGAGCGTTTTGCTTTCCTTGGTCTTGATAACCACATCATCCACGTATACCTGTACATTTTGACCTATTTGGTCATGCAAACATTTTTGCATACATCTCTGGTACGTTGCCCCTGCATTACGTAAACCAAATGGCATGGTGCTATAGCAATAAGCCCCATACGGGGTAATAAACGCAGTCTTTATTTGATCATCCGGATTCAAAGGTATCTGGTGGAAACCGGAGTAAGCATCGATGAATGACAACAGTTCACATCCTGCAGTTGAGTCTATGACCTGATCTATTCTTGGTAGCGGGAATGGCTCTTTCGGACACGCCTTGTTCAGGTTCGTGTAGTCGATACACATGCGCCAAACCACTGCCACGTTCGGATCATCTTTCTTCTTTTCCACCAGCACCGGATTAGACAGCCAATCCGGGTAAAGAACCTCCATGATAAATCCTGCAGCTAGCAACCGAGCAATCTCATCCCCAATGACTTTTCTCCTATCTTCGGCGAAGCGGCGGAGAGGTTGCTTCACCGGCTTAGCTCCGGGTCTCACATTTAAAGAGTGCTCGGCCAACTCCCTCGGAACACCTTGCAAGTCCTGTGTGGACCAAGCAAAAATGTCCCGATTCACACGGAGGAAGCTGACGAGCTCGCTTTCCTATTTATCACTTAGCCCGGCACCAATTGTTACGGTGCGCTCTGGGAACATGTCATCAACAGGAACCTTCTTGGTATCTTTCGTGGCCTGGAAGGAGACAGTTCCATGGGGGTTACTCAGCGCCGGCATACACTGTTGCGCGGACTGAGCCAACGAAGCCACCTCTTGAATTTTCCTTTTTTCCTGTGCGATCACAAGTGACTCGGCTAAGTTTGATCCGGCCGACGCACACTCCATCGAACGCCAGAAGTCCCCAGCAATTGTAATTACTCCGTTTGGTCCGGGCAATTTCATTTTCAAATAGCTTATATGACAACTTGCCATGAACTTGTTCAGCGCTGGCCTTCCGAGCAATGTGTGATACGCGCTTTCCAAATTCACTACTTCAAACTCCAGATTTTCAGTTTGGCAATTGTCCCTCGTGCCGAACAAGACGTCGACCCGGACCTTGCCTATGGGCTCGCAAGAAATGCCGGGCACAATGCCATGTAAAGTGGTCCTCGTGGCCTGGAGCATGTTCTCCGAGATACCCAACTTGTGCATTGTGTCAGCGTACATGATATTTATGCTACTGCCGTTGTCGATCAGTACCTTTGAGAATCTTACGTTGATGTTAGGCCCAATGAATGTAGGATCCAGCACCAACGCATACGAACCAGGGCTCGGCATGAGCTTGGGGTGATCCCTAATGCTCCAAGTGATCTCCTGATCAGACCAAGGCATGTACCTCGTCACTGCCGGCATTACCGCATTCACCTCCATATTCCTACGCTGCAAGCTTTTTCTATTAGTTTCTTCTGTGGTAAATACACAGTAGCTCTGGTGATGCTCCCTGTACTTGTTTCTCCCCTCATTTCCGGGGTGCCTCTGATCCGGCTGCTGCTGATTTTCTACTTGGTGCACTGCATCCCTTCTTTCATTGTTATTATACCTCGGCGGAGGGGGAGGCAACATCAGCTGTTGCGTGTTCGCTCCGAAGAGCAATTGCTGCCGGGGTAACTCCTGCCGAGGCTGATCATTCCGGGGTACCTGAGCATTCCCCGAACCACCTTGCTCGATCTTGCGCATCCACTCGCATTGCCTCGTCGTATGACCCGCTGGGTTGTTCGGATTTGGCGTGTGAAACTTACACGGCTGGTCCAACATCGACTCGTAAGTATACCTCGGACGGTCTTTCCTTTCTTGCCATTGCTTCTTTTGCTCCGGTGTCCAAGTTTTCTTCCCATCGTTCCTTGGGGTCCATTGACCTCCAGTTTTCTGGCGCTGACTACCCCCTGCTCCGGGTTGATCTTGACTCACGGCCGCAACTTGGTGCGAACCGTACCGATGGTCCGGTCGATCATCTCTCCTTTTTCCTCTGTAATCATTTCTCCAGGATGATCCGGATCCATCCCTCTGATAGTACTCATCGCTTGACTCGTTCGATGCGAGCCTTGGTTGGGTCGGGTCACTCAATGCATACGAATCTGTGATCCGGGTCATCTCTGCCAACGTTGTCGGCATTTTCCGTTGCAACTTCATCCATAACTCGCTTCCATACCTGCACCCCTGTGCAAAACATGCTATGGCCTGTGATTCTATCACGCCCTCACACGAATTTCTCACGGTACACCACCGGGTCAAGAACTCCCGGTCCGTCTCATTGGGTCGCTGTTTGCATATAGCTAGGGTCTGTGGCCTATTTGGCCTTTGATACGTACTCGAAAAATTGCTGATGAACATCTCCTCGAAATCAATCCAGCAGTTGATGCTTCCTGGCGGCAAATTGTTCAACCACACCCTTGCCGGGCCTTCCAACATCTGGGGTACATATCGTACGGCCCATCTCAGGTTGTCTGTGGCAATTTTTACAGCAGTAGCATAGTTTATCAGCCAATCCTCTGGCTTGGTACTTCCGTCATAGGTCTTGGTCCCCCTGGGTAATTGAAAGTTCGGGACTGGTGGCTCTTTCATGATCCGGGGTCCAAAACATGCTGGACCCGGTGGACCCTGACATTCTATCTGTTCCGACCTATATAGTCGATCCAGCTTCAACCTTGCATCGTCCGGCATCAAATCCCTGCTTCCCAGTCTCGAACCTATCACATGATAGTCCGGTCTCGGATATCCCGCATTCGCCATCTCCGAATCACCGTCATTATACCGGTTTTGCTCGTGCGGTGCGCCTTTCTGTTGGATACCTCGGTCGGCACTATGCTCTTGCCTTGGCATGTTTCGCTGCTGCCCGGCATTGCTGTTGACAACGTTCCTCCGACCGGCATTGCCTTGGTCACGGTTACCTCGGCCAGCTTCGCCTTGGCTCACACTCCGTCGATCATCATTTTTCTGCGCTTCTTTTTCTTTCCCCGCCTGTGTCGGGTCATACGGGACAATCTGTTTGTTCCGTCTGGACGAGATTACCACCTCCTCTCTCCTTGGATCGCCATGAGGGGACGACGCAGCTCCAGCGGATTTCTCCGGGTTACCCATCGCCGAATGGACGATCTTGGAGGCTCCAGCTCTCTCCGGGTTCGCCCTGAGCAGTTCCTCGTTTTGCCTGTTCGCAATCCGAACCAGCTCGTTAACTCGGTTTTGCTGCCTTTGCCGGGCTTCACCTGTCAGCCCTTCTAACTCGAATGCTGCTGCAATCCGCCGCTCTGAGGTTCTTGGCCGGGGTACTATACCTCGGCAGCCCCACAGAAAGACAGTTCTCCGATTCCTCGATTTCGACATCACCTTCTATGTTCATCTCGCTCATGAGATTCCTCCCTTTAACTTTTACAGCATCAACTTTGTTCGCCTTTGCGTACTCACGCAGCGTCATGTTCAACGACCGTTGGGCCGTGGCTATTTTGTTTGTGCCCTCAAGTATTTTCTGCCGAGTTTCTTCCAGCTCGACCTGTGCGCGAGCCGGATCTACCGCTGGTACTACAGAGTTTGCCAAGCTATCTATTGCCTCTCTCAGCACGTTCTCCGGCCTCTCTAGTGGAGGACCCCTACCTTTCCTTGCTGCCTTGGGTGTCACCTCCGGATCTGGCGCCGGATCCTTGCTCGTAACCGCTCCCGGCGCTGTCATCATTACCTCTGCATGGTCCGGGGAACGAACGATACGTCCCCCGCGAGCCACAGTGAGGGGCGGTTCGCCTACTTCGACAACGTGGCGCGGATGAACCCCTGACACGTCCACCACGACGTAGACCTTGTGTGCGCCGAGCTTGAGGAAGACGCCGTTGCGCGGGAGAGGGCGCATGCCGAAGCAGCATGCGTTGTCGCTGACAAAGTCCCGCGCTTCAAAGCGCTGGACGAGCCAGGAGACGATGCGCTCTCCAGTGGTGATGAAGTTTCCCGTCCGGATCTTGACCCCTGCTAGCGCCGCTAGCCCCACGGTGGGCGCCAACTGTCGTGGTGGTGTCACGGCAGATGCCATGTATAGGCAGAAGGTGGGGACTAATATGCGCTAGGGGAATCCAAGGAGGGATAGCGAAGTGATTCTCCACACCAAAACTCGTATTGATTTTCTTCCAAGGTTACAAGTGCTCCTAGAGCTGTGTTGGCGAGAGGAGGAAGAAGAAGCTCTCTTACTCTCACCCACAGACCTCCCCACAAACCCTAGACCTTAACAGAATTGTCCAGAGAATAAAATCCCACCCCCTCTACTGAAGCCCTAGCCTCCCTTTTATAGGGGAGGCTCGGTTTCAACCTAGGGCATACGTGGAGGCATATTCCTAAGAATATGCCCCGTCCCAAAGTGGTAAACCGCCCGGGATGCTTTTGCCCCCTCGTCAGCTATGCTTTAGCTACGTGAGCCATGATGGCGCCCTCGTCAGCTGACACGAGCGTCGTGTCGGCCACGCCCCGGTGGTCCAGTCCTTGCTCGCTTCGCTCAGGCAATGCGTACCGGGGCTCCTTTTGACCAGCAAGATTCCTTCCTTCTCCTAGAAGGTTACTGCGACCCGGACGATGGTTCATCCGGCCACACCCCTTTTCCTGCATACAGGTTAGACATACGCTTCCGACTTACCGCTTAAGTCGGATTAGGGCTAATTAGGCGAACGCCCCCAGGTCTGGGTTACCCCGTGACTCGGCCTACCTTGAGGTGACCCGGCCAGTACTTGCTTTGATCTTGCCGGACCTCGGCTAACTCGGCCTTTCATACCACGGCGTGACCCTACCCGGGGGTATCCCCCCAACAAAGCGGTTATTGATGTTCTTGAACTCGGCTTGGGTCTCGCCAAATTGTTCATATTGTCACGTCTCAAGGGCTTGGCAACATTCACGAAACTCTTGTCGAACAATGAAGTGACTTGCGTGCGTCATGTACGGTCCATGTTCTTCTTCTTGAGGAGGTGGTTGGCTCGCCTCACCTTGCCTATCCATCATGCAAAACACACAACTATTGTATATGGAAGTGGAATATGGTGGTGTTAGCCTTGTATCTCACCTTGGGGATTCCACCAAACTAGAAACCACAAGTGAGAGCTATATGTGTGCAAACTGGAAATGCAAAGAAAACTCACACTAAAGGAAGAACTAATTCTCAAAATCTTGTTGGTGGTAGGTTAGGATTGTGGAATGCCAAAGAACCAACCAAAAGAAAAGGGATAGTCAAATGTGGGTAAAATCCAAACAAACAAAGGCGAAGGTCAACAACTCAAAAGGGTGACGGAAACCTACAACTAAATACACACACGTGGATATTGTTGGGATTGACACGACTATGAAAATGAGCAAACAAAATGTCCTAACAAAGACTAAGCTCGTTGTGGTGCCAATGCGAGGAGAGACCGTGGCTCGTTTGCAAAGAATAAAAATGAGCAATGGATTTGTACACTTGCCTTGGGCGCTCTTCTTTCTCTCTTGCTTACAAGCTTTGAGACTCTCTTTGGTAATGGTAGACTATTTTTCTTTTTCTTTTGCTTTGTATCTTTTTCTTTCTTTTCTATCTTTTTTTTGCTCTCCCTTGATGCTACCAAGTCATTCTTGCTATTGCTCTTGCACTCTCACTATCCAAGGACAAGTGCACAATGCTCAAGCAAACACAAGATGAGCCACTCTCGTGGGATGACACAAGTTATACCTTCGTTGATGATGATGAACTTGGCGCCGGTGGTGCGGGATGATGTTCATGGGCCGTGGTGTCGATGCGTGCGGGAGTTGTCGATGTGGAAGCTTATTGTTAGTTGACGACACGCACATAGGCACAAATAAACAAGAGGAAATTAGCCAATGAAATATTAGAGGCAAAACTGTCAAAATCAGGCGTCAGGCCAGAGACTCCGAGGTTTCAGGCTGGAAACTCCGGTGCAGGCCGGAGACTCCGGTGTTGGTAGGCCGGAAACTCTAGTGTGCAGGCCGGAGACTCCGGTCTGGAGTCAGATCGCAAACTTCTTGTGTTCTTGAGCGGAAATCTACGCCTTGGGGCCTCAAATCCGTGAAAAAATGGCCAAATTGGGCTGGGAAAACGCAGGATAAAGCTGGACCAACTCCTAAGACAAGGTTTGGTCGGATCAAAACCACAAATAACACTACGAATCAAGAGATCGATCCAAAGGAAAATATGGGATGTTTTTTGGGGATTATCAAATTTTGGGTGGATAGAAGAAAAATTTGTGGGGGAAATCGTGAGCAACAAAGCTCTTGATACCAGTATTATGAGGGCAAACCTCTAGGGTGGCCCGATCTTTCACGAATCCCACTCAAATCAAGGGTGGAGTGCGGGGGAAGGAGGCGAGGATGAACACGACAAACTCACACACAAGGAACATGATGAACACACACACACAAAACCACGATACACACCAATAGCTCACGCCGAGGTGACCGGTCCGATGCAATCGCTAGGATCGGCGTCGGGCGGAGGACTCTCTCTCGAACCGGCACGACGAGATAGGAGACTCGATGAGATCTTGACGACTAGGCAAAGGGACTCCGATGCCTAGGCCTTGTACACCGCGGAGGCACGATGCAAACTCCAACGAGGTTTGGGGATATTGGTGCTCCTTAGTCAAGGAGCATGAGGCAAGAATTAGATAGATCAACAAGGGGTTTCCACTAATTGCAATAGCATGCCTTGGGTTTACAATAGAGGTGGGGGGCCATATATAGGCCAGCCACACAGTCAGGGGTACTTTAGGAATAAAAGACAAGTTCTGGGCGGACTAAGGGGTACATGGGCCGAAGGCCCAAAGTCCTTTTACATGCCTAGAGACGGTCGGTCCGGAGACTCCGGTGTGGTGGACCGGAGACTCCGGTCTGGACCGGAGATTCCGGCCGGTCACCGGACCAGCCTCCGGAGGGGCAGACAGATTATCCTCGAGCTCGATTCTGGGGGAAGACCGGAGGAGGGGCCGGAGACTCCGGTGTCTTCAGGCCAGATACTTTGGTGGACTGGAGACTCCGGTGTGTGCAGACCGGAGACTCCGGTCTGAGCGGCTCTAGTGGCTTCTACTTCACGATCTGCTCCTTGTTCTCCATCCTTGGGTGCTTGGTGATGTGTTGGTGCTTCGTACCTGATGATGCATAGAGTAGGTGCATGAAGTAGCACACCATCCAAGGACGTATCAAATTGGCACGAGGAGAGGAGCGAGTTCACCTTAGCTTGTAGGAGTTTGGCTCGAGCACCAGTCATGGGTCCACTTGGGGGACGTGTTGGTGTAGATGTAGGAGCGTCTGTAGGACGGGCTGCATCATATTGCAAACCGACTCGGCCAGGAGTAAACTACAGGGACTCTTTGGTAGATTGGATCTGCTAGAGGCGACGGAAGAACAAGGTGATGAGCATGACTCGAAAGAAGAAAATGATGAAAGAAAACTAGATCTAGACTAATTGATGAAAACGACCAGCACCTATTACTTGTCTACGATGGAATCTAGGCTATGGCGAATCTTTTTATGGGCTATTTTCTGTATAGGACGAAAAACACTCTCTAATCTATGGATGGATTGTGGATTGCTTACCGAGGCAACGAGGAAATCTGATACCAAGATGATATGGGGTGGCCCGATCTTCTCAGCAAGCTCTTGTCGATGATATGGTGGATGATAGATAACTAGTGCGTAGCTATGACCTCTCCCGCTCGATCCCTGATGCCAATGCAATAGCTCTCGAACCTTGTAGGATATTCACAACACCACACTCTTGCGCACGCAGCCGTGACCACGAACGGTAGTATGAAATCTACTAATTCCCAATGGAACAACAGATCACACTCAATTATAGTTGTAGAATTCGAACACAGGGTAATTCGAGAGGTTCTATGAAAGAAACAACTCCAAAATATTTTAACGTGGTCTAAAAACCCTAACTACGGTGCCCCCATCTATTTATGGATCCAAGGGGCGGCGGCCTATGGGGAAACCCGAGTTGGTTCCACCCAACCTGGATACAAATCGGCCACAAAGTGGCTTGGCCAAACTGGCTCTGCCGTAGTAGAGTTCTAGTCGGTTTTCCTGCCGTGGCAGAGAAATGAGGCTTTTCTCTGCCGCGGCAGAGAACTCCCTCCTCTTGGTGATCTTTGTCCTGGACAGTTCCTTGCGCTTCCTCCCTCTCCTCCCTCGCGCATTCTTCATTGATCAACACGTCTGGTTCCATTAGCTCCTCGCTCCGTGCTACGCCTTCTTCTCCTAAGTACCTGATCCTGCAATAATTCAAAGACTTAGGTAGTATAAAATTCTCATGAATTAAAACACCAGGTTCATTAAGAAACAAGTTCACCTATTGTTCTAATAACTTATCACGAGCTCTTGTGATTGGTCTAATCCTTATTTCATTGGATTCATCCTTCTTTGCAATTCGAACATCTTCATTAGCAATTGGGGTAGGTGTAACTATAGGGATGTTCTAATCACCTAAAGCCCGGAGTCTCCGGCCCTATACATGTTTTTGACCAGTTTTGCCTCCTCTCCGTTTTGGCTAATTTCCCTTTGTTGTTTGTGTTTCGTGTGTGTATCACGGAACCTGAATATCCTCCTGCACCACCAACTGGAAGTACATCATCACCAACTAAGGTATAACTTGCGTCACCTTATTAACCCATATCTTCCTTTGTGTGTACCTATCCCACTTAGAGTGGATCATCTTATGTTTTCTTGAGCATTGTGCACTTGTCCTTGGATAGTGAGAGTGTAAGAGCAAAAGTAAGAGTGGCTTGGCTGCATCGAGGGAGAGAAAAAAAAGAGAGAAAAAGAAACAAAAGAAAAAGATAAAAAGAAAAGATACAAAGAAAAGGAAAAATAGTCTCTAATAGCATAAGAGAGTCTCAAGCTTGTAAGCAAGAGAAATAAGAGCACCCAATGCAAGTGCACACATCCCTTCCTCATTTTTCTCTTTGAAAATGGGCCACCGTGTCTCCTTGCATTGGCATGACAACCGAACATAGTCTTTGTTAGGACATTTTGTGCTCATTTTCATAGTCGTGCTAATACCAATAATATCCACGTGTGTGTATATTCGTAGGTTCCTGTCACCCTTTTGAGTTGACATTTTTTCCTTTGACTTGAGTTTTGTTGGATTTTACCCACGGTTGACTATCCTTTTCATTTGGTTGTTTCTTTAACATTCCACCATCCTAACTTTCCACCAAAAGCTTTTGAGAGTTTTTAGTTCTTTCTTTAGTGTGATATTTCACTTTGCAAGTGTATAGTTCTCACATGTGGCTTCTAGTTTGATTCACTCCTAAAGATCAGGTAAAAGGATAACCTTCACCAGATATTACCTACCATTTATAGTCATTGTTTTTTTGCATCATGGATGTGCACGGTGTGGCGAGCCAACCACTTACCGAAGAAGAAGATGAAGAAGGACCGTACATGACGCAAGCAAAGCACTTCATCATTAGACAATAATTCCGTAAACGCTGCACCACCCTTGAGCCAAGATAAGATGAACTATTCGGAGAGACTCAAGCCGAGTTCAAGAGCACCTACAAATGCTTCGATGGCCTCAAAAGGAAAATGCATGCCATGCAACACAACTTCGGGTATCAAAATGAAGCTCTGAACATGCTGTCGCAGAGACAAACGACACACTTCAATGCTTCAGCAATGGAGTGAAAAGCAACACAAGGTCGCATTCGCGGGCACCAACCTCTTGAAGGCACCATTCGAGTGCGTCAAGCTCGTCATGCCATCATCCTTCTCTTCGACAAGATCTTCATGCAAGTGCTCCAAGATGCAATGAAGCCCCCGTGCTTGAACCCATGAGCTCTTCACAATATGTACCTTCTCCACGGCAGGCTGCAATGTCAAGCTATGATTGTAATTTCTCCTCAAGACCACAAGAAAGGCGAGAGGAACATCGTCATCACGCAAGAGCACTAGTGATCCAACAAGAGAAACCACGTGAAGAACCTCAAGTGGAACCTCTAGTTCATCGTACACACCCTCAAGACATTCACTCAACAACAAACTATGACTCCAATTTGGAAGAATAAGCTCGTCGTCGACGTGAAGCTCTTTAAGACCCTCCTCGTCATCATCGGCATCATGAACGACAACACTGACACCATGGTAACCATGACAAGCCTCCTCCACCACATCAAGACATGGAGCATCGAATCATGTGGAGCGACGCCAACCACGTAAACAGGATCGAGACCATGACCTTCACTAAGAGGCCCATGTGCCTAATCCATGTCAACAACCGAGGAATGAGCCTCTCCCTCACCATCAACCATGGAAAGAGGCTCCACATACTCAACACCCACTTGAGGCCCAAGCGCCTCAACCTCGTCAACTACCACACCAAGAGCAAGAGCAAGCTCCCCAACAATGTCGCGAGAACCAAGTTCCACCTCCCCCAAATGCGGCACCACATGGCGCCCCACGTCTTGCTTCATCTTGGGACAATAGTAATGTGTGGACACCATGTCCAATGTCTTGTCATGGCCAAAGTGACCGATAAGGCCTCCACCATGAGGCTCTTGGATAAGAAAGTTTTAGAGAGATGACTTCGGAATGTGATATGGGCACGAAGGCGGAGGTGAAGCCTAATTTTAGGACTCCACCAAGCTAGGTGATGCGGGCGCATCCCATTGATTATTGGCACGCCATGACAACCTATGATATGTAATGATAAGTGTAAGGTTGTGTCAAATATTGTTGCTATGTTATTGAGGCCGAGTCCAGGTTAGGTTCGAGTCCGTTTGTGTGTTCTGTTTGGGTCTATCCAACCGACTAGTTGCAGGCCTCCTATATAAAGGAGCCAGACGCCTAGGATTTAAGGGAGTTCAGTTGTTTAGTCTAAAAACTATATTGTGCTCCACCGTGTATCATCCCTCCAAGGATGGTGATACAGTTTATCATACATTGCTGCGGAGGTTCTTGTGTTCATCAAGGATTGTCGTGCTCAAGTTTGAGGCGTGGTGATCTTCATCACGTTACTTGCTGGACTAGTTCCTCTTCTTCAGGTGACGTTCATCGCGTTATTGGAAGATTACCATCCAGGTTGACTCACTGTGAAAGATCGGGAAAAACTCCTAGGATCATCGGCTTGATCCTTATCATGTGGTATCAGAGCTCTCGTTGATCACAACATGTTATTGGATCATATGCGGACTGTTTTTCTACGAGCAGTTTACAAATTGGTTGTGGAGAAGAGATTGGTATTCAGATCGAGAGTATCTGGTGGCGCGTTGCAGTCACGGCGAGATTTTTCGTTCCGTGGCCGTGTGGTGGTGATCGATCGGAATTGCCAAAGTCCAGGCCTCCAGATCCGGTCGTGGCTAGAGTCCTGTGGATCTATCGCTTGTTCTTGTTCCAGATCTGATCGTGGGCAGCTTAAAAAAACAAGAGTCCTGATTGCTCTCAAGTTGAGATCGATCAGAGTATGTGTGGAGGATCCTTTGCGTGCCCTCAGGTTGAGATCGATCAGATTTTTCCTGACCACGTACCCATGGTTAAGAAAAAAAAAGTCCAAGCGGCAAAGGAAAGAGCTTCCGTTGAAAAAAAAATCACGGATAGGTTTGTTTGGTAGGTGCGCTTGGAATACAAATAGAATACGCGTTGATGTTTGGCGTAGACCTGATCGGATTGATGTGATTACCGTGCGGTCGCTGATTTCGAGGACAAGCAAAGGAAAGTGAAGTTTAAGAAAGAAAAAAATTGATCGAGAGCGGTTCGTCGCACGACCACAGACATGTCTGTACCTGTACGTGCGTTCCATGGCGTGAAGGAAAAACAGATCACTGCCACGCATGCTACCGTGACTCATTTTCTGCTCCGTTTTGAGCTGCTTTGGACTGTTTTTCTCTGTCTAGGGAGTTGTCACGCGACATATTACTCTGAAAGCCAATCGTGTACTTTTACAGATCGGATCAACTCCAGATTTTTTTTGGTGTAGTGCAGTTTTGTTCCAAGTTTTCTAAAACAGTGCACGGATATCAACAAACAGTCTACAGAGAAAGTTTTTGCCTACGTGTATGGATTCTTTTTCAGGAGATACTTTGGGCTTGAGGTGTACACGTGGCCAAAAGTCTAGTGATGTTTTCAATGACTATCTCAATCTCCTGAATGGAGTAGCACGTGATACATCCGAGCTTAGTTGGTGCCTACATAGACTTGTGACAGTTGAGGAGTACCAAGATTGGGAAAGGAACATGGAACAGGGTTTCCATCGATGTCGCAAATATAATGGCAAGTTTAGTGGTTATGATGGGTATGTTCTTGCTCACCAGCGTGTGGACAAGGAGTTAGACAGTTGGTGGTCCGAGGCGGTTGACATAGATGGTTTTTCTCATACTTGGGAGGACTACAAAAGTTTTCTCCATAATGGTTACATATTATCATATATGGAGGAAATCCAGCAGCCGCCCAAGGTTGTGAATGGGATAGTGGATGTTGGCAAGAGTATAGCTCTTATACAGAAGGTAGCTGCGGCTGTGACTACTCATGAGAAGTTGACAGTTGTTCCATTGTAGAAAATTAGCAAGGTGGAAGCCATGATTTCTGAAGCGTTAGCGGTTGATGTTATTCAGGCTAATGTTGTTAAGGATATCATGGAGGATGTTGTACCATTGAGTGGGCTGAATTTGCAACTCAACAAGGTACAAGGCGATTCTTGCATGACAGTTGACAAGGGCCAATGTTGGAATTTATTTCAGGCGCAGTGTATGATCAAAGGCAAAGCATGCAAGTTGATTGTTGATGGAGGAAGCTGTAATAATGGCATTAGCAAGACAATGGTGGCAGCGTTGGGGTTATCCACATGGTGTATTCCTAAACCTAAGCATCTAAAGTGGTTAAATAGATGCGGTATGGTCAAGGTAACTCATAAGGTGTGTGTGCTATTTACAGTTGGTGATTATGTTGATGAGATTATTATAAGGTGCAGGATGGACAACATCGCACATAATCTCATCAACATAATCACAAATTGTAAATTATTATCTGGGCAAATATTATTATCTGGTCAAGGTAACTCATAAGGTGCATGTGCTATTTACAAGGTAATTATTATCTGGGCTAGCTAAGGTGCAGGATGGAGAGCATTATGCATAATGCGACAATGTTGATATTGCTTCAGCTATGTCTATAGATGACAAGCCAGTGGAACTTGTTAGTGACAAGCCTGTTCAAGTGCATCCTCTTATTGCTAAGAGGAAGGATGTTGCAGCATGTGTTCAGAATGTTGTTTGTGCTGACACAGGTGTTCAAACCGATGATAGTTGTGCTCCTGATGTTCCGGTGCATGTGGTGCAGCGGGGGTAACAAGAGCAGTTTTGTTAGCACACCTGTGAGGCGTTTTGTTGGGACAGTTGTGCGGATGCATAGGGGCAAGGATGGAAATTGATGAGGACATCTCCACCATTCTTCCATTATTCAATGAAGATAATGATACAAAGATTCAAGACACTAATGAAATCAGAATTGGACCTATTACAAGAGCTAGAGCCAAGTTGTTAAAGCAACAGGTGAATTCCTTCTTAGTTGGTTCTGACATATTGTCTAATAAGAATTTTATTGTTATGGGGTAACCCCGTGGGTGTCCCGATCTTCACGGATCTCGTGGTCAAATCGATGGGAAAGCGAGGGGAAAGGGAGAAGGTAGCAGAAGCGGACGCACACCTCGCGAAGAACAAGATGAACACATGCAAAACTCACATGATACAAGGCCGATTGCTCTCGCCGGTGGTCACCGGTCCGATAGAATCCACGCAAGGAAAGATCGGTCAACGTGCTCCCTCGATCCCACGCGGAGAGGGAAGAACACCTTGGAGAGGGTCTTGACGTCTTGGCAAAGGGACACCGATGCCAAGGCCTTGTACAACGAGGGAGGCACGATACAAACTCCAACGAGGTGGTGAAGATAGTCGATCCCCTTTGGTAGAAGGGGATGAGGAAAAACTAGAGATTCCACAAAGGGGTTTGTCTTTAGTCTATCATCTATGCCTAGCGTTACATGAGGGGGTGGGGGCACTATATATAGGCCATCCACTAGTTCAAGGGTACTTTAGGAATAAAAGGGGAATGTCTGGGCGGACTAAGGGGTACATGGGCCAAAGGCCCAGCTAGCGGCGCGTAGGCCCATACACTCAGGCCGGAGACTCCAGTCTAGGCCGGAGATTCCGGTCGGTCTCTGGTCCATCTCTGGAGGGGCCTTCTGGCTGTCCTCGGGCTCGATCTGGGGGTCGGTCCGGAGATGGGCCGGAGACTCCGGTGTGGCCGAAGACTCCGGTGTGCGCATGCCGCAGACTCCGGTGCTGCAACTGCAGCGTCTTCCGTCTTCTCTTCCAAGCCTCCGTCTTGTCAGGCTTGGTGCTCCACGCTTCCTCCCATGGCTCCATACTTGTTGGTGTGAACCTATAATGGATATGGGATGGACTATGAAGTAGTATACCATTCAAGAGGGTAGGAAGTGAGTTCGCATAGAGGAATAGATTCACCTTTGGAGTCCATGACAAATTGGCATAAGTTGGAGACCATGACGTGGTAACGATCGACGGTCGGGCTACATCATCTCCCTCCCTTCAAAAACTGTCGTCCTCAACTCTGCATGCTCATCACAAAGTGGAAGATGTCGAGAGACATTCTTGATCCTGGAGTTCACCATATAGTCGTCCTTGGGAAGATTGAATTGACAACACTTCAGTGTTCCTTCACCTTCTACGAAGCCTACAAAGCTCAGCACAAAAGCGAAACAACACTCAAAGTGTAGCCAATTCATAAAGATTATAGCATGAGTCCTCAAGTAGAGTGAAGTCACCTTAGGATGTAGATGATATGGTGTGGCCCGATCTTCTCAGCAAGCTCTTGTCGATGGTGATGGTGGATGATAGATAACTAGTGCGTAGCTATGATCTCTCCCGCTCGAACCCTGATGCCAATGCATCAGCTCTCGAACCTTGTAGGATATTCACAACACCACACTCTTGCGCACACAGCCATGACCACAGACGGTAGTGTGCAATCTACTAATTCCCAATGGAACAATAGATCACACTCAATTATAGTTGTAGAATTCGAACATAGGGTAATTCCAGAGGTTCTATGAAATAAACAACTCCAAAATATTTTAACGTGGTCTAAACCCTAAAAACCATGATTTATATGCCTATATAAAGGCTGATGGACATCCAACATAGAGTTGGGGTCAAAACAAAACATATCTCTAACTTTCCTAACTTAAAAGGACTCTATTTGTAAACTGACAGAAAACATCAGTCGACTTGTTTTGGTTGTTGCGCACAGGTTGCTAACAAACTGGGAGACATGCAAGTACCCGTTGGTTGGATCTCGGAATTATCTTTCCAACAAGTACATATTTGCTTAATTCTGAGTTGGTATGTGGAAACCACGTCCGTTTCAATTTAAGAACTTCTGTCTGTCTGAATTGAACCTTACTTCTTGGTCGCCTTCTAACTCTCGGTCGCCTTCGTTTTGATGATCTTCTCTTGCGCCTTCCTCCCGCTCCTCCCTCGCGCATCCTCGGGTGATCATCATGCCGGGCTCCTCTTGTAGCCCTTCTCCTCCTCGTGCCATGCTTGTTTCTCCAACGAACCTGATCATACATAAATGCATAGACTTAGGTAGTATAAAGTTCTTATAAATGAAAGCATCATGGTCAACTAGGAATGAATTCACCTCATAGTCATTATTGATTTGAATCAATATTTCCATCCAGTTCAAGCAGTCTGAATCATCATAATCCCTGTATATATCATCATCAGTAGAGATGGCTCGTTGAAGGGCAGCCATAGGTAACTCTCAACGGTTCGTCTTGTCAACTCTTTGTCCATAGAGGTTGACGTGTATATTATTGTACCTTCACACAACAAAGACCAAGAAACATATGTTCGTGTGTGATAGAGGAGCATGTCATTTGTGGCATGTCCATTCTTCTTCACAACACTGTTAGCACAACTCAAGTATAGCAAACCAGATGCATATGCAAGGTCAAAGTGCATGGAAATCGTTTGAACATCATCCAAATGTGGGAACTCAAAAACTCCATATAACATCATAGTGTGGCACTTAAAGCAATTGACTAACATATTGATAAACATCTTTGATGCAAATCTAGGAGATTTCGGCAAAAACACATGAGGAAAGATATCCAAAACAACATCATTATGTGTGCAAACCAACCATTGGAAAGAACAATTGTTCAATATGTTGGATGCCATACACATATCATCAAAAGCCAAAATCATGGGGGTATGTGTATCGCAAGCGGAAGCAAAAACAACATGTTTGGAAACAAACCATATGAAAGAGCAAGTGGTCCTTATGTTTGTTACAACAATAATACGAGAGACGCGTAAGCTCTCATGACAATACGTGCTCATAATGGCATTATGGTTGCACACAAAACATCAGAGAGAGTAATTGTTCAACAATTTTGTGGCAACACACAAATCATCAATATCCAATAGCAACGAGACATGATTGTCACAAGGTGAAAGAATACCATCAACATGCTTGCAATCAAACCATAGGAAAGAGCAATTTGCCAACATGAAAGATGCAAAGCATGCAAAAGGTATCAGAGTTGGGTTCGATCTTGAACTCACTTGGGGGATGCTCTCTTTAGCTCTTTTTGTCAACTCGTGCTCAACCGAGGTTGACATTCTTGTGCGGGTACCTACACACATCATACACAAAAGGAAGAATGTGTGTGCATGGTAGAGAAACACATCATCCATCATGACGTATCTCTTCTTGTGCACATCACCATGAGTGCTAATCAAGTATGAAATAAATGCATGGTGAGTATGTAAGTGGGGAACGTGCTTATCATGGCAATCATCAAAATCTCCAACATTTGAGAAAGCTATGGGGGCCATCTCAATATAAACCATATGAGAATTATTGTTGCAAGCAAAAAAAGTGAAAGAGCAATTATTCATCTTATTGCAAGCAACGGGAGAAATTGTAAAACATTCATGACAAAGCATGGTTCGAGGGGTACCATTGGTAACATCATTGCAAGCAAAACATTGGAAAGAGCAATGGTTCAACAAAGTGCAAGCCATGATATCATCAACGTAACGTTTAGATCATATCATGTCTATGGCAATATCATGGCAATAAAGGGAATCCACATAGTCATCATGATGCATAGCAAGATTAACACATGGGAATAAGACTGGAACATATGTCATGTCACAAGTATCATCCATAGCATGCAAGTCATCAAAAATCATCATGTCCACTAGTGGGATCATGGCATCATCAACACCCATATTGTTACCTTGTTCATACCTCTCATATGAAGTGGGTGTTGTGGTAGCATTGGCCTCCATGTGGGCGACTTCTTCATCCAATATGGGGATGGTGTCAACTTCATCCACCATGTTCATCTTCTTGGTTGGAGGCATCATCATCTCCATGCTTAGCGCGTCTTGATCCATGGAACCTAGCACATCATGAGATAACACACTAGAGGTAGAGGGTAAGTTGTTAGAAATCCAAGTGGTCTCACATGACCTATCAACTACCACTCTCAACTCACTCAGTGTATCACAATGCCCTCCAAATGGAATCACTCAATCTCACGTATGGTGGAGTCACTCATCTCACTCTTGTTTTCACTCAAGTGGGCTAAGTGGATCTCATACTCACATGTGGTGGTACCACATCATCACTCAAGCATGTAGGGATAGGCTCGATTCTCTCAATGCCATGCGCCTCCTTTGGTGAAGGGAAAGTCCCATGCTCACCAATCTTGACCTTGTCATCGCCATCTTGCACCTTGGCTTGTGTAGTCCTCTTGACGTACTCGTCCAATTGGCGAAGTAGACGTCTTCGTCTTCCTCATCCATGAAGGTGCATGCATCATCTAGGATGTCAAGTTTGGGCACTGAAGCTTGATGGCGTGGAGGCGAGCTTGCTCTTGGTGCCATTTTGGTGGTGGCACGAGTAGTTGAAAGTGCCCTTTGATGGTGTCGATGAAGGTCATTGGCGTGCCTTGCCAAAGGTTGATGTCGATGGCGCACTTGGTCATCCACGTGACGCTCACGACGATGCTCCTTGTCCTTGGCACTCTTCTTGGTGAGGCGTTGTAATGAGCGCAAATCATCATTTGTCTTGGCCATCATGCTCATGGTTTTGGCGAAGTTGTTGTCCATGTCGCGCTTGAAGTTGTCCATTTGATGGTGGACCTTGTTGCTCTTGAGGTGGGGGCTCCGTCTTGGTCGACGCGACTTGAGGAGCTTGTCGTTGTCATTCTTGAAGTCGTCCATGCTTGGGCAGTTATTGTTGTTGTAGAACTCCATATCACCCAAGCATGTGGAGCCATTGTTGGTGTAGTGCTCCATCATGTCATCCATGCTTGTGGAGGCATATGCATGGTGGCTCATCGTGGATTCTTCATAGAAATCATCCTCAGTTCCGGAGTCCCTATACATGTTTCACAAGACCAAGTGGTGTATATGGAAGTGGTAGGGGGTTAGGGATGCAACGCCAAACCTTACTTTACCTTGGAAGATAGTATCGTGCAAGTGGCAACACTTGAGAGCAATCAAAACCAAGCAAAGTGAAGTTCACACGGAATACCAAAACCAACTAACCACTAAAAAATACACACACACAAAGCTTATGGTGGATAGGTATGGAAGGTGGCGTGTCCAAGAACAATCCGAAATCAAGATATTGTAATGGCATGTAAAGAACCATGATGATCACAAAGCAAAACTGTGATGGGGTAAACCCGTGGGTGGCCCGATCTTCACGGATCTCGTGGTCAAATAGATTGGAAAGCAATGGAAAGGGAGAAGGTAGCGGAAGCAGATGCATACCTCGCGAAGAACACGATGAACACATGCAAAACTCACACGATACAAGGCCGATTGCTCCCGCCGGTGGCCACCGGTCCAATAGAATCCTCACAAGGAAAGATCGGTCAACGTGCACCCTCAATCCCAAGCGGAGGGGGAAGAACACCTTGGAGAGGGTCTTGACGTCTTGGCCAAGGGACACCGATGCCAAGGCCTTATACAACGAGGGAGGCGCGATGCAAACTCCAACGAGGTGGTGACGATAGTCGATCCCCTTTGGTAGAAGGGGATGAGGAAAAACTAGAGATTCCACAAAGGGGGTTTTCTTTAGTCTATCATCTATGCCTAAGGGATACATGAGGGGTGGGGGCTCTATTTATAGGCCAGCCACTAGTTCAAGGGTACTTTAGGAATAAAAGGGGAAAGTCTGGGCAGACTAAGGGGTACATGGGCCAAAGGCCCAGCTGGCGGCACGCAGGCCCATACGCTCAGGCTAGAGACTCCGGTGTGGGGGTCCAGAGACTCCGGTCTGGGCCGAAGATTCCGGTCGGTCTCCGGTCCGTCTCTAGAGGGGCCTTCTGTCTGTTCTTGAGATCGATCAGGAGATGGGCCGGAGACTCTGAGGTATGCAGGCCGGAGACTCCGGTGTCTTTAGGCCGGAGACTCCGTTGTGCATAGGCCAGAGACTCCGATGCTCCAGCTGCTGCTTCTTCCGTCTTCTCTTCCAACACTCCGTCTTGCCGGGCTTGGTGCTCTAGGCTTCCTCCCATGCCTCTGTACTTTTTGGTGTGAACCTATAATGGATATGGGATGGAGTATGAAGTAGTATACCATTCAAGAGGGTAGGAAGTGGGTTCGCATAGAGGAACAGATTCACTTTTGGAGTCCATGACGACTTGGCATAAGTTGGAGACCATGATGTGGTAACGATCAACGGTCGGGCTACATCATTTATACTACCTAAATCTTTGCATATATGTTTGATCAGGTATGAGGAAGGCCAAGGATCCGGGGAGGAAGTAATCAAGATGTAGTAGAGGAAAGAAGAAGAGGACCTCTGCCACGGCAGGATTTTGGTCGGTTCCCTGCCGTGGCAGGAGGTTGGCACCAAGGGAGGAGATGGAGGCGTGCACTAGAGGGAGATCCAGAAGGGAACGGGTTGCACCTAGCTGGTGCACCCACGCGTGTGGCATGTGTGCCACTTGGTCGAGCCCTATGGGGCCGGTCTGTATCCGACTCGGACCCCTTGGGTCGAGTCTTAGATGTGTGCGGTTGGGACTCCCATATAGCCAGCCACCACCCCTCTTTTATTTTTCAGACTTGTTTTAGACTAAGAACCCTACATCGGATTGCTGTAAGCATCTCTCTTGAATCCTCCGATATTATGATTGTGTTTCGCTAGACAATATCAAATTGGCTCTAATTAAGTGTTATCTATCGTTCCACTGGGAGTTGGTAGATTGCAAACCGTTCGTGATCCAGGATCACGTGCCCAAGTGTGTGGTGTTGGGAACTACCATAGGGCCAAAGATTTGTTGCATTGGCAATAGGGGAGCAGCGGAGAGGTAGTTCGTCAGCATCTCACAAGTTATCTCCATCACCATCGCCATCATCAACACAGCTCACTAAGAAGATCGGGCCACCCCTTATCATCTTGGTATTAGTTTTGTAGTGTTTACTCGGTGAGCAATTCGTAATCCACCCATAGACTAGATTCATTTTTATTCCTATACCAGAAAAAGCCCCACAAAAAGAGTCGTAGTTCTGCCTGAGATATAGATCGCCTTGGTATTCTAGTTCTTGTGCTGGTCGTGTTCTTCATTTGTGTCCCTTTTTCCTTGTTTTGAGTAGTACTTGTGTAGGTCTCCAATCCGAGTTCCTGTCATACGTGTCAGTTTGGTCGGAGTATAGCTTGGTTTGGTCTGTAGATTGCCGAGTGCGCTTGCCCCTATACCTGCCGCGCGCCGCCCAGCATCCTATCGCACGCGTCCCAAGCTCTGCCGTGCCGCCGCCGCAGCAGCATATCACTGCAGTTTTCACTGCCGCGCCTCTGCCTCGCCCCTGCCGTGACGCGTTTTCTCTGCTGCACCCTACCGCGCCTCTGCCGTGCCACGTTTTTGGTCCGTTCTTTTCTGCCGCGACATAACTCTGCCGCTAAGTCCTGCCGCGTCACAGTTTTCGCAGCTTTTCTGCCATGGGCTATTTGTGTTAGTGTTTTGTTTTGTCTTTTTGCGTCCACATAGCGTACCTTGTTGAGCCATAGTTAGCCTTTCTTCGTGTCTAGAACTATCCTACGAGACTAGCTGTTTCTTTGCTCTACGGGCTACTCACTAGGTTGTTGGTGCTCTGTGTTGTTGCTGCCGTGCGTCCGTTTACTCACGTGTTTGTGGCCTGCAAGAAAATAGTCCAAAAAAACAAGAAAAAGAAAAGCAAAAAAAATATAGAAAAGAGATATAAAAAAAGAGAGCGGAAGAGAAACCACAAGAAAGAAAAGTTTACTATCAGGCTTGAGTTTTACTATCTAGTGCACATCCTGGCAGTCTTTATCTTTTTGGTTTGCACCTGTAGATTTAGAAATCTTGTGCATGTATACACTGAGCATTTTGCTAGCGTCTCTCCTTGTGCAATGCAACACGAGCGTTACTCCGACATACATATTTTTGAGCTCTTGTTTATAGTTGCCTTTCCCCATTTATCTCCACTGTGTGTGTTTCCGTGGGTCTTGTGTCATACGTCCAGCACTAGGACTTGGTACTTTAGCATGTAGGTATCCTCACCTAGAGCCCCACCATATACCATGGTTATTGTGTGATAGTTTTCCCCTTGGTATTCGCATCATCACATACGTGCACGTGTTTCTGATCATCTATTGGTAAGCATTGCTAATTCACTTTGGAATAGTAAGATTTCCTTTCTTTGAGTTGCATAGTGACTCTGAGCTCCACCATACACAGATTTTGTTTTGTGCACTAACACACTAATCATGTCTGCTGGTGATGAGTTTGATGTGATGCAGAAAAATGACGCTAATACTCCAGCTTTGTGGAGTGACTTTGAAGGATTACGTGACCACTTGCAGGGTACGATTCAGCTGACAGCCGACGCCCTTGATGGAGAAGTTCAGGCAGTACAAACCAAGCTGCAAGAACATATACAATAGTCAACACCATTCAAATACAAGTGACTGCTCTTTAGACTTCGATTGATACCTTGACTCAATCCATGGAGGCAATTCGCGTGTTGTTGCGGCGTAATGAAGGACAACACCATGAGCAGCAGTTTGATGATGCTAGTATTGGTGATAATGGAGAGAACGCAAACCCATTTGCGTTTGGTCGCGGTGCTTATGCTCGGGGGTACCGTGGCCATGGGAGCGACCCTCCTACGGCTCAGCATGTTCCATTGTTTCCGGCTGCAGGGGCTGCGCCACACCCTAATGAGGGACCAGCCAGGCCAAAATTTTCGATTCCCCGGTTCCATGGCAATGATGTTGAAGAATACCTCAACTGGGAGCTGAAATTAGAAAAGCTATGGCGTTTGCACGAGTACACTAAGGATAAGAAAGTGAAGTTGGCATCTTCTGAGTGTGAGGGCCTCGCGTTGATATGGTGGGATCATGTTTGCACTTCCCGTGTTGAGGACAGATCTCCTCCTATTGCTACTTGCCATGGTATGAAGGAAGAGATGCCGCATCATTTTGTTCCAGCCAATTATATTCGTTCCCTATATGATAATCTGACAAATTTGAAGCAAGGTCTAAAGATAGTGGATGAATATTTCTATGAGATGGAGATGATAATGCAACATGCTAAACTTCTAGAGCCAGTAGACCAAACAATGCAGCGTTTCCTTGCTAGATTATCTTTCCAGATTTGACGCATTGTTCGGAATCACCCTTATGTAGATATGTCTAAGATCTTACATAAGTCTAGAGAGGCTGAAGCCACTGTGGCCGAGGAGGCCAGATTTGCAGCACGTGCCCCATCGGCTAGGGGACGTTTTCCATCACGTTCCCCCTCTATTGGTCAGAATTCTGGTGGTGTTCGTGAGGCTAGTTCTGTTGGCGATCGTGTGAGTACCCCGGCGAAACCTGCTGCATCCAACAACAAGCCTACGCCAGCTATGAGTGGTTCAGGTTCCACTACTTCGACAGCCATGAATCGGGATATGAGCTGTCACACATGTGGTGGCAAAGGACACTTCAAGCGTGATTTCCCCAATAAGAAGACTATGATCGTTGATGCGTCTGGTGGATACGACACTAGGGATGATGCTGATCCGTTTGATGAGGAGCATGATGAGGTTATTGAGGATGTTTACTATTGTGATGCTTCCCCAAATCCTGTGTTTGTGTGTTCTCTGAGAGTCTTGCAAGTTAGCCCAAGTCTAGTTGATCAAAGATGCAATTTATTTCAAACACGGGCTGATGTGAGTGAAGGTAGAGCATGCAGAGTCATTATTGATGGTGGCAGCTGCGGAAATTTGGCTAGTAAAGAGCTTTGTACCAAGATGAAATTTAAGTACTATCCACACCCATCCCATATTTTATTCAATGGTTGAGTGATGCTGGTGAGATGAAAGTTAATCATATGGTATGCATGGAGTTTCAGATTGTGGCCTACAAAGATGTGGTCGAATGTGACGTAGTTCCTATGATAGTTTGCCATCTTTTGTTGGGCCATCCATGGCAATATGATCGTGATGTTCATCACAATGAGAAAGCCAATACATATCAGTTTAATTGGCAAGGCACGGCTGTGATTCTATGACCCATGTCTCCACATGCAATTGTTAATGAGTCCCATCAGAAAACTGAAGTTAATCTGAGCATGAGCATGCGAGAACACAATGACAAGACCCTGCTTTGACAGTGCATGATCACACTTCTTTGGCCGCGGCACATTTTACAACCTGTTTTGCTGCCGCAACACAACTTTCTAGCTATTTTGCTACCACGGCTAAGCCCACCGATCAGTTTTCTGCCACGACAGAACTTGATGCAGTTCTCTACCGTGGCATAGCAGTGCAGTCCAGATCCCTGCTGCGGCACAGCCATGCGGCCCAGTTTCCTGCCGCGGCACAGAAACAACCAAGTATTCTACCGCGGCACAAAATTGAACAATTTTCTGCCGTGCCTCAAGCCACGGAAAGTTTGCCTGCTACACCACTTCTTTCTGCATATCCTGATGGTGGGAGTGATTCCTTCATACTAATGGCAACAAAGGAAGATTTGAGTGAATTTGGGGATGATCCCTCTGTTGTTCCACTGGTGCTGGTCTACAAGGGTGAAATTTTGGTTTCTAACGACATGACCCCTCTCTCTATTAGTGTTTCTACTGTTTTGAAGGAATTCAGTGATGTGTTTCCAGAAGAAGTACCGGATGGGTTGCCACCATTACGCGGTATTGAGCATCAAATTGATTTGATTCCTAGAGCATCGTTGCCTAATCGCGCACCTTACCAAACAAACCCCGAAGAAACTAAAGAGATTCATAAACAAGTACAAGCACTTCTTGATAAAGGGTATATTCGTGTGAGCCTAAGTCCTTGTGATGTTTCTGTTATTTTAGTACCAAAGAAAGATGGTACATGGCGCATGTGCATAGATTGTAGAGCTGTTAATAATATCACTATTACATATCGTCATCCTATTCCCCATTTATAGGATATGTTAGATGAATTGAGTGGTTCTGCTGTTTTCTCCAAAATTGATTTGCGTAGTGGTTATCATCAGATTAGGATGAAGGAAGGGGATGAGTGGAAAATTTCTTTTAAAAAAAATTTGGTTTATATGAGTGGTTAGTCATGCCGTTTGGTCTAACTAATGCACCTAGTACGTTCATGAGATTAATGAACCATGTTTTGAGAAATTTTATAGGCAAATTTGTGGTTGTGTATTTTGATGATATATTAATTTACAGCCGCAATGAAATGGAACATATTGGTCATATTCGACGAGTTTTGCTTGTGCTACGTGATGCTAAATTATATGGTAATCTTGAGAAGTGCACTTTTTGCAAAGACAGGGTCATCTTTCTAGGATATGTTGTTTCTAAGAATGGAGTTGAGGTAGATAATTCTAAAATAGTAGCAATACAAAATTGGCCTACTCCAATGAACGTTAGTCAAGTTAGAAGTTTTCATGGGCTTGCTGGTTTCTATAGACGATTTGTGAAGGATTTTAGTAATATTGCTGCACCTTTGAATGAATTAACTAAGGAAGGTGTTGAATTTGTTTGGGGACCAGCCCAAGATAATGCTTTTGATGAATTAAAAAGATTGCTTACTTCTGCACCATTGCTTGCACTACCTTATTTCCATAAGCAATTTGAGATTGAGTGTGATGTTAGTGGCATTAGTATTGGTGGTGTGTTGATGCAAGAGGGGTGGCCTATAGCATATTTTTCTGAGAAACTTAGTGGTGCTCGTTTGAACTATCATGTTTATGATAAGGAATTATATGCTCTTGTGCGTGTACTTGAGGTTTGGCACAATTACTTCTGGCCGAAAGAGTTCATTATACATTCTGATCATGAAGCTTTGAAAAATTTGAAAGCACGATCAAACTTTCATAGGCGCATAGCAAAGTGGGTTGAATTTATTGAGTCTTTTCCATATATTATTAAACATAAGAAGGAAAAAGACAATATTGTAGCTGATTCTCTCTCTTGGAAAAGGATGTTGCTAACACAATTGGATGTGAGAGTTCCTGGTTTGGAGAGTTTGAGTGACTTATATGCTACTGATCATGATTTTGCTACTCCATATAAGTTGTGTGTTAATGGGAAAGCTTGGGACAAATATCATATGCATGATGGGTACTTGTTTCGAGCTAACAAACTGTGTGTTCCTGAGTCGTGTGTGCGTTGCTCTTATTATAGGAATCACATGCTGGTGGATTGATGGGCCACTTTGGGCGTGAGAAAACACTACTCATGCTCGCTGATCATTTTATTGGCCTGGGATGAGGCGTGATGTCGACAGATTTGTCAAACGTTGCATTACTTGCAACACTTCCAAGTCATAGTTGAAGCCTCATGGTTTGTATACTCCTCTACCTGCACCTACTACTCCATGGGAAGATATTAGCATGGATTTTGTATTAGGATTGCCTAGAACTAGGAGAGGACATGATTCTATATTTGTGGTAGTGGATCGTTTTTCTAAAATGGCACATTTCATTGCCTGCCACAAGAGTGACGATGCTTCACATGTTACTAATTTGTTTTTCAGGGACATTGTGCGCTTACATGGAGTACCAAGGACAATTGTTTCTGACCGTGATATGAAGTTTATGAGCTATTTTTGGAAGATGCTTTGGGGTAAACTAGGATCAAAGTTATTATTCAGCACTACTTGTCATCCCCAAAATGATGGACAAACAGAGGTGGTGAATCGCACATTTGTGTCCTTTTGAGAGGATTGTTTGCTCCATGTCGAGTTTGCATACAACAGGGATGTACACTCTACCACACAGTTGTGTCCTTTTGAGGTGGTGCATGGTTTCAAACCAATCACACCACTTGATTTTTTGCCTCATCCTATTCAAGAGCGAGAAAATATGGAGGCTACCCAGAGGGAAGATTTTGTGAAGAAGATACATGTGAAGACAAAAGAGGCTATTGAGAAGAAGGGCAAGGATAATGCTAGCCGTGTCAACAAGAAGCGAAATGAGGTACTATTTCAGCCAGGGGACACGGTTTGGGTTCATTTTCGCAAGGACATATTTCCAGAGAAGCGCAAGTCAAAGCTACTTCATCGGGGTGCTGTTCCTTACAAGGTTCTTGCCAAAATAAATGACAATGCCTACAAGATAGATTTACCTATTGAGGAGTTTGGTGTCAGTAATTCTTTCAATGTGTCTGATTTGACACCCTATGAAGAAGCAGATGTTGACGCGTCTGGGTCAATGCCTTTTGAAGGGGGGAGGATGATGAGGACATCTCTACCATTATTCCATTATTCAATGAAGATAATGATGCAAATATTCAAGACACTAATGAAATCAGAATTGGACCTATTACAACAGCTAGAGCCAAGTTGTTAAAGCAACAGGTGAATTCCTTCTTAGTTGGTTCTGACATATTGTCTAATGAGAATTTTATACTACCTAGATCTTTGCATCTATGTTTGATCAGGTATGAGGAAGGCCAAGGAGCTGAGGACTAAGTAATCAAGCTACCATAGAGGAAAGAAGAAGAGGACCTCTGTCGCGGCAGGATTTTGGCTAGTTCCCTGCCGCGGCAGGAGGTTGGCGCAAGGGGAGGAGAGGGAGGCGTGCGCCAGAGGGAGAGCCAGAAGGGGAGGGGCTGCACCTAGTTGGTGCACCCGCGCGTGTGGTCTGTGTGCCACTTGGCCGAGCCCTATGGGGCCGGTCTGTATCCGACTCGGACCCCTTGGGTCGAGTCTTAGATGTGTGCGGCTAGGACTCCCATATAGCCAGCCGCCACCCCCTCTTTTATTTTTCAGACTTGTTTTAGACTAAGAACCCTAGATCGGATTGCTGCAAGCATCCCTCTTGAATCCTCCGATATTGTGATTATGTTTCGCTAGACAATATCAAATTGGCTCTAATTAAGTGTTATCTGTCGTTCCACTGGGAATTGGTAGAGTGCAAACCGTTTGAGATCCGGGATCATGTACGCAAGTGTGTGGTGTTGCGAATATCCATAGGGCCGAAGATCTGTTGCATTGGCAACATGGGAGCAGCCGAGAGGTAGTTCTTCAGCATCTCACAAGTTATCTCCATCATTATCGTCATCATCAACGCAGCTCACTGAGAAGATCGGGCCACCCCTTATCAGACAGGTTCGTTAGTTGTGTGGTCTAGGCATTACTCATCTTATGCCAAGTCGTGCAAAGAAGGTCCATGTTCAGCATCCACAAGTTCCAACAAGAGTTTAGAGGAATAAGTCGGTGGCGCCTAGGTCCAAGCTCGTATGGAGACGCAAGGAGGTGCAGGCGCCAAGGGCAGTTTCAAGAGGAGGATGCGGAGTGGAAGGCAAGCAAGACTTGAAGATGCCAAAGACGCGTGAAGTGATTGTTCATATCACGCCACCTTTTCAACCCGACCCGCAAGCGTTGGGCACAACGCTTCTTGAAGGAGGGATGATGATATGTGGGCACGAAGGAGGAGGTGAAGCCTAATTTCAGGACTCCACCAAGCTAGGTGATGCGGGCACGTCCCATTGATGATTGGCACGCCAGGACGACCTACGATATGTAATGATAAGTCTAAGGTTGTGTCAAATATTGTTGCTATGTTATTGAGGCCGAGTCCAGGTTAGGTTCGAGTCCGTTTGTGTGTTCGGCTTGGGTCTATCCAACCAACTAGTTGCAGGCCTCCTATATAAAGGAGCTAGCCGCCTAGCGTTTAGGGGAGTTCAGTTGTTTAGTCTAAAAATTATATTGTGCTCCACCGTGTATCATCCCTCCAGGGACAGTGATACCATTTATCAGAGATTGTTGTGGAGGTTCTTGTGTTCATCAAGGATTATCGTCCTCAGGTTTGAGGCGTGGTGATCTTCATCACGTAACTTGCTGGATTCGTTCCTCTTCTTCAGGTGACGTTCACCGTGTTATTGGAAGATTACCATCTGGGTTGACTCGCTGTGAAAGATCGGGCAAAACTCCTACGATCATCGTCTTGATCCTTATCAGAATGCAAAGCTTTTTATGTTTAAAGAGAAAACCCTTATGCAAATAGAAGTCATCAAATCCTTTCACACTTGAACATTTTGCGAATATTGGTCCAAAGAACGGGTCAAAAGCATACAAAGTTTTTATGTCATCAAGGCCCAACATGTTTACTTCGAGTCAAGTAAGAAGGCTTGTGTTCTTGCGATACAAAGCATCTGCAACTACATTATCCTTGCCTTTCTTATACTTGATGATGTACAGAAAAGACTCCATAAACTCAACCCACTTAGCGTGCTTTTTACTATAGTTGGCTTGTCCTTTGAGATATTTCAACGACTCATGGTTGGAATGTATGATAAATTCCTTAGGCCAAAGGTAATGTTGCCAAACTTGAAGGAGACAAACTAAGGAAAAAAGTTCTTTGTCATAAATCGGATAGTTAAGGTGTGCACCATCAAGTTTCTCGCTATGGTGAGAAATAGGACATCTATTTTGCATGAGGACTCCTCTAATGCTAATTCCACTAGCGTCACACTTTATCTCAAATGTTTTTATGAAATCCGGTAACGCAAGAAGAGGTTCTTCAGTGAGCCTCTTTTTAAGCTCATGAAAAGATTTTTGTTGAGAATTTCCCCACACAAAGGTGACACTCTTTTTGTCAACCCATTGAGAGGGCAAGAAATGGTAGAGAAATCCTTCACAAAGCGACGATATAAACTAGCCTTTGTGGGAATGGACCAATCTCGTATTTGTGGGAATGGACCAATCTCGTATGTCTTTTACCTTGGAAACATCAACTTCAATTCCTTCGGGTTTGTGCGGTAAGCAGTGCGGTTTGGTAGAGGTGCACCGGGTATGAGGTCAATGCGGTGCTTAATTCCGTGAAGAGGAGGTAGTCCATGAGGGAGCTCTTTGGGAAACATGTCCTTGAATTCCTGGAAAATAGCCATCACAGAGGGAGGAATATTTGTCAAGTCATTAGTTCCTTGCGCTAGTCCCTTGGAAATGAGGACGTAGTGCAAGATGGATGGGTTATTCCTCACTTCTCGCATCTCACTTTTGGTGGCAAGAAGAAAACTCTTAGTTTTTCCACTCGAGTTTAGCTTTTGGCTCTCACTCGCTATATGGTGGTTCTCTCGCTCACCACTCTGCTCACAAGTAGGTTGTGTGGTTGTCGCCCTTGGTAAAGTTTTTGCATTATCCGCAATTATTTGGCTTGGAATCATCGATTGCAAAAAACACATGTCTTGTTAAGCCATTTGAAGGTATACACATTTGTGCGATCATCATGTAGATCATTTTTGTTGAATTGTCATGGTCGGCCAAGCAACATATGGCAAACCATCACGGGAACCACATGACATTCTACCATGTCCTTGTATGGTCCAATTGAGAATGTCACTGAGATGGTGTGCTTGATCTTCACAGACCCTTGGTCACTTAGCCATTGGACATGGTAGGGGTGCTTTGTGTGGATGGAGTGTGAGGTTGAGCTTCTCATATAACTCGGTGCTTGCAAGGTTGTGGCAACTCCCTCTATCGATGATAACTTTAATGAATTTCCCATTGATATCGGCACGTGTTTGGAAGATGTTGGATCTTTGATCATCATGTTCGTGGGCTTGAGTAGTCAAGATCCTTGTGACGGCAAGCGAAGGACTTGTGTCATGTTCACACATGAGGAGTTCTTGATCATCTTCCACATATTGCCTTGCCATTGCTTCTTTGACTCTTGCATCAAATTCATCTTCACTCAAGTATTCCTCGTCGCCATTGTCATGAATGAGCAAAACTCTCTTTTTTCCACATGTGGCCAACATGTGCCCTTTTCCTCCACATTTGTAGCATCCGTCGTTGAAAGGAGGGTCATCTTCTGTATGCTTGCAACTTGGGGGTGGTTTTCATTGAGGAAGTGTGGGCTTGAAAGGAGGCGTGGAGTTACTTGAGGAGCTTCCATTGAAGGTTGTTGGTTTAGCGGTTGAGGCTTGCTTGTAGGTGAAGTACGTCTTTGGCTTGTTGTATTTGATGTCTTCTTGCACTTGATGCTCGACCTTGGTTGCAATATGCACAATCTCAGCCATGTTGTTGTAGTTTTGGAACTCGACGACGCGTTTAATTGGGTGGTTCAAGCTGATGAGGAAACATGCCATTGTTTATTCGTCATGCTCTTCAATGTTGGCGCGAATCATGTTGAGCTCCATTTTCTTGAAGTACTCTTCCACCATCTTCATTCCTTGGTTAAGCGATTGTAGCTTGTTGAAGAGGTCACGCGTGTAGTGCAAAGGAACAAAGTGGGATTTCATATGAGCCTACATGTCGTGCCAAGTGGTGATTGGAGGCTCTCCTCTTGCGTCACGGGCGACTTGGACTTATTCCCACCAAAGGTCGGCATAATCATCGAACTCAAGCGAGATCATGGAGACCATCTTCTCATCACTATAGTTGTGCATGCGGAAGACTTTGTCCACTTTGAGTGCCCATGAGAGGTATTCTTCGGGATCATTCGAACCAGTGAACTTGGGCATGGTGAACTTGAGCTTGCCAAAAGTTTTTCCTCATTACGGTCATGGTAGCGGTGTTTGCCATATTGTTGATGGTGTGCATCTTTCATGCAATCATTGTGACGAGCTTGGTGACCTTGTTGTTGCACTTGCGGTTGAGGAGCCGCATTTGGGGGAGGTGGAACTTGGTTCTTGCGATGTTGTTGGGGAGCTTTCTCTTGCTCTTGGTGTGGAAGTTGACGAGGTTGAGGCGCTTGGGCCTCAAGTGGGTGTTGAGGATGTGATATGGGAACGATATGCGCGAGGGAGGAGCGGGAGGTAGGCGCAAGGGAGGTCATCAAGAAGAAGGAATGTTCATTTTGGACAGACAAAAGTCATGAAATTGAAACGGATGTGGATTCCTCATACGAACTCAAAATCAAGCAAATAAGCACTTGTTAGATAGATAATTCCAAGATCTTTCCAATGAGTACTTCCACGTCTCAAGACCCCGGATAATCCGGCCCCCACACCCCGGATAATCCGGCCCCCACTCCCCGGATAATCCGGCCCTGCTTTGGAGATCCGTATCTAAGGACTTCATGCGCGACGTTCTGTATGCCCCAGATAATCTGGCCCACTTAGACCAGATAACCCGACCCTAAAAGTTTCCATTAGATCCAGACGAATCTGACTGTATCAAACACGTTTTCGTTTTGCATTTTTCGGACGTTTCGGCGGCCATATAAGCCTGGGAACGCCCTCTAGTTTAGGTCTAGCTTGAAATTGAGTCTAAAACTATTGTGTGAGTTGCTTGGTGAGCATCCCTCCGGGGACGGTGATACCTTTCTATCTATCGTATTAATATTGTCGTGGAGGTTCTTGTGTTCATCAAGGATTTTCATGTTTTAGTTTGAGGCGTGGTGATCTTCTCCATGTTGCTTGCTGGATTCGTTCCTCTTCTTCAGGTGATGTTCATCGGCGTTATTGGAAGATTACCATCCGGATTGACTCGCTGTGAAAGATCGAGACAAAACTAAATGATCATCGGCTTAATCCGTATCATGTGGTATCAGAGCACCAGGTTGCTCATGGCGAGATTGTGTTGATTGATCGGCTGAGTGTGTTCTTGGTGGAGATCAGAAAGTTGAGGCGAAGCAGATTGGATCTCGACGTCCGTGCACCGGGAGTGTTCGACGGTTTCCGGCCGGAGTATCCGGCCGACCTGGATAGTTCGGCCCTCCAACACCGGACAATTCGGCCCTGAATTTTTTTCTATTCTACAGTCATGCTAGGAAGCATGCAGTCGTGTCCGGGTGATTTTCTTGGCAACCGGTGCACTTCTGGGAAGATATCTGGTGATGTGTACAATGATTATCTTGACATCTTGCACGGTGTAGTATGTGATGGTTCTCAAATCAGTTGGAGACTGGTCCATATGGCGACATATGAGGAATATGAGTCGTGGGAACGTCATATGCAAGATGGTTTTTATAGATGTGATACATACGAGTATTCGGATAATCCTACACGTATGCGTCTTGCATTACGATGTGTGGATGAGGAGATAGCTCGTTGGTGGGATAAAGAGGTGCGTGAGAAGGATATTATTGATGCAACTTGGAAGTACTTCAATAATTTTTTGCATGGCTGTTTTATGTCTCCTCCTTGTAAGGTATTTTGTACCAAGCCCGTGAAGCCAGTCCAGCAGTCGCCCAAAGTTGCAGTTATGTCTATTCCATCTCATGTAAAGGAGGCTCCAACAATTGTTCTAGTGCAACCGGTCATCCTGGCAGTGCCATTTTTTTTGAAGAGAAGCAGCCTGATGTTGACAAGGTTGTTGTGTGTGCTGCAACTGCAGTGGAGGATGTTGTACCATTGAGTGGGCTGAATTTGCAACTCAAGAAGGTATAAGGCGATGCTTGCATGCAATTGACAAGGGCCAGCGTTGGAATTTATTTCAAGCGAAGTGTATGATCAAAGGCGAAGCATGCAAGTTGAATGTTCATGGAGGAAGTTATACTAATGGCATTAGCAAGGCAATGGTGGCAGCGTTGGGGTTTTCCACATCGCGTATTCCTGAACCTAAGCATCTAAAGTGGTTAAATAGCTGCGGTATGGTGAAGGTAACTCATAAGGTGTGTGTGCCATTTATAGTTGGTGATTATGTTGACGAGATTGAGTGCGATGTGTTGCCATTGGAGGTATGTGGGCTTTTACTTGGTCGTCCATGGCAGTATGATCGCAACATTGGACATGCTGGAAGAGCAAATACATATTATTTTGTGCATGGTGGCAAACAACAGACTTTGAGGCCTATGCAGGATGATCACATAAAGTCTAATGTAGAGCTGGTGGTACATAAGGAGAAGGTGCGCAAGGCTAAGCCACGATCTAGGCTAGCTAAGGTGCAAGATGGAGAGCATGATGCACAGTGTGACAATGTTGATATTGCTTCAGCTATGCCTGTAGATGACAAGCCAGTGGAACTTGTTAGTGGCAAGCCAGTTGAAGTGCATCCTCTTATTGTTGAGAGGAAGGATGTTGCAGCATGTGTTCAGAAGGTTGTTTGTGTTGACACAGGTGTTCAGACGGATGATAGTTGTGCTCCTGATGTTCCAGTGCATGTGGTGCAGCAGGGTAACAAGAGTAGTTTTGTTAACACACATGTGAGGCATTTTGTTGGGATGGTTGTGCGGATGCATAGAGGCAAGGATGGACATGTTCGTCAGTTGTGTGGTCCAGGCATTACTTATCTTATGCTAGGTCGTGCAAAGAAGGTCCATGTTCAGCAAACTCGAGTTCCAACAAGAGTTGAGAAGAAGAAGAAGACGGTGGCACAGAGTCAAAGCTCGTATGGAGACGCAAGGAGGTGCAGGCGCCAAGGACTGTTTCAAGTCAAGCACGCCGAGAGGGAGGTTGCGGAGTGGAAGGCAAGCGAGACTTAAAGATGACAAAGCCGCGTGATGATTTTGTTGATATCATGCCACCCTTTCGAGAAGACCCTCATGCGTTGGGGACAACTCTCCTTGGGCACGATATGCGTGATGGAGGAGCGGGAGGTAGGCTCAAGGGAGGTCGTCAAGAAGAAGGAATGTTCATTTCGGATAGACACAAGTCGTGAAATCGAAACAGACGTGGATTCCTCATACGAACTCCAAATCAAGCAAATAATGACTTGTTGGATAGATAATGCCAAGATCTTTCCAATGAGTACTTCCACGTATCAAGACCCCGGATAATCCGCCCCCCACACCCAGGATAATCCAGCCCTGCTTTGGAGATCCGTAGCTAAGGACTTTTTGCATGACGTTCTGTACGACCCCGGATAATCCGGCCCACTTAGACCGGATAATCCGGCCCACTTAGACCGGATAATTCGGACGGATCTAACTGTTTCAAACACGTTTTCATTTCGCGTTTTTCGGACATTCCAACGGCCATATAAGCCTGGGAACGCCCTCTAGTTTAGGGTTAGCTTGAAATTGAGTCTAAAACTATTGTGTGAGTTTCTTGGTGAGCATCCCTCTAGGGACGATGATGTCGTGCTATCTATCGTATTGATATTGTCGCGGAGGTTCTTGTGTTCATCAAGGATTGTCGTGTTTTAGTTTGAGGCGTGGTGATCTTCTCCATGTTTCTTGCTAGATTCGTTCCTCTTCTTCGGGTGATGTTCATCCGTGTTATTGGAAGATTACCATCCGGATTGACTCGCTGTGAAAGATCGGGACAAAACTAAAGGATCGTCGGCTTGATCCGTATTAGGATGTGGAGCCTCTTTCCATGGTTGATGGTGAGGGGGAGGCTCATTCCTCGGTTGTTCATGTGGATTCGGCACATGGGCCTCTGGTGAAGGTCATGGTCTCGATCCTCTTGACGTGGTTGGCGTCGCTCCACATGATTCGACTCTCCATGTCTTGATGTTGTGGATGGGGCGCTGATACGTCCAAAATGTATCTACTTTCTCGAACACTTTTGCTATTGTTTCTCCTCTATACTTGTGTGATTTGGATGCAACTAATGCGAACTGACGCTATTTTCAGCACAATTGCCTTGGTGTCTAATTTTTGTGCAGAAAATCAACTATTAGGAAAAATCCCAGAAAATATGCCAAAAATCCTATTTCACCCGAAGACTCCAGGAGCCAGAATGCGAGACGGAGAAGAGCCCTGGGGTGGCCACACCACCTGGTGGCGCGGGCTAGGCCAGGCTACACCAGGGGGTGGTGTGGGGCCCCCCAGGCACCCCCTCGGCCTCTCTCTTTGCATATAAGGAGCCTTCTGACCTAAAAACTTCGGGGGGTTCGACGTTTTTCTAGAAGGAGTTCCGCTCCGCTGCCACCACCAGATTCCACGAAACAGTACCAGAAACTCTGTTCTGGCACCCTGCCGGGACAGGGAATTGGAGGAGATCATCGTCATCATCATCACCCTCGCTTCTCCATCGACCATCCATGTTTCCCCCATCTATGAGTGAGTAATCCCCCGCTGCAGCCTATGGGGATGGTAGGGATTGGATGAGATCGTTCATGTAATGGCATCAGATTGTTAGGGCATGATGCCTAGTATCTTTTATTAGTGCTTTATGACTTTGTTGTGACTTGTTGTGTTTAATGCTTGTCACTAGGGCCCGAGTGCCATGATTTCAGATCTGAACTTATTATTGATTCATTATGATAGTATTGTTTCTGGTTTTATCTACAAGTTGTATACACACGTTGTTGTCCGGAACCTATGGCCCCGAAGTCACAGAAATCGGGATAACCGGAAGGGAAAGGCTTTGATGTGAGGATCACATGTGTTCACGGAGTGTTAATGCTTTGCTTCGGTGCTCTATTAAAAGGAGCACATTAATTGCCAGTAGTTCCCTATAGGCCCCGCTGCAAATGGGCTGGCAGGACAAAAGATGTTGTGCAATTTCTCATTGCGAGCACGTATGACTATATATGGAACACATGCCTAGGATTGTCTAGTACTTGGATGCTTTATCTTATTTATCTGCAATTGCCCTATGTTCTGATTGCTATGTGAATTGTCTTGTCCATGCAACGCCCTTCCATCCATCCCTATGCCTACCGCACTCGAATCCCACTATTTACTGCTTTTGTTACTACTGGCTTTGCTTTACTACTGCTGTTACTTTACTATTCCTACTACAAAACTGTTGCTACTGATAAACTGTTGTGAGCAAGAATGTTTCCAGGTGCAGCTGAATTGACAACTCAGTTGTTAAGGCTGATAAATATCCTTTGGCTCCCCTTGTGTCGAATCAATAAATTCGGTTTCACTTCCCTCGAAAATATTGTGATACACCCCCTATACTTGTGGGTCATCAAGACTATTTTCTGGCGCCGTTGCCGAGGAGCATAGCTTTATTTATCAAGTTCACTTGGATTCTCTATTGTTCGCTGCTACTGATCCATCATGGGTAAGTCTCGTGATGGCAAGGTTCCTATTTTACCATCCACTACAAGAAGAGGTATGATTTTGAACACCTCTACTGCTATTGATTCACCGTCTGTTTTGAGTAAGTTCCTTACACCACCACATACACATGCTACACACACTGCTACTACTGCTGAATCTGAAACTTGTGATACTTATGATGCTACTTCTACTGTGCTTGATAAAAGTGGTTCATTAGGTCCTTTTCTAGATGCTACGATTGCTAGAACTATCTCTGGAAATACCGAAACTCCTAATGAAGGCACTGCCACACCTGTTAGCTCACCAGAGTCTAGTAAGAGTTATGATGCTGAAGAAGATTATGTTGAGATGACTGATGAGTTTATTGAAGAATGTAGGAACACCCATGATAGGAGCGCTGCTAAGAGTCTCCTTGAGAGGCGTACTATTAGACCCAAATTATCTCTTGATGCTAAATTTACTGCTTCTCCCATAAACATTATAGATGAAGATTATGATTTCTCTCTCGATCTATCTTACATAGCTATTGTCGAGAAAGAACCTTTTTGTGGGACTAAGAATCAAGTGCGGTAGTAGATATGAATGAACTTTCTACTATGAGTGGCTTGTTTTCTGATGATATTAAGATGCGTACTTACTTTGTTGCTAAGATTTTTCCTTTTTCATTGAAAGGAGAAGCTAAAACTTGGTTTAGTAATTTACCTCCTATATCTATTGATAGCCCTGAGTGCTTGATTAGTACTTTTTTGCAGAAATATTTTCCTCCCAGTGGTAGACATGCTATTTTGCAGGAACTTTTTGATTTTAAACAGGGAGAAAAAGAGGTATTGCCCGAATCTTGGGCAAGGTTTTGCGCTTTGATTCATGCACAGGCTGGAAGTCCTTTACCTAAGAATGAGCTTCTTGATATATTTTATAATGGACTAACCAAGGAATCTAGGACATACCTAGATAGTTGTGCTGATTGTGTTTTTAGGAATAGGACTCCAAAGGAAGCTGAGGAATTAATGGCCAAATTAAGCAAGAATTATGAAGATTGGACTCCTCCTAAACAAGTTACACCTGAAGTAATTGTACCTAAACCAGCTATTCCTGTGCCTATTCCAACATCAAAGAAGAGGGGAGTTATTGAATTAAATGATGAAGTGATGAAGGAAGCTAAGAAATGTCTTAAGGAGAAGGGAATTAAAGCTGCAGATGTCAAGAATTTACCTCCTATAGAAGAATTATGTAAGCTTATTCCCTACTCATCCACTATTGAGGTACACTCTCTCCAACACTTTGATGAAGGTGATATCCCTTATTTGAAACCTCCTGATCAATGCTTAGAAGAATTTGATATCTTTATTGTTAAGCAAGATAACTTTAATAAAAGGGTGCAAAATCATCTTATGGAAAACACTAGAGCTATTGTTGAGTTGAAAGATATTGTGGAAAGAACCTGATGTTAAAATGATTGTTAAACACTTTCAAATGGTTCAAACTCAAATAGATCAACTCGTTAAAGAGCAAAACGACTTGCTAGTCAATGCTGCTAAAGTAAAACATGCTTATGAAATTAGAACTAGAAGTGGTGCTGCCACCCAGGATCCTCTATATCCTGAGGGGCATCCCAAAAGAATTGAGCAGGATTCTCAACAAGCTAAAAATAGTGGTTCTACTCGTAAGAAAAGGAAAAAGAAACATAAAACTGTTGTAGAACCCTCTGAACCTGCTATAGATCCTAATAGTATATCTATCTCTGATGCTGAAACTGAAAGTGGTAATGAATAAAATGAAGTGCCTAATGAAGAAAAATTTGAAGAAGAACCTGAAAACCACACTAAGACTACTAAATACACTAAAGAAGATTTTATTGCTAAGAAACATGGTAGTGAAAGAGAACCTTGGGTCCAAAAACCTATGCCTTTCCCTGATAAGAAACACAAGTCAAAGGAAGATGAACACTATAATAAGTTTTGTGAGTGGATGAAGCCTTTATTCTTGCAAATTCCTTTGACTGATGTTATTAAATTGCCTCCTTACTCAAAGTATATGAAGGATATTGTCTCGAATAAAAGGAAGATCCCTAATGAAGAAATCTCTACTTTGCTTGCTAATTATTCTTTCAATGGTAAGGTTCCTAAGAAACTTGGAGACCCAGGGATTCCAACTATCCCTTGATCTATTAAGAACAGTTATGTTAGAACTGCTTTGTGTGATTTGGGTGCTGGAGTTAGTGTTATGCCTTTCTCTCTCTATAAGAGGCTTCAACTTGAAAAATTGATACCAACTGATATATCTTTGCAAATGGCTGATAAATCTACCACTATTCCTATGGGTATATGTGAGGATGTACCTGTTCAGGTGGCTCATAATTGCTTGATATTAACTGATTTTGTTGTGCTTGAAATGCCTGAAGATGATAATATGTCTATTATTCTTGGGAGACCTTTTCTTAATACCGCAGGAGCTGTTATTAATTGTAATCAAGGAAAGGTGACCTTCAATGTTAATGACAAGGAGCATACTGTCTATTTCCCCAAGAAGATTGAAAGGACTTATGGCTTGAATTCAATTGAACATGCTGAAGGCATTCAAGTTGGAGAAATATATTGTCCCATACCAAGAGAAAAATTTGAAACTATTATGATTGGGACCATTGCTATCAAGGTTAAGGTAACCTAATCATTAGTGGAGTACAAAATTTTCTCTCAGATGCAATTGTTTTGGTAGCAAGACTTGATCAACCTTGCTAACAAAAGGATTCCATTGAACAAAACAATGTTTTCATTATGATTATCTCCGTTTATTTCTATCCTTTGCATTTTAGTTTTTGCTTTCGTTTAGTTTTATTTGTGTTGTTAGTTGCTTGTATGTTAGAACTTCTGTAGTTCTAGCCTTGTTTTGTGCTTGCATCATGTTTCAAAAATAAAAAATTCTGTCTGTTAGAAAAATCATTCTTCTATTTCTAAAAAAATGCCCAAAAATAAAGTGTCTCGAAAAATTCCAGAAAATTCATATTAAATTTTTACGTGAAAAAAGGGGCAGAGGAGTACCTGGTAGGTACCAGGGGGCCCACCAGGTAGGCACACCATGTGGTGGCGTGGCTATCCCTGGGTGGTGCCATGCCCTGGTGTGGGCCACCCCTGCCCCCCCCCCCCCCCACTACTTCTCTCACCTGCCACTTTCTTCTCTCTCCCGAGTAAGCTCCAGTTCATAGCTCAAAATCGCGTTCTTTCTGTGCTTGCTCTCGATTTCTTCGATCTCTTTGCTCAGCCCATCTTTCTTGAGCAATTGTTCCTTGGTATGTGACTCCTCCCCTTGTCCAAGTAGATTTGTGTTTAATGGATTATATGTTGAGTATTTTGCTGCTGTAGGTGACTGGTTATGAGAGCTTGTGAGCTTGTTTGATGCTTAGAGATATAGTTTTGATTAATGTTTAGGCCTCTTGCAAGTCCCTATGAGTAGAATACTTCATTATATTTACTTTGCAATCACTTTTTAATAGGTGTTTAAATTTCAGAATACCAAGCATGAACAATCATACTTTTGGAGAGATATTTGAGAGTGATGCACCTAGGAGGTCGAGACCCTCAAGAACAGCCTCTCAAGCTAGGCCATCATACAATGAATACCTCATTGCAACACGCATTGGCAGTGAAAGGGATGATGGAGATGCTCACCCATCCTCTTTTCCTTGTTTTACTTTCTTGCAAGCTGCAGGTATTCTTGATGATTTCTTGCTACTGATTGAGAGGGTTGGTTTGACCTCTTATATGCAAGATGAGAGTGCAAAATATGCTATGCTCACCAAAACTTTTGTGGAGAGCTTCTCATTTACTAACACACCCTATCATTCTACTGTCTCTTTTAAAATTTATGACATGCCTTTCACCATGCCGTTGGAGAGATTTTGTAGTATTGTAGGTGTGCGTATGACAGGGACCGTGAAGAAAATTCAAGGGCGACCCGCTGATTTACTGGAGCTATACCGAGGGGTGACCAATGATGATGACCGCGTGGCGCAACGTGGAAAGATAAGAAATATCCAACTCCCTGCTCTTAGATACTTTGCATATTATCTTGCCACTAGTGTTTTGGGTAGGGAGAACACTAGTAACATCTCCAACTATCATTTAGCATTCCTTGCTGCTGCGCTTAACAATGATACTCGATACAATCTTGGCTCGCTTATTACTCGCCGCCTAGCTGCTAGGGGGCCTATCTATGGGGACATCATTGCCTCGCATGTAGTCAATGCATTAGGTCTTTCAGTGGATCCCGATGATGCTATGCTAGCACCACAGAGGCTCGACCTTATTGCCATGAAAACTCATCACTTTGTCTCTGCTACCTCTGATTTGAACAATCTAGTATATAGGATACTTTTCACTAACGGGGATGAAAGGGAGATCCTTTTGCCACAGCCTTCTTTGTTTAGTGTTGACAGGAGACCGTGGTCTCGCTCCAAGGAGGAGGTGGACGAGCAGCTTCGCTTGATGGGTTTCCACGAGCAGCTCCAGGAGGATGTGCCCTCCTATGATTACTCTGTGCACTACGGAGGGACGTACTCGAGCTTGCACCAGGACAAGGGTACCTCCTCGTCATACCACGGTGACACTTCATCCTGGCCAGCTTGGGATTGATACCCACTTAGGCCAAAAGCCTAAGCTTGGGGGGAGGTACGCCGACACCACACTCATCTCCATATCATGTTGCGTCGGTACTTTGTATATTCATGTTTTCGTTCTCTTTTTAGTCTTCGTTCTTCTTTGCTTTTGCTTTCTAAAAGAACAAAAAGACCAAAAATATTTTTGTTGTTTCTCTTTGGTTTGCTTCTTCTTTTTGCCTTGGTTTGCTTTCCCTTTTTTCTTTGTTTGAACTATTCGAAAACTCCAAAAATATTTTGCTTTGTTTATTCCCTTTTTAGTTCTTGTTTAAAAATCGAAAACACCAAAAATATTTGTCGTTCTTCTTTGGTTTTTGCGAGTTTGCTACATGGTTCGGCAGTTGTTAGTGGAATATTGGTTTCATAATATTATTCAAGCCACACAAGTGAAGAGCAATAATGAGGATTAATGATAACTTGAGCCGTGGTAAGAGGCTGGTAACAAACTCTATTTCTTTTCATTTTTGTACATATACTCATCACTGTGGGCATGCTTAGTCCGTTGGTGTAGAGTGTATGTTTTCTTTGGATGCTTAATAGATCTTGCTTTCTTTTGATTAGCTCCAGCTCGCTAATAGTTTGTAGCATGTCTCATGAATGTTTGCTTGCATTCCTCTATTCATAAATTGGTATGACACCGTGGTATCCTCCTCTGAATGTTTCATTTGATTGACTTGGCACATGCTCACGCATGCTCATGACTGTAATAATCAGTTAAGCCTTGATGAATTATTTTGCCTTGAGGATCTTGAATCACTTTCATGCCATAAGTACTCCTGTTTTGTTGCAAGCATGATAATGATAGCTATTTCTCTCTCATTTGTCGCTCCCTTACTATTGCTAGCCTTCACTTCCATTGAGTGTTTTACTCATGTTTCCAACTCCCTAAACCAAATATTTCCAAAGTGTCCACCATACCTACCTATTAGCACCATTTGCTACTTCTGTGCATATTCAATATGCCTTGTTTTCTTACGAATAAAATGTTTGCTTGTTATGAGAAAGTTAGTTAGTAAAGCTCTCACGAACTTGATGGCACACTTTATTTCCTGCACTTAATAAACCTGAACCATTGTGAACTCTCCATGAAATTTATATGCTTGAAAATTATAGGCTGGGGATTAGCAGAACCGTGCTGTCATGGGGAACGCTTTCAACACTTGTAAATATATACCCAGTTGATACCTTGCTCTTTTGTTTGCGGATGTCGTCGGTGTGAAATAAAAGGGGAGCTTGTAAGTCCATGGAGTTATGTATGTGTGTTAGAGAGACGCCTGGGCCGCTGGTCTAATCCATGCTGACATGGTGGAAACCAGCAGCGTAACCATAATGATATCTATGAAGCATTCTTCTTATAAAAAAAGAGAGAGAGATAGCTATTGAGAAAAATAAAAAAAAAGAGTTTTATGAAAAGAGGAAAGAGAGAAAAAAGCACCATTTTCCCATGGTAAATAAGAAGATTGCTGAGATACTCATTGTCTGCTTGCCTTGTCATTTTGATATGGGGATTCTTCCATATCATCGGGCAAGGGGTACCCCGTTGGCGGTTCTCAATGATACGCACATACTTACGATGACAAGAACTTACCGGTAACTAAAGTTGAGTAGCATGAGGAGCGGTCCTCGTACTCAAGGGACTTGGGATTTTCAGTTTATAGTCTGTCAAGCATATAACTCAGATTGGACCTCACTTTCACCTTAACCACATTAAATATGCTTATGATAGGGGCAATGAGAGCTCAAAGCTAACAAGTACCCTACTTTCAGCATTTGGAAGCCTTTCAAATTATTCAAACCTTTTTCTTCTACTTGTTGATTCCCCACACATTCTTTGAGCACTTTCTTGAGAGCATAGTTGTCATTCTTTAATTTTGTTCCATTACTTGATTATTTGTGTTATGACTTTGATGCTTGTATTCTTGATATCTTTACTTCTAGTCATCACTTGAACTTCAGAGGTGTCTTGGCATTTATAATCAAAGGCAAGCGAGATACCACTCTATCATACCTTTCCATGAGCATTGTAATGTTGCTTATGTCCGTGCTTCATGCTACTTATTATTCTTGAGTTGGAATATCTTCATAGCTTGCAAAGACTATTAAGTAGACTTAGTTGCATACTCTTTATTATGAATTGTCTAAGTAGTTGATCACATTGTTGAGAATATTTACATCATACGAAGCAAATGTGTTCGTGAAAGTTCTTTTATCGCACTCAATTTTCAACTGAATTGCTTGAGGACAAGCAATAAGCTAAGCTTGTGGGGAGTTGATACGTCCAAAACGTATCTACTTTCCCGAACACTTTTGCTATTGTTTCTCCTCTATACTTGTGTGATTTGGATGCAACTAATGTGAACTGACGCTGTTTTCAGCAGAATTGCCTTGGTGTCTACTTTTTGTGCAGAAAATCAACTATCAGGAAAAATCCTGGAAAATATGCCAAAAACCTATTTCACCCGAAGACTCCAGGAGCCAGAATATGAGACGGAGAAGAGCCCTGGGGTGGCCACACCACCTGGTGGCACGGGCCAGGCCAGCCCGCGCCAGGGGGTGGTGTGGGCCCCCCAGGAACGCCCTAGGCCTCTCTCTTCGCCTATAAGGAGCCTTCTGACCTAAAAACTTTGGGGGGTTCGACGTTTTTCCAGAAGGAGTTCCGCTCCGCCGCCACCACCAGATTCCACGAAACAGTACCAGAAACTCCGTTCTGGCACCCTGTCGGGACGGGGAATTGGAGGTGATCGTCGCCATCATCATCACCATCGATTCTCCATCGACCATCCATGTTTCCCCCATCTATGAGTGAGTAATCCCCCGTTGTAGGCTATGGGGATGGTAGGGATTGGATGAGATCGTTCATGTAATGCCATCAGATTGTTAGGGCATGGTGCCTAGTATCTTTTATTAGTGCTTTATGACTTTGTTCCGACTTGTTGTGCTTAATGCTTGTCACTAGGGCCCGAGTGCCATGATTTCAGATCTGAACTTATTATTGATTTATTATGATAGTATTGTTTCTCGTCTTATCTACAAGTTGTATACATACGTTGTTGTCCGGAACCTATGGCCCCGAAGTGACAGAAATCGGGATAACCAGAAGGGAAAGGCTTTGATGTGAGGATCACATGTGTTCATGGAGTGTTAATGCTTTGCTCCGGTGCTCTATTAAAAGGAGCATCTTAATTGCCAGTAGTTCCCTAGAGGCCCCGCTGCAAACGGGCTGGCAGGACAAAAGATGTTGTGCAAGTTCTCATTGCGAGCACGTATGACTATATATGGAACACATGCCTAGGATTGTCTAGTACTTGGATGCTTTATCTTATTTATCTGCAATTTCCCTATGTTCTGATTGCTATGTGAATTGTCTTGTCCATGCAACGCCCGTCCATCCATCCCTATGCCTACCGCACTCGAATCCCACTGTTTACTGCTTTTGTTACTACTGTCTTTGCTTTACTACTGATGTTACTTTACTATTCCTACTACAAAACTGTTGCTATTGATAAACTGCTGTGAGCAAGATTGTTTCCAGGTGCAGCTGAATTGCCAACTCAGTTGTTAAGGCTGATAAATATTCTTTGGCTCCCCTTGTATCAAATCAATAAATTGGGTTTCACTTCCCTCGAAAATACTGCGATACACCCCGTATACTTGTGGGCCATCAGGCTCGTCATGGTGACCATGGTGGTGGCATGGACGTTCATGACAGCAATGACGAAGAGGTGGGTCTTTGAGAGCTTCACGTCATCGGCGAGCTTGTTCATCCAAAATTGGAGTTATCACTTGTTGTGTAGTGGAGGTCTTGCAGTTGTTGAGGATGAACTCAAGGTTGTTCACGTGGTTGCTATTGTTGGATCACTAGTGGCCTTGCATGATGATAGTGTGCTTCTCTCCTTGCTTGGGGCCTTTAGGAGAAAGCACCAAAGATCAAAAGCAAAAATGATACAATCTACAAAACCACGAGGGTACACACACGTTGAGATGAATGGTGTTAGCATGACTATGAAAATGAGCACAAAATGTCCTAATGAAGACTAATCTTGATTGTCATGCCAATGCAAGGAGAGACCACAACTCGTTTGCCAAAAGAAGATAAACAACAGAATTGTGCACTTGCCTTGGTCACACTTTCTCTCTCTCTCTCTTTGCTTACAAGCTTGATACTCTCTTTGTATTGGGTGACTATGTATCTTTCTATTTTTATTTTGCTTTTTTGATTCTTTCTCTCTCTTTCTACTATTATGTCAACTTTTGTATTTGCTTACACACTCTCACTTTACAAGGAAAGTGCACAATGCTTTGGCAAACACAAAATGAGCTGCTCTCATAGGATAGATACACATGAAGCAAGATATGGGGTTAATGAGGAGAAGCAAGTTATACATTCGGTATTGATGATGACTTGCAACCGATGTTGGGGATGATGTCTAGGTGTAAGGGTGTCGGAGAGTGCGGGATGTAATGTTTGCGGAAGCTTGTTGTTAGTTTTGGTGACACGCACGCCAAACACGAGCAAACAAAAAAGGAAAACAGTCAAAATTGGGACAAGAGAAGTTCTCGGTGGAGCAGCCGGTAGCGCTAGGCCTGGTTCAAAAAATTTCGGCGGCGCCGAAATTCTCACTGGAATTTTCGGCGACATGACTGGTTTGCCGGAATGCTCACCGAAATTAGTTCATGACGAACTCCAAAAAGTCAAACCAAGAAATTCTTCAAAAATCTATCAAAATTGGGATGGGGAAAGGGTAGGGAATGTAGATCGACACCCAAAGCAATAGATCTATGGACCAAAACCACGAAAACCTCACCAAATCCAGAGATCGATCTGAAGGAAATTTGGGGCTCTTTTTTGGGGGTTTTCGACCTTTTGGTGGATAGAAGAATTTTTTTGGGGGGAATTCGTGAGCAACAAAGCTCTTGATACCAATAGTTTGTGTAACACCCCCATGATCAGGATTAAACAAATCCCATACCTTAGCCTGACATAAGCTTAACCTAGAGCTCGAGGATATTCAACGAGAAATCAGTAACACAATAGTAACCCTGTGACACAAAAATTATTACAACAAGCTCATAACTGAGCGAAGAACCAAAATATTACAAGTAGAGGTCACTAACCACAAACATCAAACAACGGAAAGCAAATTATGCTATTAAGTATAGCAAACTTAACAGATGTCCTAAAAGGTCTAAAGAAAAACGATGATGTCCCAGCCCATAGATGCCAGGCTGCTGGCCGGCAACCCCAAGCTACTCGTTGGTGCTGATGTCATACCAAACTTGTCTTCTGAGGAACACTTACTGTGCTACAAAAGTATCAACAAATCAAGGGTGAGTACAGGGTGTACTCCGCAATACTTATGGCTGGTGGGGTTATTTTGCATAAACCCATATTTGATTATAAAACAAGAGGGAGAAGAAGCTCGTCTAATCAGAATATTTTAAAAGGGGATAAGAGAGCGACATCTCCGAAGAAATTGATAATCATCTTTTGATATCCACCAAAATAATCATCATCTCAGAACTAGGATCACCCCCCTCGTACCCATGAGGAAGCATCCTTAAGCACATGTTGATCTACCAAGTTTTACGATTAGGTTATAGTTCTCTATGATATCATGTTCATTCCCAAGTCGTCCATAACGTTGGACATGGCTTTTCGAAAAGATTTAACACTGTAGGGGTGTACAACTTTACCCACACGTACCAACCGACTCTTAACGCCACTTGACACACTTCCTTGGTGTGCTGGCAGAGGGTGGTTGACCACGACCTTTACCTTGCGTTCACCGAGACCATGAGTCACACCCTAAGGATGGTTCTGCCGTAATGGGTCAAATCCCGAAGCCTGTCCCTAGAGATGTCGGTGAGGTTGCTTTATCAAGGGCGCTATCTACCCCAAGCAACCCGGTCCATGCTTCCCTACCTGTTATGATGCACCTCCTTCACCGCCTTCGAGAACAACCAGATATGCATATGTTGAATGGAACGCTGAACTAGGTGACTCATGGAATCTACTAGGAAAGTTAGGTTGTCGAGAGATTCGTAGTCCTGTGTGGCTATACGCTCATCTTGGTTCCGAGGGCAACAACTTGGGTCCTAATGGTGGCGAGCATGGGAATACAAAAACCACATCCCATTGTGGCCTCCCATACAATCCTTAGCATGTTAAACCTTTACCATTGAACTTGCCTCATCAGTATACCTTGTTCTCTTGTCATACTAGATTCTCTACATTTGATACATCATCTGGATGAACCAGTACTGACAACTAAGAATGGCTAAGCAAGACACAGATAATAGCTCTAGCAGTGCACACAAGCGAAACCTAATTTTGCTAGGAGTAGTGGATCAGGTAATATAAGCTGAAAGGGCGTAATGCAATAGATAGGATATTCTATCTATTGATAAAATACCACAGTAGAATCGTGTACATCATGGCAAGAATTGAAATGCTTTCGAAACCATAGGATTGTATAATGGTGGGGCTATGCTTGCCTTTGCCTGTTGATCACCAAAAAGCATATCTTCGAAAGCCCTGTACTTGACTTGATTATAGTTGGTCAAGTATTTTGCGTCGACCTTCGATGGTGTTAACCTCGGTCTTCGATCTCGATCTAGATATCATATTCTACCCGGGAAGAATCAAACACCGGAAAGAAAGGGGAAACAATAATCAACACATGGCATTGATGCAATTCTCAATCAAGGATGATGATATGACAAGTTAAATTGCACTAAAATGAAACCCTAAAACATGCTTGGCAATTTAAGCGGTATCCGAGGGGTGCAAACCGTAAAACAAGGGAGAACCCGGAATCACCTACGAGGTGCAATTGATTCTTCTAATTAAACTTTCACTTAAAGTTGTTGAACAATGCATGATCATGAGTCTATTGTGTAGATCTCATTTTTCTGAACATTTTGATATATTATACATATTTTTCTAAGTTATAAATAATAAGATATTGAATTTATAAGATTAAACCAATTTCTGAAATTATTAAACCATTTAAAAAAGTTTCCTGCGTCATTATGATGTCAGTGGGGGCATTAAACACTTTATCACTAGGGGCTGGGCTAGCCTCTATGGCTGACCGGTGGGTCAGGGCCACGTCAGCAAGCCACACAGACGGTCAGCGGTCAGCGGACCCACGGGCCACGCCAGCATGACGTCGTGGTGACGTCACTACCACATCTACACCGGACGGTGGTCGCCGGCGAAGACACAGGGCGAGCCAGTGATGTCTCTGAAATATAGCCATCTATGTCCACATTTAAATTGGATATTATTTACAATTTTGATGAAATATCTCTCTAAACCCTGCCACTAATACCTAATATTCAAAGGGGTATGCAATCCTTTCTTTCTATTTTTTCCTGCGCTGATAATGACATTTTATGATGGGAATCACTATATTAAAGTCAAAGATACGAGATTTCCAACAACAAGAAGAAACCAGGAGTCATGGATTGGAGGAAGACACTTTAACGACCAACTATACAACCGGAATAAAAATTATGGCCGTATAGTTCCGGTCATATAATTGGTACCGCCACCGCTAGGTCAAACAGAACAACTTTCGTGAAGGGACCCCTATAAAAAGAGGCCTCAGGTGATGAGAAACGGGCGCTCGCAGAAACCATCAGCCACCCCCCAGATCTCCATCCACAACACCGACGAGCCGCTAGAGGAATAGACTTAGATCTAATCTCTCCACCACCATAGCCATATTCCACCACTTGTAATAGTAGATCTCTTCTTCGATTGGCGACATTGTCAGACTATTTGCTATCAATCTCATGATTTCTATTGCAATGTTTATGATCTTTGATTTCATCTCTATGTGTGAGTAATTCTCCTTAGGCTAAGGGCTTCGGCCTAGTCATGTAGCTTTTTGTGCATGTTATTTATCATAGATGGGATCATGTATTAGTTTGTATGACATGATGATTATTGTATCCTCTCTTGCTTCAATCTAACGACTTGTCAGGTACCCAATACCCCGAGGATTGAGATAGGTATAGGGAGTATGAGTAATGACTAATCTGCAGGTTGGGAACCCCGGTGACAGAAAGGGCAGTACGGCTCTACGTGAGGGATTTACTTGCGATCGACGGTGACATCACGATGCATATCATTAGTTCTCTTTCTTCTATGGATGAGACTAGTAGGTTATTTCTATAAGCGGTTGCGGAGGAAATAGCAATTATGGATGCACTACCCACATATAATTTATCTTGCTCTAACAATTACATGCATACTTTATTTCTATCTTTTATTCCCATCGGATGTTTTGCACAGCTACAGGTGAAACCGAACGCCCTAGGCCCTCTCTCTCCATCATTGACAATAATAAAATACGCAAACTCTTGGTCCGGTAAAAACACAAAAGGAATTCTAAAACTCCTGAAGGTCCGTTAAAGTAACTTCACTACGCTTCTGCTTCACGAGGATTCGATAAACCTAGGTCTACTAGGGTAAAAGAGCTATACTACATCCGTAATCTGGATCGAAGGTATCAACCCTTTTTCTTGCACCGTTGTCAGGAAAACGATAGCTACCCTGGTGAGATTAGTAGGAACCTTGCTAGTTTTAATTCTTGTTTTTAATTGTTAGTTTGCCTTCAGTCTTTATTTGAAAATCTAAAAAAATAGTTAGTCTTTAAATTCTTGTTTTTATTATTATCATAAGTTTCTATTTAAGAAAACCCAAGAACATAGGAAATATGGCTGAAAAGAAGCTTGGGGAATTTGCCACTCCCAATAATGATTACTTGCCTACTGTTATTACTTAGCCAACAATTTCTGCTGATGACTATGAAATTAAGCCCCATTACTTAAGTTTGGTTCAACAGAATAAATTTGGAGGCTCTGATGTTGAAGACGCGGGTATGCACTTGAATACTTTCACTGAAATATGTGATATGATGCGCATAAAAGATGTTGACCCTGATTCGGTCAAATTGTGTTTATTTACTTTCTCTCTTATAGGAAGAGCAAAATAATGGTTGCTAGCTTTTCCTAAAAATACTATTACATCATGGGTGGGATGTACTTCTTTATTTATGACTAATTTTTTCCCACCTACAAAGACTATGCAACTAAGATCTAATATTACAGGTTTTAGATAGGAAGAGCCTGAGCAACTAGCGCTTGCATGGGAGAGGATGAAAGAATGCTTAAGAAACTATCCCAGCCATGGGATGGAAGATTGGTTAATCCTCCATTTATTTTATAATGCTCTTAATCCTGTATCTAAGTCTATGCTTGATACTGTAGTTGGAGGAACATTTACGGGTAAACATATTACCGAAGCAAAGCAGCTGCTAGACAATATGCAAGACAACCATGCCCAATGGAATGTGGAAAGATCAAACACGAAGAAGGTTAACTCCGTATCACCACAAGAAAATGAAGGACTCAATGCTAAGTTGGATGAGCTCATATTAGCCGTGAAAGGTAAGGAAACCCAGGTAAGAGCTATTCCTGAAACTAATATTGAAGAAGTAGACTTCATAGCTCGTAATTATTATAACCCTGCTTGGAAGAAAAATTATAATCCTAATTTTCAGAAACATTATTCTAATCCTATAGGTAACTCTAATAATAATATGGGAACTAATAATGGTAGTCTCCAAGAAACACTTAAGTCTTTTATAGACTCACAAAATGAACAAAACAATATTCTTGTTAAAATAATGGAGAACCATGATGCCATGCTTGGTAAATTATCTAACCAAGTTGTAAGTTTGAGGAATGATTTGCAGGCCCTCCAAGAAAGGACAAGGATTGTTCAGGCACAGCTAGGTAAGATAACCGAGAGTCAAACTCATTCTAGCTAAATTTGCAGGTAAAGCTGAGCCCAATCCTATTGAAGAACTCAGAATGATGAGGATTCAAAGAGAGGAGCCTGAAGAGCTTGATTATAGCAATGCCCCTTCACCAAGCTACACCATCGAAGATCTTGTAAAAAGGATTAACATCAACATTCTGGTGAGTGAAGGTAACAATGAAGCCATGTATCAACACTTTGTTGATCAAGTAGCGATTAAGGTACGCGAGCTTGAAGAGGAATACAAGAAAATTGCTGAAAAATTACCTGTTAAACTAGATGATATATTTGAGCCCACGATTAAAATTAAGATTGGGACTAATGAGATAGCTGCACTTTGTGATTTAGGTGCAAGCGTCTCAACAATCCCAAAGAGTCTTTTCAACAAGTTAAATCTTGGCTCTTTAGAAATCACTGAACTAACACTACATCTTGCAGATTCTACCTATAAACAAGCTGTAGGAATTAAGGACAACACTTTAGTTTACATTAAAGGTTGTCTTTCTCTAATTGACTTCATTTTTGTTGAAATGCCTGAAGATGCTATTTCTCCTATCATACTAGGCCTTCCTTTCTTAAGAACAATAAAGGCTTTAATTAATATCCATGATGGGAATGTGAAGCCGCAATTGCGTTCGCAGGATCCTTTTGTTATCCATTTCCCTAGGAAAAACAAAGCCAAACCTGACGAGAAGGAGGCCATCACTTTGAAGGCTAACTACTTTGGAGTGGCTGTTCCACTCATTTGTCCCAAGTGAGGAATATCAAGGTCAAGCTATTGACCATATAAGAGCACTCCATGGGAGGCAACCCATGTTAAATAAAGGTTTGAGTTAGATTTTAAGTCTTAGTTTAAGTTTATGTTTAATAAAGAGTGCTAGAAAACTTCATTTGAGGAGAAGAAATTTGATAGTACTTAAAAATATTCTATATACATGTTGTTGTTGTTCAATAATTTTAACTGTCAACTTTCTATTAAAAATAAGGTATTTCGCTAAGTTTCAGTATAAGAATTAATTCACGAAGAAATGGAAAATTTTCGATGGACATAGAGAGTTTAATGACCAATTATACGGCGGGAGTATAAATTCCGGCCATATAGTTCCGGCCGGTCCGATATTTGAGCCATCGATAATTTTTCTTTCACATGTACTGACGGTTTAACGACCAACTATACGGCGGGAATAAAAATTCCGGCCGTATAGCTCTAGTCGTATAGATATCGGTGCTTTCGTATGAATTATTTTTCTATGTACAGACGCTTTAACGACCAACTATACGGCGGGAATAAAACGTCCGGACGTATAGCTCCGGTCGTATAGATATCGATGCCTTTGTACAATTTATTTCCCAGGTACAGACGATTTGACGACCAACTATACGGAAGGAACATATTGTTCCGGACGTATAGTTCCATCCGTATAGCTGCCTCGCCAGGAGGAAACCCTAAAAAATTGACAGCATGCCAACTATACGGCGGGAACGTATTGTTCCGGCCATATAGTTGCGCCCGTGTAGTTGCGTCCGACCACAAAAATACATGGGAAGGTACCTCCAACTCCAAAACTTCAATCCTTTTTCTCTCTTCTACCTCCAAACTCTCTCAAAACCTCAAGAGATCTTCACCTCTACTCAATTTCGTTTGATTTCCTTGCACACAAGTGATCTATGGTATGTTTCTCCCTGATCCTCCAATTACTTTTTGCAAAATCACTTTCAATCTATTGTCATTATCAATCTAGGGTGAGACCTACTATGAACTAATTCCCATGATTCTCTTGCCTAGATTATTATTTAGAGAGGATTCTTTAGTGTGCTATGATGAGGGATATATTATACTTACTGTTGTTGGATCAAAAAGTTTTATTTTTGTATTCCTTTATTGTATTAGATGTTGAACACAAGGAGCCAAACTCATGCCCATGCCACCGCTAGCGCTTCTCGGGCTGTCACTCAAGAACGCATGCAGATACGTGATACGTCCAAAATGTATCTACTTTCCTGAACATTTTTGCTATTGTTTCTCCTCTATTTTGTGTGATTTGGATACAAGTAATGCCGACTAACATTGTTTTCAGTAGAATTGCCTTGGAGCTTGTTTTTGTGCAGGAAATCAACTTTCAGAAAAAATCCTAGAAAATATTGTAAAACTCCTATTTTACCAGAAGACTCATGGATCCAGAAGATGGGACGAAGAGGAGCCACGAGGGGCCCACACCCCCTGGCCACGACAGGAGGGGGTGTGGCCGCCTCGACCTCTCCTTTTGCCTATAAAAGCCCTCTGACCTAAAATAGACGGGGGGGTTGACGTTTTTCCAGATAGAGTTTCGCTGCGCCGCCACCACCAGATACCGTGATTCAGAACCAGAAACTTCATTCTGGCACCCTGCCGGGATGGGGAATTGGAGGAGATCATCGCCATCATCATCACCATCGCTTCTCCATCAACCATCCATGATTCCCCCATCCATGCGTGAGTAATCCCCCGCTATAGGCTATGGGGATGGTAGGGATTGGATGAGATCATTCATGTAATGGCATTAGATTGTTAGGGCATGGTGCCTAGTATCTATTATTAGTGCTTTTGACTTTGTTGCAACTTGTTATGCTTAATGCTTGTCACTAGGGCCCGAGAGCCATGTTTTCAGATCTGAACATGTTACTGATTCATGATGATAGTATTTTTTATGATCTTACCTACAAGTTGTATACACATATTATTGTCCGAAACCGAAGGCCCCGAAGTGACAATAATTGGGATAACCGGAGGGGATGACTTTGATGTGAGGATCACATGTGTTCACAGAGTGTTAATACTTTTCTCCGGTGCTCTATTAAAAGGAGCACCTTAATTGCCATTAGTTCCCTTGAGGCCCCGCTGCAAACGGGCTGGTGGGACAAAAGATGTTGTGCAAATTCTCATTACGAGCACGTATGACTATATATAGAACACATGCCTATGATTATTTAGTACTTGGATGCTTTACCTTATTTATCCACAAATGCCCTATATCTTGTTTTCTACATGAATTGTCTTGTCCATGCAACACCCGTCCATCCATCCCTATGCCTTCCGCGCTTTAATCCTACTATTTACTTTGATTGTTACTACTGCCTTTACTTTTACTATTGCCTTTTACGTTGATATTGCTACTATAAAACTGTTGCTACTGATAAACTACTGCGAGCAAGATTGTTTCCAGGTGCAGCTGAATTGACAACTCAGTTGTTAAGGCTTATAAATATTCTTTGGCTCCCCTTGTGTCGAATCAATAAATTGGATTTTACTTCCCTCAAAGACTGTTGCGATCCCCTATACTTTTGGGTCATCAGTACGGTTCAGGAATGAGCTCCAACGTGAATGCTTCAACAAGATCAAGAAAGTGAAGGCCACCAAGTGGGCTTGCCCCATTATATTGAACTAACTCGGTATTTCTGATGACTTTAATTTAATTTGCAATAAATCTGGCCTGTAAAACTTTGTGTACAGTGATGTGCCTACTTATCGTCGGTTAACCATTGAATTCCAAATTTCATTGCAAAGCACGGTTAAACTATAGCAAGGAGAGGACACGATTTCTTTCCAACTTATGAACAAAAACTACACTTTAACACTAGATGAATGGTGCGCATGTTTTAATTTCCCAAACAATGATGTTAATGCTTTACATGCATCCTTTACTGGCTTAATTCCTTCCCCTGAACAATATTATAATGGAATGAGTTTCACTACTAGAGTAAGCAAGGGGAAGAATAGTCAACATCCTACAATCCGCTATTTGTTTTATGTTATTGCTAACACCTTGCAGGCACTAATGAGTTCACAAGACTCAATGAGGAGGACATCTTAGTCCTCCCAAAGGCTGCTTACATCAACAGCAACTTGTCACTCAAATTGGGCACAATCCTTGTGTGCTACTTGGAGCACCAATCCTCCCAAAGCCAAGGACCAATCATAGGTGGAGGCATCATCACCGTGCTTGCCAATTCCCTAGGCATCGACCTAGGTGAGTTACAACCTGTGCTAGGTGAGAAACGTATTGGTTTCTCTACTTTAAAAGATTGTGGAATTCTCAATAGGAGAGGTGGTGTTTATTATCTGCATATTGCTAGAGCTGGGCGTATCTACCCCGCTCCTATGCCTAATGGTCTTTTCTCTATCGAGGAAGGACGTTTTCTATATCACTTGGAAGTTGAGCAACACCAACCCAAGGAGGAGATTCCAGATGAGGATGAGGACCAGGAAGAGGAGCAAGAAGTTCCTCATCAAGAGGAGCAGCCATCAACCCGGTTCGCTACATAGCAAGCCTTTCGAGAACTTGGAAGGACTATTGAGAGGATGCATAGCCTCTCTCTGAACCTCCGAGAATCAACTAGTAACCTCTCAACTCAATTTTTGAACTGGAGTTCCGACTTTTTCCAGCCACCACAATGATTTGAAGGGATTGCAAAAGCCTAAGCTTGGGGAAGTTTCCTCATGTATCTTTATTTGGCGTTCATTTGCTTATATTTATTTAGATGTTGTGTTTTTAATTTGAGTTCATAAGCACTCATGTTGGTTTCCACAACACTTTGCCTTTAGTTATTTCTAATTGCTTTCGAGATTTTCTAGCCGAGCTTTGCCGCCAATTTTCTATTCTTTAAATTCCCTCTCTTAAAAAGAACAAATATATTTCTCCATTTTCTTTATTTTCCCTCTTTCTTTTTCTTTCCGCCTCGAGGTTCTCATGTATTTGCAGGAGAGTCACCGACTTCGAGTTTCCAAGAGACAAATAAAAAAGGAAGGGAGAAGTGGAACTAAACATGAGAGGTATGTCTTATGACTCCCAACTTTTGAAGTTTGAGAAACCCATGCTAGTTAGTAGTAAATGTTGAGATATTATATTGGTGGAGTGAGTCTTTGGAAGCCATATACTTGACTTGATTACAGTTGGTCAAGTATTGTTCGTCGACCTTTGATTGTGTTAACCTTGGTCTTCGATCTCGATCTCGATATCATATTCTACCGGGAAGAAGCAAACACCAGAAAGAAAGGGGAAACAACAATAAACACATGACACGATGCAATGCTCAAGGAAGGATGATGATATGACAAGTTAAATTGCACTTAAATGAAACCCTAAAACATGCTTGGCAATTTAAGCGGCGTCCGAGGGGTGCAAACCCTAAAACAGGGGAGAACCTGGAATCACCTACGAGGTTCAATTGATTCTTCTAATTAAACTTGCACTTAAAGTTGTTAAACAATGCATGATCATGAGTGTATTATGTAGATCTCATTTTTCTAAACATTTTGATATTTATACATATTATTCTGAGTTATAATAATAAGATATTGACTTTATAAGATTAAACCAATTTCAGAAATTATTAAACCATTTTAAAAAGGTTCACTGCGTCATTATGACGTCAGCAGGGGCATTAAACACTTTTTCACTAGGGGCTAGGCTATCCTCTGTGGTTGACCGGTGGGCTAGGGCCACATCAGCAAGCCATGCTGACGGTCAGCGGTCAGCGGACCCACGGGCCACGCTAGCATGACATCATGGTGACGTCACCACCACATATACACCGGATGGTGGTCACTCGAGACGACATAGGGCTAGCTAGCATGCTCGGGTGGTCTTGTTCGAACTAGGGTATCACGGGCTACCTAATAGAGGCAGCTCCACTTGGTAACGGTCTTCGGAGCTAGCACTACGACGAGCGGCGGCGGCAGAGCTAGCAGAGCATCGTCCGGAGGCGGCTACGGAGCAAGAGGGGGAGGATGAAGGAGTCCTTTCGGACTAGGAGCTCACCACGGAGCGAAAGGGGGTGACGGCAAGGAGCTGGGAGGCAGGAATCAACGAGGAACGCGGCGGCGAGCTTCATCGGGGTCGGGGAGGAAGGAGCCGTTGCGGGCGGTTGTAGGTGCCCGGGCCTCCTAGGCATCATCCGGGTCGGGCATTATTCCTTCTGCCGGGAGACAGAGGATAGCACGGCGGACCTCCTAGGCATCTCTATGGAGCTTGGCAAGGTCGCGAACAGCGGGACGACATGGTACCTGGGAGCTAGGGTTTCATCCGGAGGAGGAATTGGGGAATAGAGGGGATTAGTGTTCATCCGAGCGCGGAGGGGTATTTGTAGATGGTCGTTGATGTCAGTAGCATGCATCCTGGCGCGGGTGGGCATCGCGGCGCAGGCGGATGGCAGCGGCGGCTACAACGAGCTAGTTTCCCGTCGTCGACGAAGACGACAAGGCGTTTAGACACCGAAGCGGTACGGGCTAGTGGTTGGGCCGCATGTGGGCCGCGGGTGGCTGTCTGCGGGCACACGTGAGCGGTAGGTAGCACCAGGGAAGATTGGTCCAGCCTAGGCTCCTGGCTCTGGTTTTAATAAAAAATCCAACAAAACCTTTTTTCCAAATTTTGTTTTCATTTCTCTCTTTTGTGTTTGAATTTCTTTTCTGTTTTGAATCATTTCAAAAATACCTGAACGTTTGTAAATATGCAAAATAATGCAGGGACCCCTTTATAGTATTTGGGCTCAACACTTTTGATATTTTCAAAATACAAAAACTATTTTGAATACATTTCAAAAAGGGAAGGGAATTAGGGTTTTAGGGTTTGGCATTATTTCTTTTGCATGCATTTTAAAATATGATGTTCATGAATGCACAGTCAAAGCCCTAATTAGGATTAGCTAAAATTGGTGTGTTACATTTTAGGGGTGACCCCTTGGGGTTGCCCGGTCTTTCACGAATCCTCGTGGATATGGAGATCGAGGCGAGTGGGGAAAGAGGGAGAGGATGAAATCCACAAACACATATGATGAAATCGATGAACACACACATGAAAACACGATGCAAACCAATAGCTCATGTCGGCGGCAACCGGTCCGACACAATCCCTAGGATTGGTGGCGGGCAAGTATCTCTCTCTCTCTCTAACCGACACGGCGAGCGGGAGACTTGGTGAGATACTGAAAACTTGGCGAAGGAGTCCGACACCAAGGTCTTGTATAACTTGAACGCACGATGCAAAGCTAAAGAGGTGGGGGATAATTGGTGCCCCTTTGTCAAAGGAGCATGGGAGTAGAATTAGGTAGATCCACAAGGATTTCTTCTAATTCCAATTATCAAGTCTAGGGACTACAGTGGAGAGGTGGGGATATTTATAGGCCAACCACTAAAATAGGGGTAGTTTGGGTACAAAAGGGTAAAGTCTGGACAAAATATGGAATTACATGGGCCAAGCCCAAGAGTTGACTCGAATCTTGGAGGTTCCAGTCCAGTGTCACCGGAATTGTCGTCGAAATTTTGGGCGGCCACCGGTTCTTTCGACTGTGGCGGTATGCCTTACAGAATCCTATTTTGGTGGGCATCCGGTTGGCACTGGACCTGATGCCGGGATTTCAGGCCAAGGTTTCGGTCCACCGGACCGATCGCCAGTATTTCCGGCGGTGGAATCGTTTCGTCGGACCTGGTGCCAGAATGAGTTGGAGCTTCTTCTTGTGAGCGCTTGGTCCCTTATCTTGGCGTTTCTTCATGGGGTTCAAATCTGAGGATGCACAAAGTATTGGCATGAAGTAGAAAGCCATACAAGGATGTATCAAAATCACACGAGGACAGGAGCGAGTTAACCTCAGCTTGTAGGATCTTGGCTCGAGAATGAGTCATTGGTCCACTTGGGGACTTGGTGTTGTAGATGTAGGGACATCAGTAGGACGGGTTGCATCACCCTTGTGAGCCCCAAGTGCCTCAACATTGTCAACAACCGCGACATGAGCCTCCTTAACTGCCTCAACCGCACCAAGATCAATCTCTCCACCAACATCACGAGGACCAAGTTCCACCAACCACAAACGTGGTTCAGCAACCACAAGAGCAACAACAATATCACCAAACTTGTCGCAATGATTGCATGGAAGATGAAGACCATCAACATCCTGGAAACCATCACTACCATGCCCGCAATGAGGAAGAAACTTTTGGCAAGCTCAAGTTCACCATCCCCAAGTTCACCCGTTCCACTGATCCCAAAGAATAGCTCTCCTGGGTACTTAAAATTGATAAAATCTTTCGCATGGACAACATTTGATGTGGGGTCAAGCCAATGATCCTTAGTTTTGTCCTGATCTTTCATAGCGAGTCAACCTGGATGGTAATCTTCCAATAACGGCGATGAACATCACCTGGAGAAGAGGAATCAATCCAGCAAGTAACATGATGAAGATCACCACGCCTCAAACCTGAGCACGACAATCCTTGATGAACACAAGAACCTTCACAGAAATAATCTGATAAACGGTATCGCTGTCCCTAGAGGGATGATACACGTTGGAGCACAATATAGTTTTTAGACTAAACAACTGAACTCCCCTAAACCCTAGGCGGCTGGCTCCTTTATATAGGAGGCCTGTAACTAGTCGGTTGGATAAACCCAAACTGAACACACAACGGACTCGAACCTAACCTAGATTCAGACTCAATAACATAGCAACAATATTTGACACAACCTTAGACTTATCATTACATATCGTAGGTCATCCTGGCGTGCCAATCATCAATGGGATGCGCCCGCATCACCTAGCTTGGTGGAGTCCTGAAATTAGGCTTCACCTCCTCCTTCATGCCCATATCATCATCCCCCCTTCAAGAAGCGTTGTCCCCAACGCTTGCGGGTCGGGTCGGAAAGGTGGCGTGATATGAACAATTGCTTGACGCGTCTTCACCATCTTCAAGTCTTGCTTGCCTTCCACTCCGCAACCTCCCTCTCGGCTTGCTTGACTTGGAACACCCCTTGGCGCCTGCACCTCCTTGCGTCTTCATACGAGCTTGGACCTAGGCGCCATCGTCTTCTTCTTCTCAACTCTTGTTGGAACCCGTGGTTGCTGAACATGGACCTTCTTTGCACGACCTGGCATAAGCTGAGTAATGCCTGGACCACACAACTGACGAACATGTCCATCCTTGCCTGTATGTATCTGCACAACTGTCCCAACAAAATGCCTCACAGGTGTGCTAACAAAACTACGCTTGTTACCCCGCTGCACCTGATGCACTGGAACATTAGGAGCACAAATATCATCCGTCTGAACACTTGTGTCAACACAAACAACCTTCTGAACACATGTTGCAACATCCTTCCTCTCAGTAATAAGAGAATGCACTTCAACTAGCTTGTCACTAACAAGTTCCACTTGCTTGTCATCTACAGGCATAGCTCAAGTAATATTAACATTGTCTCACTGTGCATCATGCTCTCCATCCTGCACCTTAACTCGCCTAGATTTTGGCTTAGCCTTGCGCACCTTCTCCTTATGTACCACCAGCTCTACATCAGACTTTATGTGATTATCCTGAATAGCCTTCAAAGTCTGTTGTTTTCCACCATGCACAAAAGAATATGTATTTGCTCTTCTAGCATGTGTAACATTGCGATCATACTGCCATGGACGACCAAGTAACAACCCACATACCTCCAATAGCAACACATCCCACTCAATCTCATCAACATAATCACCAACTGTAAATGGCACACGTACCTTATGAGTTACCTTCACCATACCGCAGCTATTGAACCACTATAGATGCTAAGGTTCAGGAATACGCCATGTGGACAACCCCAATGCTTCCACCATTTCCTTGCTAATGCCATTAGTATAGCTTCCTCCATCAATAATCAATTTGCATGCTTTGCCTTTGATCATACACTGCGACTGAAATAAATTCCAACGCTGGCCCTTGTCAACTGTCACGCAGGCATTGCCTTGTACCTTGTTGAGTTGCAAATTCAGCCCACTCAATGGTACAACATCCTCCACGACATCCTTAACAACATCAGCCTTAACAACGTCAACCGCTAACGCTTCAGAAATCGTGGCTGCCACCCTGCTAACTATCGGCAATGGAACAACTGTCAACTTTTCATGAGTAGTCACAGCCGTCGCGACCTTTGATATAAGTGCACTGTTGAGGACAAACCTCTAGGGTGGTCCGATCTTTCATGAATCCCACTAAAATCAAGGATGGCGTGCGGGGAGAGGAGGGAAGGATGAACACGATGAACTCACGCACGAAGATCACGATGAACACACACAAACACAAAACCACAATAAACACCAATAGCCCATGCCAATGGTGACCGGTCCGGCGCAATCCCTAGGATCGGTGTCGGGCTAAGGACTCTCTCTCGAACTGGCACAGCGAGATGGGGGACTCGGTGAGATCTTGACGTCTAGGAAAAGGGACGCCGATGCCTAGGCCTTGTACAACCCGGAGACACGATGCAAACTCCAACGAGGTTTGGGATATTTGGTGCTCCTTTGTCAAAGGAGCATGAGGCAAGAACTAGATAGATCCACAAGGGGTTTCCACTAATTCCAAATATCATGCCTGGGGTTTACAATAGAGGTGGGGGTATATATAAGCCAACAACAAGTTCAGTGGTAGTTTAGGCATAAAAGGGTAAAAACTGGACGAACTAGGAATATTCCCGGGCATCAAACCCATGTTGACTTAGAAACTAGACGTTCCAGCAATAAGTCTGGTCACGCTGGACTGGGCGCCGGAAATTCCGGTCCGCGCCGGTAATTCCGGTTGGCGACCGGAACCGCAGGCAGAGACGTGCTTCGGTCGGTGCCGGTTTGTTTTGGCGAGCGCCAGAAGTTCCGGTCGTTGGTCCGGTCCGCCAGGGCGTACGCCGGACTTTCCGGCGAGGAGTCCGGTCCGCCGGTGCTAGCACCGGTTTGGCCTGGGCCTCCGGTTCACGTTGGCTTGGCTCCTTCTCTTGGCATCTCTTCATGGGGTTCGTACCTGATGGTGCATAAGGTATTGGCATGAAGTAGAAAGCCATCCAAGGATGTATTGAAGTCACATGAGACAAGGAGCGAATTTACCTTAGCTTGAAGGAGTTTGGCACGGGCACGGGTCATCGGTCCACTTGGAGGACTTGGTAGTGTAGATGTAGGAGCATCCGTAGGATGGGCTGCATCAGCTCCCCCCCTAGAAAAGAGTCGTCCTCGACTCTTCGTTGTTATCATCTTGAACATCACCATGGTAGGGTGAGAGATCTTTGACGTTGAACGTATTGCTTGCAAGGTACTTGGACGCCGGTATGTCGATGATGTAGGCGTTGTTGTTGATTCATTTGAGGACCTTGAAGGGACCATCTCCTCGTGGCTTGAGCTTGGAGTCGCGTTCCTTGGGGAAGCGGTCTTTGCTTAGGTGTATCCACACAAGGGCACCTTCTTCAAATATCATTCCCTTCTTGTCCTTGTTTAACCTTGAAGCTTGGCGAAGTACTTGTTGCTCGACAGTAGCTCTTGTTTCTTCATGAAGTTTCTTCATAGCTTGTGCGTGCTTCTCGACGTCCATGTTTGTGCGCTCATGGATAGGTAGTGGTTGTATGTCGAGCGCTGTGAGGGGCTCGAAACCATAGATGATCATGAATGGACTCATCTTGGTTGTTGAGTGCTTGGCACGGTTGTAGGCAAACTCGGCGTATGGAATGCATTCCTCCCAATCCTTCAAGTTCTTCTTGATCAACACACGTAGAAGAGTTCCGAGGCTTCGGTTGACAACTTCGGTTTGGCCATCGGTTTGGGGATGCGATGCGGATGAAAAAGAGGAGCTTGACGCCGAGCTTGGCCATGAGGGTCTTCCATAAGTAGCTCATGAATTTGACGTCACGGTCGGAGACGATTGTTCTTGGTACACCGTGAAGACGGACGATTTCCCTGAAAATAGATTTGCAACATGTGAAGCATCGTCGGTCTTATGGCACGGTATGAAGTGTGCCATTTTGGAAAATCGATCCACAACAACAAATATAGAATCATGACCATACTTAGATCTAGGCAAGCCTAACACAAAATCCATGCTAATGTCGGACCAAGGTGTATGAGGAATAGGCAATGGCATATAAAGACCATAGGGGTTAGCTTGCGACTTAGCTTGAACACATGTCGTGCATCGTTGAACGTAGCGCTCCATGTCACGCTTCATCTTGGGCCAAAAGTAGTGATTGGAGAGCATGTCCAATGTCTTGTCATGGCCAAAGTGACCCATAAGGCCTCCACCATGAGATTCTTGGAGAAGCAAAAGTTGAAGCGACAACTTCGGAATGCAAAGCTTGTTTTGTTTAAATAGAAAGCCCTTATGCAAATAGAAATCATCAACTCCTTTGTCATCAGAGCACTTTGCGAAAATTGGTTCAAAGACGGGTCGGAAGCATACAAACATGTTATTTCCTCAAGACCCAACACGTTCATTTCGAGTCTCGTAAGAAGGCTTGTGTGTTTGCGACACAAAGGATCCGCAACTACATTATCTTTTCCCTTCTTATACTTAACAATGTATGGAAAAGACTCCATGAACTTAACCCACTTAGTGTGTCCCTTACTCAAGTTGGCTTGCCCTTTGAGGTATTTCAATGACTCATAGTCGGAATGTATGATAAATTCTTTGGGCTATAGGTAGTGTTGCCAAATTGAAGGACAGGAACTAAGGCAAAAATCTCTTTGTCATAAATTGGATAGTTAAGGCGAGAACCATCAAGTTTATCGCTCTGGTAGGCTATAAGACGTTCATTTTGCATAAGGACTCCTCCAATGCCAATACCACTAGCATCACACTCTATCTCAAAAGTTTTTGTGAAATCCGGTAATGCAAGGAGAGGTGATTCGGTGAGCCTCTTTTTGCGTTCATCAAAAGCTTTTTGTTGTGCCTTGCCCCACACGAAGGTGACATTCTTTTTGGTCAATTCATTGAGGGGACAAGCAATGGTCGAAAAGTCTTTCACAAAGCGACGATAGAAACTGACCAACCCATGAAAACTTCGAAGTTCACTCACATTTGTTGGGATGGGCCAATCTCGTATGTCCTTTACCTTGGAAACATCAACTTCAATTCCTTTCGAAGAAACAATAAATCCAAGAAAAATCAACTTGTCTTTAGCAAAAGTGCACTTGGAAGATTAGCATAGAGCTTTTCATGTCGAAGGATTTGCAAAACTTCCTTGACATGTGTTATATGGTCCTCAAGTGATTTGCTATAAACAAGAATATCATCGAAATAGACAACAACACTTTTCCAATGAGAGAACACAAGATGTGATTCATAAGGCGCATGAAGGTGGATAGGGCATTAGATAAGCCAAAGGGCATAACCAACCATTCATAGAGACCAAGTTTGGTCTTGAAGGCGGTTTTCCACTCATCACCTTTAGCCATGCGTATTTTATGGTAACCACTACGAATATAAATTTTCGAAAAAATAGTGGCTCCACACAACTCATCAAGCATGTCATCGAGACGTGGTATGGGATGTCGATAACGCACGGTGATAGCATTGATTGGACGGCAGTCCATGCATAACTGTAACGTATCATCCGTCTTTGGAACAAGAATCACGGGTATGGCACTTGGAGTAGTGCTAACTTGGATCAAACCTTTGGAGACGAGTTGGTTGATTTGACGTTCAATTTCCTTTGTCTCCTCCGGGTTCGTGCGGTAAACGGCACGGTTGGGAAGTGGTGCGTCGAGGATGAGGTCAATGTGATGTTCGATGCCATGAAGAGGAGGTAGACCATGTGGGAGCTCTTTGGGGAATACGTCCTTGAATTCCTGCAAAACATTCATCAAAGATGGAGGAACATTGGTTACTTCATTAGTTCCTTGCGCTAGTCCCTTTCAAAGGAGGACATAGTGCAAGATGGATGGGTTGTTCCGAACATCTCTCATCTCATGTTTGGTGGCAAAGAGAACACTCTTATTTTTTCCACTCGATTTGGGCTTGTGGCTCTCACTCACTATGAGGTGGTTCTCTCTCTCACCGCTCTTCTCACAAGTAGGTGTTGTGCTTTGCACCCTCGCTAAAGCCTTTGTATTGTCCACAATTATTTGGCTAGGAGTCATTGGTTGCAAAACACATGTTTTGTTGAGCCATTTGAATGTGTATACATTGGTGCGACCATCATGTTGAGCAGCCTTGTCAAATTTCCATGGTCGACCAAGAAGCATGTGGCAAACTGTCATAGGAACCACATCACACTCCACCATGTCTTTGTAAGGGCCAATAGCGAAGGAGGCCGATACGGTATGCTTGATCTTCACGGACCCTTGGTCACTTAGCCATTGCATGTGGTAGGGGTGCTTGTGCGGTTGGAGGGTGAGGTTGAGCTTCTCACACAACTCGGTGCTAGCAAGGTTGTGGCAACTCCCTCCGTCAACTTGGTGCTAGCAAGTTTGGAAGATATTGGAGCGTTGGTCGTCATGCTCTTGTGCTTGAGTCGTCAAGATTTGTGTGACAATAAGCGATGGACTTGCATCATGTTCCCACATTAGGAGTTCTTGGTCATCTTCCACTCGTTGCCTTGTCATTGCTTCCTTGACACGTGCATCAAATTTGTCTTCACTCAAGTACTCTTCGTCGCCATTGTCATGCATGAACAATACTTTCTTGTTTCCACATTCAGCCGACTTGTGTCCTATGCCTCCACACTTGTAGCATTCACCGTTGAAAGGTGTATCACTATTTGCTTGTTTGCCACTTGGGGGCAGTTTTCCTTGAGGAAGTGTGGGTTTGAAGGATGGTTTGAAGGTACTTGAGGAGCTTCCATTGAAGGTTGTTGGCGTAGCAGTTGAAGCTTGCTTGTAGGTTAAATACGTCTTGGGCTTGTTGTACTTGATGTCCTCTTGCACTTTACGTTCAGCCTTTGTTGCGATGTGCACAAGATCAACCATGCCATTGTATGTTTGGAACTCGACGATGCGCTTGATGGGATGGTTCAACCCAATAAGGAAGCATGCCATAGTTTGCTCCATCCGCTCATCGATGTTGGCGCGAATCAAGTTGAGTTCCATAGTCTCTTGACGAAGCGATTGAAGGTTGTTGAAGAGGTCACGCATGTAGTGCGCGGGGACGAACCGGGATCGCATGTGAGCCTTCATGTCATGCCAACTTGTGATTAGCGGCTCTTGTCTTGCATCACGAGCAACTTGAACTTGTTCCCACCAAAGGTTGGCGTAATCATCAAACGCAAGCGAAGCCATGGCAACCATCTTCTCGTTGCTATAATTGTGCATGCGGAAGATCTTGTCAACTTTGAGTGCGCCCATGAAAGGTATTCTTCGGGGTCATTGGATCCGGTGAACTTGGGATTGTGAACTTGAGCTTGCCGAAAGTTTCTTCATCATTGCGGTCATTGCGACGAGCTTGGTTACCTTGTTGATGATCTTGTTGTTGATGCAGTGGAACTTGGTTCTTGTTACCTTGGTGAAGAGCTTGCTCTTGATGTTGTTGTTGTGGAGCTTGATCTTGCTCTTGGCGCGGTTGTTGACGATGTTGGGGCACAAGGGCCTCATGAGGGTGATGAGGATGTGGAGCCTCATGACACGGTTGATGTCGAAGAGGAGGCTTGTTCCTCGGTTGGTGATGTTGATGAGGCACATGGGCTTCATAGCGAAGATCATGGTGTTAGGCCTCTTGACGTGGTGGGTGTCGCTCAACTTGTACCACTTGACGCTCCATGTTTTGTTCTGGTGGAGGAGGCGCCTCGTGATGACCATGGTGTTGGTGTGGACGTTCATGACGGTGATGACGAGGAGGAGTGTCGTGAAGAGCTTCACGTCGTTGACGAGCTTGATTCTCCAAATTGGAGTCATCACTTGTTGTGTCAAGTATGTGTCGGGGTTGATGGTGGTGGACTTGCGGTACGTCTTGTGGTTGCTCATGTTGGATCAATAGTGCCCTTGCGTGATGACGGTGTGCTTCTTGCCTTGCTCGTGGCCTTGAAGAGAAATCACCATCATAGGTTGACGTTGCGGCGTGCCATGGGGAAGGTACATAGTTCGAAGAGGTTCCATCTTCAACCATGGGGGCGTCATTGCATCTTGGAGCACTTGGATGTAGATCTTGTTGCAGAGGTGCATGACGACATGAAGAACTTGAAGAGCTTGATGCACGTGAACGCGGTCTTGCCATTCCGTCGATGAGACGTCGAAGATTGTCATTTGTTTCAGCGACGGAGCGTTGAAGCGCTTCATTTTTGTGGCCGAAGTTGTGATGTATTGCTTGCATTTGACTTTCGAGGCCATCAAAGCGGTTGTTGATGTTCTTTAACTCGGCTTACATCTCGCCAAATTGTTCATCTTGTCGCGTCTCAAGGGCTTGGCAACGTTCACGGAACTCTTGTCGAACGATGAAGTGACTTGCACGCGTCATGTATGGTCCTTGATCTTCTTCTTGGGGAGCTGGTTGGCTCGACTCACCTTGCCTATCCATCATGCAAAACACACAAGTATTGTATATGGAAGTGGAATATGGTGGTGTTAGCCTTGTACCTCACCTTGGGGATTGCACCAAACTAGAAACCACAAGTGAGAGCTATAAGCGTGCAAAGTGGAATGCAAAGAAAACTCACACTAAAGAAAGAACTAACTCTCAAAAGTTGTGGGTGGAAGGTTAGGGTTGTGGAAAACCAAACCAAACAATCCAAAGAAAAGGGTATTGTCAAACGTGCTAGAGAACCAAAAGATCAAAATAAAATAGGAAGTGATCTACACAACACAAGGGTACACACACGTGGAGACGGATGTGGTTAGCACGACTATGAAAATGAGCACAAAAGGTCCTACCGAAGACTATGCTCGGTGTCGTGCCAACGCAAGGAGAGACCACAACTCGTTCGTGATATGGGATGGCCCGATCTTCTCAGCAAGCTCTTGTTGATGGTGATGGTGGATGATAGATAACTAGTGCGTAGCTATGATCTCTCCCGCTTGATCCCTGATGCCAATGCAACAGCTCTCAAACCTTGTAGGATATTCACAACACCACACTCTTGCGCACACAGCCATCGACCACGAACAGCAGTATGCAATCTACTAATTCTCAATGGAACAACAAATCACACTCAATTATAGTTGTAGAATTCGAACACAGGGTAATTCTAGAGGTTCTAAGAAAGAAACAACTCCAAAATATTTTAACGTGGTCTAAAACCCAAATCTAAGGCGCCCCCATCTATTTATGGGTCCAAGGGCGATGGCCTATGGTGGAACCCGAGTTGGTTCCACCCAACCTGGATACAAACCGGTCACAAGTGGCTTGGCCAAGACTGGCTCTGCCGTGGCAGAGACCTAGTCGGTTTTCCTGCCGTGGCAGAGAAACGAGGCTTTTCTCTGCCGTGGCAGAGAACTCCCTCCTCTTGTTGATCTTTGTCTTGGACAGCTCGTTGCGCTTCCTCCCTCCCCCCCCTCACGCAATCTTCATTGATCAACACGCGTGGTTCCATTAGCTCCTCGCTCTGGGCTACGCCTTCTTCTCCTAAGTACCTGATCATGCAATAATTCAAAGACTTAGGTAGTATAAAATTCTCAATAATTAAAACACTAGGTTCATTAAGAAACAAGTTCACCTATTGTTCTAGTAGCTTAGCATGAGATCTTGTGATTGGTCCAATCCTTATCTCATTGGATTGATCCTTCTTTGCAATTGGAACATCTTCATTAGCAATTGGGGTAGGTGTAACTATAGGGATGTCCCCATCATCTCCCCCCCCCCTTCAAAAGGCGTCGACCTAGATGCTCCAAGGTCTTCTCCAGCATATGGTGACAGATCAGCAACGTTGAAGCTGTTGCTAGCACCACCAAACTCCTCAATAGGTATATCAACTGAGTAGGCATTATCATTAATTTTGGCTAACACCTTGTAACGACCAGCACAACGTGGCTTCAATTTGGAGTTGCGAAGTAGTGGAAATCTATCCTTGCGCAGATGCACCCAAACCATATCTGTAGGCTCGAACAACAGTTATTTCCTTGCTTGATTCCTTGCGGCAGAAATGTTCTTGCCTTTCTTCTCAATAGCCTATCTAGTCTTCTCATGTATCTTCTTCACGTAATCAGCACGTTTTGATGCCTCCATATCAACTCTCTCATGTAATGGCAGAGGCAACATATCAAGTGGCATCAATGGCTAGAAGCCATACACCACCTCAAAAGGACAAAGCTGAGTAGTTGAATGCACAACCCTGTTGTAAGCAAACTCAACATGTGGCAAACACTCTTCCCACTCCAGCAGATTCTTTTTAATCATGGTCCTTAGTAGCTGTGATAATGTTCGATTCACCACCTCCGTTTGACCATTTGTTTGGGGATGACATGTAGTACTGAACAACAACTTCGTTCCTAACTTCCCCCATAAGGTCTTCCAAAAGTAGCTCATGAACTTCACATCACGCTCAGAAACAATCGTGTTTGGTACTCCATGTAATCTCACGATGTCCCTGAAAAACATGTTAGCAACATGCGACGCATCATCGCTTTTGTGGCAGGCAATAAAATGAGCCATCTTAGAGAACCTATCCACTACCATAAATATAGAATCATGATCTCTCTGAGTTTCAGGTAGACCTAGCACAAAATCCATCCTAATGTCTTCCCATGGAGTAGTCGGTGCAGAGAGAGGTGTATACAAACCGTGAGGCTTCAGCTTGGATTTCGACTTGTGGCAAGTAATGCATTAGCTCACAAATCTGTACACATCACGCCTCATCTTGGGCCAATAGAAGTGATCAGCAAGCATGAGCAACGTCTTCTCACGCCCAAAGTGACCCATCAAACCACCAGCATGTGATTCCTGCACTAAGAACAAACGCAACGATGATTCTGGAATACATAGTTTGTTAGCTCGAAACAAATAGCCATCATGTATATGATACTTATCCCATGCATTTCTAAGATCACACAAACGATATGGTTCAGAAAAATCATGGTCAGTTGCATAAAGTGCACAAATAGCTTCTAATCCAGGAATTTTAACATCAAGATTGGTTAATAGCGTATTCTTCCTAGATAGAGCATCAGCAACAACATTCTCTTTTCCCTTCTTATAGGTAATGATGTAAGGAAAAGACTCAATGAACTCAACCCATTTAGCTAGTCTTCCATGCAAGTTTGATTGAGCTTTCAAGTATTTCAATGCTTCATGATCAGAATGTATGATGAATTCCTTTGGCCACAAATAATGTTGCCAAACCTCAAGTACTCTAACAAGTGCATACAATTCTTTATCATAGATTGAATAATTCAAACGAGCACTAGTCAATTTCTCAGAAAAATAAGCTATAGGCCGACCCTCTTGCATCAAAACGCCACCTATGCCTATACCACTAGCATCACATTCAACTTCAAATTGCTTCGAAAAATCAGGTAATGCAAGTAATGGTGCAAAAGTAAGCAAACGTTTCAATGTATCAAAAGCAATGTCTTGGGTCGCGCCCCAAACAAAAGGAACACCTTTCTTTGTCAAATCATTTAATGGTGCATCAATGGTGCTAAAATCTTTCACAAAGCGCGTATAGAAACCAACGAGACCGTGTAAACTACGCACTTGACTTACATTCATTGGAGTAGGACAATTCTGAATTGATTCAATTTTAGAGTGATCTACCTCTACTCCATGCTTAGATACAATAAATCCTAGGAATATGACCTTATCTTTTGCAAATTTACACTTCTCAAGATTAGCATACAGTTTATTATCATGTAACACTTGCAAAACTTGTCTAATTTGAGTGCAATGTTCAGATTCGGTGTGGCTGTATATGAGTATATCATCAAAGTAAACAACCACAAAACGACCAATAAACTCTCTCAAAACATGATTCATCAAACGCATGAAGGTACTAGGTGCATTAGTAAGACCAAATGGCATGACTAACCACTCATACAAGCACAATTTAGTTTTGAAAGCAGTTTTCCACTCATCCCCTTCCTTCATCCTAATTTGATGATAACCACTACGCAAGTCAATTTTAGAGAAAACATCAGAACCACTCAATTTGTCTAGCATATCCTCTAAGCGTGGAATAGGATGACAATATCGAATAGTAATGTTATTAATCGCTCTACAATCAACACACATGCGCCATGTACCATCTTTCTTAGGAAATAAAATAACAGGAACAACACAAGGGCTAAGAGAGACACGAATGTAGCCTTTATCCAGCAATGCTTGTACTTGCTTCTGAATTTCCTTAGTTTCTTCGGGATTAGTCCTGTAGGGTGCACGGTCGGGAAGTGTGGCGCCAGGAATCAGGTCCACTTGATGTTCTATACCACACAATGGAGGTAAACCTACGGGTACATCTTCTGGAAACACATCCCCAAAGTCCTGCAAAACAGAAGAGACACCAAGAGAAATTGGGGTCATGTCGTTAGAAACCAATACCTCGCCCTTATACATGAGCACAAGTGGCATGGCTGTAGGATCCTCACGAAACTCTCTCATATCCTCCTTGGTGGCTAGTATCAATAACCCAGGAACTCTCTCACTTTTTGTTATATCACTCAATTGAGGCTCAATTACATCAGGAACAGCTATCACATAGTCTCACCGAGTGGTAAAATCTTCCTTCAAGTTCACCTCTATCTTCTGGCAAGAATCATTCACAATATCGTGTGGTGTCATTAGCTGCATAGTAATCTTCTTCCCTTTGAATTCCAAGTGATATGTATTGGCTCGGCCATTGTGTTGCAAATGGCGATCATAGAGCCAAGGCCGACCCAATAGTAGGTGGCAAATAGTCATAGGAACCACATCAAAATCAATAGAATCTTTGTATGGCCCTATTTGAAAATTCACACGTACCATATGATTTACCTTCATCTCACCATTATTGCTCAACCATTGTATGTAGTATGGTTTGTGATGAGGTAAGTATGTCAAATTCATTTTGGCACATAGTTCCTTACTTGCAAGATTTCTGCAGCTACCTCCATCAATAATGACATTGCAAGCCTTGTTAGGTCCAACTAGAGCTTTTGTTTGGAACAAGTTGCAACGTGGGAATTCCTCAACCGGTTGCACACTCAGTATACGGAAGATACGACTATATTTGGAGCATGCTCAGGATACACATCAGCACCATCCTCGGCATCATCAACATCATCATCAGAAGCTTCATCTCCACTTTCTACTTTGCCTTGTTCATTGATAAACATAACTTTGCTGTTTGGGCAATCTTTCTTGTAGTGCCCTCTACCTCCACAAGTATGGCACACCACATCACGCGTACGTGCCGTAGACATGTTTGAACCTGAGCTAGTACCAGGAGCCGCGGGTTTCCTTGCATTAGAACCACAAAACGAAGGCGTACTTGCTGGTTTGGCCGATGGTGTAAACAGAGCAGCAGCTAGTGCCGTGACAGTAGAAGAAGTAGGTCTGGACGAAAATCTTCTGGAGGATGGAAAACGAGCCCGTGACTTCGCCTCTTCTACCAACTGGGATTTGGCCTCTCTAGCATGATGCAACAACTCATTCATGGTCTCATACTTGTGATGACGAACAATGCTCTTGATCGGTAGCTTGAAATTGTTTAGGAATCACTGCATGGTCATCTCGGTGGACTCACGAATTCTAGCACGTTGCATAAGCATCTCCATCTCCATGTAGTACTCATCAACTGTCATGGTGCCTTGCTTCAATTGCATCAACTTATCAAAAACTGATCGCAAGTTGTTGGTTGGTACGAAACGAGCCTTCATGATTTGCTTCATCTCGCGCCAATCCATCACAGGAAGTTCATTATCCTCCCTTCTATGCTGCACAATAGCATCCCACCAACGCAAAGCATAACCGTCAAATTCAGACGCTACAAGCTTGACCTTCTTGTCTTCTAGATAGTCAAATAAGTGCCAAAGTTTCTCAATCTTCAACTCTGATGTGAGGTAATCTTCAGGATCAATGGAACCATCAAACTTGGGAATCGAGAACTTGAGCTTGCCAAAACCATCATCAGCAGCTTGGTTGGGAACACGTTGAGCATGCCCAAGAGGGGCAAGCCCACGGCCATGAGTAGGTGCATGTACAGGGGAATAGCACGTCCCCTGCCAACATGTGGAGTAGCATCAACATCACTACCCTCATTAAAGTCATCAAAGGCATCATCATGTTGAGGATCATGTCTTCTATGTATGGCGGCTGTCAAACCCTCAATGGAACGCTACAAAGTGGCGACATTAACATTGAGCGCAGCAACTTGCGTTTGGATAGTATCAACTATTCCAACATGCTGATCCAATCTCATATTCATATCCTAGAGATTCTTGTCAATGGCATATGTCGTGTTAGTAAACACACGTGTCAAGTGGGACTTAAAAGCCTCATATTCACGCCAATTGACAAGCTCCTCATCCTTCTTTTTCTGCAACACAACATCATCATCACTAGAAGACATGATTAGTAGGTTAGTGCAAAAATCAAAATCTGTATGGTGGAAACTCTCACAGCTCAGTCACAACTAATAAGAAAGGAGATCTTACCATTCCAAAGTGAATAGAGATGCTCTACCAAAAAAAATCAAAGACTGATGCACTGATGTGATGAAGTGAATATCAAAGGTATAGAGAAAGATCGCAGGCACACATGTTATATATGGTGGAGCTATAGGTATGGTATCCTATCTACCACGCAAACAAGTTCATATGGGCATGAAGGAGGAGGTGAAGCCTAATTTCAGGACTCCACCAAGCTAGGTGATGTGGGCGCATCCCATTGATGATTGGCACGCCAGGACGACCTATGATATGTAATAATAAGTCTAATGTTTTGTCAAATATTGTTGCTATGTCATTGAGTCCGAGTCCAGGTTAGGTTAGAGTCCGTTGTGTGTTTGGTTTGGGTCTATCCAACCGACTAGTTGCAGGCCTCCTATATAAAGGAGCCAGCCGCCTAGGGTTTGAGAGGAGTTCAGTTGTTTAGTCTACAAACTATATTGTGCTCTACCGTGTATCATCCCTCTGGGGACGGCAATACCTTTTATCAGATTATTATTGCTGCGGAGGTTCTTGTGTTCATCAAGGATTGTCTTGCTCAGGTTTGAGGCGTGGTGATCTTCATCACGTTACTTGCTAGATTGATTCCTCTTCTTCAGGTGACGTTCATCGCGTCATTGGGAGATCATCTATCTGGTTGACTCGCTATGAAAGACCGGGACAAAACTCAAGGATCACCGGCGTGATCCGTATCACAAGCCCTTGTGCTGATCGTACAAATACCCAAGAAACACACACGTGGAGAAAAACGTGGCAATGCAACTATGAAGGGTGTTACACTACTCTCGACAAACACTAGCAAAGCTCAAAGTAAACAGGCACAAGATTGCTCAATCTACCGGTGCACAAAGATATCATAGGCCTCTTGCTCAATTTCTCTTTTTCACTATTTTTCTTTTTATTTTGTATAGCTCTTTTTTTTGCTTTTTCTGTTTCTATATTGCTTTTTATCTTTCTTTTTTGATTTTATAGATCACACACGACCAATTACAAAGTACATCACTAAAATCCTATGAGCAGCCTGTAGGAGCGGAAACTAGTCTCAATGTGCAAGTTCCTACACCTATGTAATAGAATGGTTGTGGCTAAGGTTGAAGGAAAAGTGCAAATTCACACTTTGTAAAATTTCCTGCCGTGGCAGAAAAATAGACCAAAATCGTGTCGTGGCAGAAAATCCTGTCGCGGCAAAAAAAACACGTCAAAAACGTGCCGCGGCAGTGAATCCGAGTCGTGGCAGAATAGGACTCCGCGGCAGGAAAACAGGCTCTTTCCGTGCCACGGTAGAGTCGGTAGAATTTTTTTTAATCCCGACTTGGCCAAGAGTAGAAGACTAGGACTCTTAGATTAGATCGGATCTGACCTTGTGGTGGCAGAAACAATGGTGGAATTTGGCTAGAACAAAACTAGAAAAACAAATCTACAAAGAACAGATCTAGATCTAAACTAAAGGATGAACACCACCAGCAACTATTACTCGTCTACATGCAATCTAGGCTATGTCAACTCTTTTTTGTGGGGCTTTTCGGTATAGGACGAAAAACACACTCTAATCTATGGATGGATTGTGGATTGCTTACCGAGGCAACGGGGAAATCTGATACCAAGATGATATGGGGTGGCCCGATCTTCTCAACAAGCTCTTGTCGATGGTGATGGTGGATGATAGATAACTAGTGCGTCGCTATTATCTCTCCTGCTCAATCCCTGATGCCAATGCAACAGCTCTCGAACCTTGTAGGATATTCACAACACCACACTCTTGCGCATGCATCCATCGACCACGAACAGTAGTATGCAATCTACTAATTCCCAATGGAACAACAGATCACACTCAATTATAGTTGTAGAATTCGAACACAGGGTAATTCCAGAGGTTCTATGAAAGAAACAACTCCAAAATAATTTAACGTGGTCTGAAACCCTAATCTAAGGAACCCCCATCTATTTATGGGTCCAAGGGCGGCGGCCTACAGTGGAACCCGAGTTGGTTCCACCCAACCTGGGACAAACCGCCCACAAGTGGCTCGGCCAAGATTGGCTCTGTCGTGGCAGAGTCCTAGTCGGTTTTCTTGCCGTGGCAACCTGCCGTGGCAACCTGCCGTGGCAGAGAAACGAGGCTTTTCTCTGCCGCGGCAGAGAACTCCCTCCTCTTGTTGATCTTCGTCTTGGACAGCTCCTTGCGCTTCCTCCCTCTCCTCCCCCGCGCATTCTTCATTGATCAACACGCCTGGTTCCATTAGCTCCTCGCTCCGTGCTATGCCTTCTTCTCCTAAGTACCTGCTCATGCAATAATTCAAAGACTTAGGTAGTATAATATTCTCATTAATTAGAACACCAGGTTCATTAAGAAACAAGTTCACCTGTTGTTCTAGTAGCTTAGCACAAGCTCTTGTGATTGGTCCAATCCTTATCTCATTGGATTAATCCTTCTTTGCAATTGGAACATCTTCATTAGCAATTGGGGTAGGTGCAACTATAGGGATGTCCTCATCAGTTCGCCAAAAGAGGAATAAGCAACGGATTTGTGCACTTGCCTCGGTCGCGCTCTTTTTCTCTCTTTGCTTACAAGCTTGATACTCTCTTTGTATTGGGAGACTATGTATCTTTCTATTATTCTTTTGCTTTTTCTTTTTCTCTCTTTTTTTGATTCTTTTTCTCCCTTTCTATACGATTATGTTAACTCTTGTTTTTGCTCTCACACTCTCACTTTCCAAGGACAAGTGCACACTTCTTAGGCAAACACAAGATGAGTTGCTCTCATAGGATAGATACACACAAGGAAGAAGGGTTAATAAGGTGGAGCAAGTTATACCTTCGGTATTGATGTCTTGCTTTCGATATTGGAGATGGTTTTCGGTGTCGCGGTGTCGATGAGCGCGGTTTGTCAACATTGTTGCGGAAACTTGAAGTTACTTGGCGACACGCACACGAAAAACGAACAATGCTAGTGGAAAAATGGGCACAAATTGGGTGAAACAGGAATTTCGGCGGCCAAACAGGCGGCGCCGGACCTGGCGCCATAAATTCCGGTCGCATTTCTGGTTCGCCGGAACGTGTGCCGGAAATTCCGGCGGCTGGACCGGTCCGCCGAGCCTGGTGCTAGTTTGAGTTCTTGACGAACTCCAAAAGTCAAATCGGTCAAAATTTTCGTAAATTTGTCCAAATTGGGCTAGGAAAAGTTTCTACGAAGGTAGATCGGTACCCAAAGCAACATATCTGTGGAACAAAACCACGAAAAAAGGCACAAAATCAAGAGAACGATCGATTTTTTGGTGGATAGAAGAAAAAACGGTGGGGAAATTCGTGAGCAACGAAACTCTTGATACCAATATGTTGAGGGCAAACCTCTAGGGTGGCCCGATCTTTCACGAATCCCACTCAAATCGAGGATGGAGTGCGGGGAGAGGAGGGAAGGATGAACACGATGAATTCATGCATGAAGAATGCAATGAACACACACACAAAACCACGATACAAACCAATAGCTCATGTCGGCGGTGACCGGTCCGGCACAATCCCTAGGATCGGCGTCGGGCAGAGGACTCTCTCTCGAACCGGCACAGCGAGATGGGAGACTCGGTGAGATCTTGACGTCTAGGCAAATGGACGCCTATGCGTAGGCCTTGTACAACATGGAGGCATGATGCAATCTCCAACGAGGTTTGGGATATTTGGTGCTCCTTTGTCAAAGGAGCATGAGGCAAGAACTAGATAAATCCACAAGGGGTTTCCACTAATTCCAAATATCATGCCTAGGGTTTACAATATAGGTGGGGGCTATATATAGGCCAGCCACAAGTTCAGGGGGTAGTTTAGGCATAAAAGGGTAAAAACTGGACAGACTAGGAATATTCCCGGGCATCAAACCCATGTTGACTTAGAAACTGGACGTTCCGGCAATAAGTCTGGTCGCACCGGACTGGGCACCAGAAATTCCGGTCCACACAGGTAATTCCGGTCGGCGATGGGAACCGCAGGCGGACACGCGTTTCGGTCGACGCTGGTTTGTTTCGGCGAGCGCCGGAAGTTCCGGTCTTTGGTCTGGTCCTCTAGGGTGTGCGCCGGATATTCCGGCGAGGAGTCTGGTCCGCTGGTCCTGGCGCCGGTTTGGCCTGTGACTCCGATTCGCGTTGGCTTGGCTCCTTCTCTTGGCATCTCTTCATGGGGTTCGTACCTGAGGGTGCATAAGGAATTGGCATGAAGTAGCTAGCCATCCAAGGATGTATCGAAGTCACATGAGACAAGGAGCGAATACACCTTAGCTTGAAGGAGTTTGGCACGGGCACGGGTCATCGGTCCACTTGGGGGACTTGGTGGTGTAGATGTAGGAGCATCTGTAGGACGGGATGCATCATGCACTCTTGCCAACATCACTATCCCATTCACAACCTTGGGCGGCTGCTCGATTTTCTCCATATACGGTAATACGAAACCATGACGGGGGAAACTTTTGTAGTCCCCCCAAGTATGCGAAAAACCATCTATGTCAACCGCGTTAGACCACCATGTCTAACTCCTTGTCCATATGCCGGTGAGCAAGAACATACCCATCATACCCACTAAACTTGCCATTGTATTTGCGACATCAATTGAAACCCCGTTCCATGTGCCTTTCCCAATCTTGGTACTCCTCAGCTGTCGCAAGTTTATGTAGGCGCCAGCTAAGCTCGGATGCATCACATGCCACTCCATTCAGAAGATTGAGATATTCATTGAAAACAGCACTAGACTTTTTGCCATGTGTACACCTCAAGCCCAAAGTATCTCCTGAAAAAGAATCCATCATGTCCTATCTTGTCCATCACACAAAAATATGCATAAAAATCCGGCCAAATTGAAGCAACACGTACGTGACCTGAAGGTAGTGATTGGACTATTTTTTTTGTTCTTTGAGTCCACACGATCAGAACCTCCTGTACACATGCAGTACTTCAACGTAGCTAAAGTAAAGAACCAAATCAGCCCAAAAATCAACGCCTCTTTTCCTTTCCTTCTTTCTGATTTCTTTTCCTTGCACTCCATGCAAAGAAAATAAAACGAATCTAGACTCCTTGACTCTTTCCTTTTCTCACGTACACCAATAATACCAAAATAAATTTGCACTTTCCTTTTGCCAATACGATCTACTGGATCTCCCTTTTTTTCTAGATCTCCCTTTTTTCTCTACTGGATCCTTCCGATAGTGAAACGATCGATCCTTTCCTGGACTCCATGTCGTTGCCTTTTTTTCCTTTCCTCTGGCACGAAGTAGGAACCAAGTCGCTGCCTTTTCCTTTCCTCTGGCCCGGACTCCACGTCTAACTGGAAAAAAATCTGTTCCGGTCGGATCTCAACTTTCCCTTTATTTTTGACGCAAAAGGAAAACTCACGTACGTGAGCTATCGAGATCGATCCCAGCGACTAAAGTCCAACTGCTGGTAGCGATTGACCTGGAAAACGTCTCGAACCTGGACTCTCGACTCGAGCACCGATCGGTGCCGCGAAAGCTTGAACTGCTACCAATCGCAGGGCACGCCCGCATCGATCCTCGCAGTATGGTGGCGGATGCACTTCACGTGGATCGAAAACCAGCAGATCAATCAGCACCCAAATCTTGCCAATGAAACTTTAATTAAAAACCAGAACCGATCTGAAAACTATTCAGGGAAGAACAATCCGTAGATCAGCAGTCAACAGAAAACTCTCGCTGTGATCAATCCAGCGTTCTGATACCACCTGATACGGGGTCAAGCCGATGATCCTTAGTTTTGTCTCGATCTTTCACAGTGAGTCAACCCGGATGGTAATCTTCCAATAACGTCGATGAACGTCACCTGAAGAAGAGGAATCAATCCAGCAAGTAACGTGATGAAGATCACCACGCCTCAAACCTGAGCACGGCAATTCTTGATGAACACAAGAACCTTCACAGAAATAATCTGATAAACAGTATTGTCATCCCTAGAGGGATGATACATGGTGGAGCACAATATAGTTTTTAGACTAAACAACTGAACTCCCCTAAACCCTAGGCGGCTGGCTCCTTTATATAGGAGGCTTGCAACTAGTCCGTTGGATAGACCCAAACCGAACACACAATGGACTCAAACCTAACCTAGACTCGGACTCAATAACATAGCAACAATATTTTACACAACCCTAGACTTATCATTACATATCGTAGGTCGTCCTGGCGTGCCAATCAACAATGGGATGCACCTGCATCACCTTGCTTGGTGGAGTCCTGAAATTAGGCTTCACCTCCTCCTTAATGCCCATATCAACTATAGTGATGACAAGATGGTAGTCATGGATTCTCTTGAGTTTCATGATTATGCCAACCTTTGGTGGGAGAAAGTTCGAGTCGCTCGTGAAGCAAGAGGAGAGCCTCCAATCAACACTTGGCAAGATATGAAGGCTCATATGAGATGACGCTTTGTTCCTACACACTACACGCACGACCTCTTCAACAAGATTCAAATTCTTAACCAAGGAACAAAGACCGTGGAATAGTAATTCAACCAAATGGATCTCAACATGATCCGTTCCAACATTGAAGACCATGAGGAGTAAACAACTGAACATTCTCTCATTGTCTTAAACCACCCAATCAAGCGCATTGCTGAGTTCCAAAAGTACAACAACATGGTTGATCTTGTGTATAATGCAACAAAGGCCGAGCATCAAGTGCAAGAGGACATCAAATACACCAAGCCGAATACGTACTTCACATACAAGCAAGCTACAACCACTACACCAACAAACATCAAAGGAAGCATACCAAGTGCCTCCAATCCTCCTTTAAAGCTCACCCTTCCTCAAGGAAAACCGCCCCAAGTGACAATCAAACTTTGTATGACTCGCCATTCAACAGAGAATTCTACAAGTGTGAAGGCAAAGGACATAAGTCAGCCAATTGTGGCAATACCAAAGTCTCATTAATTCTTGACAATCGTGATGAGGAATACTTGAGTGAAATCGAATTTGATGCAAGAGTCAAAGAAGCAATTGCAAGGCAACATGTGGGAGATGACCAAGAACTCCTCATGTATGAGCATGACGCAAGTCCATCACTTGTCTTCACAAGAATCTTGACAAGTCAACTCCAAGAGTATGAAGAAAGATCCAACATCTTCCAAAGACGTGCCGGCATCAAAGGCAAATCCATCTATCTAATGATAGGATACTCTATCTATCGATAAAAGAGCAATGGAATTAGGTAAAATAAGCTCAAGGGAGTAATGCAACAGATATGATACTCTATCTATCGATAAAAGACCATAGTAGAATCATATGCATCATGGCAAGAATTTAAATGCTTTTGAAACCATAGGATTGTATAATGGTGGGGCTTTACTTGCCTTGTTTGTTGATACCCAGATATAGATCTTCATAAGCCTTGTGCTTGACTTGATTATAGTTGATCAAGTATTGTTCTTTGATCTTCGATGGTGTTGATCTCCGTCTTCGATCTTGATCTCGATTTCGTATTCTACCAGGAAGAAGCAAACACCAGAAAGAAAGGGGAAAAACAATGAACACATGGCATCGATGCAATGCTCAAGCAAGGATGATGATATAACAAGTTAATTTATATTGAAATGTAATCTTAAGGCATGGTTTCTCACTTTAAACGGCATCCAAGGGGTGCAAACCATAATAAAGGAGAGACCCCGGAATCACCTATGGGGTTCAATTAGTTCTTCTAATTAAACTCGCGATTAGAGTTATTGAACAAATCATGATTTTGATGCTAAAGTGTAGATCTCATATTTCTTAACATTTTGATATATTATACATATTTTTTTGACTTATAAATAATTACTTATTGATTTCTAAGATTTTAACCTTTTATGAATTATTAAACCAATATAAACCCTTTATTCCGTTAGCGTGACATAGGGCTGACATCACCATATGGCTGGGCTGATTCTCACCGGGGCTGGGTCTAGCCACTATGGCTGACAGGTGGGGCCTGGGCCACATCAGACCCACGCGGCGGCCACATCAGACCCACGCGGTGGCCACACGGACTCCACACGAGAGCCACGTTGGCTCGCCAGAGAGCGCACTAGACGGCAGCATGAGTCGGTGATATAGGGCGTGCGGGGCTTCACGGGAGGTTTGGTTTGACTCGCACACGCAGGGCGAACCAAATAAAGGCGACGCCACCCCTTTTGGGTCACCAGAGCAACGTCTGCGACGGTGTCCGTCGGGGCGCCAGTGGCACACGGTGCGAGCATGGCATGGGGGAAGAAGAAGCAAGCGAGGGGTGCTAGAGCACCAGTATCTCACCAGCAAGATAGAGAAGGGGTCGAGGAGGCACTCGAGGTATAGGACAACAACAATGTTGATGACGGTGGCGATTGGAGTTCGGGGAGACGCGGTCGCTGCAGATGATTCTGGACTCGTGGTGTCGATTCCATCAGCAAGAAGGACAGGCATGTCGAGGCGGAGCTCGAGGAGGCTTCGACTGGACACGGGTGTCCCAGAACAACGACACGGCACGACGACTGGCAGCGGTTAGGGTTTGGGCTAGTGTGCGGGACCAAGGGGGAGCTCTAGAGAGGGAGGGAGAGGATGAGGACGAGGCCATGCACTCGGGTGATTTTCCTTTCCCAGGCAGCGACGGACGACGATAAACGAGCGGCACAGAAGGACGGCATCGAAGCCACCCCAGAGGAGCTTCTCCTTCTATCATCGAGGAAGAAGAAAGGAGAAGAACGACATAGGGTGACCGGGCCTTGGGCTAGGGTGGGCCGGCTGCTGGGCTGTGGCGAACTGAGCGAGATGGTTGTTGGCTTGCGCGCGAGCGGTAGGTAGAGCGGGGAGAGTTTGGGCTAGCCTATCTCAGGTATGGCTTTGTTTTTATTTGTAAAACCTTTTCTATTTTTGTTTATATTTCTTTGGTTCTATTTCAATTTCAAAACTGTTTTGAATACTTTTAAAATACCAAAGGCTTACAAAATATATAAAATACAACAGGGGCCCTTTTAGTCAATTTGGGCTCCAAAATTTTGGTACTATTTCAAAATATTCAAAACCTTTTGGAAGGGATTTCAAAGAGAGAGGGAAAACTAGGGTTTTAGGGTTTTGCTTTATTTTCATTGCATGCATTTTAGGGAATGATGCTTATGAATGAACAATCAAACCCCTAATTAGGATTAGCTAAAACTAGGGTGTTACACACATCGTCTTGGTAACGTTCTATATTGCTTGGTAGACCGGGGTAATAAGATAAAAGTTCCCTACTTGATGGCCGCACAAATGTGTATACCTTCAAATGGCTTGACAAGACATGTGTTTGGAAACCGATGACTCCTAGCCAAATAATTGCGTACAATGCAAAGGCTTTAGCGAGGGTGAAAACCACAACACCACATTGTGATAAGAGTGGTGAGCGAGAGAACCACCATATATCGAGTGAGGGCCACAAGCAAAACTCGAGTGGAAAACATAAGAGTGTTCTTCTTGCCACCAAAAGTGAAATGAGAGATGTGAGGAATAAAAAATCTATATTGCACTATGTCCTCATTTGCAAGGGACTAGCACAAGGAGCTAATGACTTAACAAATATTCCTCACTCTTTGATGGCTATTTTGCAGGAATGCAAGGACATGTTTCCCGAAGAGCTTCCACATGGACTACCTGCTCTTCACATAATTGAGCATCTCATTGACCTCATACCGGTGCATCTCTAACCTCAAGTGCGGTACCTGTGAGTCTTATTCCAACGAGGGATGATACGTTGTGGTTATGCATGGATTGTCATCCAATCAATGCTACCACCGTGTGTTATCAACATCCTATACCACATCTTGACGACATGCTTAATGACTTGAGTGGAGCTACTATTTTCTCGAAAATCAATCTTCGTAGTGGTTACCATCAAATATGCATGGCGGAAGCTTATGAATAGAAAACCACGTTCAAGACCAAACTTGGTATCTATGAATGGTTGGTCATGCCTTTTGGCCTATCTAATGCTCCATCCACCTTCATGCGCCTTATGAATCATATTTTGAGATCTCTCATTGGAAAAGTGTAGTGGTCTATTTTGTCGAAATTCTTGTCTATAGAAAGTCACTTGAAGAGCATGTTATACATGTTAAGGAGGTTTTGAAAATCCTTTGAAATGAAAATTTATATGCTAATCTTCCCAAGTACACTTTTGCTAAAGACAATTTGATTTTTCTTAGCTTTGATGTCTCTTCGAATGGTATTGAAGTGGATGTTTCCAAGGTCAAAGACATAAGATATTGGCCCAGTCCCTCAAATGTGAGTGAACTTGATGTAGCCCGACCTTTGGTCATTACCACATCATGGTCTCCAACTTATGCCAAGCCGTCATGGACTCCAAAGGTGAATCCGTTCCTCTATGCGAACCCACTTCCTACCCTATTGAATGGTATACCACTTCATACTCCGTCCCATATCCATGATAGGTTCACACCAACAAGTACGGATGCATGGGAGGAAGCCTAGAGCACCAGCCCAACAAGACGGAGGCTTGGAAGAGAAGACGGAAGAAGCAGCAGCTGGAGCACCGGAGTCTCCGGCCTGCGCACACCGGAGTCTCAAACCATACCGGAGTCTCCAGCCTGAAGACACTGGAGTCTCCAACCTGCGTACACCGGAGTCTCTGGCCCATCTCCAGACCGACCCCGAAATCAAACTCGGGGACAGTCTGACTGCCACTCCGGAGACGGACCGGAGACTGAACGAAATCTCCTGCCCAGACTAGAGTCTTTGGACCCCCACACCGTAGTCTCTGGCCTGAGCGTATGGTCCTGCGCGCCGCCAGCATCGAACCTAGTGATCTTTCTCCTGCTGGCAAGCATCGATACCTGTCTTATGAAAGATGGGAGCATATGGATTGATCCGTATCAACATGGAATTGTTACCTCATGCTCATTATCTATTTTCGCCAGCTTTCATGGAGGCTTCCAGAGCAGAAGAACAATGAGATAATCCACAAATCTACCCAACTATCAAGGAATTCCTGAAGTTTTGGGTGTCAGATCAAAGAAATATTAGTCGTCCGTAATTAGTGTTACCGTGGTAGGATTAGTAGCGCAAATTGTTGATAAAACTCCAAAATAGCTTTTTCTTTTGATCCAATCCTCTTCTTCTCCTTAGAATTCGGGACTTCGTATACAGAAAGTAGAACTAAAAGCAGATAAGTAGAGATTGGATCGAGACGATGAAGCTTATCCCTCATTGTCTCACTGGCCGACCTTGACCCCCTACTAAAGGGAATAGAAAGATCTTGGGCACAATACTCAACTTTTCATGAAAGACATAGATTCTTCTTACATCTTGACCTTTTCTTTTGTCTTTCGAATTGTATCTGTGCTTTTGAACATCGTTTTTGAAGATATCTTTATAACACACTCCCATGGGTTTCGAGAATTCGAAAAAGATACACAAAAGCATAGAGAAAGCTCTCTCGCCGATATCAAGTAAAACAGGAGATCCACCTATATTGAAATAGTCTACCTTTTTCTTCACTAAAAGAAAGGGCTTTTCCAAGCTTAACGACTTACCCTCTACCTCTTTTGTATTTTCTCATGATGTTCTAGGTTTCATGGATAAAGAAGCGCCAAGCTAGGAGATGATGATGCCTCAAACCAAGAAGATGTACATGGTGGATGAAGATGATGCCATCCCCATACATGATGAAGAAGTCGCCTACATGGTGACCAATACTACCACAACACCAACTTCATATGAGAGGTATGAACAAGGTAAAAATAAGGGTGTTGATGATGCCATGATCCCACTAGTGGACATGATGATTTGTGATGACTTGCATGCTATGGATGATACATGTGACATGACATATGTTCCACTCTTATTCCCATGTGTTAATATTTCTATGCATCATGCTAACCATGTGGATTTCCTTTATTGTCAGGTCATTGCCATAAACATGATATGCTCTAAACGTTATGTTGGTGACATCATTGCTTGTACCTTGTTGAACAATTGCTCTTTCCAATGTTTTGCTTGCAATGATGATGACAATGGTACCCCTAGGACAATGCTTTGTCGTGGATGTTTTACAATTACTCATGTTGCTTGCAATAAGATAAACAATTGCTCTTTCACTTGTTTTGCTTACAACAATAATTTCCATATGTTGTCTATTGAGATGGCCCCCATAGCTTTCTAAAACTTTGGAGATTTTGATGATCGCCATGATAAGCATGTTCCCCACTTGCATACTCACCAGGCACCTATGTTACACTTGATTGACACTAATGGTGATGTGCACAAGAAGAGATATGTCATGATGGATGATGTATTTCTCTACCATGCACACACATTCTTCCTTTTGTGCTTGATGTGTGTATGTACCCGCATGATCATGTCAACCTCGGTTGAGCACGAGTTGACAAAAAGAGCTCTACAAAGAATCCCCCAAGTGACTTCAGGATTGAACCCAGATCTAATACCATTTGCATGCTTTGCATATTTCATGTTGGCAAATTGCTCTTTCCTATGGTTAGCTTGCTAGCATGTTAATGGTATTCTTTCACCTTGTGACAATCATGCTTCATTGCTATTTGATATTGATGCTTTGTGTGTTGCAACAAAAATGTTGAATAATTTCTCTTTTCGATGTTTTGTGTGCAACCATAATGCCATTATGAGCATGTATTGTCATGAGAGCTTCCAAGTCTCTCGTATTGTTGTTGCAACAAACATAAGGACCACTTGCTCTTTCATATGGTTTGTTTGCAAACATGTTGTTTTTGCTTCCGCTTATGATACTCATACCGCCATGATTTTGTCTTTTGATGATATGTGTATGGCATCCAACATATTGAACAATTGTTCTTTCCAATGGTTGGCTTCCACACATAATGATGTTGTTTTGGATATCTTTCCTCATGTGTTTTTGCCAAATTCTCCTAGCTTTGCATCAAAGATGTTGATCAATATTTTAGTCAATTGCTTTGAGTGCCACACTAAGACGTTATATGGAGTTTTTGGGTTCCCACATTTGGATGATGTTCAAACAATTCCCATGCACTTTGACCTTGCATATGCAATCCGTTTGCTATACTTGAGTTGTGCTAATAGTGTTGTGAACAAGAATGGACATGCCACAAATGACATGCTCCTCTATCACACACAAACATATGTTGCTTGGTCTTTGTTGTGTGAAGGTACAAGAATATACGTGTCAACCTCTATGGACCATAAGTTGACAATATGACCCATAGAGAGTTACCTATGACTGCCCTTCAATGAGCCATCTCTACATCCTAAGGTGACTTCCTTCTACTTGAGGACTAATGCTATAATCATCATGAATTGGCTATGCTTTGAGTTTTGCTTTGCTTTTGTGGTGAGCTTTGTAGGCTTCATTGAAGGTGAAGGAACATTGAGGTGTTGGCAATTCAATCTTCCCGAGGACAACTATATGGTGAACCCCAGGATCAAGAAGGTCTCTCAACATCTTCTACTTTGTGATGAGCGTGTAGAGTCGAGGACGACTCTTTTTGAAGGGAGGGGAGATGATGTAGCCCGACCTTTGGTCATTACCACATCATGGTCTCCAACTTATGCCAAGCCGTCATGGACTCCAAAGGTGAATCTGTTCCTCTATGTGAACCCACTTCCTACCCTCTTGAATTGTATACTACTTCATACTCCATCCCATATCCATGATAGGTTCACACCAACAAGTACGGAGGCATGGGAGGAACCCTAGAGCACCAGCCCGACAAGACGGAGGCTTGGAAGAGAAGAGGGAAGAAGCAGTAGCTGCACCACCGGAGTCTCCGGCCTGCACACACCGGAGTCTCCGGCCACACCGAACTCTCCGGCCTGAAGACACCGGAGTCTCCAGCCTGCATACCCCGGAGTCTCCGGCCCATCTCTGGACCAACCCCCAAATTGAGCTCAAGGACAGTCTGACTTCCACTCCGGAGACGGACCAAAGACCGACCGGAATCTCCGCCCCAGACCGGAGTCTCCGGACCCCCACACCGGAGTCTCTGGCCTGAGCATATGGGCTTGCGCACCGCCAGCTAGGCCTTTTTCCCATGTACCCCTTAGTCCGCCCAGACTTTCCCCTTTTTATTCCTAAAGTACCCTTGAACTAGTGGCTGGCCTATATATAATGCCCCCACCTCCTCATGTAACCCTAGGCATATATGATAGACTAAAGACAACCCCCTTTGTGGAATCTCTAGTTTTGCCTCATCCCCTTCTACCAAAGGGGATCAACTATCATCACCACCTCGTTGGAGTTTGCATCGCGCCTCCCATGTTGTACAAGGCCTTGGCATCGGTGTCCTTTTGCCAAGACATCAAGATCCTCTCTAAGGTGTTCTTACCTCTCCGCTTGGGATGGAGGGAGAACGTTGACCGATCTTTCCTTGCGAGGATTGTATCAGAGCGGTGGCCACCGGCGAGAGCAATCGGCCTTGTATCGTGTGAGTTTTGTGTGTGTTCATCGTGTTCTTCGTGGGGTGTGCATCCACTTCCGCTACCTTCTCCATTTCCCCTTGCTTTCCCATCGATTTGACCACGAGATCCGTGAAGATCGGGCCACCCATGGGGTTACCCCATAACAGAACTTCAAAGTTTTCATGGTTTGGTCGGTTTCTATCGTTGATTTGTGAAAGATTTATCTACCATTTCTTCTCCTCTCAACAAGTTAACCAAAAAGAATGTCACCTTTGTTTGGGGCAAAGCACAACAAAAGGCCTTTGATGATCTCAAAAAAGGCTCACCGAAGCACCTCCCCTTTCTTTACCGGATTTCAAAAAACTTTTGAGATAGTGTGATGCTAGTGGCATTAGCATTGGAGGAGTCCTCATGAAAAATGGACGTTCTATTGCATACCATAGTGAGAAATTAGATGGCGCACACCTTAATTATCTGATTTTTGACAAAGAGCTTTTTGACTTAGTTTGAGTTCTTCAAGTTTGGCAACCTTACCTTTGGCCTAAGGAATTTATCATACATTCTAACCATGAGTCGTTGAAATATATCAAAGGCCAAGCAAACTAGAGTAAAAGGCACCCTAAGTGGGTTGAGTTCATGGAGTCTTTTCCAAAAGTTGAGAAGTATAAGAAGGGCAAATATATTGTAGTTACAGACGCTTTGTCTCGCAAGAACACAAGCCTTCTTACGCGCCTCATAGTAAATGTGTTGGGTATTTAAGATATCAAAACTTTGTATGCCTCCGGCCAGTTTTTTGGACCAATATTTGCAAAGTGTTCAATTGGAGACGGATTTGATGACTTCTATTTTCACAAGGGTTTTCTCTTTAAACAAAACAAGCTTTGCTTTGAAGTCATCTCTCCAAATTGTGATTATCCAAGAGTCTCATGGTGGAGGCCTCATGGGCCACTTTGGTCGTGACAAGACATATGACATGCTCTCCACACACTACTATTGGCCCAATATGAAGCGAGACATGGAGCGCTATGTCCAACGATGCACTACATGTGTACAAGCTAAGTATAAGTCTAACCCATTTGGTCTTTATATGCCATTACCTATTCCTCATGCACCTTGGTCGACATTAGCATGGACGTTGTGGTAGGATTTCCCAGGTCTAGGAATGGTCATGTTTCCATATTTGTCGTAGTGGATCGCTTTTCGAAAATGGCACACTTCATTCTATTGCATAATATCAATGATGCTTCACATATTGCAATTTTGTTTTTCAGCGAAATAGTTCGTCTTCACGGTGTGCCAAGAACCATCATATCCCACCATAACGACAAATTCATGAGCTACTTGTGGAAGACGCTAATGGCCAAGCTCAGTGTCAAGTTGCTCTTCTCGTCCGCCTCACATCCTCAAACCGATGGCCAAACCTAGGTCATCAACCGAAGCCTCGGAAAACTCCTGCGTGTGTTGATCAAGAAGAATTTTTAGGATTGGGAGGAATACATTCCCCACGTCGAGTTTGCCTACAATCAAGCCAAGCACTCCACAACGATGAAGAGCCCATTCATGATCATCTATGGATTCGAGCCCCTCACCGCGCTCGACATCATACCATTTCCTCTCCATGAGTGTACTTATATGGACGTTGACAAGCACGCCCAAGCTATGAAGAAACTACACGAAGACACAAGAGCTACTATTGAGCTATAAGTCCTTCGCCAAGCATCAACGAAAAATAAGACCAAGAAAGGAATTATCTTCGAAGAAGGTGACCTCGTGTGGATACACCTAAGTAAATACCCCTTCCCCGAAGATCGAGACTCCAAGATCAAGCCAAGGGGAGATGGTCCTTTCAAAGTACTCAAGAAGACCAACAACAATGCCTATGTCATCGACATATTGATATCAAAGTATCTCGTAAGCAAGGCGTTCAATGTGAAGGACATCTCACCATTCCATGGAGATGATCAAGATGATAACTATGAAGTGTCGCGGATGACTCTTTCCCAAGGGGGGCGATGATGCAACCCGTCCTACAGATGTATCTACATCCTCACCACCAAGTCCCCCAAGTGGAACAATGATGTGTGCTCAAGCCAAACACTAACAAAATAAGGTTAACTTGCTCCTCTCCTCGTGCGATTCTGATACACCCTTGAATGGCTTGCTACTTCATGCCACTACATTGTTTATACTCATCTACAAAGCCCCCTCGAAAGAAGAACTAGGAGTTGGACAAGAAGTTGTCGCAGCAGAGGCTAATGCACTAGAGTCTTGTGCCCGGAAGCCCGGAGTTTCCGGCCTCCAAGATAGGAGTCTCCGGTGTCCACCATCAAGGACTCTAGGAAGGACTCTGGAATGGTGCCTACAGCTCCTAGTACATCCCTGGATACTGCCCCAGAGAGGATGAAGACTCCAGTCCAGACTCCGCCACCCCATATAGAGGCTAGAACAACGACCGCGGAGTCTACCACGGAGACCACCCTGGAGTCTCTAGCCACCCTAGAGTCTCTGGCCTAAGTAACGACATGCATGTGAAGGCCTTTTGGGCCTAGCCCATGTAATCCCCAATTTCGTCCAAAACTTCCAGTTTCATACCTAAAGTACCCATGTTTAGTTGTTGGCCTATATATAGAACACCTCCTCCTTATTTTATGATGCAGCCCGTCCTGCGGACGCTACTACATCTACAACGCAAAGTCCCCAAGATCGTCCCCAAGTCAACCAAGAAGATGGACAAGGAGCAGCCAGCTCCAGAACCGGAGAGTCCGCCTGATGCTAGTCGGAATGTCTGGTGCAATCGGAGTATCCGGTCCGACCACGCTGGAGTGTCTGGCCTACCCGGCCCCAACCTGGCGCGGACATTCTGTGTGCCAGTTCGAACACTACCCAGACACTACCCGGAGTGTCCAGCCACCCCGGACTATCCGGTCCACCTGACCTGGACTGTCCGGCCTAAGTGATGGGCATGTGAGCCAACATCTAGGCCCTTGGCCCATGTACCCCTCTATTCCGCACCAAACCTTAGTTGTATGCCCAAACTACCCCTGAACTTGTGGCTGGCCTATAAATAGAGCCCCCGCCCCTCATTCTATCCCTTAGGCATAGATGATAGACTAAAGAAAACCCCCTTTGTGGAATCTCTAGTTTTGCCTCATCCCGTTCTACCAAAGGGGATCGACTATCGTCACCACCTCGTTGGAGTTTGCATCGCACCTCCCTCGTTGTACAAGGCCTATGTTTGCGAGTGCGTGAGCATAGTTGTCAAGACCCTCTCCAAGGTGTTCTTCCCTCTCCGCTTGGGATTGATGGGAGCACGTTGACCGATCTTTCCTTGCGAGGATTCTATCGGACCGGTGGCCACCTGCGAGAGCAATCGGCCTTGTATCATGTGAGTTTTGCGTGTGTTCGTCGTGTTCTTCGCGAGGTGTGCGTCCGCTTACGCTACCTTCTCCCTTTTCCCCTCGCTTTCCCATTGATTTGACCACGAGATCCATGAAGATCGGATCACACACGGGGTTACCCCATAACATTTTAGCCCTAGACTTGCATAACTGAATTAGAAGAAACCCCTTTGAGGATCTATCTAGTTCTAGTCTCATGCTCCATGACAAGGAGCACCATTAATCAACCTCTTGAGCTTTGAATAGTGCGTTCAAGTTGTACAAGGCCTTGGAGTCGGTGTAACTTCTCCAACTTGTCAAGATCTCGCCAAGCTTCCCGCTCGCCATGCCGGTTAGAGAGAGTGTGTTCTTTCCCACCACTGATCCTAAGGATTGTGTTGGACCAGTTGCCGCCATCATTAGGGCTTGTATCATGTATCACGTGTGCATGTGTTCATCGTGTTCTTCACATGTGTGTTCGTGGATTTCCTCCTCTTCCTCACCCCCACTTGCCTTCACCTCGATTTCCACGGAGATTCTTGAAAGATTGGGCAACCCTAAGGGGTCACCCCTAATAGACTAGGCCTAGCTACACTTTTGGGCCTTCTTCATCCAGTTGACATGCTTCTTGGGTCGTAGTGCTTATAGTAGCCATATCAGCGAGCCCACTCAGTAGTCCCCGAGTACGTTAGGGGTTTGGCAGAGGCTTCAACTTGGCAGTCAGAGTAGGCGAGCTTGAGTGGACGCCTAGCCAAATCGGTGACGAACTCCCACTACAAGAGAATTTTCCTTCCAAAAGGACGTGTCCCGACGGTCGTCGTAGAAGGCGCGTCTTCTGAGACAAAATTCTCGGCTCGGCTGTGGCTGATGGAAAACTTTTTTTCCGGTTTCACGGCCCTCTACTACAATGAAACTGCTAAAAACATGGAGGAAGCTCGGCACGCGCGTGGCAGAAGCAAGATTTTCATTTCCTCGCGTGATGTTGACTCGCCGAAGTCTTTTGAGGCGTGTGGGTCCTAGACGTCAGTGTCTCTAGCGGACCATACTTTTTGGTCGCACCTCCCTGATTTGAACTCGATAACGTTGCTCGATGCGTTTGTTGTTTAGTCAGGCTGCTAGGTCCCAAGTGTCAGCCTCTCATTAGAAGGATCATGTGTATGATGGAATTTTTTCCTTCGCTCGTGCTACCCTGTTCCAAAGTTGATAGCGCTGCTTGATGCATCTACTGTTTAATCAACCTCCTAGGACCCACATGTCATCCTCTCATTAGAAGAAACGTGTGTCTAATGGAATTTTTTCCTTCGTTGGTGCTAACCAATTCTGAAGTTGATACCATTGATCGATGCATCTACCGTTTAACCAACCTCCTGAGCCCCACATGTCATCCTCTCATTAGAAGAAACGTGTGTATGATGGATTTTTTCCTTCACTTGCGCTACCCTGTTCCGAACTTGACAGTGTTGTTCGATGCATCTACCGTTTAATCATGCTGCTGGGCCCCACATGTCATCCTCTCATTATAAGAAACATGTGTATGATGGATTTTTTACCCTCTATCACGCCTTCATGTTCCGAACTTGATAGTGTTGCTCGCTGCATTAGCCATTTATTCAGGCTGGTGGGTCCCTTATGTCAGCCTCACATTAGAAGAGTCATGGGTATGATGGAAAATTTTCTTCTCTAGCGCTACCCTGTTTCAAACTAGATAGCGTTGCTCAATGAATTTGTCGTTTGCCCACGTTGCTGTGTCCCCCATTTTAGCTCATTACAAGAAACGTGTGCATGGTGAACTTTTTTCTCGCTCGCGCCTCCCTGTTTCGAACTGGCAACGTTGCTCGATGCTGCATTTGTATAAGGTTGCGCTGCTGGGTCCCACATATTAGCCTCTCTGTAAATGAAATGTGTGTATGATGGACTTTTCTGTTTTGACCTTGGCAACTTGCCGGGTCCCAGATGTCAACCACCTCTGTGCAGGAAACGTGTCTATGCTGGGTCCCAGCTGACAGCCTCTATTTGAAATAAATGTGTGTATGTTGGACTGTTTTTTTGGGTCCCAGATGTCAGCCTCAGAGTACAAAAAATGCTCATAAAGGCCGAATTAAAAAGATTCTGGGCTAACTCGAGGTGGATTCCCTATTCGTCATGGCTTATATTCCATGGGCTCACTCCTAAATTGAATGGGATATGGTCGGTGGCCACAATACCACGAAAAGGCGGAATTAGAAGGTATTGGGCTATGCTTGGGGCTGATGGGCTAATTTCATGGGCTATGCTTGGGCTTGCTGGGTCCGACATGTCAGCTTCTCTATAAGTGCAATGTGTGTATGATGGACTGTTTTTTTTTGCCACGTCCGCTGTTTTCACCGTGGCGGCCATGTATGGTCTTACAGTTGGGGCCCTTATGTCAGCCTCTCTGGCATGGTCTGGCTTGTGGGTCCCCGATGCATCCTTGTAAGTTATGTCTGGTGGGTCCCTGATGCGAGCCTATCTTTACAAGTATTTAAACTTTTTTTCGAACCAACCCTCAAAACAAACTCTAGGGACACTGCATGCTGGTGGGTCAATGATGTCAGCCTCTCCGTAATGTGATATTTCAAGAAGAAGAAAATGTAAACCCAATATACACACACACACACAAAGGTCGATTCGAACAAAAGACCTTCAAATCAAATAAACATAAACTAAGTGCATTTCCACTACAACAAAGATATTTATAGAAAAATATCATTAAACTTTTATTAGTACTACAACTTTTGTATTAGTTTTCTTAAAATATTTTGTTTGTTTATGTTTATCTCTTTTAAAATATAAAAGCAGCGCTCCTGGCATCTCAATTTATAAAATGCCATATAATGGGGTATTTTCTTAAAAAACATGGGTAGGAAGAGTTTTTTTATTATGAGAGTTAGGGGGCAATGCCCAAAAGGCCGAATTAAAAAGAGTTTGGCTATTGCTCTATGTGGGTTATATTCCATAGGCTATGCTCCATGGGCTTCATTCTCAAATTTCACTGGGCTGTGCTCAGCAGTCCGCTGGCCCCTAAAAGGCCGAATTAATATGTTCTCGGCTATGCTCCATGGGCTCCTTTCTAAAATTTTGCTGGGCTGTGGTCAGCAGTCCCTGACCCCGAAAAAGACTGAATTAAAATGTTCTAGGCTAAAGAGGGGCCGAAAGAGCTACTCCCTCTGATCCAAATTAATTTTCTTGGATTTGGCTAGATTCAGACGTATCTAGCACTAAAACATGACTAGATATGTCAGAATCTAGACAAATGTGAGAACATTAATTTGGATCGGAGAGAATACTAGATTTCTTCTCCTAGTTAATAAAAATTGCATTGTGATGTGCCCTTCCGGATTTGAAACAAAGACCTCAGCGAGGGTGGGGGAAAAGCGATAATTGTTTTTGGCAGATATTCATTTCAAAATTCAGCAGTACAGAATAAGGTAGAAAAATTATCAACAGATTCGAAGTTGATATTTGGGAGCACTTGACCAATTCAGCAGCATTTCAAAAGTGACCAATGCAGCAATACAGACAATGAAATACAATACCAGTACATTAGTATTAGTTGCACAAAATGCTTTAGTTATAGCAACGACAGAACATTTGAGAGATTTCGTAGATTTCCTGCTTAAAATTCAATAGCAGTACATAGAGAATCAGTTCTTGTTCCAGCTAAAAAAACCTTGGCACACGATCAGTTTGTCCTGTTCTCCGAATAGACTCAATCATTGGAGCAAGCAAAACTGACGATCAAGTCTGGTTCTGTGTGAGTACCTCGTCCTTATGTCAATGCCTGTGTGCCCGCCCATAGCAACCCAAAATGCCAACGAATCATCCAGATAATTGTGACAATGCTAAGTTTCAAAAGAAAAGCAAGACAATCTGATGCACTTCATCTAACCAAGTACCAGTACTTCACAGTTCATTCTACAAAATATTGTACTAATAGTAATGACAAAACATTTGACAGATTCAGTAGCATTTGAAAGATTTAGCAGTATAGAATAAGACTGTAAAAATATCAGATAGATACCCGGTTCATATTCAGCAGCACTTGTGATATGGGGTGGCCTGATCTTCTCAGCAAGCTCTTGTCGATGGTAATGGTGGATGATTGATAACTAGTGCGTAGCTATGATCTCTCCCGCTCGAACCTTGATGCCAGTGCAACAGATCTCGAACCTTCTAGGATATTCACAACACGACACTCTTGCGCACGCAGTCGTGATCATGAATGGTAGTATGCAATCTACTAATTCCCAGTCGAACAACGGATCACACTCAATTATTGTTGTAGAATTCGAACACAGGGTAATTCCAGAGGTTCTATGAAAGAAACAACTCCAAAATATTTTAACGTGGTCTAAAAACCCTAACTATTGCGCCCCCATCTATATATGAGTTCAGGAGGCGGCAGCCAAAGGGGGAACCCGAGTTGGTCCAACCCAACTGGATACAAACCGACCACAAAGTGGTTCGGTCACATGACTCTGCCATGGCAGAGTTCTAGTCACTTTCTCTGTCGTGGCAGCCTACCGTGGCAGAGAAGGACTCGGTTTTCCTGCCGTGGCAGAGAAAAGAGGCTTTTCTCTGCCGTGGCAGAGAACTCCCATCTCTCGTTGATCTTCGTCTTGGACAGCAAATTGCGCTTCATCCCTCTCCTCCCTCGTGCATTCTTCATTGATCAACACGCCATGCTCCATTAGCTCCTCGCTCCGTGCTACGCCTTCTTCTCCTAAGTACCTGATCATGCAATAATTCAAAGACTTAGGTAGTATAAAATTCTCATTAATTAAAACACTGGGTTAATTAAGAAACAAGTTCACCTATTGTACTAGTAGCTTAGCATGAGCTCTTGTGATTGGTCCAATCCTTAGCTCATTGGATTGATCCTTCTTTGCAATTAGAACATCATCATTAGCAATTGGGGTAGGTGTAACTGTACGGATGTCCTCATCATCTCCCCCCTTTAAAAGGCGTCGACCTTGATGCTCCAAGGTCTTCTCCAGCATATGGTGACAAATCAACAATGTTGAAGCTGTTGCTAACTCCACCAAACTCCTCAATAGGTATGTCAACTGAGGTGGCATTATAATTAATTTTGGTGAGCACCTTGTAAGGACCAGCACCACATGGCTTCAACTTGGACTTGCGAAGTAGTGGAAATCTGTCCTTGCACAGATGCACCCAAACCATGTCTCTAGGCTTGAACAAAACTTCATTCCTTGCATGATTCCTTGCAGCAGCAATGTTCTTGCGTTTCTTCTCAATAGCCTCTCTAGTCTTCTCATGAATTTTCATCACATAATCAACATGTTTTGATGCCTCCATATCAACTCTCTCATGTAATGGCAGAGGCAACATATCAAGTGGCGTCAATGGCTTGAAGCCATACACCACCTCAAAAGGACAAAGCTGAGTAGTTGAATGCACAGCCCTGTTCTAAGAAAACTCAACATGTGGCAAATACTCTTCCCACTCCCGCAGATTCTTCTTTATCATAGTCCTTAGCAGCTGTGACAATGTTCGATTCACCACCTCCGTTTGACCATCTGTTTCGGGATGACATGTAGTACTGAATAGCAGCTTCGTTCCTAGCTTCCCCCATCAGGTCTTCCAAAAATAGCTCATGAACTTCACATCACGGTCAGAAACAATCGTCATTGGTACTCCATGTAATCTCACGATGTCCCTGAAAAATAGGTTAGCAACATGCGACCCATCGTCTCTTTTGTGGCAGGCAATAAAAGGAGCCATCTTAGAGAACCTATCCGCTACCACAAATATAGAATCATGACCTCTCTGAGTTTTAGGTAGACCTAGCACAAAATCCATACTAATGTCTTCCCATGGAGTAGTCGGCGCAAAGAGAGGTGTATACAAACCATGAGGCTTCATCTTAGATTTCGACTTGTGGCATGTAATACATCGGCTCACAAATCTGTACACATCACGCCTCATCTTCGGCCAATAAAAGTGATCAGCAAGCATGAGCAACGTCTTCTCACGCCCAAAGTGACCCATCAAACCACCAACATGTGATTCCTGCACTAAAAACAAACACAACGACGATTCTGGAATACATAGTTTGTTAGCTCGAAACAAATAGCCATCATGTATATGATACTTATCCCATGCATTTCTAAGAGCACACAAACGATATGGTTCAGCAAAATCATGGTCAATTGCATAAAGTGCACAAATAGCTTCTAATCCAGGAATTTTAACATCAAGATTGGTTAATAGCATGTTCTTCCTAGATAGAGCATCAGCAACAACATTCTATTTTCCCTTCTTATAGGTAATGATGTAAGGAAAAGACTCAATGAACTCAACCCATTTAGCTAGTCTTCCATGCAAGTTTGATTGAGCTTTCAAGTATTTCAATGCTTCATGATCAGAATGTATGATGAATTCCTTTGTCCACAAATAATGTTGCCAAACCTCAAGTACTCTAACAAGTGCATACAATTCTTTATCATAGATAGAATAATTCAAGCGAGCACCAGTCAATTTCTCAGAAAAATAAGCTATAGGCTGACCCTCTTGCATCAAAACGCCACCTATGCCTATACCACTAGCATCACATTCAAATTCAAATTGCTTCGAAAAATCAGGTAATGCAAGTAATGGTGCAAAAGTAAGAAAATGTTTCAATGTATCAAATGCAATGTCTTGGGCCGCGCCCCATACAAAAGGAACACCTTTCTTTGTCAAATCATTCAAAGGTGCGGCACTAGTGCTAAAATATTTCACAAAGCTCCTATAGAAACTTAAACCGTGGAAACTATGCACTTGACTTACATTCATGGGAGTAGGCCAATTCTGAATTGATTCAATTTTAGATTAATCTACGTCTACCCCATGCTTAGATACAACAAATCCTAGCAATATGACCTTATCTTTTGCAAATGTTCACTTCTCAAGATTAGCATACAATTTATTATCACGCAGCACTTGCAAATGTTCACTTCTCAATATGATTGTAATGTTCAGTTTCGGTGTGGTTGTATATAAGTATATCATCAAAGTAAACAACCACAAAGCGACCAATAAAATCTCTCAAAACATGATTCATCAATCACATGAATGTACTAGGTAAATTAGTAAGACCAAACAGCATGACTAACCACTCATACAAGCGAAATTTTGTTTTGAAAGAAGTTTTCCACTCATCCCCTTCTTTCATCCTAATTTGATGATAACCACTACGCAAGTCAATTTTAGAGAAAACAGCAGCACCACTCAATTCATCTAGTGATGCAGCCCGTCCTAGGGACGCTCCTACATCTACACCAACAAGTCCCCCAAGTGGACCAATGACCCGTGCACACACCAAGCTCCTTCAAGCTAAGGTGAATTCCCTACTCTCATCATGTGAATTTGATATACACTTGGATGCCCTGCTACTTCATACATCATCAGGTACGAACCCTCGCCGCATCGACCCACGAGCCCTGAAGCTGCACCTGTCCTGAAGCTGCCAAAGCCGGAGTGTCCGGCGCAGCCGGGGTGTCTGGCGTGACTCAGCCAGAGTGTCCGGCCTACCCCATCCCGGTACAGGCTCGGACATTTTGTGTGCCTCTTCGGACACTACTCGGAGTGTCCGACCACCCCGGACTGTACGGCCTGATGATGGGCATGCGAGCCTAGCTGGGCCCTGGCCCATGTGCCCCTCTACTTCGCCCAGAACTCTACTTTAATTCCTGAAATATCCATGAACCTGTGGTTGGCCTATATATAGCCCCCCACCTCTATTGTAAACCCTAGGCATGATATTGGAATTAGTGGAAACCCCTTGTGGATCTATCTAGTTCTTGCCTCATGCTCCTTGACCAAGGAGCACCAATATCACAAACCTCGTTGGAGTTTGCATCGTGCCTCCGAGTTGTACAAGGCCTAGGCATTGGAGTCCCTTTCCCTAGACGTCAAGATCTCACCGAGACTCCCATATCATCGTGCCGGTTCAAGAGAGAGTCCTCCGCCCGACGCCGATCCTAGGGATTGCGCCGGACCGGTCACCGCCGGCGTGAGCTATTGGTGTGTATCGTGGTTTTGTGTGTGTGTGTGTGTTCATCGCATTCTTTGTGTGTGTGTTCGTCGTGTTCATCCTCCCCTCCTCTCCCCGCACTCCATCCTCGATTTAAAAGGGAATCGTGAAAGATCGGGCCACCCTAGAGGTTTTCCCTCAACATATTGGTATCAAGAGCTTTGTTGCTCACGATTTCCCCCACAAAATTTTCTTCTATCCACCAAAAATTCGAAAATCCCCCCAAAACAGCCCATATTTTCCTTTGGATCGATCTCTTGATTTGGAGCGTTATTTGTGGTTTTGATCCGACCAAACCTTGTCTTAGGAGTTGGTACAGCTTTATCCTACATTTTCCTAGCCCAATTTGGCCAGCTTTTCACGGATTTGAGGCCTTGAGGTGAGGATTTCCGCTCAAGAACACGAGAAGGAAACCCGCACCGGAGTGTCCGGAGAGACTCGACCGGTGTGTCTGGCCCGACCGGAGTGTCCAGCCTGACCGGAGTGTTCGGCACAGATAGACCGGAGTGTCCGACTGTAACGCCCATTTTTGACAGTTTTGCCTTATTTTTTGCATTGGCTAATTTCCTTTGTTTGCTCGTGTCCCGCGTGCGTGTCAGCAACTAACAGCAAGCTTCCGCATCAACAATCCCTGCGCTCATTGACACCACGGCCCACAAACGTCATCCCGCAACACCGACGGCAAGTTCATCATCACCAACGAAGGTATAACTTGCGTCACCTTGTTAACCCCTATCTTCCTTTGTGTGTACCTATCCTATGATAGTGGCTCATCTTGTGTTTGCTTGAGCATTGTGCATTTGTCCTTGGATAGTGAGAGTGCAAGAGCAATATCAAGTGTGACTAGGTAGCATCATGGGAGAGCAAAAAAAATATACAAAGCAAAAGAAAAAGAAAAATAGTCTCCCCTTGTAAAAGAGAGTCTCAAAGCTTGTAAGCAAGAGAGGAAAAGGAGCGCCCAAGGCAAGTGCACAAATCCATTGCTCATTTTTCTTCTTTGCAAATGAGCCACGGTCTCTCCTTACATTGGCACAACAACAAGCTTAGTCTTCGTTAGGACATTTTGTTTGCTCATTTTCATAGTCGTGTGTTGAGGGCAAACCTCTAGGGTGGCCCAATCTTTCACGATTCCCTTTCAAATCGAGGACAGCGTGCGGGGAGAGGAGGGGAGGATGAACACGATGAATGCACGCACGAAGAACGTGATGAACACACACACAAAACCACGATACACACTAATAGCTCACGCTGGCGGTGACCGGGCGGCAAAATCCCTAGGATCAGCGTCGGGCAGAGGACTCTCTCTCGAACCGTCACGGCGAGATGGGAGACTCGGTGAGATCTTTACATCTAGGCAAAGGAACTCCGATGCCTAGGCCTTGTACAACACGGAGGCATGATGCAAACTCCAACGAGGTTTGGGGATATTGGTGCTCCTTGGTCAAGGAGCATGAGGCAAGAACTAGATAGACCCACAAAGGGGTTTCCACTAATTCCAATATCATGCCTAGGGTTTACAATAGAGGTGGGGGCTATATATAGGTCAGCCATAGGTTCAGGGGTATTTCAGGCATTAAAGTAGAGTTCTGGGCGAAGTAGAGGGGTACATGGGCCATAGGGCCCAGCTAGGCTCGCATGCCCATCATCAGGCCGGACAGTCTGGGTCGAGTCGACCGGACAGTCCGGGGTGGCTGGACACTCCGGGTAGTGTTTGGGTAGTGTCCGAAGAGGCACATAGAATGTCCGAGCCCGGACTGGTCTAGGGTAGGCCGGACACTCCGGCTGAGTCGCGCCGGTCACTCTGGCTGCGCCGGACACTCCGGCTGGATTCGGGCGGACACTCTTGCTCTGGCAGCTTCAGGACAGGTGCAGCTTCAGGGCTCATGGGTCAACGCGGCAGGGGCTCGTACCTGATGATGCACAGAGTAGTGGTATGAAGTAGCAAGCCATCCAAGTGTATGGCAAAGTCACGTGATGAGAGGAGCGAATTCATCTTAGCTTGAAGGATCTTGGCACGGGCACGGGTCATTCGTCCACTTGGGGGACTTGGTGGTGTAGATGTAGGAGAGCCCATAGGACGGGCTGCATCAGCTCCCCCCCCCTTGGGAAAAGTCGTCCTCAACTCTTCACGGGTATCATCGGTAGCATCTCCATGGTAGGGTGAGAGGTCCTTAACATTGAATGTATTGCTTGCAAGGTACTTGGAGGTCGGTATGTCGATGACCTAGGCATTGTTGTTGATTCTCTTAATGACTTTGAAGGGACCATCTCCTCTTGGCTTGAGCTTGGAGTCACGTTCCTTGGGGAAGCGGTCTTTGCTTAGATGTATCCACACAAGATCACCTTCTTTGAAGATCAACTCTCGCTTGTCCTTTTTCAATCTTGAAACTTGGTGAAGGACTTGTTGTTCAATAGTAGCTCTTGTTTCTTCGTGAAGCTACTTCATAGCTTGTGCACGCTTCTCAACATCCATGTTTGTGCGCTCATGGAGAGGTAGCGGTAGTATGTCTAGCAAGGTGAAGGGCTCGAAACCATAGACGATCATGAATGGACTCATCTTGGTTATTGAGTTCTTGGCTCGGTTGTAGGCAAACTCAGCGTGGGGAATGCATTCCTCCCAATCCTTCAAGTTCTTCTTGATCAACACACGTAGAAGAGTTCCGAGGCTTCGGTTCACAACCTCGGTTTGTCCATCGGTTTGAGGATGCGATGTGGATGAAATAAGTTGCTTGACTCCGAGCTTGGCCATGAGGGTCTTCCATAAGTAGCTCATGAATTTGACGTCGCGGTCAGAGACGATTGTTCTTGGCACACCGTGAAGATGGACGATTTTCCTAAAAAACATATTTGCTACATGTGAAGCATCGTCGGTCTTATGGCACGGTATGAAGTGTGCCATTTTGGAAAAGCGATCCATGACAACAAATATAGAATCATGACCATGCTTAGATCTAGGCAATCCTAACACGAAATCCATGCTAATGTCAGACCAAGGTGTATGAGGAATAGGCAATGGCATATAAAGACCATAAGGGTTAGCTTGCGACTTAGCTTGAACACATGTCATTCATCGTTGAACATAGCGCTCCACGCCGCGCTTCATCTTGGGCCAAAAGTAGTGAGTGGAGAGCATGTCCAATGTCTTATCATGGCCAAAGTGACCCATAAGGCCTCCACCATGAGATTCTGGTGAAGCAAAAGTTGAAGCGACGACTTCGGAATGCATAGCTTGTTTTGTTTAAATAGAAGGCCCTTATGCAAATAGAAATCATCAACTTCATTGTCATTAGAGCACTTTGCGAAAATTGGTTCAAAGAACAGATCGGAAGCATACAAAGATTTTATTTCCTCAAGACCCAACATGTTGATTTCAAGTCTCGTAAGAAGGCTTGTGTGTTTGCAAGACAAAGCATCCGCAACTACATTATCTTTGCCTTTCTTATACTTGACAATGTATGGAAAAGACTCCATAAACTCAACCCACTTAGCGTGTCTCTTACTCGAGTTGGCTTGGCCTTTGAGATATTTCAATGACTCATGGTCAGAATGTATGATAAATTCGTTGGGCCATAGGTAGTGTTGCCAAACTAAGCCATAGGTAGTGTTGTCATAAATTGGATAGTTAAGGCGGGCACCATCAAGTTTCTCGCTATGGTAGGCTATAGGACGTCTGTTTTGCATAAGGACTCCACCAATGACAATACCACTAGCATCGCACTATATCTCAAAAGTTTTTGTGAAATCCGGTAATGCAAGGAGAGGTGCTTCGGTGAGCCTCGTTTTTCAGTTCATCAAAAGCTTTTTGTTTTGCCTTGCCCCACACGAATGTGACAATCTTTTTGGTCAATTCATTGAGGGGACAAGCAATGGTTGAAACGTCTTTCACAAAGCGACGATAGAAACCGGCCAACCCATGAAAACTTTGGAGTTCACTCACATTTGTTGTGATGGGCCAATCTCGTATTTCCTTTACCTTGGAAACATCACCTTTAATTCCCTTCAAAGAAACGACAAATCCAAGAAAAACCAACTTGTCTTTAGCAAAAGTGCACTTGGGAAGATTAGCATAAAACTTTTCATGTCGAAGGATTTGCAAAACTTCCTTGACATGTGTTATATGGTCCTCAAGTGATTTGCTATAAACAAGAATATCATCGAAATAGACAACAACACTTTTTCCAATGAGAGAACGCAAGATGTGATTCATAAGGCGCATGAAGGTGGATGGGCATTAGATAAGCCAAAGGGCATAACAAACCATTCATAGAGACCAAGTTTGGTCTTGAAGGCGGTTTTCCACTCATCCCCTTCAGCCATGCGTATTTGATGGTAACCACTATGAAGATCAATTTTCGAAAAAATAGTGGCTCCACACAACTCATCAGGCATGTCATCGAGACGTGGTATGGGATGTCGATAACGCACGGTGATAGCATTGATTGGACGGCAGTCCATGCATAACCATAACGTATCATCCATTTTGGGCACAAGAATAACGGGTACGGCACTTGGACTAGTGCTAACTGGATCAAACCTTTGGAGACGAGTTGGTTGATTTGACGTTCGATCTCCTTTGTCTCCTCCGGATTCATGCGGTAAGCGGCGCGGTTGGGAAGTGGTGTGTCGAGGATGAGGTCAATGCGATGTTCGATGTCGCGAAGAGGAGGTAGTCCATGAGGAAGCTCGTTGGGGAACACATCCTTGAATTCCTGCAAAATAATCATCAAAGATGGAGGAACATTGGTTAATTCATTAGTTCCTTGCGCTAGTCCCTTGCAAAGGAGGACATAGTGCAAGATGGATGGGTTGTTCCGAACATCTCTCATCTCACTTTTGGTGGCAAGGAGAACACTCTTATTTTTTCCACTCGAGTTTGGCTTGTGGCTCTCACTCGCTATGAGGTGGTTCTCTCTCTCACCGCTCTTCTCACAAGAAGGTGTTGTGCTTTGCGCCCTCGCTAAAGACTTTGCATTGTCCACAATTATCTGGCTAGGAGTCTTTGGTTGAAAAACACATGTTTTGTTGAGCCATTTGAAGGTGTATATATTGGTGCGACCATCATGTTGAGCAGCCTTGTCAAATTGCCATGGTCGACCAAGAAGCATGTGGCAAACTGTCATAGGAACCACATCGCACTCAACCGTGTCTTTGTAAGGGCCAATGGTGAAGGAGACTAATACGGTATGCTTGATCTTCACGGACCCTTGGTCACTTAGCCATTGCACGTGGTAGGGGTGCTTGTGCGGATGGAGGGTGAGGTTGAGCTTTGTAACTACCTCGGTGAATTACGCTCTTAGTTACATGCCTGGATGAACGAAAGTGGTTAAAATAGTACGGTGGGGCCCGGGGCCACTCACAGTAGACCTTTCGGCCGTCCTAACCACTTTTAGATCATCGGGACAAGAACGAGCGGCGTAATCGGCAAGCGAAGGGATCAACTACATACACAAATGAGTATGTATGCAAGCCACATACAACAGTCCTCAGAGCCATTCCATCTAAAAGAAATAGAAATATTGCAACGTCATACGGCAAGATTCAAATATCCTAGATAGAGATAATATTTTAGGATAGCTCCTCATACATCAAACATCAGAGTATCAGGCAGAAGCGGAAAACAAGATCCGAGTACGGATAAGAAGCAAATCGGCATAAGATGCCACATAAATAAACACATCCCGCCCACAAATCTCACGGATCCCTGTTCCCGGAATCTCTACACCGAGTGATCGTTGCCAACATCATCCGTATCTTCCACCCAGTATCCATCTTGCGAGTACACCTGTTCATCTGAATCAAACAATTTATCGTGTCAGACCCTAGGGGTACTCAGCAAGTCTTTATGCCTCTAAAGGGGACACAACCTGGGGTGACGCAATTGCAGCAAAAGATAATAACTAACAAGTCTATAGATACTCGCTAACCATCCGCCTAACCAAAGATAGACGGATGTCCGTGAATTAAGAACAACAGTTTTAACAGTATAATTAACATATCCATCCTCCTCCTCGCTTACCAACGAGGAAGCGGACGAACAACCACCATCCGTTGGTAGTTTTATTAAGCATTCCATGAGTATTGCACTATTTACTAGTCAGGTACTTAGTCAATTTAAAAGCGGTACTTTAGTTACACTTGGCTATGATCGAGAAACTGTGCTCCAAGTCGTCCATAACCGCGGACACGGTTTTCAGAAAGATTTACCCTGCAGGGGTGCACAAATAGCAACACACACTCGACCAACCTCGGAAAAACCAACTCAAAACCCAACGAGGCATTCACGACAAAGTGATCACAGGATTCAGAAATATTTCTGGGGGCCACCCCATTAAGCTACCCGCAACGAAGTTGGCCGGCTCCGAGACGGACCCAAGGTTTGCGCCAATGGCTGTAAACGACTGGGAACCCGAAAATGTGACTGGGCTTGTCGATACCGCGCTCCGCATCCAAAACAGTACAGGTGCTCCACGCACAATCTTAAATAAAACATTAAAGCATGGCATAAGTACAGGATAGTAATAAAGCCCCAAACTACTTTGTGGCCCCAAGAAATAGAAATGAATCAAGCTCTGGCTCAGGGGGGTCCATAAGGCCTCCCGGATGTGGATAGTGCGAATAGTCAAGGAACAGGAATCAAGTACTCGGGGTCCTACGGGACACAAGTGAGCATGAAAAACCAAATAGAAGATATTGCTCACCGATGCCTCTTTCATTAGTTATCCCATTACTACTCAGGTTAAGTTGTTTAAGTACCTCGTTATCCATCAGACACTCACATACCCTACACATGCTTTGCTACGACTCGCATGGCTCAAACCACTCCTGTAGTATTGGCTCATGGGATGGTGGAACAAGCTTCGGTGGGGTTTAAAAGTAAAGGCTATGCAGTACTTGGGATTCAATTTAATGCAATCGCGACTCAATGATGCAAGAATAAGATAGAGTCAATAGGTACTATATGTATGCAAGCATGTGGTAGTGCTTGCCTGGCAGCTCAGTTGAAGCGAGAGATGGATCTGGGTAGAACACCTGTGATTCCTCATAATTCTCCTACGGAGCGTCTATTCGAAGAAGAACCAAACAAACAAGGGCCAACATAAATAAAGTGCATAGGCATATGAATTAAAATGCGACAAGCAAACAAGCATGCCATGATGAATGATGCACAATTTACATGGCTTTAAAGTAGCATGGCATGGTGAGGTGTGGGGTACAAGAATAAAGCATTTTATTATTTGTTTAGTCAAGTTTTATTGCCATAAACAGTTCTGTTTTTTAATAATGACATGATGCATGCTTCAATTCAGAACAAGGAATGCATAGATAGGACGGGCTCGTCGCGCTGATCGATTTAGACATATTATTTGTTGAATTCGGAGTTGTAGAATTAAAGTTATTAATTTATTAAGAAAAGGGAATTTTATTGTAATTTTAATCATCTCGAAAATTTAAAGTGCTCAAACATTATTTTGAATAGCATATTTGAATTCCTCACATTTTTCTGATTCAAAAACATATATCATTTGTATTATTTGGATTTATAATTTAAAAGTTATTTTAAAACAGATTTGAAATCTTATTTAAACATTTCTGAATTTGTTTTATTTAAACAGGTAAACAGAAAAACTTTTTATACTCAGCCAGTTCTAGCCCCAGCCACAGACAGGTGGGCCAGGTGCTGGCTGGGCGACAAACGGCGTGCAGTGGTTTTTCTCACCGGGATCTATCTAGCCACTGCCACTAACGAGCGGGTCCGGGGTTAAGCGGGCCCACATGCGCGCGCAGCCGATGCGGGCGTGACACCTGGCGGCGCTAGGGAATGCAGGTTGAGCCGGCAAAAGACGCAGGGGGGTAGGTGCAAAAAGGGGGACGTGGTACTGTGGATCTTCTCTGCGTTTCTGACGAAACTGAAGGGCACACACGGCGACAGCACGCGCGCGGCGCGGGGGATTCGATCCCGCGACCTGGGGTGCTCGCGCAGGAAGGCGAAGCCACTGCAGTGGTTGAGAGGATGTTGACAGGATGGAGTAGGGCGACTAGGTGAGCTTCTCCGGTGCAACGACGAGCAAACGCAAGCGCGCACGCCGACGCACAGGAGCCGCTCGACGAAACGTCCGACGCAACCAGGAAGCAACAGCGACGGAGAGGATGTCTGGGAGGTTTGGTAGCTCACCGAGGGGTGGTCGGAGGGCTTGGATCGAGACGGAAAGCTGCTAATCGGCGAGGTTGCAGACGAACGGCGGCGCTAGGGTTTCGGTGTGCACGTCAGGGTGCCGCTGGTACAGGGTGTCTCATCCTCGCTGCCGGGTACGGGGCGACGCAGGGGCTCCTCTGGTCCTTTCTCGACACCCAAAACTCCACGCCGCCGGCTAGAACGAGTGGTGGAGGTGGAGACCGACGGTGGCCGGCGAGAGAGGAGATGGTGGCAGGGGAAGGAGAGGGTCGGTGCAGCAGCTCGGGGTAGATCTGGGAGAGGCAGAGGGGTCGTGAGAGGGGTAGATATCAGAGGGAGAGGGGAGGGTGCCGTGGGGGATCGGTAGATAGGAAAAGGTGGCCTCGACCACCTTTTGGCCTCTTCCTCACGTGCTCGAGCTGGGGCACGGACTGGGTGTGGCTGCAGGTGGGGACGGCGAGGCTGAGAGGCTGGCTCGGGCTGGTGGGGCTGCATGGCAGGGAGAGAGGCCGAGAGAGAGGGAGCTCGGGTAGGACCTAGGGTTGGAGGGAGTAGCTAGCTAGGGTTGGGAGGAGGGCTTCGGCATGGGGTAGAGAGGGTAGCTAGGGTGGGTCCCTGCTAGCAGAGGGAGAGAGAGAGGAAGGTGCTCGGCATGGGATGGAGACGAAGAGAGATGATGGCTTAGGGATTAGAGAGAGAGATTAGTGAGAGATGGTAGGGTGTTAGGGTTTGGTTGTAATCACACTTGGTCATACATGGATGGAGGGTGAGAAGGAGAGGAAGGGGAAGACATGGTGTAGGGTTTTAGCATGATTAAAAAAACAAGCTCCACCGAGTGTGTGGGGATGTCATGGAGATAGAGATGAGAGGAAAAGGTGGGGAGGGAAATGATCTCACATGTCCATACATGGGTACATGCACTTGTGAGAGTTGATGAGGAAGGAGAGCTTGATGCACATGGCAAGGATACAAGATCAAGGTGGGAAGGATTGAGAGAAAGAGAGAGCTCAAGAAGATGATCCCCTCAAAAACCAAAGAAAACCAAAGGAGATCAAAGGGTGGTGATGGTTGCATGGCCCATGCAAAAGTATTAAATGCCATGTTTTATTCTTGTAAAAACAAAGTAAGTAGTCATGGCATTTATACATATGCATTCCAAAATATGGAGTAGAGCCAAGCTAAAGGGAATAGAATTGGATCCATCCCAACCCACATGAGCTAGATAAAATGCTAAAAGAAAAGTAAAGCTCATGGATAACTGGATGGTGGAATTATAAAGTGGTGACAAAGAAAGGTGGTGTAGTGGAATAAAAGATATGCCCCCAACTCAACTTGGGCATCAAGCATTTATCAAGAACCAAATACAATATATCAAGGGCCAAATACAATTAATGATGCATATGAGAGAAGAACCAAAAGAAAAGGGGTTTTATATGATGCTCAAATGCAAGGTGGCATGATGACATGAGCATGATATAATTATGATGCAACAATTATATGTAGGAAGTAGCCATTATATTACTAGACCAAGTAGCATTACATATGTTAGACAGATGGGATGCTACAAGCTTCTCACACAAGTCGGTGCTAGCAAGGTTGTGGCAACTCCCTCCTTCAATGATCACCTTGATAGATTTCCCATTGATGTCGGCTCGTGTTTGGAATATGTTTGAGCGTTGGTCTTCATGCTCTTGTGCTTGAGTGGTCAAGATCCTTGTGACGACAAGCGATGGACTTGCGTCATGTTCACACATTAGGAGTTCTTGGTCATCTTCCACTCGTTTCCTTGCCATTGCTTCCTTGACATGGGCATCAAATTCATCTTCACTCAAGTACTCTTCATCGCCATTGTCATGGATGAACAATACTTTCTTGTTTCGACATTCGGCCGACTTGTGTCATTTGCCTCCACACTTGTAGCATTCACCGTTGAAAGGTGTATCACTCTTTGCTTGTTTTCCACTTGGGGGCAGTTTTCCTTAAGGAAGTGTGGGCTTGAAGGAAGGCTTGGAGGTACTTGATGAGCTTCCATTGTATGTTGTTGGCGTAGCGGTTGAAGCTTTCTTGTAGGTGAAATACGTCTTGGGCTTGTTGTACTTGATGTCCTCTTGCACTTGACGTTCAGCCTTTGTTGCTATGTGCACAAGCTCAACCATGGTGTTGTATGTTTGGAATTCGACGATGCGCTTGATTGGGTGGTTCAACCAAATAAGGAAGCGTGCCATAGTTTGCTCCATGCGCTCATCAATGTTGGCGCAAATCAAGTTGAGTTCTGTTTCCTTGAAGTACTCTTCCACGGACTTTGTCCCTTGATGAAGTGATTGAAGGTTGTTGAAGAGGTCATGCGTGTAGTGCGCGGGGATGAACCGGGATCTCATGTGAGCCTTCATGCCCTGCCAAGTTGTGATTGGCGGTTCTTGTCTTGCATCACGAGCAACTTGAACTTGTTCCAACCAAAGGTTGGCGTAATCATCAAACTCAAGCGAAGCCGTGGCGACCATCTTCTCGTTGCTATAATTGTGCATGCGAAAGATCTTGTCGACTTTGAGTGCCCATGAAAGGTATTCTTTGGGGTCATTGGATCCGGTGAACTTGGGCATTGTGAACTTGAGCTTGCCGAAAATTTCTTCATCGTTGTGGTCATTGCGACGAGCTTGGTGATCTTGTTTATGATCTTGATGTTGATGCGGTGGAACTTGGTTCTCGCGACCTTGGTGAAGAGCTTGCTCTTCATGTTGTTGTTGTGGAGCTTGCTCTTTCACTTGGTGCGGTTGTTGACGACGTTGGGGCACTTGGGCCTCATGAGGGAGTTGAGGATGTGGAGCCTCATGACGTGGTTGATGATGAAGAGGAGGATCGTTCCTCGGTTGGTGATGTTGATTAGGAACATGGGCCTCACGGCGAAGATCATGGTCTTCAGCATCTTGACATGGTGGGCGTCGCTCAATTTGGACCACTTGGTGCTCCAAGTTTTTGCGTGGTGGAGGAGGCGCCTCGTGATGACCATGATGTCGGTGTTGATGTTCATGATGGTGATGACAAGGAGGAGGATCTTGGAGAGCCTCACGTCGATGACGAGCTTGATTCTCCAAATTGGAGTCATCACTTGTTGTGTCGAGAATGTGTCGCAGTCGATGGTGGTAGAATTGCGGTTGCACTTGCGGTTCTTCTTGTGGTTGCTCTTGTTGGATCACTAGTGCCCTTGCGTGATGACGGTGTGCTTCTTGCCTTGCTCGTGGCCTTGAAGAGAAATCACCATCATAGCTTGAGGTTACAGCATGCCCTGGGAAGGTACATAGTTCGAAGAACTTCCATCTTCAACCACGGGGGTGTCATTACATCTTGGAGCACTTGGAGGTAGATCTTGTTGTGGAGGTGCATGACGACCCGAAGAACTTGAAGAGCTTGATGCACGTGAACGCGGTCTTTCCATTCTGTCGATGAGTCGTCAAAGATTGTCATTTGTTTCGGCGACGGAACGTTAAAGCGCTACATTTTGGTGGCCAAAGTTGTGATGCATTGCTTCCATTTGCCTTTCGATGCCATTGAAGCGGTTGTCGATGTTCTTGAACTCGGCTTGCGTCTCGCCAAATTGTTCATCTTGTCGCATCTCAAGGGCTTGGCAACGTTCATGGAACTCTTGTCGAACGATGAAGTGACTTGCACGCGTCATGTATGGTCCTTGATCTTCTTCTTGGGGAGGTGGTTTGCTCGAGTCATCGTGCCTATCCATCATGCAAAACACACAAGTATTGTATATGGAAGTGGAATATGGTTGTGTTATCCTTGTACCTCACCTTGGGGATTACACCAAACTAGAAACCACAAGTGAGAGCTATAAGCGTGCAAAGTGGATTTGCAAAGAAAACTCAGACTAAAGAAAGAACTAACTCTCAAAAGCTTGTTGGTGGTAGGTTAGGATTGTGGAATGCCAAAGAAACAACCGAAAGAAAAGGGATATTCAAAAGTGGGTAAAATCCAAACAAAACTCAAGTCAAAGGCGAAGGTCAACAACTTAAAAGGGTGACTAGAACCTACGACTATATACACACACGTGGAGATTGTTGGGATTGACACGACTATGAAAATGAGCAAACAAAATGTCCTAACGAAGACTAAGCTCGTTGTCGTGCCAATGCAAGGAGAGACCATGGCTCGTTTGCAAAGAAGAAAAATGAGCAATGGATTTGTGCACTTGCCTTGTGCGCTCTTCTTTCTCTCTTTCTTACAAGCTTTATGACTCTTTGGCAATGGGGGACTATTTTTCTTTTCTTTTTCTTTGTATCTTTTTCTTTCTTTGTTTTTTGCTCTACCTTGATGCTACCTAGTCACACTTGATATTGATCTTGCACTCTCACTATCCAAGGACAAATGCACAATGCTCAAGCAAACACAAGATGAGCCACTCTCATGGGATAGGTAAACACAAAGGAAGATAGGGGTTAACAAGGTGACGCAAGTTATACCTTCGTTGGTGATGATGAACTTGCCGTTGGTGTTGCGGGATGATGTTCGTGGGCCGTGGTGTAAATGAGCGCGGGGATTGTTGATGCGGAAGCTTTCTATTAGTTGCTAACACGCACGTGGGACACGAGCAAACAAAGGAAATTAGCCAATGCGAAAAATGAGGCAAACTATCAAAACTGGCGTTACAGCCGGACACTCCGGTCTGTCTGTGCCGGACACTCCGATCTGGCCGGACACTCCGGTCGGGTTTGGCTGGACACTCCGGTTGAATCGGTCCAGACACTCCGGCGCGGGTTTCCTGCTCGTGTTCTTGAGCGGAAATCCTCGCCTCAAGGCCTCAAATCCGCAAAAAACTGGCCAAATTGGCTAGGAAAACGCACGATAAAGGTATACCAACACCTAAGACAAGGTTTGGTTGGATCAAAACCACAAATAACACTCCAAATCAAGAGATCGATCCAAAGGCAAATATGGGCCGTTTTTTGGGAATTTTCGAATTTTTGGTGGATAAAAGAAAATTTTGTGGGGGAAATCGTGAGCAACGAAGCTCTTGATACCAATATGTTGAGGGCAAACCTCTAGGGTGTCCCAATCTTTCACGATTCCCTTTCAAATCGAGGATGGAGTGCGGGGAGAGGAGGGGAGGATGAACACAACGAACGCACGCACGAAGAACGCGATGAGCACACACACACAAAAACACGATATACACCAATAGCTCACGCCGGCGGTGACCGGTCCGGCACAATCCCTAGGATCGGCGTCGGGCGGAGGACTCTCTCTCGAACTGGCACGGCGAGATGGGAGACTCGGTGAGATCTTGACGTCTAGGCAAAGGAACTCCGATGCCTAGGCGTTGTACAACTCGGAGGCACGATGCAAACTCCACGAGGTTTGGGGATATTGATGCTCCTTGGTCAAGGAGCATGAGGTAAGAACTAGAAAGATCCACAAAGGGGTTTCCACTAATTCCAAAATCATGCCTAGGGCTAAAAAAGAGGTGGGGGCTATATATAGGCCAGCCACAAGTTCAGGGGTAATTCAGGCATTAAAATAGAGTTCTGGGCGAAGTAGAGGGGTACATGGGACACAGGGCCCAGCTATGGCTCGCATGCCCATCTTCAGGCCGGGCAGTCCGGGTCGAGTCGACCGGATAGTCCGGGGTGGCCGGACACTCCAGGTAATGTCCGGGCAGCGTCCGATTTGCCATACAGAATGTCCGAGCCCCGACCGGTCTGGGGTCGGCCAGACACTCCGGCTGAGTCGCGTCGGACACTCCGGCTGGATTTGGGCGGACACTCCAGCTCTGGCAGCTTCCAGACAGGTGCAGCTTCAGGGCTCGTACCTGATGATGCACAGAGTAGTGGTATGAAGTAGCAAGCCATCCAAGTGTATGCCAAAGTCACATGATGAGAGGAGTGAATTCACCTTAGCTTGAAGGAGCTTGGCACGACACGGGTCATTGGTCTAGTTGGGGGACTTGGTGGTGTAGATGTAGGAGCATCCATAGGATGGGCTGCATCAAAATGCCTCACAGGTGTGCTAACAAAACTGCTCTTGTTACCATGCTGCACCACATGCACTAGAACATCAGGAGCATAACTATCATCCGTCTGAACACCTGTGTCAACACAAATAACCTGCTGAACACATGCTGCAACATCCTTCCTCTCAGCAATAAGAGGATGCACTTCAACTGGCTTGTCACTAACAAGTTCCACTGGCTTGTCATCTACAGGCATATCTAAAGCAATATCAACATTGTCGCACTGTGCATCATGCTCTCCATCCTACACCTTAGCTAGCCCAGATTTTGGCTTAGTGTCAACACCCAGATTTTTAATCCCAGATGCCTGTTATTTCATACATCGCAATCCCAGGATTACCATTTTTGCGAGACATAACAGATTGGATATCATAGTACATCATCCATTACAAACCATAATAAGGTCTTACACGAATAAAGGATCTCATGATCCAGTCTTAATACAACAAGCAGCGGAATGAATAATAAGCGTAGCGGTGGGGTCCATCTTCAGGGGCACAGGCAATGCTGACGATGGAAGATAGTCCTAGTTATCATAGCCGTCCTGCTATCCTTCATCTTGTAGTCTCCTTCATAGTCTGGCCAAAGGAATAGCTAGGGACAAAAGCCATGAGTACTCTTTAAGTACTCGCAAACTATCACTAACAAGTAAGGTAGTTCTAGTAGGAAAAGCTAACTCTAATTTTATTTGTAAAGTTAAGTTTGAAACCTAAGTTGAGTTCAGAAACAAAGAAAGATAAAATAAAGTTTGAAATCACCTAAGTGGGAACTTAATTGTCATATTCACAACTTTGTTGTGGTCAAGTCATGTCACAATTAATTTCATAAGTTGTTTTGAAAACATCTGACAACGGAACAGTATGGCCACTCCAACTGTCCATAACCGTGGACGCAGCTATTCGAATAGTTTGACACTCTACAGAGGTGGTACACTTTCACCACAAGATTCGATACATCTATTAGGGATAACCCTGAATCATCATACTTAGTATGCAGATAATCAAACATAACCTTTCCTTTACACACCCTAGTATAAGCACCTCTCCTATGAGTATGGCCTCCCAACCATGACCATCTGTCATCTTGGGCACTGCATAGGTGGACAACATTGAGAGGTAGCCTCAGCTCAAACCTCTCCCATGAGGTAACTAATACTAATGCATATAAACATCGGGATAAGCCTTACCCAATTCAGATATTGTGGTTGTACAGTAAAATTGGACTGGTAGCGCATCCGAACCCAACCATCAGTTTTGTAAAAAGGGGCTAAGGCTCATGCCTCAACATTTTCATCATCATAAACCATTTGTGTTTCTCAACACATGTCAAAACATCTCAATAGAATGACTCATCATTCTAAGGTTTTCACAAGTCATTTTCACCAAGTATTCCCATCTAAAGAGAATCAAGTTTTGGTTTAGCTCTAAACTACTAAGTTAAGAGTGTTCACTAATATGGGATGCTAATGTCAATCTCATGCCATAGAATGACATCTAAGTTTATCTAGATAGGTTAAGTTTTATACTTTTTATGCTACCTTCAAACAAGTAAGGGATTTTGATAAAGTAAAGAAATTAAAGCTTGTAAATAGAATTTGGAGTAGGTGTAAGTAAAAGGGCATAACAAAAGCATGCCTAATGCATTTTCTTAGGTTATCTAGCTTGCAAGGTCTAGCTTGCATTGTTAAGGATGGCTTGCCTTGGTTGGTGTAGTGGTTGAAGTTTTCTTCCTCCTCTTCTTGATAGAACTCCTCCTCCTCGAAAGCTTGGTCGGTACTATCGTCTATAAATACATACGGGATACACAATCTCAAAAAAAATACTTAACTAGTCTACTTAGGACACTAAGGCACACATTTGATGATCTACTATCATCACAAGCATCACAAGGTTTTATTGACTAGCTTCATTCTTTTTATTTAAGAAAAGTAATTTCTACTCATTGAAAATAACTAAGATATAATATTTTCCAATTAAAATATGGGATCATGTGGACACATGTCATCACCACATATTCTAACATATGGGAATGTGATTTAAATATTGGATCAAATTTTAATAAGTTTAGGTTTAATAAATAATGATTTAAAGTGACTAGAAATGCCTATATAGAATTTTTTGGTACTAGTCCAAAGTCACTGCATGTAAACCTTAATATTATTAAATATTTAGATAGGTATGGTCAAATGTGATTTTTGAGTGTTGGAATCAACTCAAACGCTATTATGGTTGATTTTAGAAAAATGTTTGAATGTGCAAAAGGTTCTGTCTTGTTATTTTTACTAGGAGAGATCTCAAACTCTAAATGATTTAAATCCAATGGGCTTGGATAGATAATTTCAGTAGCTTTTCAACAAAATTGGAATCACTCAATTTGGTTCAGTAAATCTTCCTGAAATGATTTTTAAACTAAGGGACAGAATTGGTTCTAAATCTAAAAAGAAAAAATCCTAATTTGAATTACTGGGTCGGCGTGGAAATGAAATGGGTCGGCCCAGTGATGCTTAGCGGTGCAGAGGGCTGCAGACAGGGGGCTCCAACATGTCAGCGATACTTAAAACCCGAAGCGGTACGGTACGGTCTAGGCCACACGATTAGAACATAGATCAACAGCTCACAGCCGTCGTCGACGACGGACTCATCGCTGGTGAGACTGAACCCTAAACGGCCGGTGGGGGTCTACTAGGGACGTACTAGGGCTCCAGCTAGTGCGGCGAGGCAGGCGATCGAACTGGACGGTGACGGCGGGCTCAGGCAAGGTCGTGGCAGGGGCTGAGGTGGACGAAATCGATGGCAGCATCTCCTCCCCTACAGCGGCCTCCTCCGGTGAAATTAGGGCGGTTTGCTGCTCGAGCTGCTCCGGCGAGAGGTGGGGAAGGACTGGGGGTGAGAGAAGAGTGTGAGAGTGTGAAGAAATGGTGCTGGGGAGGCCTGCTTATATAGGCGTGGTGAGGCGGCATGGGCAGGCGTCTCCGGCGAGGGCGGTACAGGGGCTACTGGAGTGGGTGAGGTAGGCGAACAGTGGGCGGTTTACTGGCGGTGCTCTACGGATTAATGGTGACGCTAGGGGCGGTGGCATTTGGTCGGGGGCTTCCCACGCTCTAGGAGACAGAGGCGGTGCTCGACGGCAATTACGGCGACTATGGATCACGCGGCGGTGCACGGCCATGTCTGGCAGGTTGCTGGGGTCGAGGCGGAGCGGCGTGCGAGATATGGTGTTGAGGCGCGGTCTGCTACGTGCTGGCGGCAATCGCGCTCTGACACGCTCTGGCTTGCGTGGTGCTAAGGTGGTCCAGGGGCTGGGGTTGATCGAGGGGTTGACCGTGGGCGGTGGTAGGGTTGGGCGGAACTAGTGGGCACGCTGGTTTGGCACGTCTTGGTCCCTGGCGTGCTGCCCGTGTCTGGCCGGCGATGACCTCATTATGGTGGCGCGCCACTGCTGCAACGGCTAAGGGGGAGTGCTGGTATGGGCTGGGTTGGATACTAGGGGGACAGGGGAGAATAGAGAGGGTCATATGGGGGACAAGGGCTTAACTTAGCAACAGTAATAGTTAGGCAGATGATCTCTACCTGCCACCTGTTCGACACAATGGCCGCATGAGAGAAATTTTGATTTTGAGCTGATTTTTGGTGGGTGCTTTGATCTGATGCTTGGTAGTCTGTGGTTGCTAGGATTTGCTAAATGGAAGTCATTTGAGTGTTTTTTGAGAAAATGTGATCTATACATATGAACTACATTCAATTTTCAAATGTCATTTAAATTTAGTGTTTGAAATTTTTTGGGATGAAACAAAGCGGGCCTTGGTATATCATTACTTGTACTAGCAAGGGGTGCAAAGAACCACAATTGTTTCTATTAAGATTTGAGTTCTAGGAATAGCCAAAGTATGCTAGTTAGTTAAAATGGCACAAATGACCATGTTGTTATTTTATTCTTTTTGATTTCTTTTTCTTTGGGATTTGTTTGTGAATGATCTAGATGAGGTTTAATTCACCTAAGAATCATTTTTCAACCAATGGATCACTCAAACATGGAAATTCAAAACAACTCCTATTTAAATGCACACACATATGAATGCTTAATTGTTTTTAAATGGGAAAGTTTTTGTTAACCCTAAATTGGGTAGATTTGATCTTGATTAACCTTGGATTAAATTTTGGGATGTTACAAACCTTCCCCCCTTAAACAAAATCTCATCCCGAGATTTACGAAAGAAAACTAGGAACTAAAGAGATCTGGGAACTCTGTCCTAATGTAATCTTCCCGCTCCCATGTGGCTTCTTCTTTGCTATGGTTGCTCCATTGAATCTTGAGAAATTTGATACTCCTGGTCCTGGTGGTTCTGTAAGCTTCTTCCAAGATACGGATGGGCACTTCACGATATGTCAGATCCTTGTTGATATCAACAGCTCGGTGATCGATGTTCTTGAAAACATCGGTCTTCTCCGGCACTTCTAGGCATTTGCGAAGTAACGAGATATGGAACACGTTGTGGATGGCTGACATGTCTTCTGGTAGTTCCAGTTGATACGATACTTCTCCTCGGCGATTCAGAATCTTGAAGGGTCCGATATATCTGGGGGCTAACTTTCCTTTCAGACTAAAGCGTTGTGTTCCCTTCAATGGCGAAACCTTGAGATACGCAAAATCTCCGACATTGAAAGTCAGGTCTCTCCTTCTCTTATTAGCATAACTCTTCTGTCTGGATTGGGCTGTCTTGAGGTGTTCACGGACTTTGTGAACCTTTTCGTCGGCTTCTCGGAGAATGTCAGGTCCAAAGATCTGACTCTCTCCTACTTACAACCAATTCAAATGGGTACAGTACTTTCTTCCGTATAGGAATTCAAATGGTGCCATTTACAAACTGGCTTGATAGCTCTTGTTATATGAGAATTCTGCGAAAGGCATGCAGTCTTCCCATTTTGATCCGTATTCCAACACACAAGCTCTCAACATATCTTCTAAGATTTGGTTGACTCTTTCAGTCTGTCCATCAGTTTGCGGGTGATAAGCGGTGCTGAATTTCAATTTGGTTCCTAATCCTTCTTGGACTTTCTGCCAAAATCTCGAGGTAAATTGGGTTCCTCGATCTTATACTATGGTCTTGGGGGTTCCATGCAGACTAACAATTCTAGCAATGTACAACTTTGCTAGCTTCGAACTCCCATAGGTAGTCTTGATATGTATAAAGTGAGCTACCTTGGACAGTCTATCAATGATGACCCAGATTGAGTCATTTCCCCTACTAGAAGTAGGCAATCCGGTGATAAAGTCCATTCCGATGGAATCCCATTTCCATTCCGGAATCTGCAATGGTTGCAACATTCCTACGGGTCTCTGATGTTCCACTTTGACTCTTTGACAGATGTCACACTTGGCGATGTAGCTTCCGATTTCTCTCTTCATCTTGTGCCACCAAAATTGCTCTTTCAAATCCGGATACATCTTTGTTCCTCCGGGGTGGATAGAATAAAGAGTATCATGAGCTTCCTGCATGATAACTTGCTTTAGCTCCGAATCTGCTGGCACACAGATACGGCCCTTGTACCACAGTAGTCCTTCCTCGTCTTTAGTGAATACAGGTACCTTTCCTATACCAATACGATGTTTGATTCCGTCGATACTTTCATTTCCCTCCTGGGCTTCCTTGATTTGGCTAATCAAAGGGGGTTGAAGTTCAATGCTAGATAAAAATCCTTTGCTAACAAGCTCAGTTCTAAACTGCTCCAACTCCTCATACAAACTGGGTTGCTTCTCCTTGATCATGGTATTTAGCCTACACGGTAATGTGCTTAGAGCATCCGCTACCACATTGGCTTTTCCGGGGTGATAGTGAATGTCAAGGTCATAATCCTTGATTAACTCTATCCATCTCCTTTGCCTCATATTCAGCTCCTTCTGAGTGAAATTATAGTTCAAGATCTTGTGATCTGAGTAAATCTCACAGTGATTTCCCATAAGATAATGACGCCATGTCTTCAATGCCCAAACTACGGCTGCTAACTCAAGATCATGGGTCGGATAGTTCTGATCATGTTGCTTCAGTTGCCGAGACAGATAAGCGATAACTTTTCCTTCTTGCATCAATACACATCCGAGACCAATCTTGGATGCATCACAATACACATCAAATGGATTCTTGATATCTTGCATGATCAATATTGGGGCAGAAACCAATCTCTTCTTCATTTCTTGGAAACTGGGTTCCCATTTGTCGGTCCATTCAAACTTCTTGTCCTTCTTCAACAATTGCGTAATGGGTCTGGCGATGCTCGAGAATCCTTCGACGAACTTACGGTAATATCCCGCTAATCCGAGAAATGCACAGACTTGGGTTTGAGTGGTTGGGGCTTCCCATGCTTCGACGTCTCTGATCTTGGTGGGGTCAACAGAGACTCCTCCGGTAGACACAATATGTCCTAGGAATCCTACTTCTTTCAGCCAAAACTCACATTTGCTGAACTTGGCATATAACCGATGCTCTCTCATGGTTTCTAGGATGATTTTGAGATGTTGCTGATGCTCTTCTTATGACTTGGAGTAGATCAGGATATCATCGATAAACACAACGACAAACTTATCTAGTAAATTCATAAAGATCTTATTCATGAGATTCATGAAATAAGCGGGGGCATTGGTTAATCCAAAAGACATGACCATATACTCGTATAATCCATAACGAGTAGTAAAGGCGGTCTTCGGGATAACCATTGCACGAATCTTAAGTTGGTTGTAACCAGTCCTAAGATAAATCTTTGAGAATACCTAGGCACCAGTCAACTGATCAAATAGATCCTCTATCTTTGGCAAAGGGTACTTGTTCTTGATGGTGACGTCATTCAGCTTTCTGTAATCGGTGCACAAATGGTTGCCTCCATCTTTCTTGTCGACGAATAACCTGGTGATCTCCATGGCGATGCGCTTGGTTGAATCAAGCCTGTTGCTAACATAGCATCCAACTGCTTCTTCAATTCTACTAACTCTGAGGGGTTCATGCTATAGGGTCTCTAGGCTATGGGTCTGGTTCCAGGGATTAGTTCGATAATGAACTCAATATCCCTATCCGGGGGCATACCGGGCAATTCATCTGGGAATACGTCGGGGTATTCACAGACTAATCTGGCTTGGTCTATGGTGGGTAGGGATAGACTCTTGTTGCACTTGAATTGACGGGTTAAGGTTTCAGATATATGCTCTATTGTTACTCCAGAGCTACTGGTCATGGTGATGGCTTTCTTAGCATAGTCTATCAGTCCTTTATCCTTTGACATCCAATCAATACCTAGTACTACTTCCAAACCTTTGGTTCCAAGTACTATTAGATTAGCATAAAAATCTATCCCATGTATTCTGATAGGCACAACTTTGCAAATTTTTCTAGCTTTTGTAGTTGAACCGGGAATTTGAACTATCATGGCATGCTTCAAGTTGGTTGGGTGGATCTTACTAGTGCATGCAAATTCTTCGGTGAAAAATGAGTGCGATGCTCCAGAATCAAACAACACTCTTGCTAAAACTGAGTTGACAGAAAACATACCCTACATCTGGCGCTTCTTGGGCTTCTTCGGCGTTCATGTTGAAGAGACGGCCATTGCGGTTGTGAGGGTTCCCTGGGCAAATCTTCTTCCTGGTTGAACATGACGCTGCTGTTGAGCTGGGGCATTCACATTTGCAGTGGCGGCAATCTTTTTGGGGCACTCATTGGAATAGTGACCCTTCACTCCACACTTGAAACAAGTAATCTGGGACTTGTCTTTAGCTGCGACGGGCACAACATTGCTTCTAGTTCTGGGTGCAGTGTTGTTGTTGTTGTTTGTTTCTCTTGGGAGGTGCATGGTTGAAATTGTTGGTGTTGTCGGGGTTGTTGTTGTTTCCTCCGGACTTCACATTGCCTCCACTACGGTTGGGGTAGCTTGGGCGAGACATTGGGGGTCGGTTGTTCCTCGGTGCATATCCTGCTGAAGGGTTGGGATAGTACTTCTGGTGACTAATGGATCCATCTTGGTGCATCATACGACGTTTGTAGTTGTCGTTTGCATGGTTAATCTTCCCTTCCATCTGAATGGCAGAGTTGACTAGCTCTTCGAGATCCTCAAAGTGGATGTTGACTAGGACAGTCTGCATCTCATCATGCAGTCCGTTCAGGAATCTCTCCTTCTTCTTAGCCTCCGTGTTGATCTCATCAGGTGCGTACCTGGCTAGGGACAAGAATCTGTCACGGTACTCTACTACAGTCATTCTGCCTTGCTTCAGCTCTCTGAATTCATCCCTAGTTCTGGTGACTAGGCCCTGCGGCACGTGGGTGCGTCTAAACTTTATTTTGGCTTCCCATGTCAGGTTTTGCAACTAACTTCTTTTCATTCATTCAAACAAGCACAAGATACAAACACACACACACACCACAACAACAAGGGAAGACATATGGTTTTAAGAACCATTCTATAATCTACAATACATTGGGACCAATACTCCTCATGCTACGATAGTGCTCTAGTGCATCTACTCATCGTCGATGAAGTCAGAGTCATCATCGTCGGTGTAGAAGTCCACGGCATCCTCCTCTAGAAAGTCATCATCGTTGCTGAAGTAAGAGTCCAGACCTCCCTGGATGTCTTCACCTTCCTCTTCTTCTTGTTTTGCTGCAAGTTGAGCTTCTTGCTCCTTGATGGTCTTCTCAAGGTCGGCCACCTTCTTGCGAAGACGGTCGATGGTGCGATCCTTCTTTTCGCGCTGGCAGCAAAGAGACTGACGATCCTTGACAAGCAATGAGAAAGTATGGTCCTTCTGGGTAGCAATGGCAAGGTTGTGGTTGGCAAACTCCCTAGCATTGTCCAATTCCTTCTAGCGGTCGTACAGTAGGAAGTCAAGGTTCTCCACTTGATGCTTCAACTCCGGGTGACTCGGCATCTCCATTGGCATTCCCATGAAGTCACGCCTTGCATAGTGAACAAAGCGGGTTCCTTGGATTTGGTTGACACTTAGGGCACACAGACGTGCGAGAGCTTCATGCATTGCCCTAGCTAATACATCTAGCCAGTTGTTCTCTCTCACGGAAAACTAGATTCTCCCGGACGTTGGTGCTTCTATACTTCCTCGAAGATCAGCGGTGACTAGCCATTGTAAGTCTCCTCCTGGAGGTCCAGGAAGTTGAGCTCCAAGAAACTCCAGATGTGGGTGTCCCAAGTACTCCGATAGTGCGTCAAGATCCCTCTCAAAGATCAGCTGGCCTCTGTTGCCCAACTGGTAGAACTTGCTGAACTGAGTCTCCATCTATAAGAATTAAGGATGAGGAAGTTAGTGAAGTGATCAAGTGTGTCAATTTTTATGTAGTAATGTAAGAATTGCAGGAACATGAATTTTTGAGAAAGAATGAATTCCCAAGGGTAAGAGAGGAAATAGTTTTTCATAAATACTCACTTTGGTTTTGAAACTAAGTTTTTTGTTCGGACGTCCATTCTAACTAGGGACTCCTATGGTCAGGATGGCTCTGATACCAACTTGTCCACACCCTGATATTTAATCCCAGATGCCTGTTATGTCATACATCACAATCCCAGGATTACCATTTTTGCGAGACATAAAAGATTGGATATCCCAGTACATCATCCATTACAAACCATAATAAGGTCTTACACGAATAAAGGATCTCATGATCCAGTCTTAATACAACAAGAAGCGGAATAAATAATAAGCGTAGCGGTGGGGTCCATCTTCAGGGGCACAGGCAATGCTGACGATGGAAGATAGTCCTAGTTATCATAGCCGTCCTGATGTCCTTCATCTTGGTAGTCTCCTTCGTAGTCTGGCCATAGGAATTGTCAGGGGAAAAAGCCATGAGTACTCTTTAAGTACTCGCAAACTATCACTAACAAGTAAGGTAATTCTAGTAGGAAAAGCTAACTCTAAGTTTATTTGTAAAGTTAAGTTTGAAACCTAAGCTGAATTCAGAAACAAAGAAAGATAATATAAAGTTTGAAATCACCTTAGTGGGAACTTAATTGTCATAGTCACAACTCTGTTGTGGTCAAGGCATGTCACAATTCATTTCATAAGTTGTTTTGAAAACATCTCACAACGGAACAGTATGGCCACTTCAACTGTCCATAACCGCGGACGCGGCTATTCGAATAGTTTGACACTCCATAGAGGTGGTACACTTTCACAAAAGATTCGATACATCTATCAGGGATAACCCTGAATCATCATACTTAGTATGCAGATAATCAAACATAACCTTTCCTTTACACACCCTACTATAAGCACCTCTCCTATGAGTATGGCCTCCCAACCATGACCATCTGACATCTTGGGCACTGCATAGGTGGACAACATTGAGAGGTAGCCTCAACTCAAACCTCTCCCACGAGGGAACTAATACTAATGCATATAAACTTCCGGCTAAGCCTTACCCAATTCAGGTATTGTGGTTGTGCGGTAAAATTGGAATGGTAGCGCATCCGAACCCAACCATCAGTTTTGTAAAAAGGGGTTGAGGCTCATGCATCAACATTTTCATCATCATAAACCATTTGTGTTTCTCAACACATGTCAAAACATCTCAATAGAATGACTCATCATTCCAAGGTTTTCACAAGTCATTTTCACCAAGTATTCCCATCTAAAGTGAATCAAGTTTTGGTTTAGCTCTAAACTACTAAGTTAAGAGTGTTCACTAATATGGGATGCTAATGTCAATCTCATGCCATAGAATGACATCTAAGTTTATCTAGATAGGTCAAGTTTTATACTTTTTATGCTACCTTCAAACAAGTAAGGGATTTTGATAAAGTAAAGAAAGTAAAGCTTGTAAATAGAATTTGGAGTAGGTGTAAATAAAAGGGCATAATCAAAGCATGCCTAATGCATTTGCTTAGGTTGTCCAACTTGCAAGGTCTAGCTTGCATTTTTAATGATGGCTTGCCTTGGTTGGTGCAGTGGTTGAAGTTTCCTTCCTCCTCTTCTTGATAGAACTCCTCCTCCTCGAAAGCTTGGTCGGTACTATCGTCTATAAATACATACGGGATACACAATCACCAAACAATACTTAACTAGTCTACTTCGCAAACTAAGGCACACATTTGATGATCTACTATCATCACAAGCATCACAAGGTTTTATTAACTAGCTTCATTCTTTTTATTTAAGAAAATTAATTTCTACTCATTGAAAATAACTAAGATTTAATATTCTCCAATTAAAATATGGGATCATGTGGACACATGTCATCACCACATATTCTAACATATGGGAATGTGATTTAAATGTTGGATCACATTTTAATAAGTTTAGGTTTAATAAATAATGATTTAAAGTGACTAGAAATGCCTATATAGCATTTTTTGGTACTAGTACAAAGTCACTTCATTTAAACCTTAATATTATTACATATTCAGATAGGTATGGTTAAATGTGATTTTTGAGTGTTGGATCAACTCAAAAGCTATTATGGTTGATTTCAGAAAAATGTTTGAATGTGCAAAAGCTTTTGTCTTGTTATTTTTACTAGGAGATATCTCAAACTCTAAATGATTTAAATCCAACGGGCTTGGATAATTAATTTCAGTAGCTTTCCAATCAAATTGGAATCACTCAATTTGGTTCAGTAAATTTTCCTGAAATGATTTTTAAACTGATGTACAGAATTGGTTCTAAATCTAAAAAGAAAAATCCTAATTTGAATTACTGGGTCAGCGCGGGAAATGAAATGGGCCAGCCTAGTGACGCTCAGCGGCACAGAGGGCTGCTGACAGGGGGGTCCCATATGTCAGTGATACTTAAAACCCTAAGCGGTACGGGACGATCTAGGCCACACGATTAGAACGCAGATCACGGCTCACAGTCGTTGTCGACGACGGACTCGTCGCCGGCGAGACTGAACCCTAAACGGCTGGTGGGGGTCTACTGGGGATGTATCAGGGCTCCTGCTAGTGTGGTGAGGCGTGCGATCGAACTGGACGGCGACGGCGGGCTCAAGCGAGGTCGCGGCAGGGGCTAAGGTGGACGGAATCGATGGCAGCGTCTCCTCCTCAACAGCGGCCTCCTCCGGTGAAATTCCGGCGGTCTGCTGCTCGAGCTGCTCCGGTGAGAGGTTGGGAAGGACTGGGGGTGAGAGAAGAGTGTGAGAGTGTGAAGAAATGTTGCTGGGGAGGCCTGATTATATAGGCGCGACGAGGCGGCAGTGCAGCATGGGCAGGCGTCTCCGGCGAGGGAGGTACAGGGGCTACCGGCGTGGGTGAGGTAGGCGGACGGTGGGCGGTCTGCTGGCGGTGCTCTACGGCTTAATGGCGATGCTAGGGGCAGTGGCATTTGGTCGGGGGCTTCCCGCACTCTGGGAGATAGAGGCGGTGCTGGATGGCGATTATGGCGACTGTGGGTCACGCGGCAGTGCACGGCCATGTCTGACGGGTTGCTGGGGTCGAGGCGGAGCCGCGTGCGAGATATGGTGTCGAGGCGCGGTCTGCGCGTGCTATCAGCAATCGCGCTCTGGCGCGGTCTGGCTTGCTCACAGAGAGAAAGGGCGGTGCGGTGCTGAGGTGGTCTAGGGGTTGGGGTTGATCGAGGGGTGGACCATGGGCGGCGGTAGGGTTGGGCGGAGCTAGTGGGCACGCTAGTTTGGCGCGGCTTGGTCCCTGGCGTGCTGCCCGTGTCTGGCCGGCGATGACCTCATTTGGGCGGCGCACCACTACTTCAACGCCTAAGGGGGAGTGCTGGCCTGGGCTGGGTTGGATACTAGGGGACAGGGGAGAGTAGAGAGGGTCAAATGGGGGACAAGGGCTTAACTTAGCAACAATAATAGTTAGGCAGATGATCTCTGCCTGCCACATGTTGGACACAATGGCCGCATGAGAGAAATTTTTGAATTTTGAGCTGATTTTTGGTGGGTGCTTTAATCTGATGCTTGGTAGTCTGTGGTTGCTAGGATTTGCTAAATGGAAGTCATTTGAGTGGTTTTTTAGAAAATGTGATCTATATATATGAACTACATTCAATTTTCAAATGTCATTTAAATTTAATGTTTGAAATTTTTTGGGATGAAACAAAGTGGGCCTTGGTACATCACTACTTGTACTAGCAAGGGGTGCAAAGAACCACAATTGTTTCTGTTAAGATTTGAGTTCTAGGAATAGCCAAAGTAGGCTAGTTTGTTAAAATGGCACAAATGACCATTTGCTTATTTTATTCTTTTTGATTTCTTTTTCTTTGGGATTTTTTTGTGAATGATCTAGATGAGGTTTAATTCACCTAAGAATCATTTTTCAACCAATGGATCAATCAAACATGGCAATTCAAAACAACTCCTATTTAAATGCACACACATATGAATGCTTAATTGTTTTTAACTGGGAAAGTTTTTGTTAACCTTAAATTGGGTAGATTTGATCTTGATTAACCTTGGATTAAGTTTTGGGATGTTACACTTAGCCTTGCGCACCTTCTCCTTATGTACCACTAGCTCCACATCAGACTTTATGTGATCATCCTGCATAGGCTTCAAAGTATGTTGTTTGCCACCATGCACAAAAGAATATGTATTTGATCTTCCAGCATAATAATAGTAAGAACTAGATCATGTAATCCCATTGAAAAAATGGAATTCGATTTTCAGGGGAATTTTGGAATAAGAGATAAATAAACAATTGAAACGTTGCGATCATACTGTCATGGATGACCAATGAACAACCCACATACCTCCAATGGCAACACATCGCACTCAATCTCATCAATATAATCACCAGCTGTAAATGGCACACGCACCTTATGAGTTACCTTCAGCATACCGTAGCTATTTAACCACTGTAGATGCTTAGGTTCAGGAATACGCCATGTGGACAACCCCAACGCTGCCACCATCTTATCTAAAGATATAATTGGTGAGACCCTTGGGAGTTACCACAGAGATTAGAAAATTACATCCGTTAGATGACTTACTAACAACACATCTCCACCATTGGTTCGTGGTAGGACTTTTTTAGCCTCGTGACTAGTGTTTTTTTCTACTGCTAGGAACACACGGTTCTGGTCGCTGCTGCTGGGACCTTTGCTCGCTAGACCCGCAACTCAGCCTCAATTTGATTTTTCTAATGGGGGTGGCAAATTTTGACGTGGGATTTTGGCTAAACTCCCATCGCTACCCTAGAAGCCACGATTGGCCAGCACCACGGCCAACTAGTCCACCCAATCAAGCAACCTCTTCTTCTTCCTCCCATCCCCTGCCGCCGCCACTCCCTCGCCTCCTCCTTCCTCTGCGTGCTGCCAACGCCACTTCCTCGTCGGGTCGACCTCCCGTCGTCCCCGTAGGGAGGAGATCACTCGATTCGCTGGAAAGCCATCAAATTGTCGCTGCCGCGACCGAGCAGGCGTAAAGAGGTTGTCGGAGACGCCTCAGGATCCCTCTCCTCCGTGAGTTCCCTACCTCTCGTACATCTCCCCTCTTCTCCATCTCTCGAGGCATATCCGGGAGTGGAGGGAACCTAGGGGAGGTCATGAACCAGCCGGCGGCAGAGGGGTCTTGGGGAGCTCGTGGACCGGCCAGTGACGGAGGGGTCCTGGGGAGCTCGTGGCTCGGCCGGCGGCGGACATCGTGCATGCCGCTGGGCGGGAAGGAGGTGCACGTGTGGCGACCCGAGTCTTTCATGGCGGTGGCGCCGTCCTCACTCTCGCCAAGCATGAGCTGCCGCATGTCCAAATGCTTCTGATGTTTCCCGTGCTTGATATTTCACTAAGATGGAACACTGTAGAAGCACCACGACTTGGACCAAGAATCTGAGATTTGCTTCAACATATGGTTAGGAGATAAATGTTCTGGTCATACTTATGGCCGTGCTTTTAGTAATTTTAGTTGCTTGTACTTCTCGTCATGATTCTTTTGTTAGTTGTTTGAGTAAAAAAATATGATAGATTGTGTTGATGTTTCACTAAGCTACACCATTACAGGAGCACCATGATTTGGACTGGGTAGATGTTTACTTCTCCGTGAAATTGTATGGTCTAGATGAGTAATAATTTTTTTCCCTCATTTCTTCCATGTTTTTGGTGCTAAAAGAATGTTCTAAATTTCAATAAAAAATGGAATTTTATCACAGTAAAGGCTTGCATACGATGGATTCATAATTGGATTTTGTCGTGCTAGGTTGGAGGGTACTTTTCTTTTCCTCATGTTCCTATTGGAAATTTAGCTATGGCCCTTTTGATTCAGCGCTTGTGCTATTTGCATTTCTCTGGTCGTGTTGCAGGAATATCTCAAGCCTGAAAGATGGGGATACAAGATATCTCTTGTATATAATACGAGGTAAACTTTATATGTGAATCACTCAAGCTACATTTCCTTAAATGCGATGATACAACAATCTTAGATAGTAGTCTTTTAATTAACATAAGTACATGGAACCCCTTTTAATTAATCCACATGGTATCGGGAAGAAGTGGTTGAAGGCGACGAGAAGGACAGAGAGGATGGTCCGGGAGCGACCAACAAGGTGACGGCAAGCTCTCCTATGCATCACCTTGCTGTCTCGCAATGCCGACCATCAGCAGCGGGCCACATCGAGAGCAGAGACACTCCTTGGTGAGTCCCAATGCCTCCCTCTCTATCAATCTTCTCTTGAATCTATCATTTGCCATGGCGTAGCCTGATACATTGCAAATGTATCTATAATTTTTGATGCTCCATGCTTGGTTTTATCCACTTTCTTGTGTTTTGTCCACACTTCAGAGTACTTTTCATATGATTTCTTGGACTAACCTATTAACAAGAGCCACAGTGCCAGCTGCCTGTTTTCTGCTGTTTTTGGTTCCAGGAAAGTCAGAAAATGAATATTCTCGGAATTGCACGGGACAAAAGCCAAAGTGCCTATTTTTCTAGAAGACTCCAGGAGCTAGAATACGAGACGGAGGAGGGCTAGGGGCTGGCCACCCCCCCCCCCCTCCCTAGGCGTGGGCTGGGCCTGGCCGCGCCAGGGCATGGTGTGGTGGCCCCAGGCAACCCCTCGGTCTCCCTCTTAGCCTATAAGAAGCCTTCTGACCTAAAAACTTCGGGGGGTTCGATGTTTTTCCACAAAAAGTTCCGCTGCGCCGCCGCCACCGAAGGGGAGATTTGGGGGACAGAAAGTCTCTGTTCCGGCACCCTGTCGGGACGGGGAAGTGCCCCCGGAGCCATCTCCATCGATCTTCACCATCATCTGCATCGACCATCCATGTTTCCCCCATCTATGAGTGAGTAATCCCCTGTTGTAGGCTATGGGGATGGTAGGGATTGGATGAGATCGTTCATGTAATGGCATAAGATTGTTAGGGCATGGTGCCTAGTATCTTTTATTAGTGTTTTATGACTTTGTTGCGACTTGTTGTGCTTAATGCTTGTCACTAGGGCCCGAGTGCCATGATTTCAGATCTGAACTTGTTATTGATTCATTATGATAGTATTGTTTCTGGTCTTATCTACAAGTTGTATACACACGTTGTTGTCCGGAACCTATGGCCCCGAAGTGACAGAAATCGGGATAACCGGAAGGGAAATGCTTTGATGTGAGGATCACTTGTGTTCACGGAATGTTAATGCTTTGCTCCGGTGCTCTATTAAAAAGAGCACCTTAATTGCCAGTAGTTCCCTAGAGGCCCTGCTACAAACGGGCTGACAGGACAAAAGATGTTGTGCAAGTTCTCATTGCGAGCACGTATGACTATATATGGAACACATGCCTAGGATTGTCTAGTACTTCGGTGCTTTATCTTATTTATCTACAAGTGCCCTATGTTCTGATTGCTATGTGAATTGTCTTGTCCATGCAACGCCCGTCCATCCATCCCTATGCCTACCGCACTCGAATCCCACTGTTTACTGCTTTTGTTACTACTGTCTTTGCTTTACTACTGCTGTTACTTTACTATTCCTACTACAAAACTGTTGCTACTGATAAACTGCTGTGAGCAAGATTGTTTCTAGGTGCAGCTGAATTGACAACTCAGTTGTTAAGGCTGATAAATATTCTTTGGCTCCGCTTGTGTCGAATCAATAAATTGGGTTTCACTTCCCTCGAAAATACTGCGATACACCCCCTACACTTGTGGGTCATCAAGACTATTTTTTGGCGCCGTTGCTAGGGAGCATAGCTTTATTTATCAAGTTTACTTGGAGTCACTATTGTTCAAGCTAAGTTTATCTTTCTCCTTGTTTGCTTGTGTCTTTATGAAAAATACAAAAAAAATTAGTTCCTACTCTAGTTGTTATTTTTGTTGGTCTATTATTGTCTTGCTTTATCATGCTTGATGTCAATGGTTGGTTTCTTTGAAACTGAATCTTATTGGCAAGGTGGGTTCACGGAAGATCAAAAGGATTATTATAAGGAACACCACTTGTCACAAAAAGGGAAACACTTATGGGAACAAATTGATAGATTGTATACCATTGCTAGAAATGTGTGCTCTACTTATAATGTTACTTATTGCTATGATGAATCTCGTTGTAGAAAGAGGTATAAACACCTCCCTTTTCAATGTGAGTATAATGATAATGATACCATATCTTCCTATGCTAAAGGAATTTATGACTTTTATGATGCGAAACAAATTGAAGAATTTATTGCTTGGAAGGGTGCTTTTGAACTTGCTAGTTTGCTTGAAAATATTGATGATTCACCTTACAAATATGAGGTGTATGGTATACTTAAATTTTGCTTTGATAATTACAAGGATGAAAATGGCTATATTCTTGAATATTTTAATAGATGCTTTCCACAAATGGGAGAGACTAATGCCTTGCAGGATCCTATGGAAGAAGAAATTGATGAACATGAAATCTCATTAGAAGAAAAAGAGGAGGAGAGTGATGAACAAAAGGAGGAAGAATGGATTAGCTACCCATTCCTACCTTCTAATGAGAGTAACTCTTTATCCCTTACATTATTTGATTGTCCCCCTTGCTTACTAAAGGAGAATGAATGTTATGTTCCTGAGGTTTCTCTTGAAAATGCTTATAATAAAGCTCTAGTGCTTGTAGATCATGAAGAGCATGCTTTATGTGATAGTTATATTGTTGAGTTTTTTCATGAGGCTACTGAAAATTATTATGAGAGAGGAAAATATGGTTGTGGAAGTTTTCATGGTATTGAAACACCTCTCTATGTGCTGAAAGTTTTGAAGTTACTCTTATTTTATCTTCCTATGCCTGTCACTTTGTTATTTGCTTACACGATTCCTATGCATAGGAAGTGGGTTAGACTTAAATGTGTTTTGAATTTTCTTCTTGATTCTCTCTTTTAATTCAACTCATATTTCTTATGAGAGCATCCTCTCAAACTTTTATGCCTGAAGATGATAATATGTCTATTATTCTTGGGAGACCTTTTCTTAAATATTGCAGCAGCTGTTATTAATTATAGTCAAGGGAAGGTGACCTTCAATGTTAATGACAAAGAGCACATTGTCCATTTCCTCAAGAAGATTGAAAGGATTTATGGTTTGAATTCAATTGAACATGTTGTGGGCATTCAAGTTGGAGAAATATATTGTCCCATACGAAGAGAAAAATTTGAAACTATTATGATTGGGACCATTGCTATTAAGGTTGAGGTAACATAATCATAAGTGGAATACAAAGTTTTGTCTCATATGAAATTGTTTTGGTAGCAAGACCTGATCAACCTTGTTAACAAAAGGATTTCATGGAACAAAACAATGCTTTCACCGTGATTATCTCCGCTTACTTCTATCCATTTTAGTTTTTGCTTGTGCCTAACTTAAAGGCGTTAAAGAAAAGTAATTATTGGAAGATAACCCAAAAGTTTTAGATGAGTCTTGTAAGTTATTACCTCTATAATAACCGATCCTTATCCTTTTTATTTAATTTTGGTGCCAAGAGTAACCTCTAATGAGAGAGAAGTAATGATTGGGAAAGTTGTTGTCCCGAAATAGATTTCTGTGCTTCACCGTAAAAATTCGTGAGAGAGCTCTATATGTCGGATTGAGCTGTAATTTTTTGTGCTTCTGCCCCAGGTTGTTATCTAACTTTCGTTAGTTCAGAACGTTTTGATTTGTGTGACAGAAGATCTTCGAAAAAATTCGTCTTTACCTGCTGGTCTGTTTTTACAGATTTCTGCCATTTTCTGTATTTGCTTCTTGTTAGTTCCTTCTTGAGTTATTTTGGGGAATTGAGATTTTTGAGGGAAGTGATACAGTAGCTAGTGTTCTAATGGAAGTTTATTTGGTGTTAGAACTGAACCTTAAGACTTATCTATCTTAAGTGCACTAATGTTGCTAATAAAGATTGTGTGAAGTTTTATATGAAGGAAAAATTTTAGGTATATGGAAGGAATGAGTAATGAGATGAAGGATGGACTAAAAGCTCAAGCTTGGGGATGCCACGCGTGTCACCCCAAGAAATATCCAAGAAGTACAAGCGTCAAAGCTTGGGGATGCCCAAGGCATCCCCTTCTTCATCAATAAAAATCTCAGGTTTCTTTCAACCACTTCATTTTTATTGTTTCATGCATAGTTGTGTTGTTCTTGGAGTGTTTTCTTTTTTGTTTTCAATTTGGTTTTTAGTTTGTGTGGTTTGCTTAGTTTGTTGAATAAATTGGTTGGACCCCCCTCTTTCATACATTGGTGTTCAAATGGTTTGGTTTGGTTTGGAAAAGAGTAGGAAAGCTCATGCTTAAGTGGTAAAGAGAGCTTGTTTTTGACTGTGGCCTATGTTTTGTCATGCCATGCTTGATATTGTTTTGGCTTCATGCTTAGTATTCTTTGCTGTAGCATGACTTGTTATAAACAATTGAGATTGCTTAATGTGCCTTGGATGAATCATGCGTTGTTTTAGCATATTAAAGCATCGTATAGTGGTATTCTCCTTTGATGCTTTATTTGGGTTGACTTGGCACATGCTCACACCATGTTATGACTATCCCAAGTCACCATAAGCCTTTATGATCCTTTAGTTTTCAACTTGTAGTATCACTTTATGCTTTGATCAATGATGTTTTGTCGCTCTGCATGATTATGGCCATTATTGCTCTCTCGTTTGTCGCTCCCTTACTATTGCTAGTCTTCACTTTCACTAAGTATGTTTTACTCAAGTTTCCAACTCCCTAAACCAAATATTGCCAAAGTGTCCACCATACCTACCTATTAGCATCATTTGCTACTTCCGTGCATATTCAATATGCCTTGTTTTCTTCCGAATAAAATGTTTGCTTGTTTTGAGAAAGTTAGTTAGTAAAGCTCTCACGAACTTGATGGCACACTTTATTTCCTACACTTAATAAACCTGAACCATTGTGAACTCTCCATGAAAGTTATATGCTTGCTAATTATAGGCTGGGGATTAGCAGAACCGTGCTGTCACGGGGAACGCTTTCAACACTTGTAAATATATACCCAGTTGATACCTTGCTCTTTTGTTTGCGGATGTCATCCGTGTGAAATAAAAGAGGAGCTTGTAAGTCCATGGAGTTATGTATGTGTGTTAGAGAAACGCCTGGGCCTCTGGTCTAATCCATGCTGACATGGTGGAAACCTGCAGCGTAACCATAATGATATCTATGAAGCATTGTAACATCCCAAATTTTACAATTGCAGATGGTACTAGAAGCATGCATCATATCCTTGCATCATGGCGAACATATTAAAAAACTGCATTAGATAATTTTCCTAAACCCCATAGTCATATAAAGACTAAAAGGGTAAAAACGAAATCTAACCTACTAAACCCTTGCAAAAGTGTTGTGCTATAACCCCATACTAAACTTCTCCTTTTACAAATTTTTAGAGACCGGACTCACGTAATTCGGAGTCCGTTTGCAAAAGTTATGCAACTTTTTGTGAAACAGAAATAAACAAAAAGTATAAAAAAAGAGAAACCTAGCCTAACCGGGCCAGCCGAGCCAGCCCGGGACCTACCTACCGCCCGCCTGGCCGGGTGGGGGTCACGAAGCGTGTGGGTCGGCCCACTAGCCGCCGCCAACAGCCTGCCGTAGCCCCGCAGCCACTGACGGCCTGGCCCCACCCCGTCGTCCTCATCGTTGCGACGAGTTCGGAACGAAATCGTGCGCCGCCGCCTCTAGAACGAACTCCGGCCGAATCGGAGTTCGGTTCCGCGACCCCCGCGCCAAGCAAGGCCGCATATAAATACCCCAGCATGCCTCCCTAAAAACCCTAGCTCGATGTTTACACCACCACCACCGGGCCGCCGCCGATTCGACGCCGGAGTTCGCCACCGCCGACGCTGACGGCAAGGTTCCGGCGCCCTTTCCCCTTTCTCTCCCCCTCTCTGCCCTCCCCCTTGAGTACCATCTCAATTCACGCTGATTTCCCCTTGAACAGAACCCCGTGTCGCCACCAATTCGTCGCCGGAGTCTCGCCGGAGACGGGAGGGATCGGCGGAGCGCCGCCACGAATAGAGGAGGAGAGGGTCGACGCCGTCCATACCAGAGGGACCGCGAGGAGGAGGGCCATGTCGTCGCCCACATCGCGCAGCCGGGAGCTCGCCAGAACACCGCCGTACATCGCCACTGATGCGCCGTCGCCGCCGCTGTTGTCGTCGTCATCGCCGCCGGTGAGTTCCTCCGCAACCTCCGTTAGATCTTGATCCGGCGGTGTAGATCGACCGAACCAGTACCGTCCAATCCCGTGCCGCCACGCGTCAGCGCACGCTTCAGCACACGCTTCAGCGCCGCGTACCCGCCCTGGACCAATCCCGCGCCGCCACTTGGCGCTGCTCAGTTGGCGCCGCCCCTTCTTTTTCTTTTAAATAGGCAGAAAACTATTAAACCTTGTAAAATCAATAGTAAATCGAGTATTAGTCCAAAAATTGCGTATAATATACCGTTGGATTCATATTTTTGAGTAGAACACAGATCTACAATAATATTGCTGTTTTACCACAGCAATCTTGCAGTAGGATTTAAAGTTTAGATTAGAGTATTTTAATTCTAGAAAATTATCTGTAGATCCGTTTTAGTTGATTCTTCTTGTGTTGCCCTTGCTTCTACGAGACCTTCTGTAGAAAATTGTTATAACTTGCTTAGAGTGTTCAGATCTGTTTCGAGGTAGATTGGAGTTGTAGATCTAGTTTTGAGCTTGTTTATTTAGGGCTTAATCCCAAAATACTTAAAACCCGTGGGGAGTCGATTCTAATGACATCCCCAACTCAACAACACCCCCGAATAAAACCCTTGGTCAAAATTGAATCCATCCTCGCATATTACCATGTTGCATGCATGCCTTTTCACCTTCGTGACATTGTTTTGTGCAAATTGTGATTGGATCTGTGTTTGGTTTCGTTAGATTGCTCGGAGTGCGCTGAGGAGTACTGTTGTGTACAGTGCTACTCAGATCAAGGAAAGTTACACCAATAGTTCATGTTTATGTCCCAATTTTTACTATGCATGTTTTACTCTTCAAATTTCGTAGTATGCATGTGTAGGGTTTTGGTAGATTTTCTTAGTACTATTTTGCAAGTGCGGTTTTGTAGTATGCCATGAGTAGCTCTATGCTTAGGATTTTCTATCCCAATAGGTTATCCTGTTTTTCTAAGTTATGCTTGCTATGCTATATACTTATCTATATCAAGTACCATTGGGAGGGTTCGAAAGACTAAAAAAATTCTAAGTATAAAATCTCTCTCGAGCGAACCTTTTTCCTCTCAAAACCCCCTTCAAAATAAAACTAAGTTTTCTTCTGGGCGGAATGGTTATCGGGACAACGAGTGGAATTTTGGTGGAGGACGGCCGCCCAGGAATCAAAGAAGTCTGCCATGTTTCAGAATTCAGAAGCTTTCCGTGCAACCACAATACATAGGCTCTGTCTTGGCTTAGTACTTAGTAAGAAACCTCACCGGGGTACCAACATTTGGAGGTTCTTGGCACGGTTAGATCTAGCTGGTAGAGGGGCTACTAAGGAAAGGCTTCACCATGGTCTTGTCCGTAAAAGGACTTGATCGTGGATTGTGGGAAAAGTGCACAACCTCTCGAGAGTATTGCAATCTGATCGATCAGCCGTGTTCACGGAAACAGAACAACATTGAGCATCTGAAGGATGGAGCCTCTGAAAGATCTTCCTGTCTCTTTTCCAAACTTAACGTTTTATAAACCCCAAGGCGTGAGTAATATCGCCATTGGGTGGGATTTTGGGAACTTGGTGCGTAATATCCAAGTGCTAGGTTGATTGGGCACTTGGTGAGTAATATCCACGTGTTCCACTCAACCCTATACTACTTATCAAAGATTACAAAGTAGGGAAAATCTCCTCCTCTTTTCTTCTTACATTGAGAAAATTGGCTTTATGCAAATGGATCCCAAGACTACTCTTAGCCTTGCATGTAGAGATAGACTTACTCAATTTGCCAATACATTCAACGTATTGACCCAACTTGTTGGCTGCACGTCTTATGTGCAGAATCCGAAGACTGAAAGGTGCGTAGGGATCGCGGGTCTTCACGCAACTAGCCTGAGGCGTTGATGGACTCAAGTTTTACTTAGTTTCCGCTGTTTTATTTGAGCTAGCTATAAGCTATGCAAGTTGTAATAATTATACTCTGGATTATTCGTGTAATAATGACTTGTGTTTTACATGATATTCATCGACTGTGAAGTGCTAGCTATTGATCCAAGGACTAGCATGTTAATCACAGGGACTTAGGATCCTTACCGGATCCCAGGTCGCAACAGATGGTATCAGAGCACAAAGTTGCCTGTAGGACGTGACCCTAGGATTGGAAACCACCTTTACCATTGTGTGTTTTGCTAAGTTTTTATGCTATCCTAGTAATTCCCTTCCTTATCACTTTGTGCCTAATTTTCTTTCTCCTAACCTAAAGATGACGGCCTTCTACTACGACACCATCGAAGACATCAAGTGCCTGCGCTTTGGGGAATGCCTTCTGGACATCATCAAGACGTTGCAGTTACCCATGCCGTCAATCAAGGGAAGTGAGTTAAGAAAGATGCACAAGGAAGGATGTTGGGCGATTGAAGTCATCCAACCGGGGCGCAGCAAGTCAGAACCCAAGACAGAGACCATTGTACTCAATGTCACCAGCGACTCCAAGGAGAAAGGACTTAGCATCAGCTTGTAGGAGCTCATTGGACGCCTTTGCGGACGCCACCATGAAGAGGTTGAAGGCCACTACATCAAACTCTTTGGAAGACGTGATGAGAAGGGAGTTCCAATCGAGTTAACCCCAGAGGAAAGGAAGACATGCAAGCATCGAAGGATCCAATATCAAGACTTGGAGTCCCACATCAATGATCTTCAGAAGGGGAGCTGCCTTGAGATCATGAGGAATGACGAGCTATGTGCCCTAGTCAAGGAGAAGGACGAGAAGATCGAGGAGCTGGAAGAGAAGATCAAGTCCCTAGGAGGGCAGCTCACTGCCCAAGACAAGAAGTTCGCTAATCAAGAGAAGAGGTTGCAAGACAAGAACAAGAGGATTAGGGAGCAAAGTCTTGTGCTCGCAAAAAACGAGATGGAGTTCAAGAACTTTGCCACCATGTTGAAGGACCTGCGAGCAGCCAAGAGGAGCTTGGAGGAGAAGATCACGCCCGTGACTATGGGGTCAAGTTTGATCAAGAAGCTACAGAAATAGAAGAAGGAACTTCAAGAGAAGCTCGAATCTGCTACCCAGGAGCTGCAAGAGGTGAACGAACTTCAAGAGAGGCTCGAAGCTGCTACACCGGAGCCACAGGAGGTGAAGGAACTTCAGGAGAATCTTGAAGCCACGACGAAGGACATGGAGTTATACAAGTCGCTGCTAGAGAAGGAAGGCTTCATCATTGAGGATGAGGAAGTGGATGATGAGTAGAGTAGTTGGACCACCCTTAGTTCTATAGTCAAACGTTGTTCGCGATTGTAATGAGTACCAAAAAAATTATTTTGGCTTAGTTAAACTGGGTTGATTGTGTGCTTTGTGTGCCTTGCTTTTCTCGTGTGTTTTTCTCTTGTTTACATAAGGGTAGGAGTTTTATTCCTTAGGCTTTCCATACATCTCTTAACTTGTTCCCAAACCCCACAGATGGCGAGACGTGGAGACAACAACAACATGCCCCCAGAGATAGCACAACTTCTGAACTCTCAGAATCAGCTGATCCAACTCCTCACTCAAAACATGCAAAACAACAACAACCCGCCGCCTCCACCACCTCCACCGCCCCAACAGGATCGCCTGCCTCGGTTCTTGAGGTTGAACCCTCCAATTTTCTCAAGTAGTTCTGAGCCAATTGTGGCAGATGACTGGCTCCGCACCACCAACAAGAAGTTAGACACCGTCCAAGTTGTGGGAGCTGACAGGGTGCGCTTCGCCGCGCACCAACTTGAGGGACCAGCTGCTAAATGGTGGGATAATTACCAGGTCACCCACCCCGATATTGAAGCTATCACCAGGAACCAGTTCGAGGCGGCCTTTCGTACTCATCACATAGCCGCGGGAGTCATGTCACTAAAGAGACGTGAGTTCCGTGACTTGAAACAACTGCATCGCTCTGTCTCCGAGTATGGGGACCTTTTCAACAAGCTGGCACGTTATGCACCTGATGATGTGTCCACTGATGCCAAGAGACAGGAGGAGTTCTTAAGGGGACTTAATGATGAAATATCCATTCAGCTTGTGGCTCTGAAGTTTGATAACTATCAGGAACTTCTGGACAGGGCAGTTATCGTTGAAGCAAAGCAAAGGAGTATAGAGAACCGAAAGAGAAAGTCCACCTCACACAAGCACAACTCGGCCCCATATCAGAAGCAACGCACTTCGTCACCACCACCCCACAACCACAATGGTCATTGTCATGGAGGACATAACCACAATGGCCATAAACACCGCAATGGAAATGGCAATGGGAAGGATCTGAGTGAAGTGACATGCTTCAAGTGTAACAAGACAGGGCACTATGCAACTACTTGCCCCGAAAAGATGAAGAATGGGAATGGTAATGGAAACGGCAACAGACACAACCATGGGAATGGTAATGGAAATGGGAAGAAGCCAAATCCGTTCGTCAAAGCCATAGTGAATCATGTCTCCGTGGAGGATGCTCGTGAGGCACCTGACTCCGTGATTGGTAAGTTCAAGCTTAACTCCACCCCTGCAGTTGTTCTTTTTGATACTGGTGCATCGCATTCATTCATATCAAGGGTATTTGTGGATAGAGGCAAAATACCTACAGAGACTATTAGCACTCCCCTAAGGGTAAGTTCTCCTGGAGGAGAAATAGTGGCAAACTCTGGATGCCGTGGGTTAGAACTAAGAATTGGGGCACACATGTTTCCCACCAGCCTAGTCGTTCTGGAGTCACAAGGCTTAGACATAATTTTGGGCATGAACTGGATGACCGAATACGAGGGAGTCATAGATTGTGCCAAAAGGACTATCGCACTCATGACTCCGGATAAGAAAAGGATCCGCTTTAATTCAGCTTTCGCACTCAAAGGAAGTATGGTGAACTCTCTTAAGGGGGTTAGCTTGGAGGATGTGCCAATTGTGAAGGAGTATCCAGATGTGTTTCCGGAAGAATTGCCAGGGATGCCTCCTGACCGAGACATCGAGTTTCTCATTGACTTGATGCCTGCTACTGGACCGATAGCAAAGAGACCGTAAAAGATGGATGTGGATGAGTTGAAGGAACTTAAGAAACAGCTTAGAGAGCAATTGGACAAAGGCTTCATTCAACCAAGTGCGTCATCTTGGGGAGCGCCTGTCTTATTCGTGGAGAAGAAGGATAAAACCAAGAGACTAGTCGTGGACTACCGGTCGTTGAATGAAGTGACAATCAAGAATAAGTATCCCCTACCCAATATCAACGACCTGTTCGATCAATTAAAGGGAGCTAGTGTATTCTCTAAGATTGATCTCCGATCAGGTTATTTCCAGCTAAAAATCCGGGAACAGGATGTACCCAAGACAGCCTTCACCACGAGATACGGATTGTATGAATACACCGTGATGTCGTTTGGCTTAACCAATGCCCCAGCATACTTCATGACTATGATGAACAAGGTATTCATGGAGTACTTGGATAAGTTTATTGTGGTATTCATTGATGACATACTCATATACTCCAAGGACGAGAAGGAACATGAGCGGCATCTGCGCCTGATTATGGAAAAGTTAAGGGAACACAAGTTGTATGCCAAGTTTAGCAAATGTGAGTTCTGGTTGAAAGAAGTGGGATTTCTTGGTCATATTGTGTCTGCTAAAGGAGTTGCCGTGGACCCAAGTAAGGTAGCTTCCGTGACAGAATGGGAGTCTCCTAAGAATGTGGGTGATATTAGGAGTTTCCTGGGCCTTGCGGGATATTACCGAAGGTTCATTGAAAACTTTTCCAAGATAGCAAAGCCTATGACAGAGTTGCTGAAGAAAGAGAAGAAGTTCCAATGGACCGAGGCTTGTGAAGCAAGTTTTCAAGAATTAAAGAAGCGCCTAGTAACAGCACCAGTTTTGTGTCTCCCTGACATCCAAAAGGACTTCTAGGTCTATTGCGACGCTTCTCGACAAGGACTTGGTAGTGTACTGATGCAAGATGGAAAAGTAGTGTCTTACGCCTCTCGGCAACTTAAGAACCATGAGAATAACTACCCCACGCATGATTTGGAACTACCATCAGTTGTGCATGCGCTCAAGGTATGGAGACATTACCTAATGGGCAAACATTGTGATGTGTTCACGGATCACAAGAGCCTTAAATACATCTTCACTCAAAAGGAATTAAATATGAGGCAAAGGAGATGGCTTCAGCTCATCAAGGACTATGACTTGGACCTGTAGTACCATCCCGGAAAGGCCAATGTTGTGGCTGATGCCCTAAGCAGGAAGGTCTATGTAAATGGACTTACCGTGGGAGAACTTCCAAAGGATTTGTGTGAACAGTTCAAGGACCTAAGGTTGGAGATAGTTCCTAAGAGATACTTAGTGACTATGGAGATAGTGCCCACGCTTCAGGACCAAATCAAAGAGGCCCAGAAGAGGGACAAAGAGTTGGAGGAGATAAGAGTTAATATAGGCAAGGGTAAAGCAAAAGGGTTTCATACGGATGAACAAGGAATACTTTGGTATGAGAAGCGTTTGTGCGTTCCCGATGATCCCGCTATCAGGAAGATAATTCTTCAGGAAGCTCACGATTCGCCTTACTCAATTCATCCTAGTAATACAAAGATGTACATGGATGTGAAAGATAGGTTCTGGTGGAATAACTTGAAAAGAGAAATTGCTGAATACATCTCCTTGTGTGACGTGTGCAACAGAGTCAAGGACGAATATCAAAAACCAGCAGGACTGCTGCAGCCATTACCTGTGCCCGATTGGAAGTGGGACAAGGTAGGCATGGATTTTATCATAGGACTACCCCGGACTCGTTCTGGGTATGACTCCATCTGGGTAGTGGTTGACCACTTCACAAAGGTGGCCCACTTTATTCCCGTAAATACCACCTATACAAGTGCTAAACTTGCTAAGATTTATATGTCAAGGATCGTAAGTCTTCATGGTGTACCCAAGGGGATTGTCTCTGATAGAGGTACCCAATTCACCTCAAAGTTTTGGCGACAGTTACACGAGTCTCTAGGGATAAGAATGGAGTTTAGTACTGCTTTCCACCCGCAAACAGATGGGCAAACGGAAAGAGTTAATCAGATCTTGGAGGACATGTTAAGAGCCTGTGCGCTAGACTATGGGTCTAGTTGGGATGATAACTTGCCATATGCGGAATTCTCATACAATAACAGCTACCAAACTAGTATCAAGATGGCTCCATTTGAAGTTCTATATGGCAGAAAGTGTAGAACTCGCTGCTATGGAGTGGAGTTGGAGAACGGAGTTTGTTTGGACCTGAACTGATCAAGGATGCCGAAGAAAAAGTGAGACAGATTCAAGACAGGTTAAAAATATCCCAATCCAGACAAAAGAGTTATGCTGATTCCAAGCGCAGGGATGTGACCTATGAAGTGGGAGACCATGCGTATCTCCGAGTTTCACCACTACGAGGAGTTAAGAGATTTGGAATCAAGGGTAAGTTAGCACCCCGATTCATAGGACCCTACAAAATCTTGGGTCGTAGAGGGGAAGTTGCCTATCAGTTGGAATTGCCCGAAGTGTTAACAGTACATGATGTTTTCCATGTGTCGCAACTAAAGAAGTGTCACTCGGAAATGGCTGAAACCCCACTGAAGGATACGGTTCCGTTGGACGAGGTTCAACTGGAAAACGATCTCACCTATGAGGAAAAACCCACCAGGATTCTGGAAACAGCTGAGAGAATCACTCGTACCAAGACTATCAGGTTTTGCAAAGTTCAATGGAATCACCATTCCGAGGAAGAGGCCACGTGGGAATGTGAAGAAGACCTGAAGAAAGAACACCCACACCTATTTGCTAACCAACCTGAATCTCGGGGACGAGATTCTTCTTAAGGGGGGTAGGTTTGTAACATCCCAAATTTTACAATTGCAGAGGTTACTAGAAGCATGCATCATATCCTTGCATCATGGCATCACATATTAAAAAACTTCATTAGATAATTTTCCTAAACCCCATAGTCATATAAAGACTAAAAGGGTAAAAACAAAATCTAACCTACTAAACCCTTGCAAAAGTGTTGTGCTATAACCCCATACTAAACTTCTCCTTTTTACAAATTTTAAGAGACCAGACTCACGTAATTCGGAGTCCGTTTGCAAAAGTTATGCAACTTTTGGTGAAACAGAAATAAACAAAGAGTATAAAAAAAAGAGAAACCTAGCCTAACCGGGCCAGCCGAGCCAGCCCGGGACCTACCTACCGCCCGCCTGGCCGGGTGGGCGTTGCGAAGCGCGTGGGTCGGCCCACAAGCCGCCGCCAACAGCCAGCCGTAGCCCCGCAGCCACTGATGGCCCGGTCCCACCCCGTCGTCCTCATCGTTGCGACGAGTTCGGAACGAACTCGTGCGCCGCCGCCTCTGGAACGAACTCCAGCCGAATCGGAGTTCTATTCCGTGACCCCCGCGCCAAGCAAGGCCGCATATAAATACCCCAGCACGCCTCCCCAAAAACCCTTGCTCGATTTTTACACCACCACCACCGGGCCGCCGCCGATTCGACGCCGGAGTTCGCCACCGCCAACGGTGACGGCAAGGTTCCGGCGCCCTTTCCCCTTTCTCTCCCCCTCTCTGCCCTCCCCCTTGAGTACCATCTCAATTCAAGCTGATTTCCCCTTGAACAGAAACCCGTGCCGCCACCAATTCGTCGCCGGAGTCTCGCCGGAGACGGGAGGGATCGGCGGAGCGCCGCCACGAATAGAGGAGGAGAGGGCCGACGCCGTCCGTACCAGAGGGACCGCGAGGAGGAGGGCCACGTCGTCGCCCACATCGTGCAGCCAGGAGCTCGCCGGAACGCCACCGTACATCGCCACCGACGCGTCGTCGCCGTCGTCGTCGTCATCGCCACCGGTGAGTTACTCCGCCCCCTCCGTTAGATCTTGATCCGGCGGTGTAGATCGGCCGAACCGGTACCGTCCAATCCCGTGCCGCCACGCGTCAGCGCACGCGTCAGCACACGCGTCAGCGCCGCGTACCCGCCCTGGACAAATCCCGCACCGCCGCTTGGCGCTGCTCAGTTGGCGCCGCCCCTTCTTTTTCTTTTAAATAGGCAGAAAACTATTAAACCTTGTAAAATCAATAGTAAATCGAGTATTAGTCCAAAAATTGCGTATAATATACCGTTGGATTCATATTTTTGAGTAGAACACAGATCTACAATAATATTGCTGTTTTACCACAGCAATCTTGCAGTAGGATTTAAAGTTTAGATTAGAGTATTTTAATTCTAGAAAATTATCTGTAGATCCGTTTTAGTTGATTCTTCTTGTGTTGCCCTTGCTTCTACGAGACCTTCTGTAGAAAATTGTTATAACTTGCTTAGAGTGTTCAGATCTGTTTCGAGGTAGATTGGAGTTGTAGATCTAGTTTTGAGCTTGTTTATTTAGGGCTTAACCCCAAAATACTTAAAACCCGTGGGGAGTTGATTCTAATGACATCCCCAACTCAACAACACCCCCGAATAAACCCTTGGTCAAAATTGAATCCATCCTTGCATATTACCATGTTGCATGCATGCCTTTTCACCTTCGTGACATTGTTTTGTGCAAATTTGTGATTGGATCTATGTTTGGTTTCATTAGATTGCTCGGAGTGCGCTGAGAGGTACTATTGTGTAGAGTGTTGCTAGGATCAAGGAAAGTTACACCACTAGTTCATGTTTATGTCCCAGTTTTTACTATGCATGTTTTACTCTTCAAATTTCGTAGTATGCATGTGTAGGGTTTTGGTAGATTTTCTTAGTACTATTTTGCAAGTGCGGTTTTGTAGTATGCCATGAGTAGCTCTATGCTTAGGATTTTCTATCCCAATAGGTTATCCTGTTTTTCTAAGTTATGCTTGCTATGCTATATACTTATCTATATCAAGTACCGTTGGGAGGGTTCGAAAGACTAAAAAAATTCTAAGTATAAAAGCTCTCTCGAGCGAACCTTTTTCCTCTCAAAACCCCCTTCAAAATAAAACTAAGTTTTTTTCTGGGCGGAATGGTTGTCGGGACAACGAGTGGAATTTTGGTGGAGGACGGACGCCCAGGAATCAAAGAAGTCTGCCATGTTTCAGAATTCAGAAGCTTTCCGTGCAACCACAATACATATGGGCTCTGTCTTGGCTTAGTACTTAGTGGGAAACCTCACCGGGGTACCAACATTTGGAGGTTCTTGGCACGGTTGGATCCAGCTGGTAGAGGGGCTACTAATTGCAGAGGTTAATAGAAGCATCCATCATATCCTTGCATCATGGCATCACATATTAAAAAACTGCATTAGATAATTTTCCTAAACCCCGTAGTCATATAAAGACTAAATGGGTAAAAACGAAATCTAACCTACTAAACCCTTGCAAAAGTGTTGTGCTATAACCCCATACTAAACTTCTCCTTTTTACAAATTTTTAGAGACTAGACTCACGTAATTTGGAGTCCGTTTGCAAAAGTTATGCAACTTTTGGTGAAACAGAAATAAACAAAAAGTATAAAAAAAAAGAGAAACCTAGCCTAACCGGGCCAGCCGAGCCAGCCCGGGACCTACCTACTGCCCGCCTGGCCGGGTGGGCGTCGCGAAGCGCGTGGGACGGCCCACTAGCCGCCGCCAACAGCCAATCGTAGCCCCGCAGCCACTGACGGCCCGGCCCCACCCCGTCGTCCTCATCGTTGCGACGAGTTCGGAACGAACTCGTGCGCCGCCGCCTCTGGAATGAACTCCGGCCGAATCGGAGTTCGGTTCCACGACCCCCGCGCCAAGCAAGGCCGCATATAAATACCCCAGCACGCCTCCCCAAAAATCCTAGCTCGATTTTTACACCACCACCACCGGGCCGCCGCCGATTCGACGCTGGAGTTCGCCACCGCCGACGCTGACGGCAAGGTTCCGGCGCTCTTTTCCCTTTCTCTCCGTCTCTCTGCCCTCCCCCTTGAGTACCATCTCAATTCACGCTGATTTCCCCTTGAACGGAACCCCGTGCCGTCACCAATTCATCGCCAGAGTCTCGCCGGAGACGGGAGGGATCGGCAGAACGCCGCCACGAATAGAGGAGGAGAGGGCCGACGCCATCCGTACCAGAGGGACCGCGAGGAGGAGGGCCACGTCGTCACCCACATCGTGCAGCCAGGAGCTCGCCAGAACGCCACCGTACATCGCCACCGACGCGCCGTCGCCGTCGTCGTCGTCATCGCCGCCGGTGAGTTCCTCCGCCCCCTCCGTTAGATCTTGATTCAGCGGTGTAGATCGGCCGAACCAGTACCGTCCAATCCCGTGCCTCCACGGGTCAGCGCCACGTACCCGCCCTGGACCAATCCCGCCCCGCCGCTTGGCGCTGCTCAGTTGGCGCCGCCCCTTCTTTTTCTTTTAAATAGGCAAAAAACTATTAAACATTGTAAAATCAATAGTAAATCGAGTATTAGTCCAAAAATTGCGTATAATATACCGTTGGATTCATATTTTTAAGTAGAACACAGATCTATAATAATATTGCTGTTTTACCACAGCAATCTTGCAGTAGGATTTAAAGTTTAGATTAGAGTATTTTAATTCTAGAAAATTATCTGTAGATCCGTTTTAGTTGATTCTTGTTGCGTTGGCCTTGCTTCTACGAGACCTTCTGTAGAAAATTGTTATAACTTGCTTAGAGTGTTCAGATCTGTTTCAAGGTAGATTGGAGTTGTAGATCTAGTTTTGAGCTTTTTTATTTAGGGCTTAATCCCAAAATACTTAAAACCCGTGGGGAGTCGATTCTAATGACATCCCCAACTCAACAACACCCCCGAATAAAACCCTTGGTCAAAATTGAATCCATCCTTGCATATTACCATGTTGCATGCATGCCTTTTCGCCTCCGTGACATTGTTTTGTGCAAATTGTGATTGGATCTGTGTTTGGTTTCGTTAGATTGCTCGGAGTGCGCTGAGGAGTACTGTTGTGTAGAGTGCTGCTCGGATGAAGGAAAGTTACACCACTTATACATGTGTATGTCCCAGTTTTTACTATGCATGTTTTACTCTTCAAATTCCGTAGTATGCATGTGTAGGGTTTTGGTAGATTTTCTTAGTACTATTTTGCAAGTGCAGTTTTGTAGTATGCCATGAGTAGCTCTATGCTTAGGATTTTCTATCCCAATAGGTTATCCTCTTTTTCTAAGTTATGCTTGCTATGCTATATACTTATCTATATCAAGTACCGTTGGGAGGGTTCGAAAGACTAAAAAAATTCTAAGTATAAAAGCTCTCTCGAGCGAGCCTTTTTCCTCTCAAAACCCCCTTCAAAATAAAACTAAGGTTTCTTCTGGGCGGAATGGTTGTCGGGACAACGAGTGGAATTTTGGTGGAGGACGGCCGCCCAGGAATCAAAGAAGTCTGCCATGTTTCAGAATTCAGAAGCTTTCCGTGCAACCACAATACATATGGGCTCTGTCTTGGCTTAGTACTTAGTGGGAAACCTCACCGGGGTACCAACATTTGGAGGTTCTTGGCACGGTTGGATCCAGCTGGTAGAGGGGCTACTAAGGAAATGCTTCGCCATGGTCTTGTCCGTAAAAGGACTTGATCGTGGATTGTGGGAAAAGTGCACAACCTCTCGAGAGTATTGCAATCTGATCGATCAGTCATATTCACGGAAACAGAACAACATTGAGCATCTGAAGGATGGAGCCTCTGAAAGATCTTCCTCTCTCTTTTCCAAACTTAACATTTTATAAACCCCAATGCGTGAGTAATATCGCCATTGGGTGGGATTTTGGGAACTTGGTGCGTAGTATCCAAGTGCTAGGTTGATTGGGCACTTGGTGAGTAATATCCACGTGTTCCACTCAACCCTATAGTACTTATCAAAGATTACAAAGTAGGGAAAATCTCCTGCTCTTTTCTTCTTACATTGAGAAAATTAGCTTTATGCAAATGGACCGCAAGGACTACTCTTAGCCTTGCATGTAGAGATAGACTTACTCTTTCCTTGGTGTAATTTTCCAATACATTCAACGTATTGACCCAACTTCTTGGTTGCACGTCTTATGTGCAGAATCCGAAGACTGAAAGGTGCGTAGGGATCGCGGGTCTTCACGCAACTAGCCTGAGGCGTTGATGGACTCAAGTTTTACTTAGTTTCCGCTGTTTTATTTGAGCTAGCTGTAAGCTATGCAAGTTATAATAATTATAATCTAGATTATTCGTGTAATAATGACTTGTGTTTTACATGATATTCATCGACTATGAAGTGCTAGCTATTGATCCAGGGACTAGCATGTTAATCACAGGGACTTAGGATCCTTACCGGATCCCAGGTCGCAACAAGCATTCTTCTTATAAAAAAAGAGAGAGATAGCTATTGAGAAAAAGAAAAAAAGAGTTTTACGAAAAGAGGAAAAAGAGAAAAAACACCATTTTCCCATGGTAAATAAGAAGATTGCTAAGATACTCTTTGTCTGCTTGCCTTGTCATTTTGATATGGGGATTCTTCTGTATCATCGGGTAAGGGGTACCCCGTTGGCGGTTCTCAATGATACGCACATACTTACGATGACAAGAACTTACCGGCAACTAAAGTTTAGTAGCATGAGGAGCGGCCCTCGTACTCAAGGGACTTGGGATTTTTAGTTTATAGTCTGTCAAGCATATAACTCCGATTGGACCTCACTTTCACCTTAACCACATTAAGATGCTTATGATAGGGGCCATGAGAGCTCAAAGCTAATGAGTACCATACTTTTAGCATTTGGAAGCGTTTCAAACTATTCAAAACCTTTTCATTTCCTTGTTGAGTCTCCACTTATTCTTTGAGCACTTTCTTGAGAGCATAGTGGCCATTCTTAGTTCTATGTGCATTGTCCCAAGATTTGTTGATTGATGCATACCTTGATATTGCTTGTTTTAAACTATTTGTATCTAGTCACTCTTGTAAACTTTGAAGGTGTCATATGCATTTATGTTTGCTACTCTTTGAGGGACAAGCTGAATGGCACTTTGCTATGTTTTCTTTATGTGAAACAAACAAACGTCTTGCAAAGCATTGTTATTCATGAATCTTTTCTGGCACCCTGCCGGGACGGCGAAGTGCCCCCAGAGCCATCTCCATCGATCTTCACAATCATCTCCATCGACCATCCATGTTTCCCCCATCTATGAGTGAGTAATCCCCCGCTGTAGGCTATGGGGTTGGTAGGGATTGGATGAGATCGTTCATGTAATGGCATCAGATTGTTAGGGCATGGTGCCTAGTATATTTTATTAGTGCTTTATAACTTTGTTGCGACTTGTTGTGCTTAATGCTTGTCACTAGGGCCCGAGTGCCATGATTTCAAATCTGAACTTGTTATTGATTCATTATGATAGTATTGTTTCTGGTCTTATCTACAAGTTGTATACACACGTTGTTGTCCGGAACCTATGGCCCTGAAGTGACAGAAATCGGGATAACCGGAAGGGAAAGGCTTTGATGTGAGGATCACATGTGTTCACGGAGTGTTAATGCTTTGCTCCGGTGCTCTATTAAAAGGAGCACCTTAATTTCCAGTAGTTCCCTAGAGGCCCCGCTGCAAACGGGCTGGCAGGACAAAAGATGTTGTGCAAGTTCTCATTGCGAGCACGTATGACTATATATGGAACACATGACTAGGATTGTCTAGTACTTGGGTGCTTTATCTTATTTATCTGCAATTGCCCTATGTTCTGATTGCTATGTGAATTGTCTTGTCCATGCAACGCCCGTCCATTCATCCCTATGCCTACCGCACTCGAATCCCACTGTTTACTGCTTTTGTTACTACTGTCTTTGCTTTACTACTGCTGTTACTTTACTATTCCTACTACAAAACTGTTGCTACTGATAAACTGCTGTGAGCAAGATTGTTTTTAGGTGCAGCTGAATTGACAATTCAGTTGTTAAGGCTGATAAATATTCTTTGGCTCCCCTTGTGTCAAATCAATAAATTGGGTTTCACTTCCCTCGAAAATACTTCGATACACCCCCTACACTTGTGGGTCATCATAGCCTCTCTTCCCTCCAAGCCACAATATTTTTGTTAGATCAATAATCCCTAACCTCGAATTAGCCACTACACACTTAACTTCCTTTTTTTGCTTTGGTTTGTCCATAGGAAGAAGCTAGCCACGAGAAAAAATGGCACGGTAGTATGCAGCAAGAACAGAGTCAACACTACCCATGAGGTCACATCACACAGGTAGATCCACATATGTTGTTTCTTGCTGGCAGAAATTCTTATGTTCAAAGTTTTGTTGGTACTTATTAACCCGCTTATGTGCCCTGGCATTTAGTCATGTGAACCTTGAGATTTAGGCCTGAAAACTAGGTGATTGTAGCTTTGCTACTATCATACCTTATTTGTTGGTAAGCATGATCCTTCAGTTAAGTAAAACCTTTTTATTGTAGGTACAATCTATCATGATTCAGCAGAACAAGTACGGCATCATGCGAAAAAATATAGATTGTATCTGTTCATGACTGTCAAGGTGGCTAATATGATTATGATCAGCTACTGGACCTCACTATTAACGGCTAACACCATCCATGTCAATCGTAGACCGATGAGTTTCTGTTTTTACATGATTTTGTATTTGTACATAAACTTATTTTATTGTTATTCAATATTTTGGTTGAATATAATTGCTTGTTTCTCAAGAAGGAATTTTGACTTCCTGCATCCAGCTGTCCCGCAAAATATGGTATTACCTTGTACCTCGATGTATTGTCGCTTGAGATATAACAATATTTACAAGATTTAAGGGTTTTAAATCAGGTAATCCACCTTTATCAGGATTTCTATAAACTATACTCATTGTTTAAAGTTTCACACGTTGAAAGCCCACCAGGTTAACCAATATTGATTTTATTTTAGGCCGTTAAGTTATTATCACTTTTATGAAACTCAAACCATATTTATATATTATTCATAATGGTGATGAAGCGTCCGACTGATTTTTTCCTACATCTGATTCTTTTCCATATTTAAAATAGTGGATTGGATTAAAGCTGATAAAATAGTGCATGTGCTTCTGTGTCTCATGAAAATTCCTTCATAAACAAATTATCTTGCAGATAAGATCACTGGAAGAAAAAATACCAGGAGCATTACAAAGATAATCGATGGTAGAACCTGTTGTAAAGCAACTTGAAGTTGAAACTGAGATGTTGAATCGACTGGTACATTTTAGCAACAATGAAATTTTTTGGTAAAGCCTAAATATATTTTTCTTAAGAGGTCGTGTGATGATTTTGTTTACATATTCTTAGGTGTGTCAAAGAGGAGGATACAAGGTGTGCTAAGATGGCGCTGAAATTTCGAGAAGATAAGATTCACCGGGGAAGCTCATGCTTGGACTATGTGTTGTGGGTGGTTTGTCAAAGGAGGTATGCTATCTTAGTAACTGCATGACAATTTCCGTTCAGTACCAACTCCAAAATTTATGCCGTCCATTGGTTAATCACTATAAACTGGTTTGTTCCAAACAACCATTTGATTATTATCATGGTCTGTACTTTCAACATTTCCTCGTAAATTATTGTAATTTCCATCATACGTTATCTTGAAGTCATTTTTTCCATAATCGATCGACAGATAGCAGCACATCATCTATTTACATTCTCCTCCATCACATAGATTTCACGACAAGGGGTCGGTGGCTGATGTGGGAGAGAGTAGGCAAGTTAGAGAGGAGGAGGCGGAGGAGGTGGAGACGAACCGTCAGTGGGTTGTCCTTACATTGACTCCCAAACCCCTTCCCTCAACATCTATTTCTAATTCTACACTGATTTGCAACACTTTTTTCTCCATATTGTGAGGTTGCAGGTTGTGTATAGCTCAGGAAGAAATACTAAGATGGTGAGTTGCCGGGTAACAGGTCGTAGAGATGCAGTTACGAGCTCCTCCGCTTTCAGTATCTGGCTATCTCCGTCATGCTCGGCGGTAAACCGATAGAGGGAAGTAGAGCCATACGGATACACTGATCTGAAGTGAGCTTTTGTTGATTTGCTGCAGAAGGTGTTTTGCTTTATTTTGCATCATGTGCTATGTTTTTGAACTCTAAAAATTATTTAGTTCCTGCATTGAGTGGTAGGTTTACACTCTGAACTATTAGTGTACGCTTTAGCTAGAGCTATATATATCAGAAATTCATAACATGAGAAGTTGTCATGTGGTGGTGGTGTATCTTCTAAAAATTGTGCAATAGAAAATAAATTAAATTTTTCTCCAAACATGTATTTACCCAAGCACATATTTTGTATCTGCTTCCAGCATTCTCTCTGCAGTTAGTCCAGTAACCTTGCCGCCCACAGTCGACCTACAAGTAATTATCTTCTCTCCACCATATTATCAAATCATTATGTATAGGTGTGCTTGTGTGGTTTTCTTTCGATATTATTTTGAAGATCTAGAATGGATAAAATTATGAGTGTAGCTTTTGTGTTCTTTCCTTTTATCTGATTATGTTGTGAAACGAAGAATCAATGAGTACTTTTGTTATGGTAAGATGTTACTTTATGGTTCGAAAGCACATAAGGTCTCATGAATTAGCATGAAGTAAAAATCATACCCATGTAACAATAGCCACCAACGGGGGTAGTGGTAAGCTCTTATTTTTTTGAAAGGGACATAGTGGGGAGACAAATGAATCAATTGTGTGTTTATCTTTTTTATATTGGATGACTGAAATGACTGATGTTGGTTTCCTACATGTGCATACAGGCACATCTGCAGAACCTATGATATAACATCTTCTTGGTAGTTTACCATATGAAGGTGCATCCTCTTATACCCGTAAAAAGGTACATTCTCTAATACTAATTTTGGTCTGTATTTTTCAATGTCTTTGGGTACTACATCTTGCTGCAACTACTTTATGTTTATGCATATTTATTTTCATATAGTCCTCTGATGGATACTTGCATAATACACTTATTTTACGTTTATTGGTTAAGATCTGTTTCTAATATATACTCTGCAGTTAGCACTACTAAATTTTATATCTTAGGCTAAATAGATACTAGCTATTTGTGTTTATTGCTTACTATAATTAGCAAATTGCTTAGATATATTTAACTTCTGTTTTTATCATTCACATATTAATGCTAATTAATGTTTGTCCTTCCTTTTTGCTACTTACATATGTAACTAGAAGCATGGATGTTCTTGACTGCAGATACACTGTATAGTACCTTATGGTGAAATTTGGCAAGACTGTGCATACTGTTTTAGTAGTTAATTTTTGCTTAGGATGGTTTCACCTTTAGAAGGAAAATATGAATGCCTATTGCACGCCACGTTTGACATAATACATTGCGCTAGAATTTTAGGTAGATATGAACCATGTAATATCCATCTTTAAATAAACATGAATACTTAAAATGAAGCTTATATACGGGTAAATTGGCTAAATAAGGCTGGCTTCATCAATTAATCTCTATTTCCTTGTCAACTTTTTCTCCCATTCTACACATTATGGTGCGCTTATGTAAAACATCATACCTCTTTTCATCTTGTGCATGTTTTATTGCTTGGGGGTACAAATGCAGATATAGAAATCGAAGTGACAGTTTTATGTAGAATGTAGATGCACACTTTTTTTATTCTCTAGAAGACTGTTCCATACCAACTATCTATTTTTAGTTTGCTACAAGTTTGAGAATTTTTTTTGTTCCCTACTTTAAACTACCATGCCATTGTTATTTTCAAAGGGCCTAGTGATAGGTGGATGCTCTCAGGACAATGGTTCAGGTGAATTGACGTTGCAGCAAGTGGAGCAGAAGTGGATGTGGTCTTCGTGTTCTTCACTGTTCTTCTCTCTATTTCCCATCTTTTCATTCCTGTAATTTATCATGTCATTAGTGAGTGTTGATGGAGTAAGAGATCTGGTAGCATTCGTTTGAGGTGACCAGAAAACATTGCGAGGCACATATATGTCAGTCACGTGCTTCTCCTTCAACTCATGTAAATTTTCAAATGCCTCTTTAAGCTATTAATTCATATGTGTTGCTTAGTATTACCAGAGTGTTTTCCACTACTAGACTGCTGATAACTGAGTGATTTGCCTTTCTATGAAATAAGATTAAAGCTAAAGTTACATATCTTATGAAACTGCATTAAACTACCATGCCATTGTTGTTCTCATAGGGCCTACCGATAGGTGGATTCTCTCACGGAAAGTTATAATCAGGTCAGATCAGTGGCATTTTTCCTATAGAGATGGAGATGAGCAGCAGATATCAGTGGTCAAACTGCACTTGCCTCAAGAGAATTTTCTTCTTTATAGCCGCATTTTACTTGCATGGATGTAAGATATCATGCATTCTCTCTTGGGAGAAGACCAAGAAAGCCACAGTTGAGTGAAAGAAGAGGGCCACATGGATAATCTGGCTTATTGAAGTAACGACAGTGATATTGTTTCCTTACAACCCTTATCCGTTCTTTCGCTCTTGGCGAGAAAGGTGGTCAATCAGTATGGCTTAAACTTTGGCCCGTTAGGGCCCTTCTTATGCAAGCCTCCAATTATTATTACATGGATTCTTACTTTACTTATTTCGGTAGATGGATTTTGTGCACTCTAATAATCCATGGTTGGCACTATTAAAAATGTCCTATTTTCCCATGTGAGCTTACTTATTTCTGTAGATAAGTAACTTTAGCTTTAATCTTATTGTCCGCAGGTCGCCACATGCAGAAGATGGAAGGGAAGTTTCATTTTGTTGGAGACAAGGAAGTTCTTAGTTTGGTGTTATGAGGTGGCCATTTTCTAGCACATATCATCGTCCACCACTTATAGACAATTTACCCTTTTTGTCATATTCTGCATGCTTTTCTTTATTCCTGAATGATAGTGGCTTGCAGATTTCTTCTTCTATACCTAGAATCCATAGAGATTTTTTTATTATGAATTTTATATTGATAGTTGAATTATTCATAGTACTTTGAATTGTTACACTAATTTATGAATTTTAAAAAAGATCAAATCAGTAGTAGAATTCGATATATTACTTGCATTTCTCCTAATGTTTATGCGCCGATGGTAATCATCTGCTTATGCATTGCAACTGCATATATTCTCTCTATTCGGAGAGATTCTCCATGGATTCTTGGCGTATCCTTAAACCTTGGACGGAAGGTGGTTCGATCCCACCAGAATTCTTTACTTCTCAGAACCAGACCAAAATAAAACTGCATGGACATTTCAAATATTGTACTAGCATGGGCAACTGAATTGTTTTACATGTACTAGCTCTATTCATTTCTATCTTCTGTAATTTTTTTATTTCAATAGATTACATTTCTATCTTCAAAGGCATGAATCGTTGAATCATTTCTCTAATTCATTCCACATAAATTTTGCAGCACTACCGGATCTAGATGGTATGTTGAGCGCTCAACATAGCTCGGCGAAGGGGAGTAAATGCCCGGCAACAAGCTTGCCAAGCCTAGCGCTCGGCATAGGACCCTCGCATACTCTGGATCGCCAGCTACGCATGTGTCTCTCGACATATATAAATGCTTGGCGTATAGATGTATGTCGAGTGTTAGCTCCAGCAAGGTTATTTTCCATATTATCACCTCTGTAGTTGGCACCAATGCCCTGCAAAGCCCATACCATCACCCACGTCATCGGCACCATTAACCAGCATGTAGTGGCCAAAAATACTTCGGATGCACCTCTTTTGATAAGAACATTTCCTCGCTTGCCTCTTTGGTACAATCATTTTCTTGCTGTTAGAAGTACCTTGCTATTTTCCTTATGAATAACATCTTTCCTATATTTACCAAGTATAAATGAACATTCTCATTCTCTCACAAAAAGAAAAAATTGAGTTTTTCATTAGAAACTGTATCATGAAATTCTGTTTCACCTATGCTCATTTATATTTTATTTGTGTTATTGATTGATGTTTTGACTGTTGAATCTGGCTGCAACTTTGTTATTTATGTTTTATAAATCGGCACATATATATTTGGACTTCCTAATGCTTTCAAAGATGAGCTCATTTTCTCATTAATTGTGTCTAGCTTCACTTACGTATCACCAATTCATGGCCGCAGTTATCATATCATGTTATGTGTTGTGATCATGATTTAAGCTATTCGAATATCACATGAGTGGTTACTCCATCAATATTACCATTGAATGTACTTGTCCGTTTTTTAAGAACTCGTATTTTGTAAGCCTATTGTTCATGATGTCCGGCCTCTATTATTTGCCATCTTACAAAAATACTACTCAATTTCTGGATTTCTATTGCTTCTTAAATAAATCCCAACGTAGGAAATTGGTTTAGATATAATCTTTTGTTCCGTATTTCAGGAACTTAAACGGGCATTTGATATAGCAGATAAAAACATTTGCAGGTAATATATTTTTAAGACTGTAAGTAGAACAACTCTGTTGTGAACCCATATGGAGCGCCTATATGTGTTTGGCTACTGTTATCTTGGAACCACATAATTGGGCTTCTATGTATATTTGCTTACTTTTGCTGTTTATATATAATATATTTGCTTAATTCTGTCATTCTGGGATTTCTTCATAGGCTGGGATACTTTCATAGGTGATGTATACAAGCCTGGCAAACATACTTAGAAGCTCATTCGAAGAAGCCTATAGGAGAGATACCGATCTTGAATGCAATCTTGACTCGGTCAAAGATAATAAAGCTGCCTATGACATTCAGGATTTACAACTGATGATGATTAGCTCTCTAGTTGTTATAGTCCTAAATCATACCATGCTGATTGGTGATAAACTGATAGATGGAACAAACACGAATCGTACCATGCAGCTATAACAGCCCTGTGCTTTGCATTCCTGCCACTGCCGGGACCTATATTTTACTTTTCCTGCCATTCCTTTGTATATGTATATATGGTAAGGCATGCAGTAACTTCTACCACTAGTGTTTATAACCTTACGTGGGTAACGCCGACCTGACCTGTCTCCCAGAAAACTCATGTACCAACAACCTTATTTATGAACCTATGTTATGTTTCAAAATTGGCTTGCCTTGCCAATACTGCCCATATTCTCGTGTTTCCTCTACATTTACATGCCAACTGTTGTTTGCCTACCTTTTGTTCAACCATAAAAACTTACAGAACTACTACAATAAATAAAGGTTGTGTGTATTGCTTCTGTGTATTGCCTGCCTTTTGCTTCGCTCCCCATTTCGAAAAAAACAAAACTGCTACAGGTCCACTCATATTTTACGAGGTCCATTGCAATTAGTCTGATCAGTGACTTACAATTGAAAATTTGAGGGATGTAGCCAATGTCCAAGACATGTTTCTATTTCTGGCCTGTTTTCAAATAGTGGTGTTAAAATATTACCGAGCACATTATCTATTGTCCCCTTTCATCACCGTTCTCTTTACCCAAGGCTGGTTCTGGACAAACAGTATATTAATGAATTACCAAAGAGTTTTACCAACCGATTACCATTTAAAAAATGGGTGGCACGCCACCAATCAGGAGACACATGACAAAAGCGTGATGTAGCAAGCACTAAACAGCAGATACATGACAAACTGTGGAAAAGTACAATAATATTGAGAATATCGTGCTAAATGGGAGATACGTGCTCAATAGTCAACATGAAACAACTTCAAGATACCATTTTCATAGGCCTTCTAATTTATTATGTGCATAAAAGGCCTCACAATTATATCAAACTTAGAACGTAAGCAATGCCATTGAGCCTACCTAAACCTGATTTTCAGAAAAACTGAAAGAAAATGCTATTTCAAAGTTCCATAATTTTTTGTTGGAATAAATCGTCGCATGTACATATGACGTTGATACTTATGCAAAATTTCAAGAAACAAATACGGTCATATGTGGCATACATAGAGAAAATGGAACATTGTATCTTTGAATAGTAAAAGTACAATTCTTATATTGGTTCTTGGACATTTGTCTTCTTCACGCAAGTTACATGTTTCAGTATTTTAGTTTTAAACATGGCATGCATGCATATACCTGCATACATTCTTTACATTCATAATATGTGTCATATTTTTTGGTTTTATTTAGTATACTTTTTATTTATATGTTCATAAAGGGTCCCACACACACCCATGTCCACCAAATCCGCGTAGCCTACTAAGAGTATATGAGTGCATACTGTTGATATAGGGTTGAATAGTAATTGACCAACTGTCGTGTGCAACATATATCTATATTTGGTATCACTTTCTAAGACTTTCTATTTATGTTATGGTCTGCACTTTTTATGGTGTTCATATTTCTTTACATGATGTTTAGTTAAGATAGTCTTCAATAAAAAACACATTGCCCAGGAAAGTTGCGACCACCTTTTTTTATTAGCGTCATACACAACAGAAATTGGTACTAGAGCCATGGGGTCGTGCGCCAAGGCGCACCCCTAAATCTAGTATTTACTAATTAGAGGCATCATAGAAGCCTCCACATTAATCCTCACATGAAAACAAAGTTTGACCATCCGATTGTGTCGCTAGCCACCTATAGATGTAAGATTAGGAGATTCATTCCACAACATGGACACCTCACATATACAGTACCGTCTGGATAATCTAAAAACCTGGTATAACACGTCTCCCTTTTAGGGACGCTATCACCATGCCGCAGCCTTCCATGGACATGCACATCGACCCAACGCTGCTCCTCTATGTCTCCTGCCTTCGGCATCCTGATCTACCCCATGATGTACCTTTCTAAGATCTTCTCCTATCCTATGCATGATCAAATTCAAGACAAACAAGTCAGACAATTACGTGAAGAAGTTGCAGGATCTAGTTGCATCCGTCCTTGGAAGAATCCTTCATCAATATGTCTCGCTTGAAGCAGCCCAAGGCCCCGTGTTGTAAGTATACAAGGCATTGATGACGTAAGTACGAGAATATATGGAACAAGCAGTTAAGATCCTGCCACCGGCGCCCTGGCCAGCAATCTCCGATCAAGAATTAAAGATGCACGGCTCGCTACGGCCTAATCGGTCCTATGCTGTGAAGCTTCAAGGGGAAGTAATGATGGACAATACTTCTCAGCTGGATGGATCGTTTGTTGGATGTTGCAGTTCAGGTGTTTGACAAAATGATTCTTTGGCATTTAGGGTGTGTTGTATAGCTTTCTATGGGCCTCTGTACATAGGTTTACTAAGAATTTCTTTGTTAACAATCAGTGCTCACCATAGGTATGTCTGATGTAAGCCTGTAACATGTCAAGGCTTCAAGAGTTCAGGTGGTCGAGGGATGCATGAGGAAGGGTGGTAAGTCGGATACCAGATCGATCTGTCTTTCATGTAGTTTGTTTCTTGCTTTTTTGCGGCTGTTCATTTAGCTCAGATATGCACTCCGGATATCTGATAAAAAAGTATATAGTTGTACCATGTTATTTTGCATACATAATACTACTTGAGTTTTCATGTTCCTTCCACTTCTGTATGAATGCTTGGTCTCCTAGATAGCACGGTGTGTTCTGTTCCAATTTCAGTGCAGTTGAAATTGACATCAGGTAGCCAAGGTTTGTGCTATGTGTAGTAGTAGCATTATGATAGTGGTGGGAGAGGAGAAAAACAAGGTACAGAGCATGCTTCGTTTCTTAAAGTCTGCTATTATATATATTATCCTGTATAACTTAGTTTACTGTATTGTATGACATACTTTTTTCGTGCACTCAATTATATAATATAATGATAAAAAGACAAAAGTTGTCTAACTTTCTAAGAACACATATCTTCCGAGCTTTTTGCTCTATACATTTTGATATTAGGTGTTGTTATAGAATTTTTTTCATTGTTCAAGTTTGACCTATTTTCTTAGTAGCACCAATTGATATTAACTTATTTTGACATTAATTTAGAGGGTTCATTCTCATGTAGTTTTTCTGATTGCCTTTTTTCTCACCATATTGTTGTGCTCTATATTTGAATTCTCTCTACGAATGAGTTTCTTTTGTAATATATATATATTGAAAGGCTCGGTAATTCTGTAGTTAAGACTCAACTTAGGTTGGCCTGCATAACAGTACAACGTACATGAAAAAAGTAATCTAGGCCACATTGTAGAAAATGCTAGGTTTAATTCATTGTAACATGGAGAAAACAATGTCCATCCACACTTATTAGGGTCAGAGCTTATAAAATTATTACATCTACTCTGATGATTTGTTCCCCTTCGCGTATCCTAAACAATCGTCTGTGTGCCAAAGTATTTTCAACAGTTTTCATAATTGTCGCATTTCTTCAGATCTTCTAATTTATCTATCTTATAAGACGGAAGCTAAGTCTTCCGATTTATATTTCTTCTTCAATCGTGAACTGGCCTCCTCTCTGAACTGTTAATCTCCTTAGCTTCCAACTTCTATTCCAATATATGAATATATCCCACGATTGTTATTGCAGTGGAGCATGTGTACTGACGCCGGTGTTTTGAGGTAGCCATCTGCTGCGGCTGTCCGTGAGGCTGCGGACAGAGTAGTCTTCGTAGACACTATTCGAGTTCATCGCCCGTCTCTCCTATCCTACTAAGCATGTTCGTAATCCTTCGATTTTCCAAATAACTTTTAATTAATTAGTAAACTGATCTTTAATACTTTTTCCAAAGCAGTGCACAACTTTATCACAATAGATGAATTGGGAGTGCATTGCACGTCCAAGTAAATGGGCCGGACTGATTTCCAAAGCAGTGCACAACTTTAAACAAAATAAGGATTCTATGGACGTTGTGTATAATCATGGTTAGCCGACAAAGATGGGGTGTAATAACCTTTTTTCATACTCCCTGCATCCATAAATTTAGTTAAAGTTTAATGTTTTAAGTTTAACCAATTATACATAGAAAATAATGAAGACCTACAATATCAAATAGTATATTTTTATAATGTATTTATTCAATATTATAGTTGTTGATATTCCACAATATATGTTTGTTTAGACTTAGTAACTTTTCACTAAATTTATGCATCATATATTTTGGTAGAGAGGTAGTATTACCAAACTAAATGAACACAAGGGGATTAAGTTTACCACAGAAATTGATTTGCGAATCTAAAAATCTCCAATGAAGGATATAAGATTTATAAATCACGCATTAAATTTGAAATATACAAAGGGTTCCTATAAATTCTGATATTTGTTTATTTAAGAGAAATACAAACACATATAATTTTTCACAGAAGGATATTGGCTCGGATATATAAATAACACCCTTTAATACAAAATAAGTAAGATGGTTTAACTAGGTTTACCAGGAATACATGAAAACATGGTGGAACCATCATGGTGCAACCACTTGCACGCGTAGACGGAATATTGTAATAGTGAAAAATTATCAAATATAAAATTAAAGTAGTTGTATGTGGTCCGATCTTTAAAAAACAAGAAAATTTAGAAAACCATAGTTAGATGTTATTGATAAATATAGCATAGTCCAAATTTCAACAAGATTTTTCAAAAATATAGAGATTTCTTATGTGCGGACTTTTCCAAAATTGCTAGCCCATGCAGTAGCACGGGTTCATGACTAGTTGCCTTGCTAATGTCATTAGTACAACTTCCTCCATCAATAATCAACTTGCATGCTTTGCATTTGATCATACACTGCGCCTGAAATAAATTTCAATGCCGGCCCTTGTCAACTTTCATGCCAGCATCGCCTTGTACCTTGTTGAGTTTCAAATTCAGCCCACTCAATGGTATAACATTCTCCGGAATAATCACATTGACCTCTATCTCTGATGGTGCCAAAAAATTTAGCACGTAAATTTTTTTTGTAGTCCTCTCAAACAGTATTCTTTGAGACACCTCGCGTATGTGTGTCCATATCCTACCACCGCCAAATCCGCATATCCTCACGCCTTTTTGCTAAACGAAAAGCGATATTGTCATCAAACTACAGACCTGGAGAAAGATCAACACATAAGCGAAAACCAGCTTGAATTGTCTCTTCCCATAACTTGTATTCTGTCGGTGTCGCAGTATGTAAGAGCTTCCACTTCAATTTACTATAATCATGACACACACAAAAATTTAGGTCTAGATAATCATTGCAGACGTCTTGCGCTAAAAAATCACTAACATTACCCTCAAGATCCATCTCTGAATTTTAGCAAAACTCTGACAACAATCACATCAGACACCGCAGTGATCCTTTCTTTTATCTCCTGCTCACAATGACCGATCCTTCCTCCTGGTCCAAAACAGCACGACAGTGGCGATTGTTTTTTCAATACCCTGATCGGATCTAGTAGTATATTGGTAGGACTCTCCAAGACTCGATCTGTAGTACAACAACGGGCCTCCTTCCTTTTTTTCCACGTCTAGGAGTTGTCCGTACTTGGTACGGATCATACGTGAGCGGGAGCGTGAGCCAGGCGGACGCACGCGTGCGACCGTGATCGCGAGGCGGCGCCCAAGAGACTCAGTCTCGTGCACGTGAAGGCGTACGACAGTGGGCCTCCTACTCTCCTTTTTTTCTTGACCGGATCTGAACAGAAACCGATCTGGTACTGAGCAGCGAGAGCACCAGGCGGACGCGATCGCCAGGCGTGCGCAGGACTCCACCAACCTAGGTGATGCGGGGTGCATCCCATTGATGACTGGCACGCTAGGACGACATACGATATGTAATGATAACTCTAAGGTTGTGTCAAATATTATTGCTATGTTAATAAGTCCGAGTCCGAGTTAGATTCGAGTCCATTTGTGTGTTCGGTTTGGGTCTATCCAACCGACTAGTTGCAGACCTCCTATATAAAGGAGCCAGCCACCTAGGGTTTAGGGGAGTTCAGTTGTTTAGTGTACAAACTATATTGTGCTCCACCGTGTATCATCCCTCCGGGGATGGCGATACCGTTTATCATATTATTGCTGCGAAGGTTCTTATGTTTATCAAGGATTGTCATGCTCAGGTTTGAGGCGTGGTGATATTTATCACGTTACTTGCTGGATTGATTCCTCTTTTTCAGTTTTAATTCCGACTCGGCTAAGTAGTAAACAACCAGGACTCTTTGCTTGGATCGGATCTAACTTGATGGTGGCAGAAATAATTGGTGGGGAACTCGACTAGAACAACTAGAAAGCAAAAAACAAATCTACGAAGAACAGATCTAGATCTAAACTAAAAGAGGAACACGACCAGCAACAATTACTTGAATACGATGTAATCTAGGCTATGGCAACTCTTTTTTGGGGCATTTTCTGTATAGGACGAAAAACACGAACTAATCTATGGATGGATTTGTGGATGCTCACTGAGTAAACGAGGAAATCTGATACCAAGATGATATGGGGTGGCCCGATCTTCTCAGCAAGCACTTAACGATGATGATGGTGGATGATAGATAACTAGCATGTAGCTATGAACTCTCCCGCTCGAACCCTGATGCCAATCCAATAGCTCTCGAACCCTGTACGATATTCACAACACCACACTTTTGCGCACATAGCCGTCGACCATGAACGGTAGTTTGCAATAAACTAATTCCTAGTGGAACAACATACCACACTCAATTATAGTTGGTAAAATCGATCACAGGGTAATTCTAGAGGTTCTATAAAAGAAACAACTACAAAATATTTTAACATGGTATAACCCTAACTTGTGTGGCGCCCCATCTATTTAAGAGGTTTGGGGGACGGTGGCCTAAGCTTGGGACGACTTGGTCCCACCTAACTAGGATACAAACCAACCCAAAGTTGGGTTCGGCTCAGGGTTCTGCCGTGGCAAACATTGGGCCTATTTCTCTGCCACGGTAGCCTACCGTGGTAGAAAAGGACTTTGTTTTTGTGTCGTGGCATGAAAATACATCGTTTCTCTGCCACGGCAGATATCCTACCAGTTGATCTTCTTCTTGGTAGCTCCTTGCGCTTTCTCCCTCTCCTCCCTCGCGCATTCTTCATTGATCAACACGCCATGCTCCATATGCTTCAACTCATCGCTCTGTGCTACGCCTTCTTCTCCCATGTACCTAATCATACAATGGCACAAAGACTTGGGCGCACAAAGACTTGGGCAGTATAAAGTTCTTATAAATGAAAATATCATGTTTAACTAGGAATGAATTCACATGATAGTCATCATTGATTTGCCTCAATATTTCCTTCTAGTTCAAACAGTCAGAATCATCATAATCCTTGTATATATCCTTATTAGTGGGATCCTGAATAGGTGCGAAGCACATGAGGTCTCTGTGACACTCTAGCCTTGACGAAGTTGCAATACTGGCTAACTTTTAGTCTAAACAAAATCCAAGTAAACCCTAAAAAGAACTAGTTATTTATTTAGGAGCAGCACCGCCTTGGTTCTGCGTGTTGAATTCGATGTGCGCCTTGGCGGACTAGCTGGTCATGCCATGCGCGTCCAAATCCAGCCGCAATGGAACATGGGTTGGATCCCGGTTGCGTGTGCAGATGCAGCTGGTCTGCAGGTGCTTTGTGTTGCACCGATGTCACAAGGGCCCCACCTGGATCCCACAATCTATATTACTTCCTCTGTTCCATATTACTCTGCGCGTTACTGTTAATCACGCGAAACAAGACGGTCTATTTCTCTCTTATTTTTTATCAAAAAAATTCTATAATTTTTGGAATGGTACAGTAAACACGGAGCTACACATCCCAAAAAACTGAGGAGCAAAAAATTAAAAAATAAAAGAGAAATCAGTTACCTCGTTTTGGGTGCACTGTTCATCCGCGCAAAGTAAATTGGAACATAGGGAGTATTATTTAAGCTCACGTACGTTCGTCGGCAGGATTTTCCGTCTTCCTTAAATGACACTTTTGCCCCTTGTACTTGAATCAATTTACTAGAACTGCCACCGCTTAGTCAAAAGGTTCGTACGAACAGCCACGGTCGAGAAATCCCCTCGTCCTCTGCCCTCCGCCTGACCGCCTCTGCTCCCGTGTCCCGTCCCCAGCCGCAACCCCAGTCCCTGCTCCCGACACCTCTGGACCGCCCCCTTTCTGATCTCTAGATCCACTAGACGGTGGTGACTTGCCTCGTGCCCCCGGCGTCTCGTACGAGACCAACAACGTCCTGTTGCAGTAGCGGCTGTGGGCTTGGTCGTCTGTCTCCCCACCAACGCTGCCACCTACCCCCTCTCTACTGCAGCAAGGTGGACGGAGATAGACCTCGCCGGGGCGTGGAGCGGCCGATGGGACGCAGAGGGAAAACGACCACCACAGGTGGACGGGATGAGCTCGTCCTGCCGTCTTGGGCGGCGAATAGAGCGTAGGATCAAGAGCCGGCGGGAGCAGGGGTTTCCGATCAGCGGCGGCGAGCGACGGCAGAAGGCCATGAGTCGGATGCGCTCTGGTGCTTGTACGTGCGGTGCGGAGGTGGCGGTCCGGTGGCGACCAGAGGAGGACTACGGTAGGCAGGACGCACGGAGGCATAGGTGCGTTCGGGGATGTGGAGGGACGATGATGTACATCGCGTAGGCCGCCGCGGCGAGGGACATCTTGGGGGATTCTGTCCCACAGGAGCTCCATGTCCAGCGCGACCTGCGGCCACAGCATGGTAGTTTCTATCGTTGTTGAGCTGGAAGATGGCAACACCTGGTGTTGAGCTGCAGATTGACATGAATTCCAGTTTTCTCCTTCTATGAATATTGAAGACTTTGATTTAGGTTGAAAGACATTGTTGTGAACTACATGATGGTAGCATTCTGCACAATTTTGAGTGGGTAATCATATTTAAGAAGTATATCCGATTCATTAATTTGAGATGCTTCCGTGAGTTCGGTTGTCATGGTTGGAGGCTGTACAAAGAGGGTGCACTTGGATTCAGTACTTCTGTGTTCCTTATCATTAGTTTGGCATTCCATTAAACAAGTAAGGTTAATTAATGGATGAAAAGATGCTTTGTCATGGATGACACCGAAGTGTGCATTTAGATCCTGTTCAGTAATACAATAAAGTACCGAAATGAGAACAGAATTTTATCAGTTTAATAATGTAGCATTTCACCCTGATGCATGTCACCAACAGATAAAAAATTGTTTAGTTAAAATTTTATATCCCAAAGATAAGTAGAGGACATGGTTTTAACTCTAGAAGTTCTTCATATGTGTATCTTCAGGTGTAGACGAAACCATTCCACTTGCTTCCCTTGTCAGCAGTTGAGAAACCATGCAACCTGCAATGCCCTACGTTTTTACAAGTTTTGGAAATTTATAATACGTGAATTTTCTGATGAGCTCTCAAAAATATCGATACGCCCATCCAGATACTTAAGATCGCAATGAATTGTGAAACTGAACTTTACAGTGCCATATTGATTTCACTAAACATTGGCATTCACTTTATGTTTTGCAGGTTGATACAAGATCTGCTTGACAGGCTTGTCCCTATGCTGATTGCTGAGTGGGCAACTGCCGAGGGACTACCATTCCTAGCTTCAGCAACAACCTCGATCTTTCTCATGAGTGATTACAAAAATCCTGAAACTAACACTACGGATTCCTTAGTTCATGGTTGGATGCCTTCATAAAAATTCAGAGAATTGCGAGGAGACATTAATGAAAGCCTGCGTGCAGCTGGCTAACTGTGTGTACTCCAAACGATGCGGCCGGGGTTCCCCCTATGTGAAAAGAAAAGAAAATTGGTTACCGGTGTATCTAGATTGATGTCTGTACACAATATAATACAATTGATCGGGAATAGTTATGTCCATGCTGCAAAACTATAGTGTTAAGCTGGTTTTTAACTGAAATCAACGAAGAGACTTCCTTATTTTAAAAAGTGCTGCAAATCCATGGGAATTGAATCGAAAAGAGAAATATTAACAGAAATCATCAGGTAATCTTACATGAGAGTTCAAAAAGAAATAGGTACTAATTCTGTAGCTGACCCACCAGTGGAATATCCGAAGATATATTAGATTTCAAGAAGAAAATGACATGCTACAACGCAGCGGAGCGATGGCACATCTAAGTTGATCAACCCATCTAAATAAATCGTACTCATTTGATAAGTTTTTCGTAGTAACGCACGCGCATTCAGCGTCCGCCCAATTTCAGACTTTTTGCCCTTGATAGTTCGGAAATATTACACCCCCCGCCACCGTTTAAGTAAAACTGAATGGTTCGCAGGAGTCTCCAAAATAAGAAAATCCCCAAATGTTGTCGGCTAGGCACTGGAGGGGCTCGCAGCGCTCAAGCCGGGCGGGGCAGGAGCAGCGATGGAGTTGGGTTGCTTCGGGGAAGGAGGGATTCCTGACCCTTGATAGGGGCGGCGCATTCAGCGGGTTAGGAGGCTCCTACACACAACGCTCGAGCCGGTGGATGGCTTGCTCGAGGCAGATGATGGGAGAGGTCGGGACAGCTTGGGTCGGGATTAAGGTGATGAGCTGGTCCACGACGGAGGGAAAGGGCACAGGGGAGCCGGCCATTGTGGGGACAGGGTGCGCAGGGGAGCTAGATTTCATATAGGTGGAAGGAGAGGGGAGGACCTTCCTCCCACAGCCAACGGTGGAGCTCGGGATGCCGGCGAGGAGCTGGTCCGCGGCGGAGGGCAAGGGCGCAGGGGAACCAGTCCGTGGCGGGGAGCCCGACGACGGTATGAGCGCGCACGTAGGGGAGACTTCCGGCGGCAGGGGCATGGCAGACGGCAGCCGTGTGTGCCAATCTCTTCCTCTTGTTTGTCTGTAAATATGATTCTGCACATTTTTTTTTGTTGGTTGTTGACGTGCTGTTTGCATCAGGATGGATTGAATTGTGTTCGTTGCTTCTTCATTTTGTGGTGGCTGGATCTCCTACGGCTGCTATCCTCCCGCACGCACGCGCTCGTGTTGGAGATGCTGCGGCGCGGCGCCTCAACATCTGCCGCAAATGGGTGCTCGCCAGTGACGGGCCTGACGTGCTCCAGATCTCCCCCGGGCTGTTCGGTGAGGCCAAGTTCCAGGTCACTGCTGATCTCCCCTCCCCCCGCTATCTATCTGCTTATATTACTAGGTAACAGTATATATATATGCTACAATTCAATTCTATGACAATTTCCTGCATAGAAGCCCCAATTTCAGTAGATGCCATAGTACACCTTCCCCACACAGTGCCATTTTCGTATCAGATTGTTGTATGCTTCAGGTTCAGCAGTCCAAATCCATAATTCGATAAGAAGATAACAGTTTTAATCAGCCTCCCACTTCACTGTATGGTCAGACGGGGAAAACGCGATATGAGAAATGTAAAGAAATTCTATCAGAATTGAGACCTTCTCTTTCTGTTTGACACAAACAATAGCAATAGGGAAAGGAAATACACATATGTATAACCCTTGCTACCACCACATCCATGATCATACACACACGGCATCTATTTACATAAACATGTCTGGCAAGAATTAATCAAAGGTTCACTCCATCAATAGGCAGTGGTTTTAGTATTGTAGGATTAAGACATGGATCTTAGAGGAGCGATGGATGGTGTGGTTACTGCTTATCACATCCACGTCCTCATGCTTGGAAATGGAGATGTATATGAAGAGGCCTTGGATTTAGGAGGAGATGAACACATGTTGGTGGTATAGCCGACAGAGGTGTAATTGAGATTAAGAGGAGCAGAATGGCTCAGGTGAAATGCAGTGGTGCATACGTTACGAAGGATCATGTGATGTTCTTCACGATATCTCATTGGAGACTGCAATGGAGAGGGGAAGGAAGTGGAACAGAGAAGGCGAGAAGACAACTATCAGTGGTTTTACTTTTGTTTCTTCTTTGTTTCATGTTTATGTCAATGATTCTTAATTGCGGAGCTATATCTATTTCTTTTTCAGGTTACACAACTTTGAGATTTTGGTTCGATTAAATTTGTTATTATAATTAACCAAAGACACTGGCGTTATTATAAACAACTATGACTAGCTCGTGTCCCGTGTTTGTTGTCCATTGACGCTCCTGTAAGTTGGATAATGATATTTTGTTTTCAAAGATAAAACAACTTTGATTTTCTGCTCTATGTGTATATGACATGCAATGCTTGTAGCGGAAATCAACTTCTCAATAGTGAGAATCTGAATGCATGACTGATGATGTATCTGGGCTCTAGAAAGATGTTAATTATATGCACACTATCACAAGTGTATTACTAGATTTAATGAATCTACAAGCAAATTGAATGACCTTTTGATAGCATATTTTTACCACTTTGTGTGTACTGCAGCAATTGTACAGAGGTTGTGGCGTTGAGACAAGTTGTTTTGAGGAGACTATCGTGTTTCGACGGACGGATGATGGCACAAGCAAGCGATATGACCAGGTGAAGCAGACCTAATGGCGTCATGCGACATTTTGTACATCGCAGGGGCATTTCAAGAGATCTCTGGTGCAGTTTATTTCTTCATCTTCTTTCGGTCTGTAACTTTGTAACACACAGCGCTAGCACTTGTTATTTTTACCTGATAGAGAGTATTTTATTGACCCTCTCTAAACTAAACCAAGTGCAAAGTCGAAGAAATGTAATGTCCGACTGCAGTTTTAGTTGGCCACTAACACGTTAGCCAGGTTAATTTGTCCTATTTTTCTTGCTTCCAAGATTTTTAAGAAAAAAATGATGCAGATGTGCACTTATCTCTCCGGTAAGGTTGTAATGATAAAAGGGTCAGTACTCAAAGTACTCAGTACCCAGTAGTGCTTACATGAGTTTCTTTCATTGGATTTACTTTCATCGTAAGCAGCAAGTATAATTCCATGAGACTCATGCCATTCCCATGGAAGATTTTCGGATGATGTTAGTACGTGTTATAATAGGGAATATTGAGGTTGTATTTCCTGAATCAAGTTAGCAATAACGCCCAGCGAGTGAAACATTTGTACTGGTTGATCTTCAGAACAAAAGCATTACATCACATGGGATGCTAATGTGCATATCATGTTGAGTATATATGCTGCTAAGTATTATCGAATTACCTTCCATGAGCAATCTCGAAGATACGAGCAAAGTTGAATCTTATTAAATAAGATATAAATCAGTTATTGATTTTATATGTAGATGATGTTGAATAACAGTCTTTTGTCGAATTGAATTTGAAGCAACATAGAATCAGATTGTTTTTTAAGTACTATAGGGCATGATAACATATAGAAACTCTTAGAATATTGAAAAGAAACCTTAGTCCCAGTTCCTTTATAAAATGTAAAATCTTTGTCGTAAGAAGTGGTACCCATACCGTCTTTACTTGGTTCTCCTTACCACATTTTTAAAGAATGCTGAGTTGGGTTTTTATCCTATAAGCATCAGATCTAACATGCTGCGCTTGATTTAGATAAGGAAAGTCATACATAATTTATGAGATCCTATGTCATGGTCTAAATTATACTACGGTAAATTAAACTTGAATGGTCCGTAGCAACGCACGAGCATTCCACTACTCTATCTACTAATTTTCGTTGTGGTACGTTCGTCAGCCTACATTTTTTCGTCTGCCATAAAAAGACGGTTTTGCCCTTATCGTTTGGAAAATTTTACCTGTAGTGCCACCGCCAAATCGAAAATCAAAAAGTCAACTGCTCAGCGCCTCGACGGCATCTCCATGTCGGACGCGAGCAACCACCACGACGCCACCACGCGAATCCTATCCACTACCCCTGTCCCCCTCGTCTTTCCCATCTTTGCGGCAGCGGCCGGTCGAAAAAGGAAGCCGACGGCGGGGGTGACAAAGGAGGGGCATCGGTGAGCTCGCAGCCATCGGGGCAGCTTGTCCCTTATGTTTCACCTTCGTCTCCTGGGCCCTGGCCATGGTGGTCGGGCGGCTGGTCGGGAGATATGACAGGGGCCTCTGGCCCTCGGCTCGACCGGTAGGCGCAGACTACCCTCCCCTTCCTCCAACATCGCCGCACGCTGCCCGGGGACCCGACGGTTTCCACCGTGCACTACCCTATCTGGAGGCACCGACGGCCTACGCCCGCGCGCTAGGGGACAAGGGGAGAGAGAAGGAGAATAATAGGCGACGACCGGCAGTGGATGGCCAACGTGCTCGGATAGGTCGTCCTCGAGTCCCGTCCCCATCTGGTAACTTGTGACAGCTGACACCCGCTCCGATCGGCGCTGTTGTGCCCCGCTCCTCCTCCGGCCGGCCGCATCTGCCCCGCTCCGATCGACGCCCTTTGCCTACTGCCGCATCCACGCTTGAGCATCTCTCCACACAAACCATAGAAAATTTCCCACATAATTGATCACAAAATCCGCCGGAGTTTGCTCGCTACGGAATGTCGAAATCGAGCTTTCCAACCTACGCCCACGATCGCCATTGACCCCAGACTTCCGTCGATCTATTCTTTTCCGCACGCCACCGATCTGTCAAAACCAATTTCGTCAACAGAAGAACAAAGACGAGAAGATTAGGAAGAAAACAAATAAATCAGAATTCAAATTAACACACCTGAGACATGTATTAGTCCTTTCTTGGACGTCATTGGCGGCATCATGAAGCTCACAGATGGGTGCCTCGAGCAGTGGGATGACGCCGGTGCCGACGTCGGCTACCTGGAGGAAGTTTTCGTCGAGCTCAGCGGGTGGAGGTGGTGGTGACGACGGACGGGAACGGGAACAGGGTTGGATTCCAGGCGCATGCGGCGGCGATTGACACAGCCGGTGCAGCGGCGTTGGGGAATTGGGCGATGGTTGATTTGTTTCCCATCAGAAACCCAACGAAGTGAGGAAATCTTATCCTCTTAGCTAGTTTAAGCTCCTTTTTAAGGTAGTATTTACGAAAGCGTCCCTCTTTATCAGGAGCTATCATGTTCCTCTCAAATAAAAAAAAAGATCGCTCACGTTCCTCTCAAATGAAAAAAAGATTGCTACCCGTTTACTTTTGCATGTGATTTTCTAGCACTTTTTTGAGTATGCAAGTGAACTAACATCTCCATCAACATTTCAAACGTGGTGCATATCGGCATACATATTTGGCATGCGTGTGAAACGAGGCAACAATAAATTACTCCCTTTGACCCAAATTAGTAGGAGCCGTGCTAGACGTTCTGCGGGGATAACTGGCCCGATCTCCGGGTCTCCAGGCCGACACGTGTCCTCCAAAAATACCCCCAATTCCGTTTTTGCTATAAATCTAACGATTTTTTCTAATAATAATCCCGCTTTTGCTACATGTACCAGAATATGGTTCGACCCAAAAAAAGAAAAATAGACCAGATCTCGTCGGAGATTTCGCCGGCGACCGTGTAGCAAAAAAGTTGTGCTATTATAGCATATCTGACCTTGCCGGAGACTCGCCGGAGGATTTCGCCAGTAGACCTCACCAGAGAGCGTGTAGCAAAAAAATTATGCTATTATAACAAAACCGCAAAACGGTGGTATCAAAAAAATTATGCTAATGTAGCAAAGTAAACGACCTCGCCGGAGATATCGCCGGTGCCTGCCCTAGCAAAACCAAATTTGCTGAGCACTTTCATCGAAAATATCGTAGAAAATACTTTGTGCTATTATAGCAAAAATATAGAATAGAAATAGCAAAAAAATGCTACTATTGTAGCATCGCCCTGTAGAAAAATCTCAAAAACATCCATTGGTCGGTAGCATCGCGACCCTTCATTTGTAGCAACGATGACCACCTCCAATAGCATCGTCGTCGTCCTGCCCGGCACCGCGCCGAACGGGGAAGAGATGAATAGGATCTTGTAGCTCGCCATCGCCCATGGAATCGGAGCCGGCCGGCGACCTACCCTGGCTCCCGCATGGGATGCACCAGGAGAAGTCCGGCAATGGCTGTTGGACGACGAGCAGAGGTGTGGCGTCAGCAGCATCTGGCGGGGACCTAGCCGGAGATTGGAGGGGCGGCAGTGGTGGAGATCTGGCGAGCGGTGACAGGCCGGCCAGGGAGGCGCGACGCGAGAAGCAACGCATGGCCAGGCAACAGCGGAGGTGGGCATGGCGGCTCGAGCGGCGATGGCGGGCCGGCTAGGGAGCTGCGCGTCGCGGGAAGCAGCGGTGGAGGCGCGCGACTAGGCGGCAACGAAGGCAGGCATGGCGGCGCGAGCGGCAGCGGCGGGCCGGCCAGGGAGGTGCGCGTCGAGGGTGTGGGCGGCGACGGCGATTCGAGCGCGCTGGGACCTACCGGTCGTGGGGACTCTCGAGAAGAAAAAACAAGCCACGAGAGGACAAATATATCGCGACGTTTCCTGGTGGACCTGTCGTCGCTGCCTAGCACGTCATGGGACGCGTGGCACACGGAGAAGCCGGGGGATGCAAGCGCGCGATCCCCTGGCTTAGGTGTATCGTTTTTCAATTAGTGGACTCAAATTCGTCAAGATACGGATGCATCTAAACCTAAATCATGTTTAGATACAATCAAATCTAGGAGAGAATATTATCTACTTGTTATCTACTTAAGAGTCGTGGCAAACGCACGGGCATTCAACTAGTGCATGCATAATTTTGGTCACTCGAATTGAAAGAAGGCTAGTACGATATTTGCATGTCTTCTAATGTCTCACTTCTTTAACTTGAGTACACATGCGTAGAATGCTGAATATATACATGTACGTTCGTCCGACATCTGACTCCTCTAGCATTTTCACAGATATATGCATGTTATAAACAAATGTGTAGTGGATGGGATCTCCCTATTAAAATAACATAAAATATAATTACTACTAGAGTTCACCTGGTAAATAAGTCTACGGGCAGTATATTTGGGGATTGTTCGTTTGCGATACCAAATTTTTCGGGTGAGCGCACCGTGGTACCCGAGTTGCCATCAATCGCGCGGAGGGGCTGTAGTAGAATCGCCAATTCTTCAGAAGGGCAAAATGGGGGTAAATACAAATCTAACGGCCAAACGGTCGTTTAAACCGGACGAAAAACGGTTGAAGTCAAATACCGCTGTTAGGTCAACTCTTCTTGGCCCGCTCTGTCAGTATTCCCCGTTATCTTTTGCGGTCGTGGGCTAGCTTACCCCTGCGTGGACCAGATCTATTTCTTTGCTCTGCTCTAGTCGTCTCCCCTACTCCCCTTCTCATAACATTTGCTCAGCTCCGGCTGCTCGTCTTAGATCGGAGCTTGCACTTGCTCTAATTTGCGTCCCCGTCATGTTCGGTCAACCTCCCACGTCACTAATCGAAGCTCGCAGTCGCCGCTGTCACATCGTCCGTCGTATCGGAGCTTCGCGTCTCCGGACTAATATCTCGCCTCTGGCTAGTCCTTCTCGCACGGCGGAGCGCGTCCCGTCGGGCAATCCAGGCCGGCGACCGGTCTCGGGAAGTTGCGTGCTGCCGTGCACCCCAGGCATGGTAGCCCTGGCATAGCAGTTCGACGACCACGCTCTCATGGCCACCGTGCTCGGCGTCCGTCCCGCTGTGTCGCCGACAGAGTTGCTGTCGGCTTTCAGGTCTCGTTTTGGGATCAGACGAAATGGGGTCAAGATTGAGATATGCGCTCCGCCATTCGATTTTTTCATCCGGTTCGAGCACAGCTCAGACACTGAGCGCGTTCTGCATTCTTCCCGTTCTTTCGAGTGCTGCGGGAAGAAAATGAGCTTCATGCATTCGCATCGCGCATGTGGGTAAGAAGATCGCTTGGGGCAGCTTCATTTCTTCTCCAAGCTCGGCTTTGACGGCCTCCCATTGGATGCTTGGGAGCCGGAGGCCCCAAGTCGGTCGTCAGTAGCCTTGGCGGCGAGCTGGTGGTAATCGTGCCATCGAGCGACATATGGGTCATCGAGGTAAAGGCACTGCTGAAAGATCCTGACACCGTTCCTAAGATGTACGAGGTGCAGATTCCAAGCAGGGTAGGACGACAGCTTTGCTGGAAGCACCCGGTCATCATCCACCTGGAGGAGGTCCTGGAATCGGTACATGGTATTCAGGGCCCCGAAGAGGCTGCCAGAAAGCGTCCTCGTCGCCTGAAGTGTTGGCCTAGAAGGATCAATGGCACAGGACCACCACCGTTTCGCGACGGAGCACACAGTTTCGGTGGGGGAACTGGGCTTGGACGAGCTAGTGGTTCTAAATTCCCTCGAGTGAAGATAGAGCTCTAGTGAATTGCCGTGGTATGTGTGGCTAATGAATTTGTAGCATGGAGAGTGTAGTAGGAAGTTAGCATCGACTAAAAATGTGTAATACTTTGAATCGATGTAGTACGTGTGTGTAATAGTTTGAAGTAGTATGTGTGTGAAATAGTTTGAATCGAGGTAGTATGTGTGGGTAATGAATTTGATGTAGTGTGTGTGTAATAGTTTGAATCGATGTAGTTGAACACCGTGCTTTATAATTTCTGTGAATAACAAAGGACAACCTCATGAAAATAGGGTGGTCTGGCAATGAGCAATGTCAAATCTGTGGATGCCAGGAAAATGTAGTACATCTCCTCTTCAAATGCAAGGTAGCTATATTTGTAACACGTTGAACTCCAGGACCATTTTGCAGACAACACAAGACAAAGGAAAAATAGTTTACAACATAGATAGCAGACGCAAAATCTGTAGTCTGGGATAAAAAATGCCAGTTAACTGGATTTAACCATGACTAGTAATTGAAGGAAATAAATACTTGATAGTATTTTCTTACAACAGTAGTACTTCCATACAAAGGGTTCTTATACCTGCACAAAAGTGGCCTAAACTTCCTACTAGTTTATAGAACAATTCGTCAGCATTTCATCTACAAAAGCCATTCTTCAGTCTGAACTTAACTATTCTACACTGAAGAAACTACAGATCTCCACCAGAAAAGTTGGCTGGCCAATTGCCTTGAGAGGACATAAGTTCTTTGATCATTTAACCCAAACTGATATATTGCCTTCCTGCCAAACTACAAGAAATCTGCATCGTTCATGCACGAGCGATTTGCGTGCTCCAGTCCCGGTTCAGTTGGACCATCCGCGTCGCCGCAACAATTTCTTCGAAACTGAAATTCGGCATCTCCTTCTCAGGGTCGTAGGTCCCTGTGAACTCGAACTTGAATTCCGGCGCTGAGCTGACGCCCGCCGGCGGCTCCGGCTGTCGAACAATCCAGCATGTTGAGTGTAGACGCTTGGTCGCCGCCACGGTACGGCCTCCGACGGTGCGGAGGATGGAACGTCTTTGCCGCATACGGCGTGTTCCCAGCCTCCCCCACTACGGTAAGGTAGCCCGCGCCGAAGCGTGGATGCGAGAGTTCCTAGACCTTGGCGATGCCCTGTTCGAGGGTGTGTACCCTCGGCGGCATGCTCTCGTGAATGATTTGATGCGTACCTTGTTCCCACTGCCTAGAGCATGCCGTAATGCCGCCGCGCGATTTCTCCACATCGCTCTCTTGGCCCTGCTTGCCGCATCTGGCACCGACGACACCGCCGTCGCCATCGCCGTCGCGGCCGATTCGGCACATTCGGAGAAATCATCCGCCAAGGAGGGCAATGGGAGACCAGCCTTGAAGTAGACCTTCTTGGCCTGCCTTAGAGGGGCTAAATACCCCAGTTTCGGTGGCTGCTTAGGCGGGGCCATGTTACCCTAGGTGGTGCGGCGCGGAGGAGCTGCGCAAGGTGAACTGTGGTTGGTCGGAGAAGGGAGTGAAAGACTGACAGTAGGTTTGGACTACGGGAACGCGTGAAAATAACCATCCCCTATTTCCTTAGAGGGTAATAATTCGACACTCGTTGCATTAACCGCTCAATCTTTATTTCCCTTCTCAGCATAAGAGTGTGAACATATTAAAAAGATCGGTCGTAGGTATCCACCTCATCGGGAAATGTACTAGGATAGGTAGGAGGCCGGGTTTCATTTTAGAAATGTTGACGACTGTGCCCTTATGTTTATACGATATTATTTCTATGACACCATGTACCGTCGATTGTAGCAACACCATGTGGCGTGGCATGTTTTTTTAAGGGCATCAGAAACAGGGGATGCCGATGTGGCATGTTTTCTGACTGACGGGCCCGCCTCCTCCACCTTCGATGAGATTGCGCATCCCAGGTTCGAGGGCTGGTGCCGTCCACCAACACATTATTGTGCAATTTTCCATGTAGAACCTGAATTCCGGCGCTGAGCTGATGCCCGCCGCCGGCTACGGCTGTCAAACACAGAGAATTCTGAAAGAAGCTACTAAAAATAAATACTTTGAATTCTAAAAGTACTAAAATTAAATACATTACAATTTTGTCTAAAAGGTAATACGCATACTGCTGATCGAAATAATGTAAATACAGTACAAATTTCTACTTCGAAAAATAGACCTGAAAATGCTACCAAATAACCTAGGATGAATATAGGATTCATTCTCCCCTATATATTTCATCGGCGGCGGCTCCCGCGTGCTGCAACACATGTTCAGAGAACTCTCTCCGTCTGCAATGCGCTGCCAGTATCTCATCCAGAGGGTAAGGCCTCGGTGTATGTTCCAGACTTAAGCCATGCATTACCATTGTTGGTTCCTCTTCCCAGGCTTGAACCTCATGATCGTACAGTCTGATATAATTCCTGTAGTATATGCAACCGGGTTTGACTGTGGGGTGTAACCTGGTGTCAATGGAGATAGACCGATTGTAATCAACAAAGAGGGCACGACTTCCAATGTCACTGACGACCTCGAGAGAGCGGTTCTCCATGTCCACCCGGTACAACACCGGTTGCCCTTTGGCAAAATCTCCGTTAAACACAAGAAGAAGATCACCATCTGACTCCACAAGGTAAAATTTGTAAGTTCCGCGTCCCTGTTCAAAGACTAGGGCTGAAATTATTTTGGACATCGTGACAGTGCTCACACGCTGCTATAACTGGATGTTGGTCGACAAGATGTCTCCATTCTCAAGTAATGCATATACTTCCCCTCAGAATGTCGTCATGCAGATCAGAAGCATATTAGGAGGTGGCGAATACAATCCTTCTCCAAATGATCCATTGATTTGCCCCGTTGGGGTGCTCTCATCGGCCCATGCAATATGATCTGGATAATCAGTGCAAACGAACACCATCGTCGGGGACTTCATCATGACAACAGATTGTAGAAGATCAGATGGTATGTGTGCTTGAAACTCAGTGTTAGACTTATGAGTGATTGGGTTTAGAAGCTGAATATTGTAGGGCTCCACCCTCTGAGCAAGCACGATGACGCCACAAGAAACACCGACGAAGTAGAATCTTTTGGAAGAAGAGGGCATCAGTTAGCACTAAGATGTTTACAATGGAAAATACCAATAAATGAATGATATATATATATAGAATCTTCGAATGTGAATGTGAACCTGCGATGGACGTCCATTAGATTTGTCCTGAAGCAACGACCAGTGGCATGGTTGAGGAAGGTGAACTCGCCAACGTCTAGAAGTGTGTGATCTATCATGATCTAGTTGTTGAGATGGAATTCGGGCACCTCTAAAGTGCGGCGCCAATCGATGCAGACTTCCCGACAAGCAGCATAGGTGTCGACATACTCCTCTTTCTCCAGCAAATAGTCGGCAATCTTGCGAAGTGGGTCGGCCAGGAGATCGGACCAGTTCCTCTTCATCCGGCTACTGGCCATGGCTAACGTGCGGGAATGTTTTGATCGAGGAATAAAGAAGAACTACCACTACGAGGAGAAGAAGAAGGGACAACAGACGAGGGAGCCGAAGCGGAACTGCCGCTGCAAGGAGACGAGGAGAAGAGGGAGAAGAAGTGGAACTGCCACTGCGAGGAGACAAGGAGACGAGAGAGAAGAAGCGGAACTGCCACTTCAAGTTTGCTTCAAACAGACTGACATGTGGGACCTGCTAAAAAATTGTGAAGTGCTACCGTGCATAGTGCACTGACAGGTGGCATGTTTTCTGACTGGCGGGCCCGCCTCCTCCACCATCGACGGCGCGCGTCCTAGGTTCGAGGGCTGGTGCCGCCCACCAACACATTATTGTGCAATTTTCCATGCTTTGTCGCAACCAGCTCCGCTCTGCTCCGCTCCTCTGCTCCTGCTGCCGCCACTCCGCTCAGTCGTGCACTGCTCTCGTCGTCCCCTTGGGTCGTCGTCCTCCCGCCCTCCCCTCCCTACCCTGTCTCCTTGCCGCCGTCCATCGCCCAAGCGTGTCTGGAAAAGAAAACTGAGAGTCGGCCATTGGGTTAGGGTGCCAACAACGCTGGTGATCCGGATCCCGCTCGGGGATGGATCCTACGAGGCTTGAGAACACGGAGATGGGTCCTGCACGGCTGGAGAGCACGGAATCTCCTTCAAGTCTTGAGAGCACAGAGGACAACGAAACAGGGGAAGAGGAAGCGGGGTGTAGAGCTTTGGAGGTATGGAGCCCGGAGAAGGTGTCGTGCGTCCACATTGAAGGGTAAGAACTGTGATTCCTTTTCTGCATACCCCAATTAGCGTTTCTAGGCCCGTGGTGATGGCAAGGATATGTGTTGGTAACCATAGGACGTCTGTACAGCTTGTCCTTGAGCATGATGCTTTGTCAAGCGAGCATGAAGGCACTGAAATGTGTGGCGGTGCGGATGATGATGAGAAAGCATATCCAGATGTGGCTGCTGACCCTGATAGGATGGAGAGTGGGGAATATTTGGTTGATTCGAACTTTGAGCCTGACTATGGGACTGATGATGAAGAGGAATGTGAAGATGTGGAAATGGGATGTAGATACGACGACGAAGACGAGCACAGACTAGTGATACACTTTGACAGGGACAATCCTACAATTGATGAGGGGACTGTCTTTGATAATGTGGAGGACTGCAGATATGCAGTTGCAACCTATGTAATCAGAGTTGGGTTCGAATTTATCATTGAAAAGAGTGACCAAAAGAGATTTGGGGTGCATTGTAGGGAAAGTAATGTGTGTAAATGGAGATTACATGCATCTCCATGCGGGGTGGACACCCATTTCAGGCTGCAATAGCTACATTTAGTTTCAGTCTTTCTCATATTTATTCTACTGATAACTAGCTCTGAATTATTTGGATTCTTATCGAATGCAGATCAAAGCAAACACAAAGAAATACAACTGCCCTAATACTTCTTTAAGTGATAAAATTAGACCGACGACTACCAAGTGGATTGCTGCTACTGTACTTGACTAGGTGAGGCAGGATCGTAACATTGGACCTGCTGAACTCAAAGCAAAGATTAGCAAAAAGTTTAACATTCTGATTCCTTACCACAGAGTCTTTGATGGGAAGGCGATGGCTCTAGACTTCATTCAAGGCAAGTGGAATGACAGTTTTCATATGTTGTATAGTTTCAAAGCTCAGGTAGATAAAACATCACCTGGTAGTGTTGTTGTCATCGATTACGAGGTTGTGAAAGGAAGAGAAAAGGTCTCGAGGGGGGTCAGGTATAAGCAGGCAGATAAGATATGCTTCAGGAGATGTTTTGTCTGCCTGAAGGCATGCTGGAAGGGGTTCCTAGACGGCTGCAGGCCATACTTGGCAATAGGCGCAACTTCTTTAACAGGGAAGTTTAGGGGACATGTTGCTTCTGCTTGTGCTTTGGACGCGCATAATTGGCTTCTACCCGTAGCTTATGCTGTTCTTGAGGGTGAATCAAATGAAAGTTGGACATGGTTCATGCAGAGACTACGGGAAGTAATTGGTCACCCTGAAGGCTTGGTGATACACACCGGTGCATGCGAGGGTCTTGAGAATGTTTTTGATGCTATGTTTCCTGGGGTTGAGCATAGGGAATGCATGCGGCACCTCGCTACTAACTTCACGAAGAAGTTTAAAGGAAAGATCGTTGAAGAGGACTTGTGGCGATCAACATACACATACACCCCAAGCATGCATGATACTTACTTGCAGAACATGTATGTAGTGCCAAAGGTGAAAAAATACCTTGAAGAACATCACACCAAGCTATGGGCCAGAAGCAAGTTTGGTGAGTTAAGTAAGGTGGATTTTGTTTGCAATAATTTGGCAGAGAGTTTCAATGATAAGATTTCGGGCATGAAGACACTTGGAATTGTTATTTTGTTGGATGCAATAAGACTGTGCATAATGGTGAAGATAGATTTAAGGCAAAGAATTTGTGCAAGAAATTTTTTAGGCCATAAAATAGTTCCAAAGGTGGTTATGTTACTGAATGCAAGAACCAGGGCAATGAGAACGATAAAGATGAGGATGGTCAGAAATTCTAGAACATTGGCTGAGGTTTATGCAGAATATAAGCGTGGAAGTGAACGGAGGTACACTGTAGACATTGGAAACAAGACTTGTTCATGCCGGCAGTGGCAGATTACTGGTCTGCCATGTCACCATGCAATTTACTTCATCTTAAAGCTTAGAGGTAGCGGAGCTGAAATAGAGAACTATGTCAACAACTATTTCTCCGTGCACAAGTTTGCTGCAACTTATGTAGAAAACGTACCACCTATGGCCGATGAAAATGATTGGGAGATTGTCGATCTAGGGTTCAAACTTCAACCACCAGTTCTTAGGAGGCCACCTGGGAGGCCTAGAAAGCTAAGGATCGAAGCCTCCACAGATAAAGGTTCAAGGCTGGGAGCTAGGAAAAGGAAATGCAAATGTTGTGGCTAATTCGGCCATATCAAGAGGTTGTGCAAAAACCCAGTTACACATGATATTGTCCCTGTTCACACCCCGGTGGTAGAAAATGAGGCTTCTCAGTCAGAACTAGAGGAAGATCAGCACGAAGACGGTGATGAGCACTCATAGGAAAACATATGTAAGCAGCCAATTTATGAAGAAGTGGAGGTGCCGGCGAGAAAAGGGTGTGAAAAGAAACAAAAGGGTAAGCGGAACGGGAAGGAAAGAGCAAATAATGGAGGTGTATTAGAATATGAAGAAGTTGCAGGGGTGATTGAGGATGTTCTTGATGATCTTTTGGCTAACTGCAATAGAAATAATAAATCCCTGCCAATTTCACCTTTGTACGATTCTCTGGATGAAAGGTAAGCTTAAAAATTGTTTTATTTGCCATTTTATCATTTTTTATCCTCATCAACTGATGCTTAATGCAGCATGGGCTAGCAGACTAATAAGAGGAGCAGAAATATGCGGGCACAATAACATCGTATGTTGAATTATATCATTGAAACGAAACTAGTCATGTCGTCTTTATTTATATCTGGCGCGTGCAACGTGTCTATGATGGGGTCATGTGGACCAGATTACACTACTAGGAAACAGCTCTTCTGTGGCGCACCTTTTTTCAACATCTGTGGCGCATATGTTAATCGCCACTGATAACTAACTTCGGTGGCATATTTCAAAATGCGCCACTGAAGTCCCAAACTTCAGTGGCGCATATGGCCAATATGCGCCACAGAAGTTGTTTTCCAAAATTCAAAAAAAAGGCGGGCCAGATCTCAAACTTCTGTGGCGCATATGGCCAATATGCGCCATAGAAGTTTTTTTCAAATTTCAAAAAAAATGGGCCAGATCTAGATCTGGTCGGATCTGGCCAGAGTTGGTGGTGGTGGTGGCGGGCGGCGGCTAGGGCTAGGAGGAGGTTGCCGGAGTTGGTGGTGGAGGAGGAGGAGCTCGCCGTAATTGGTGGTGGAAGAGGAGGAGAAGGAGGAGGAGGAGGAGGTCGCCGGAGTTGGTGGTGGAGGAGGAGGAGGTCGCTGGAGTTGGTGGAGGAGGAGGAGGAGGTCGCCGGAGTTGGTGGTGGAGGAGGAGGAGGTCGCCAGAGTTGGTGGTGGTGGAGGAGGAGGAGGAGGTGGTGGTTGCCGGAGTTGGTGGTGGTAGAGAAGGAGGAGGAGGAGGAGGTCGCCGAAGAGTGGAGAAGGAGGAGGGAGGAGAAGGGGAGAAGTGTGGAGGAGAGGAGAAGGAGAGAAGTGTGGAGGGGAGGAGAAGTGGGGAGGGGAGAAGAAGTGGGGAGGGGGAGAAAAAGGGAAAAGGAAAAAAGGAGGGAGAAGGGCGCTGGCGGGATTCAAATTTCAAATCCCGCACAAGACTTCTGTGGCGCATATGGGGGAAATGCGCCACAGAAGTTTCTCCCCCTTTTTTATTTTTTTGCAGGAAAAAATCTTCTATCTGCCATAACTTTTTACTCTTTTGGAATTTGGGGAATATACAAAATCTTCAACGGCTAAGTTTCTATCATTTTTGTTTATTTTTTACAAAACTGAAAAGGCGATCCACGGGGGGGGGGGGATCTGTTTTTCCCCCTATATGCTTGTTCTGTGGCGTATACACCTATATGCGCCACATAAATATCACTTTCTCTGGCGCATATGGCCATATGCGCCACAGAAGTTTCTCCCCCCTTTTTTGCTGCTTGGTCCCATCAACCTTCTATGGCGCATACGTCTATATGCACCACAGAAGTTTCACACTTCAGTGGCGCACACGAAAATATGCGCCACAGAAATATGGACTTCTGTGGCGCATATTGGTTTCGTGCGCCACTGAAGTGCCAAACTTTTGTGGCGCATTTTTCTAGTACGCCACTGATATATATCTGTGGCGCATATTTTTACATATGCGCCACTGAATATCTTGTCTATCTATAAGCTGTTTCCTAGTAGTGTTACAATTTTTTAAAATATTATTACATTAATTTTTTACCTGTGTTTGGACGCGGCTACTAGTTCCTATCTCCCTTGCATTCCTATCTCCTCTGGCGCACTCCAGAATTATGGATGTGCCATCAAGTAGCAGAGTCAGCGTATTGTCCCATCAGATGTGAACAGAGTGACTTTGTTTGTTCAGAATTTGACGACTTTTGATTAGTTTGAAAGACAGAGAAAACTAAAACATGTATCTAGACATGTTTTGGGTATAGACACATTTATTAAATATCTAAAAAAACTAAGTTAGTTATATCTGGACAGGAGTAGTACACTATTATAACACGCTCGATCCCTTCTCCTCTGACGCACTCCAAATTATGGTTGTGCCATCAAGTGCTGGGAGTAGAGTCAGAGTATTGTCCCATCAGATATGCCAGGAACACGCGGACTTTATTTTCAGGATCAAACGAGTTTCGATCAACTAGTTTCAAAGACAAAGACAACTAAAACATGGCCAACATATATAGATTATGACGATAATCGACCATGACTCAAGTGACCCAGATCCAAAGAGGGCATTAAGATATTGTACATAGATTTAATTTATGCTTAAGTAGCCCTAATCGACTATGACGCTCCCGTAGTCTCCATCATTGACGACGTTGTCCGCATCGCCGCCACCCTCCGACAGCGTTCCTCCTCCTCGTCGATTCTTCACAGTGTGCTGCATCGATAACGGTGGAGGTCCTACGCCCAGGCACTGCCCAGAAGTGCTGCCTCCCTTCGGGGTTGCGCATATCCGGGTGGATCTCCTGCCGGTGGGTTCCGCACAGCTCAATCAATGCAGCCCGCTCCTTCTTGAACAACTTTCGCCAGTATGCGCTCGTGCGTGAGTACCATGCCATTGCCCTCTTCTGCTCTGACAGCTGGCGGTGGCGCTCCTCGATCTGCCTCGCCAACGCGTTGTCGCGCAAGAGTGGGGCAACAGGAACCCCGACGTAGCTGAGCTTGAAGCCGGCCAGAAGCCTCGCGAATGGCGGCGCGAGTATGTCGTACTGGGCGAACATCTGAGCCTCGTGCAAGCTGAGTTTGGGCCTCTCCCTCTCCATGGCGATGAAGGAACACGATCTGAGCTTCGACCTCGAGGTTAAGGGGATAAGAGCAAGGACGTGGGCCCAGCGTCGTTGCCACTGCCAATAAGTACGCATAACAGACTTCTCGTGGATCGCCCTCGCGAAGGACATCCTTATCATCCACGCACCCTGATCCAACAACGCCTAACAATCGGGGATCAGGTCTTCTAAAAGCCCAGAGCGGTTGCTGGTTAGCTCTGCGTCCCGATTGTTTGTGGCCAACGGCTGTAGTTGAAAATAATACACATTTCAATGACACTGGTGGATCCATATGTGGTATGTGTAAAGAACACACATGGAATGACTCTGGTTGTTGTTAGTAAAAAAGAACACACATGCAATGACACTGGTGGATCCATGTGTGGTCTCTAAAGAGAACACACATGCAATGACTCTAGTTGTTGTTAGTAAAAATAGCACACATGTAATGACACTAGTGGATCCCTATGTGGTATCTGAAGAGAACACACATGAAATGACTCCAGTTGTTGTTAGTAAAAAGAACACACATGTAATGACACTGGTGGATCCATGTGTGGTCTCTGAACAGAACACACATTTCAATGACACTGGTGGATCCATATGTGGTATGTGAAAAGAACACACATGCAATAACTCCAATTGTTGTTAGTAAAAAGAACACACATGCAATGACATTGGGGGATCCATGGGTGGATTGTGAAAAGAGAACACACATTCCAATTACTCTGGTTGTTGTTAGTAAAAAGAGCACACATGCAATGACACTGGTGGATCCATATGTGGTATGTGAAAAGAACACACATGCAATGACTCCAGTTGTTGTTAGTAAAAAGAACACGCATGCAATGACACGGGTGGATCCATGTGTGGTCTCTAAAGAGAACACACATCGAATGACACTGGCTGTTGTTAGTAAGAAGAGCACGCATTTCATTGACACTGGTGGATCCATATGTGGTATGTGAAAAGAACACACATGCAATGACTCCACTTGTTGTTAGCAAAAAGAACACACATGCAATGACACTGGTAGATCCATGTGTGGTCTCCGAAGAGAACACACATTTCAATGACACTGGTGGATCCATATGTGGTATGTGAAAAGAACACACATGAAATGACTCTAGTTGTGGTATGTGAAAAGAACACACATGCAATGACACTGGTGGATCCATGTGTGGTCTCTAAAGAGAACACACATCCATTGACTCTGGTTGTTGTTAGTAAAAAGAGCACACATTTCAATGACACTGGTGGATCCATATGTGGTATGTGAAAAGAACACACATGAAATGACTCCAGTTGTGGTATGTGGAAAGAACACACATGCAATGACACTGGTGGATACATGTGTGGTCTCTAAAGAGAACACACATCCAATGACACTGGCTGTTGTTAGTAAGAAGAGCACACATTTCAATGACACTGGTGGATCCATATGTGGTATGTGAAAAAAAACATGCAATGAAACTGGTAGATCCATGTGTGGTCTCTGAAGAGAACACACATTTCAATGACACTGCTGGATCCATATGTGGTATGTGAAAAGAACACACATGCAATGACTCCAGTTGTTGCTAGTAAAAAGAACACACATGCAATGACACTAGTGGATCCATGTGTGGTCTCTGAAGAGAACACACATTTCAATGACACTGTTTGTTGTTGGTAAAAAGAACACACATTTCAATGACACTAGTTGTTGTTAGTAAAAAGAGCACACATGCACACATGCAATGACTCTAGCTGTGGTTAATGAGAAGAACATACATTTTAATGACACTGGTGGATCCATATGTGGTATGTGAAAATAATAGTCATGAAATGACTCCAGTTGTTGTTAGTAAAAAGAGCACACATGCAATGACACTGGTGGATCCATATGTCGATTGTGAAAAGAACACACATGCAATGACTCTGGTTGTTGTTAGTAAAAAGAACACACATGCAATGACACTGGTGGATCCATAGGTGGATTGTGAAAAGAGAACACACATTTCAATGACACTGGTGGATCCATATGTGGTATGTGAAAAGAACACACATGAAATGACTCCAGTTGTGGTATGTGAAAAGAACACACATGCAATCACACTGGTGGATCCATGTATGGTCTCTAAAGAGAACACACATCCAATGACTCTAGTTGTTGTTAGTAAGAAGAGCACACATGCAATGACACAGGTGGATCCTTATGTTGTATGTGAAAAGAACACACATGCAATGACTCCAGTTGTTGTTAGTAAAAAGAACACACATGCAATAACACTGGTGGATCCATGTGTGGTCTCTGAAGAGAACACACATCCAATGACACTGGCGGTTGTTAGTAAGAAGAGCACACATTTCAATAACACTAGTGGATCCATACGTGGTATGTGAAAAGAACACACATGCAATGACTCTAGTTGTTGTTAGTAAAAACAACACACATGCAATGACACTGGTGGATCCATGTGTGGTCTCTGAAGAGAATACACATTTCAATGACACTGGTAAATCCATATGTGGTATGTGAAAAGAACACACATGAAATGACTCTAGTTGTGGTATGTGAAAAGAACACACATGCAATGACACTGGTGGATCCATGTGTGGTCTCTGAAGAGAACACACATCCAATGACTCTCGTTGTTGTTAGTAAAAAGAGCACACATTTCAATGACACTAGTGGATCCATATGTGGTATGTGAAAAGAGAACACAAGAAATGACTCTAGTTGTGGTATGTGAAAAGAACACACATGCAATGACACTGGTGGATCCATGTGTGGTCTCTAAAGAGAACACACATCCAATGACATTGGCTGTTGTTAGTAAGAAGAGCACACATTTCAATGACACTGGTGGATGCATATGTGGTATGTGAAAAAAAACACATGCAGTGACACTGGTGGATCCATGTGTGGTCTCTGAAGAGAACACACATTTCAATGACACTGGTGGATCAATAGGTGGTATGTGAAAAGAACACACATGCAATGACTCCAATTGTTGTTAGTAAAAAGAACACACATGCAATGACACTGGTGGATCCATGTGTGGTCTCTGAAGAGAACACACATTTCAATGACACTGGTGGATCCATATGTGGTATGTGAAAAGAACACACATGAAATGACTCTGGTTGTTGTTAGTAAAAAGAACACACATGCAATGACATTGGTGGATCCATGTGTGGTCTCTGAAGAGAACACATATGCAATGACTCTGGTTGATGTTAGTTAAAAGAGCACACATGCAATGACACTGGTGGATCCATATGTGGTATCTAAAGATAATACACATGCAATGACTCTAGTTGTTGTTAGTAAAAAGAACACACATACAATGACACTGGTGGATCCATGTGTAGTCTCTAAAGAGAACACACATTTCAATGTCACTGGTGGATCCATATGTGGTATGTGAAAAGAACACACATGCAATGACTCAAGTTGATGTTAGTAAAAAGAACACACATGCAATGACACTGGTGGATCCATAGGTGGATTGTGAAAATAGAACACATATTTCAATGACACTGGTGGATCCATATGTGGTATGGGAAAAGAACACACATGCAATGACTCTAGTTGTTGTTAGTAAAATTAACACACATGCAATCACACTGGTGGATCCACATGTGAATTGTGAAAAGAGATCACACATTTCAATGACACTGGTGGATCCATTTGTGGTATGTGAAAAGAACACACATGAAATGACTCCAGTTGTGGTATGTGAAAACAACACACATGCAATCACACTGGTGGATCCATGTGTGGTCTTTGAAGAGAACACACATCCAATGACTCTAGATGTTGTTAGTAAGAAGAGCACACATGCAATGACACTTGTGGATCCATATGTGGTATGTGAAAAGAACACACATGCAATGACTCCAGTTGTTGTTTGTAAAAAGAACACGCATGCAATGACACTGGTGGATCCATGTGTGGTCTCTGAGGAGAACACACATCCAATGACACTGGCGGTTGTTAGTAAGAAGAGCACACATTTCAATAACACTAGTGGATCCATATGTGGTATGTGAAAAGAACACACATGCAATGACTCTAGTTGTTGTTAGTAAAAACAACACACATGCAATGACTCTGGTGGATCCATGTGTGGTCTCTGAAGAGAACACACATTTCAATGACACTGGTGGATCCATATGTGGTATGTGAAAAGAACACACATGCAATGACTCCAGTTGTTGTTAGTAAAAATAACACGCATGCAATGACACTGGTGGATCCATGTGTGGTCTCTGAAGAGAACACACATCCAATGACTCTAGCTATTGTTAGTAAGAAGAGCACACATGCAATGACACTAGTGGATCCATATGTGGTATGTGAAAAGAACACACATGCAATGACTCCAGTTGTTGTTAGTAAAAAAGAACACGCATGCAATGACATTGGTGGCTCCATGTGTGGTCTCTGAAGAGAACACACATCCAATGACATTGGCGGTTGTTAGTAAGAAGAGCACACATTTCAATAACACTAGTGGATCCATATGTGGTATGTTAAAAGAACACACATGCAATGACTCCAGTTGTTGTTAGTAAAAAGAACACACATGCAATGACTCTGGTGGATCCATGTGTGGTCTCTGAAGAGAACACACATTTCAATGACACTGGTGGATCCATATGTGGTATGTGAAAAGAACACACATGCAATGACTCCAGTTGTTGTTAGTAAAAAGAACACACATGCAATGACACTGGTGGATCCATGTGTGGTCTCTGAAGAGAACACACATGCAATGACACTTGCTGTTGTTAGTAAGAAGAGCACACATGTCAATGACACTGGTGTATCCATATGTGGTATGCGGAAAGAAAACACATGCAATGACTCAAGTTGTTGTTAGTAAAAACAACACACATGCAATGACACAGGTGCATCCATGTGTGGTCTGTGAAGAGAACACACATTTCAATGACATTGGTGGATCCATATGTGGTATGTGAAAAGAAAACACATGAAATGACTCCAATTGTGGTATGTGAAAAGAACACACATGCAATGACACTGGTGGATCCATGTGTGGCCTTTGAAGAGAACACACATCCATTGACTTTGGTTGTTGTTAGTAAAAAGAGCACACATGCAATGACATTGGTGGACCCATATGTGGTATCTGAAAAGAACACACATGAAATGAATCCAGTTGTTGTTAGTAAAAAGAACACGCATGCAATGACACTGGTGGATCCATGTGTGGTCTCCGAAGAGAACACACATCCAATGACACTGGCTGTTATTAGTAAGAAGAGCACACATTTCAATGACACTGGTGGATCCATATGTGGTATGTGAAAAAAACACACATGCAATGACTCCAGTTGATGTTAGTAAAAAGAACACGCATGCAATGACACTGGTGGATCATGTGTGGTCTCTGAAGGGAACACACATCCAATGACACTAGCTGTTGTTAGTAAGAAGAGCACACATTACAATGACACTGGTGGATCCATATGTGGTATGTGAAAAGAACACACATGCAATGACTCAAGTTGTTGTTAGTAAAAAGAACACACATGCAATGTCACTAGTGGATCCATGTGTGGTCTCTGAATAGACACACATTTCAATGACACTGGTTGTTGTTAGTAAAAAGAACACGCATTTCAATGACACTGATTGTTGTTAGCAAAAAGAGCACCCATGCAATGACTCTAGCTGTGGTTAATGAGAAGAACGTACATTTCAATGACATTGCTAGATTCATATGTGGTATGTGAAAAGAATAGTCATGAAATGACTCCAGTTGTTGTTAGTAAAAAGAGCACACATGCAATGAAAATGGTGGATCCATATGTGGATTGTAAAAAGAACACACATGCAATGACTCTGGTTGTTGTTAGTAAAAATAACACACATGCAATGACACTGGTGGATCCATAGGTGAATTATGAAAAGAGAACACACATTTCAATGACACTGGTGGATCCATTTGTGGTATGTGAAAAGAACACACATGAAATGACTCCAGTTGTGGTATGTGAAAAGAACACACATGCAATCACACTGGTGGATCCATGTGTGGTCTCTGAAGAGAACACACATCCAATGACTCTAGCTATTGTTAGTAAGAAGAGCACACATGCAATGACACTCGTGGATCCATATGTGGTATGTGAAAAGAACACACATGCAATGACTCCAGTTGTTGTTAGTAAAAAAGAACACGCATGCAATGACATTGGTGGATCCATGTGTGGTCTCTGAAAAGAACACATATGCAATGACATTGGCGGTTGTTAGTAAGAAGAGCACACATTTCAATAACACTAGTGGATCCATATGTGGTATGTTAAAAGAACACACATGCAATGACTCAAGTTGTTGTTAGTAAAAAGAACACACATGTAATGACTCTGGTGGATCCATGTGTGGTCTCTGAAGAGAACACACATTTCAATGACACTGGTGGATCCATATGTGGTATGTGAAAAGAACACCCAAGCAATGACTCCAGTTGTTGTTAGTAAAAAGAACACACATGCAATGACACTGGTGGATCCATGTGTGGTCTCTGAAGAGAACACACATCCAATGACTCTGGTTGTTGTTAGTAAGAAGAGCACACATTTCAATGACACTGGTGGATCCATATGTGGTATGTGAAAAGAAAACACATGCAATGACTCATGTTATTGTTAGTAAAAACAACACACATGCAATGACACTGGTGGATCCATGTGTGGTCTCTGAAGAGAACACACATTTCAATGACACTGGTGGATCCATATGTGGTATGTGAAAAGAACACACATGAAATGACTCCAGTTGTGGTATGTGAAAAGAACACAGATGCAATGACACTGGTGGATCCATGTGTGGTCTTTGAAGAGAACACACATCCAATGACTTTGGTTGTTGTTAGTAAAAAGAGCACACATGTAATGACACTGGTGGATCCATATGTGGTATGTGAAAGAACACACATGAAATGAATCCAGTTGTTGTTAGTAAAAAGAACACGCATGCAATGACACTGGTGGATCCATGTGTGGTCTCCGAAGAGAAAACACATCCAATGACACTGTCTGTTATTAGTAAGAAGAGCACACATTTCAATGACACCGGTGGATCCATATGTGGTATGTGAAAAGAACACACATGCAATGACTCCAGTTGTTGTTAGTAAAAAGAACACGCATGCAATGACACTGGTCGATCCATGTGTGGTCTCTGAAGGGAACACACATCCAATGACACTGGCTGTTGTTATAAGAAGAGCACACATTTCAATGACACTGGTGGATCCATATGTGGTATGTGAAAAGAACACACATGCAATGACTCCAGTTCTTGTTAGTAAAAAGATCACACATGCAATGACACTGGTGGATCCATGTGTGGTCTCTGAAGAGAACACACATTTCAATTACACTGGTGGATCCATATGTGGTATGTGAAAAGAACACACATGAAATGACTCTAGTTGTGGTATGTGAAAAGAACACACATGCAATGACACTTGTGGATCCATGTGTGGTCTCTGAAGAGGACACACATCCAATGACTCTGGTTTTTGTTAGTTAAAAGAGCACACATTTCAATGACACTGGTGGATCCATATGTGGTATGTGAAAAGAACACACATGAAATGACTCCAGCTATGGTATGTGAAAAGAACACACATGCAATGACACCGGTGGATCCATGTGCGGTCTCTAAGGAGAACACACATCCAATGACACTGGTTGTTGTTAGTAAGAAGAGCACACATTTCAATGACACTGGTGGATCCATATGTGGTATGTGAAAAGAACAGACATGCAATGACTCCAGTTGTTGTTAGTAAAAACAACACACATGCAATGACAGTGGTGGATTCATGTGTGGTCTCTGAAGAGAACACAAATTTCAATTACACTAGTGGATCCATATGTGGTATGTGAAAAGAACACACATGCAATGACTCCAGTTGTTGTTAGTAAAAAGAACACACATGCAATATCACTGGTGGATCCATGTGTGGTCTCTGAAGAGAACACACATTTCAATGACACTGGTTGTTGTTAGTAAAAGGAACACGCATTTCAATGACACTGATTTTTGTTAGTAAAAAGAGCACACATGCAATGACTCTAGCTGTTGTTAATGAGAAGAACATACATTTCAATGACACTGGTGGATCCATATGTGGTATGTGCAAATAATAGTCATGAAATGACTCTAGTTGTTGTTAGTAAAAAGAGCACACATGCAATGACAATGGTGGATCCATATGTGGATTGTGAAAATAACACACATGTAATGACTCTGGTTGTTATTAGTAAAAAGAACACACATGCAATCACACTGGTGGATCCACATGTGAATTGTGAAAAGAGATCACACATTTCAATGACACTGGTGGATCCATTTGTGGTATGTGAAAAGAACACACATGAAATGACTCCAGTTGTGGTATGTGAAAACAACACACATGCAATCACACTTGTGGATCCATGTGTGGTCTTTGAAGAGAACACACATCCAATGACTCTAGCTGTTGTTCGTAAGAAGAGCACACATGCAATGACACTTTTGGATCCATATGTGGTATGTGAAAAGAACACACATGCAATGACTCCAGTTGTTGTTTGTAAAAAGAACACGCATGCAATGACACTGGTGGATCCATGTGTGGTCTCTGAAGAGAACACACATCCAATGACACTGGCAGTTGTTAGTAAGAAGTGCACACATTTCAATAACACTAGTGGATCCATATGTGGTATGTGAAAAGAACACACATGCAATGACTCCAGTTGTTGTTAGTAAAAAGAACACACATGCAATGACTCTGGTGGATCCATGTGTGGTCTCTGAAGAGAACACACATTTCAATGACACTGGTGGATCCATATGTGGTATGTGAAAAGAACACACATGCAATGACTCCAGTTGTTGTTAGTAAAAATAACACGCATGCAATGACACTGGTGGATCCATGTGTGGTCTCTGAAGAGAACACACATCCAATGAAACTTGCCGTTATTAGTAAGAAGAGCACACATTTCAATGACACAGGTGGATCCATATGTGGTATGTGAAAAGAACACGCATGCAATGACTCAAGTTGTTGTTAGTAAAAACAACACAGATGCAATGACACTGGTGGATCCATGTGTGGTCTCTGAAGAGAACACACATTTCAATGACACTGGTGGATCCATATGTGGTATGTGAAAACAACACACATAAAAAGACTCTAGTTGTGTTATGTGAAAAGAACACACATGCAATGACACTGGTGGATCCATTTTTGGTCTCTGAAGAGAAAACACATCCAATGACACTGGCTGTTATTAGTAAGAAGAGCACACATTTCAATGACACTGGTGGATCCATATGTGGTATGTGAAAAGAACGCACATGCAATGACTCCAGTTGTTTTTAGTAAAAAGAACACGCATGCAATAACACTGGTGGATCCATGTGTGGTCTCTGAAGAGAACACACATCCAATGACACTGGCTGTTATTAGTAAGAAGAGCACACATTTCAATGACACTGGTGGATCCATATGTGGTATGTGAAAAGAACACACATGCAATGACTCCAGTTGTTGTTAGTAAAAGGAACACAAATGCAATGACACTGGTGGATCCATGTGTGGTCTCTGAAGAGAACACACATTTCAATGACACTGGTGGATCCATATGTGGTATGTGAAAAGAACACACATGAAATGACTCTAGTTGTGGTATGTGAAAAGAACACACATGCAATGACACTGGTGGATCCATGTGTGGTCTCTGAAGAGAACACACATCCAATGACTCTGGTTGTTGTTAGTAAAAAGAGCATACATTTCAATGTCACTGGTGGATCCATATGTGGTATGTGAAAAGAATACACATGAAATGACTCCAATTGTGGTATGTGAAAAAGAACACACATGCAATGACACTTGTGGATCCATGTGTGGTCTCGGAATAGAACACACCTCCAATGACACTGGATGTTGTTAGTAAGAAGAGCACACATTTCAATGGCACTGGTGGATCCCTATGTGGTATGTGAAAAGAACACACATGCAATGACACTGGTGGATCCATGTATGGTCTCTGAAGAGAACACACATTTCAATGATACTGGTGGATCCATATGTGGTATGTGGAAAGAACACATATGCAATGACTCCAGTTGTTGTTAGTAAAAAGAACACACATGCAATGACACTGGTGGATCCATGTGTGGTCTCTGTAGAGAACACACATTTCGATGACACTGGTTGTTGTTAGTAAAAAGAACACACATTTCAATGACACTGGTTGTTGTTAGTAAAAAGAGCACACATGCAATGAGTCTAGATGTGGTTAATGAGAAGAACATACATTTCAATGACACTAGTGGATCCATATGTGGTATGTGATAAGAAAATTCATGAAATGAATCTAGTTGTTATTAGTAAAAAGAGCACAGATGCAATGACACTGGTGGATCCATATGTGGATTGTGAAAAGAATGCACATGCAATGACTCTGGTTGTTATTAGTAAAAAGAACACACATGCAATAACACTGGTGGATCCATAGGTTGATTGTGAAAAGAGAACACACATTTCAATGACACTGGTGGATCCATATCTGGTATGTGAAAAGAACACACATGAAATGACTCCAGTTGTGGTATGTGAAAAGAACACACATGCAATCACACTGGTGGATCCATGTGTGGTCTCTAAAGAGAACACACATCCAATGACTCTAGCTGTTGTTAGTAAGAAGAGCACACATGTAATGACACTGGTGGATCCATATGGGTATGTGAAAAAGAATACACATGCAATAACTCTGGTTGTTGTTAGTAAAAAGAACACACATGCAATGACACTGGTGGATCCATGTATGGTCTCTGAAGAGAACACACATTTCAATGACACTGGTGGATCCATAGGCGGATTGTGAAAAGAGATTTGCCCTCTCTCTCGGTTGCAAATCTCACAAAAGCCCAAACGTGTGGAGATCCCAACCATGTGCTCACTCTGGGTGCTATGCCCTGATTGGCTAACACAGATGTCACGCGGATTGTCTCCACCAACTGTCGATCCTATGTGATCCAACGGGTAGGATAACCCCTCCCTTCTCTACTTTTTTATGCATGGTCAATCCGTGCCACCTGTCTATTGCCACCGATACTTTACCTCCATAAACAAGTGAAAATCCATCTATATAACTAAAATAAATAAAATAAATGATCATATTTCGAAGAAGCTATCGTCTTCGTCTTCCGGTTCATCCTCGTCTTCGTCAACGCCATGGTCCCTGCCATCGACGCCGTCGGTGTCCTCCTCTGATGACTCGACACCGCCCCCTTCCTCAAATAAGCGTGCTATCTCCTTGTCAGAGTCCTCCTCCTCCTCTTCGTAGTCCCACGAGTCCACGTCACTCTCCTCTGCTTCTGCCTCCAACTGATCGATGAACGCCTCCTCGTTGGCCTAGTCGGACTCGTCCAAATAGCTATCTCCTCTCTTCTTTCCTGGTCTTCTTCTCGTTCCTCTTCTTGTCCGTACTCACCGGTGCAACACGTGCCCCCGTCCTGGCTGCTGCTTTGCGCTCGTCCGACGCTGCAGGTACCCCATGCTCCTCCTGCATGGCCGGTACGAGCTTCGACGTCGCGGTGTCCTCGAGTGCCGATGTCGATGGATCCTGGCACGGTCGGACACAACGTGCTGCCTCAGCAGGCGACTCGCGAGCGTGAACGATACAGCGAAGAGTCGGGGATGCAGGACAGTCAGTGGATGGCTTGGACCTGCCATTGCCACGGCGAGGGGGCATCGTGCTCGAGGTAGTTGCTCCGAATGGTCGATGGCGGGTACACAGAGTGGGGTGTCGATCTGATCAAGGATGAGCAGCGGTTTCGTGCGTCGTGTCCACGCATGCATTTGTCGATTATCAAAAAGAAGAAGAAAGAAGTAATATCTCGCGTACTGAACATAATTTGATCACAACAAAAGTGGCACAACGTATTCTAGACTCGTAAATATCCTGTGTGTGCCTGTCACGTGGAGTTTGATGGAGTTCGACGTGCCGATGTGATCGTACAGCAGTTGCGCGCGTCATTGCCCCATCAACACGTGACACACGCATGCGGGATGTGCGCGCCGATTCCCGTGATGACCACCCGGCTCACACTCCCCTTATTATATACTGGATTTTGGGTGGCGCCGAAGACCATTGAAGTGTCCATTGCAATAAAGACAAGTCCCATCGATTCCCTACCCCTGCCTCCCTGGCTTCTTTGAGAAGGTAGACCGTACATAGTGGTCTTGTATAATAGTACTAGTAATACTGGACCATGGCCTATACTCTTTGACTCTTCTCCCACACTAATCACTATCTCCTTCCTCCTACCGCCGCCACCCTCACCCTGCAAGCCATGGCTCCACTAAGGAGGGGAGAGGCCGGTCGACGATCCTCGTGGAGAAAAGGGAGAGAAATCGCCGCGAGGCTCTTCTTGCTCTACCAGCCGCTCAAGCCCACCCTCTCAACAAGGCCCAATCTCCCCCGACAATGGCGCCAAATGTTCTAGCAGGCGAGGGCTCCTCCCGGTACGGTCTTCTTGTTCTACTTCTTCTCCATCTCCCTCTCCATCATGATCTTATTCAGCTTCTTCTTGTTTTTCTTCTTCTTCTTCTTCTTGTTCTTGCTCTTCCTCTTCTATGTATTACAGGCCGGCCGTGGAGCCCGAATCCACCATGACGGAGGCGTTGCAGGACCCGTTCGGCCCCGTTCCATGTCTCAGCGAGGTAGCAAATCTCCACGTTGTTATTTCTCCGAGTTGTGATGTGGATTTCTTAGATCCTGTCCGCCCTGCATTGGTTTTTCTTCTTCTTTTGCGAGTTGTATTAGTTTTCATGAATATGACTGGATCTCTTGGTCTTTCCTTAATACCGCTGTTCATAGATTAACTATGGATTTTTTGTGATTAGGATTAGTTTATCGTGGTCATGAATAGATCTCTAGGTCCATTTTTTAACACTGCGGTCAGTAAATTCAACGGGGATTTTTTTGATCTGTATTAGTATTCACCTGGGACCTGGAGTGTAATTATAGAATTCCTATTTCAATTAACAAAAATGATGCAGCGATCGAAGGCCGAGTACCGTGACAAGGTGGCCGCAATCAGTTCCAAGATTGTCAACCAACATGAGCTTGCACGCTCCCTCACCCAAGCTAATGAGAGCCTATGCAAGCAATTATCTGTGTAGAAGGAGATCTCGCTAGATTTTGCACGTGACGTCATTAGGCTGCAGAAAGTGCTTGACCATAACTTGAATAGGCAAGAACATGCCATCAAGATAATCAATGAGCTCATGGAGGAGAAGAAGAATCTCGTGGAAAACTGCATTCTCCTGTAGGACGAAGTCAGCGAGGCACTCAGAGGACGCGTCGAGGACACCAAGGCTACCATCTGAGCCTACCATGACAGGAACCGTTGCCTGGATGCAGTCAAGGAGATGAAGGTGGACATGAGCAGATGGATCACCGTACTCGAGGGTGTTCGGAAAGAGAACGAGGAGCTAAGGGCATGTCTGGAGGCGTATCGGAGCAATGCCCAAGTCTGATTCCCGTGAGCGGGAACACGAATATCAGTTTGTCCTCCACTCCTTTTGTAATGTTTAGGGTTTAGGGAGTAATGCCCAAGTCTTCTTCCAATTATAGGGTGCAATAAGAATCCTAGGGCAACTCCTTATGTATCTGGACATGTGTTGGTGTTCATGTTCATGAATGGACAACATGTGCTCTTTCCATTATGTATCTGGACATGGTTTCTGCATTATGAGTTTGCCACTCTCCCACTACTATTTGGTGATATTGGGAAAAACCCACAACACACTAAACTGTAGATAAATCTTATTTGTCTTTGAAATTGAAATTATGACAGTGCCACTAGTCGATTCATAAAATGTTGATTAGTCCTAGATTGCTTCTTCATTGAAATTATGACAGTGCCACTAGTCGATTCAGTTAATTATGGAAACTAAACAGATTGTCCTGGTGAACTGAACAAACCATACTATGTATTTTTTTTGCAGGAAAAGAGGCGAAAGATCGACCAGGACCTGGCAACCTGGCTAAATGACAAGATAGCAATCCAAAGGGAGAAGCAGAATTCCCAGAAACTGGCCTTTGACCAACTGCACGCTAAACTCGCGGTCCTTTCTGACAAGTGCCAGAAACTGAAGGAGTTAAACGTCGTCTGGGCGAAGCTACACAGTGAAGGTCGCACCTCGGCTAGGAAGCAGACATAGATCATGAAAGGGATCTTGAAGGAAAATCGTGTGGCTACGGACCAACTTCTCCAATTCGTGACGGAGCGCTGAAACCTACAGCTGAAGCACGACATAGTACTAAAGGAGCTGGCCAATCTTAGGGAGGAAAACAGGCAGCTCCAGGCCAGGCTCGCTTGAACACAACATATGTCTATTTAGTACTGAACTGCCTGGTTTATCCTCTGAAGTGGTGATTTTGTAAGTGTGAACTTAACTCTATGCACGATATGTGTGTTCGTCTGAAATTAGTTTGCTCGAGGATTGAGTTTGGCTTAGTTAGGAAAGCACAACTGCAAGTCTTACAGTTAACTAGTTTCAGGCATTGGCACAACATAAATTATTCATCTCAAATTTCCTTTATCCTCTATAGTTTGTCCTTGTTCACCCTCGTGTGCCTTCTTCAGTTCCTTCAACAGATCTGCAATGCAGTACTCTAGCTTCTTGTCTTCCCTGAGCTGATCCCTCTCCTTTTCTGCATTATGAATCAACAGCCTGTGACTATCCTGAAGCTTCTTTGCAGTTCCAACAACCAAGCTCCCATCGATTCTGTCAGTTAGCTCTGACTGCAATTTCTCGATTTCTTGTTCCAACTCCTTATTTCATACCGACAGCTTGTATTTTTTTTCAGCTGCATCACTTACATCAGTAAATCTCCCCGACCATTCCAACTCATACATCTCCCATAACTGTGCCAAACATTTCCTAAGTGCATCTGGCCACTCAAGATCCACCCACTCTACTGCTTTACACACCGGGACAACCTAAAAACACACACACTATAGTGTTATGAACATGCACGATACATTTTACTTCATGTCACAGTTGCACATAATGTAAACAAACCTGATTTGTACATCCCAAAAACCTTCTCCCAGTGTTACTACCTTCGAATGCAACATATCTCCTCAGTTTTAGCCCATGGTCACATGGCACTTCTCCATCGAGTTCTAGGCCCTCCCATTCGGAGTCGTAGATCGTCCGTGGTACCTATAGGTAAACGCAAAGCTGAAATCGAACATGATTGCATGCACATATGGATCTCAGATCGAGAGATTTACCATTTCCTAACCCTAGCTCGAGAAAACAGAGGAACTCACATCATGGAAGGAATACTCAATGTCGGAGAGAAGGCTGTCGCTGCTCGACTGGTCGTCCTCGCCGTTCAAGGACAGCATGGCGAATGCGTCGTTGCAGGCGATGGCGTCGGCGAGAGAGAGAGAGCGAGAGAGAGAGAGAGAGAGCAGCCCTTCTACTGCTGCAACAATGACTAAATTGGCATGTTACAATAGTTTAATGGATACCATGACCTTTCCCTGGATTACTATCTCCTGCCTAATATGGATTCTCTTCACACATTCTCATTTCAAATATTAAACCTGCACACCCTCCATCGCAATTTCATTGCCTAACAAAAACATACCAGTATATTACATCATCTAAAGAAACAAAATCATGTCAACTAAAAGGTACTTATGCATCACTTCTTCAGTCATGGTTTCACAAAACATTACATTACAATCTCTCAACAAACATAATCACATCATGGTTTCACAAAACATCACATTACAATCTCTCAACAAACATAATCATAGAAACAAGTATATTACAACTCAAGAAACAAAATCATGTCGACTACAAGGCACTTACACATCACTTGTCCTGTCATGGTTTCGCAAAACATTACATTACAATCTCTCAACAAACAAAATAATAGAAACAAGTACAGTACATCATCCCAAGAAACATAATCATGTCAACTACAATGTATTTATGCATCACTTGTCCAGTCATGGTTTGACAAAACATTACATTACAATGTCCCAACAAACATAATAACAGAAACAAGTACGGTATGTCATCTTAAGAAACATAATCATGTCAACTACAATGTACTTATGTCTTATTACAACAACGATGGTTTCAGTGAGTGACATGTCCGAAAATCTCAATAGCTCGCATATCATTATATCGCAATCTCTCAACAAACATAATCACAGAAACACGTTCTAAATGCAACAGCAATCAATATTACAAATACAGGCAGGGGAACCCCGCGGTCCATATGACAAGCCTATGGTAGCAGCTCTCATCAGATCTCATCAACGTCGACCACCTCATTCTGTTCAGCCACTACAGGGGCATGTACATCCACTATAACCTATTCAACAACATCAGAAATGGTACCAAGGAAGAACACCTTCCTGGTTCGCTTCTTTCATTGCATAATCTGCATAAGATCTTCAGTATCCAAAACATCTATGAATTGCTGCTTCTTATGATGCCACCACCGGATTTTTGCCATCTGCTTAGGGCCAATACTGATTTCCTTACCAATCATCTCTCTCATTTCATCAAGAGTTATGTTTTTGGAATCGACAGTGATCTCCATAGTACATGACGAAACTAGCTTATTAACTCCCTCATCAAGTTTTGCCATGTATGAATCCACCTCTATGCGTATACTGAACTTATCTAGATCAACATCTATTGGTCTGTATTCTCTAGGAGCAGAAGCTCTAGCAGAAAGATCTCCAACATCTGCATACATATCATCAATCATCGCTTCAACTTTCACCTTACGATCAGCTGCACAACACTCCCAAACCATCTGAAGCTCATGGGAGTGCTCAATTTGCTGATAGGTATCATTCATGTTGCGCCACACCAATTTTGTCCTCTGTCTAGAACCCCAGGGAATTCTAGCGGCAATCATATTTACCAGCTGCAAAACAGACACAACCTCTTTGCAATTCACAAGCAGATGCACATCTTGCCCGAATACAACCCTCTCGCAACCAAAATCAAGTTTTGTGGTGTACTGCCGAACATGAATTGTGCACTCATATAGGTCCCTTATATCAAAGTTGTGCCTAATTTGATTAAAAAGGGGAACATTTCAGTTCATTCGATTCTATTATGCCGTAACTAATCCACTTGCAAGATAAGGCACAAATAAGAAAAAATCACCTCTCGCTCTTCTCCTGGATTTTTTTCTTCGAGATCTGGGTGCTGCATCCGCCCACCGGAGCCGAACAATCCGCCGCCGACCTTGCTTTTCTCTTCAACCCGCTGCTCGTAGGTACCTTGGGAGCAGAATCCTTGCTGGCCTCCTCACTAACCGGGGCTAAAGACCTCGCCGCTGCTACGCGTTGAGCCCCAGACTTGGGCCCCGACGGACCCGAATCAGTCGGCGACGTAGCTACAACCTTCGCCTTGCAAGACATGTTGGGCCACCGCCGTCGAATTCAGTGTCGGGGAGGGAGAAAAAAGGTCCTTCGCCGCTGGCAGCTTTAGGGTCAGGGAAGGGAAGAAAAGGGACCGCCACTGCCACAGCAAGATTCAGTGTCGAGAGTTAGAAAAGTAAAATAATGGATTTGCCCCTACGACACGTGCAGGGTGGCTAAGAAGAGTGACCAGCGAAGAAGAGGCACATGAGGAACTAGTGTAATGGAATATCTTGACTTGACGGGCACGATTTGTAAATATTGGGTTTGACCATCATTCACTCGAAGGACCCCTCTTAGCAATTGGCACCCCAACTTTTCGAATCGCGGTGATAAAAATCAACTTGGATACCGCGTTGCCTGGCGACCTAACTTTCGGGCCGCAAAATGATATTCTCATATATTTGGTCGTATCCGAGGTAGTCATGTCCACATCATCCTCCCTTTCTTGAAAATAAAGCCATCCTCGGCGATGTTTATTCTGTAAACTTGGTAATAAAAGAGAGAGGGTGTGTGCATGGTATATGTATATGCCAACTGTTTTGACTTCTCAGGCATTCTTCATATTTAGTAGTTCACAAGAACAAATCTTAGAGCAGCTCATCAGTTTATTTGTCATATTCCAGAAGCAAATTTTGCAACCTAATTTGCAGATATAAGTGAAGTACACATTATCATCTTCTAATTTGTAATGCTCATCATTAAACCATCCCAATATTGGTAAACCAAGATTTATCACCGTCAAATTTTTAGCCACATCATGTGGAAATAAGCAATGTTGCAGCAAATTATTTGACCTAGAATTAATACCAAAGATGGAGGTCATATCAAAATGATTAAACATATATACATATTTATCATTTCTCAAACAAAAAGATCATCATGGGTGATGCAAATCTGATGTACCATGAAACTGTTGTCCATATCGTACTCTCCAACCAATGTAAATGTAAAATTAGGGACATGATGCTCTTCAAGCATGTTATTTCAGCAATCGTATTTTTAGCATGTGAAAAATACATTGGAGGATCTATTGTAATAGACCACAAAGAACTACCATCAGAATTATACCTAAAACTTCATCATGTCTAACCAATTTTATGTGGTCCAAATCATATTTAGGAGGCATATCACTAAGTTCATTCTCAACATTTATTTCGATTGGTGCATTCAAATCAGTAGAAGAATCAATTGTGGCAATAGGAGCACTCATAGCACTAGAAGATTTAGTTTCAGCTATAGTTGCACTCAAAATAACATTTATCTCAGCTGTTTGATCACATGGTATATGCAAATTAGTAGTACTACCCTCTAATATAGACCATGTGACTAAATCATCAATTATCTCAACACATGATATGTCTAAATCAACAAAATATTCATCACGTGAAAGAACATAAGTAGTACCCTTACTATTACCTTGCAGGTACAGTTCAGGTGATGTGCATACTATTGGTGAAGGTGCATCATAATCGCGAGAGGCTTCAATCATAGTTGGTGGGGAAGCATAACAATTCACCATCTTCTTACACTTGCTACTCCCGTGGACACGTCTCTTAATTTTCTGTTCAGCTTTGCAAGCAAGACGAAACATATAATTGATAGAATAATATTGTTCATGCATAAGTATGTCCCGAATATCATGGTTTAAACCTCTCCAAAATCTATCCATAAATTCATCCGCACTTTCTTCTATGAAAGAATGCAACAAGGTAGTTTTCAAAGCATCATAATATTCTCTCACGGTGTCACTACCTTGATGTAAATGTTGCAATTTCCTAGCCATATCACAAGTATAATGTGATGGAACAAATTTATGTCGCATAGCAAGTTTGAAATCATGCCAAGTAGTAGGTATATAATCATGATACAATCGACAATATTTATTCCACCACATAGAAGCAAAATTAGTGAATGTACTAATTGCAGCTTGTATCTCTTACGCTCATAAAAATTCTGGGAAACAAATATATCATTTATCTCAAGCTCCCATTCAATATATAAATCAGGCTTAGAGCGACCATTAAATTGTGGCATAGATGCGTTCACATGATCACGGCTTTTTAGCTCTCGTTGTGGTTGTCGTGGTTTTCTAGGTGGTGGCACATCTCCAACTATAGACGAAGCCCAAAAACTTCTAACTCTAGAACCTGTCATGATTAGTATAAACAAGAAACAAATAACAAATATATGTTCCTATCAACTACTAGGATGTGGTAGCAAGTCACTCACAAGATTGCAAATACTAAATTCTTACAAGTTCTTACTATATAGTAGGCCGTGATTGGCAATCAACAATATCAAGTAATTCCGAAGATTGAACAAAACGATTACCAGGCGGACGAATATTGCAGGGTGTAGAAATATGTGGAGCTATAGGTAGACTTAATATATATGAAAAAATATACTGCAACCAGGTTAGTCAATGTAAAACTAAAAATACGCTTAAAATTGTAAAATGCTGGTCCTAGGCTAGATCATACTATAAACACGAGCCTAAGACACAGACGAAAAATCACCAGCGATATACCAGAAAAATGCCACAGAGTTGCAGACACTGCACTAAAAATGATAGCGGCGAGATGCGACTCGAGCACGCGTGGCAGTGCGTTCACGGCAAGGAGTAGCTCTGCGCGGCGAGGAAAAAGGCAGCGTCGCACCAGAGCAGACGTTGTCGGAGGTCTGGCGTGGGTAGGTGCTGGCGCACGAGAGTCCCTACGCCGTGTGGAGTCCACCATGTAGCAGGTAGCTGACCGGAATGTTTTCGAGGCAACGCATGCAACACAGGTAAAGTGCAAGTCTGGATTTATGCCTCTGACAGGAACTGATGCATCAAGAAAAGAAACGTTTATCTGGCAACAGTAGACAAACCGATCAGAAACTGGGCGTGTGAACCGGCTGCGTGGACGTGAAACTCCACGGCGCCTTTCGTAGAAAAAGAAACGTGGCCAAGTAGTCTCCCGATTGAACTTCTCTTCTTCTTCTTTTATTTTTGTTTTCTCTATTTTTTATAGTTGGAGATAACGATGAACCTTTGTCTAAGTACAAAAAGATGTACGTGACCACATGAAGACAGCTCTAACCGGATCATTTATAAGATGAGGAAACAAAGGATATAAGTAAAAGTGAGCAAAACGATAGGATCTTTACAAGACAGAAAAACTGATCAGCACCAGATTTTTTTTTACTTTTTTTTGTTGCCGATCCGAACTTATCAACGAGAGAATACGTGATAAGAGAATTAGGAACGGATCTGACTTTCCTTGGTGATGACTGCAAGCGTATAGACCAGTTGTAGCTAGTTTCGAAGTTATCGAACCCGCAAAGAGCTATTGGTAAAGGTCTTTATGCCCGTCGTTACTCTCTACCAAAGTATACTTATAAATTGTCTTTGATCTCAAGTAAAGGATGTTTGAAAGATTTATGATTGTTTGCATAAAAGGAATTAAAATAAGTAAAAGAAAACAAGTAACAAGATTGTATGAAAGCGTGGTTGGACTCAATAGGGCTAAAATATTCTTGGAGATGTAGGATACACCACTAGCATAGTATTATTGTTATATGTAATCACGATAACATACTTCTTGTGTTATGATATGTGTGAAGAGAGCCCCTTAATAAGATGTCCACGACAAGGCTTGTAGGAAGCCACTTTGTTGAGCCAAGTGTGAGGTCACCTCTAAATAACCACTGCGATATCTGAGAACAATCACCCATACAAACCACCGCAATTAAGGGTTTCCCCATGGATATCGTAATTAGCTTAGGGAGTTTATTTAATCCCACTTTGAGCATGTAGGTTACGAGCCGGCGCCAATCTGTTACGGGCATTCCGGATACGCTTTCAAGATGCACCCAAAGGGTTTCTCCCTCCCTTTAGTCCCGAAGGCAAATGATATGCGGCCGACTACACATACTATCTAAAGAGAGATCAAACACAAATCATAATTATATCATACACAAGCAAGTCATATGGACACAAGAATAGATCATCTTTATTACAAGTTCATAATTGTGCTAGGGTTTCTCCATCTCCCCAAGAACAAAGGAACTAATCACTCATGGAAGCAATCAACAATATTGTCACAATCAAGTGAATGGATTAAAATATGGAGGTAGATCTAATGCAAAACACAATTGATCTGGAATTACAAAGAGATCTAATAGATGAAAGATGGGATAATGGTGGTGATGGAGATGCAACGGCTGATGATGAAGGGGATGATGCGTTGTGATGCAGCCCGTCCTACGAAGGTCCCTACATCTCCACCACCAACACCCCCAAGTGGACTCATGACTCGTGCATGAGGTAAACTCGTACAAGCTAAGGTGAACCCGCTCCTCGCCTCGTGCCACTTTGATACATCCTTGAATGGTTTGCTACTTCATGCAAATACACTATGCATCCTCAGCTCTGAAGCCCCAACGCATCACCAAGTTCCTAAGGATGAAGCACAAGAAGCAGGCCAAGGACAAGAAGCAGCTGGAGCACTCACACCGGAGTCCCCGGCCGGTCTCCGGAGCAACCTCAGGACTAATGCTCGCGGACAGTCTGACACCCCCTCTAGAGATGGACCAGAGATAGACCGGAGTCTCTGGCCTAGATCGAAGTTTCCGGACTGCTACACAAGAGTCTCCAGACCGAGCGACGCTAGGCATGTAAATGCCTTTGGGACTTCGGCCCATGTACCCCTTAGTTCATCCAGAACTTATCTATTATCCCCAACACCCCTCACTTAGTGGCTAGCCTATATATAGTCCCCCACATCTATTGTAAACCCTTCGTGCGTGAGTTCATCCTTCGGCCCACATCGTTTTGTGTGAGTGTGTTCATCGTGTTCTTCGTGCGTGAGTTTATCCTGTTCATCCTAAACACACTCACATGATGAACTCACACACGAAGGGTTTACAATAGATGTGGGGGACTATATATAGGTCGGCCACTAAGTCAGGGGTATTTTGGGGATAATATATAAGTTCTAGACGGAATCAGAGGTACATGGTACTGAGACTCCGGTGTAGCGGTCCGGAGACTCCCGTCCAGGCCGGAGACTCTGGTCTGTCTGCGGTCCGTCTCTAGAGGGGGTGTTAGACGGTCCGCAAGCATTAGTCCGGAGGTTGGTCTAGAGACCTGTCAGATACTCCGGTGCGCCCGTCCGGAGTTTTCGGTCTGCAAGGCCGGAGACTCCGGTGTGAGTGCTCCAGCTGCTGCTTCTCCTTGGCCTCCTTCTTGTGCTTCATCCTTAGGAACTCGATGATGCATCAGGGCTTCATAGCTGAGGATGCATAGTGTATTTGCATAAAGTAGCAAACCATCCAAGGATGTATCAAAGTGGCACGAGAAGAGGAGCGAGTTCACCTTAGCTTGTAGGAGTTTAGCTCATGCACGAGTCATGGGTCCACTTGGTGGTGTTGATGGCTATGAAATACCACCTCTTTTAGCCATATAAAATGAGACATTTATCTCTCATATCATGTTTCTTCCAACTATAGATATGCCTTATATGCATGAGTTCTAGTTCTCATTTACTTTCATATGAGCTTTGCACATTTAGTAGTTTAGGTAGAATTTTATCACTTTCCTTGTCTATGACATGTGTGTAGGTGTTTATGATGATTATGGATAAAACAAAAGAAAAAGGAACAGAGAGGGCATAGTATGGAGGAGCTGCAGGGACCAGACTTAGCCATTTGAGAGGTTGGAAAAGTGATTTTTCCAACTCCTCAAAATAAAAGATCCAAGACCATAGGGTTGTAGCCCTCGACGATACGAACTCAATGAGCCCAAGAACACCAAAAAGGAGTTCGTATGAAGAAATGGCGACCAAAATACTAAAGGATACAAATGGTTTGACGAGCAACTATACGACCGGAAGCATTTTTCTAGCCATATAGTTGCGCTCATATAGTTGTGAAAAAGGTCGCAAACGACGGGATTTTGCCCCAGAGAAGCCCTAGAACCTTCCCAAAGTCATATGACGGTATTGGGGGAACCCTAGGGCACCCCCAAGGCCTATATAAAGGAGGGAGGACCCAAGAGAGAGCCACCAAGCCATATCATCCACCACGGTAAAGCTCTTCCGCGGTGCCACCGCCATAGCCGCCTCCAATCAGATCTACACCATCACCATCACACAATAGGAGAAGGGACTAGGATCTTGAAGGTCTCCACATCGATCTACATCGTCATCTTCATCAACAATGTCTCCATCACCGATCCCCTTTGGTTACTTGTTGTAATTCTAGATTGAATCTTGGATTTGCACTTGTCTTCAATTGTATCATCATACTTCATCCATATTATATCCATGATGTTGATTGCCTTTATGTGTGAGTAGTTTCCTTTGTTCTTGGGGAGATGGAGAAACCCTAGTATGAGATTTAATTGAGATAAATATTATTATGTGATATTGTTCATTATGTGTCAGATTTCCTTTATCTTGATGTTGGGTGTAGCGCGCCACTCAATATTTGCCTCACTAAGGACTAGATGGAGGGAACTACTTGTTGGTAGATGGAGGGATGATAGCACTTACGGTGACTATAAAGTTGTTGTCATTCTTTACGTATCAACTTGGGAATCGAGGAGAACTCCCGGAACATTGTCCATGCCATGGGATACATCCTTCGGGGTAAAGTCCCTTAATAGCGCAGTAATTCGATTGATGTTGATTGTTGTCTACTGTGGTTATGACGGATGATGTGAGCAGTGGTTGCTGCCTATTCGTCCATATATGGAGCTCCACCCACACATATCATAAATGGTCTTATTCATTATAATAATTTTGATCACTCTTTCTAATTACTAGCGGTGGATCCACTATTACCTGAGAACTCTTTCCATCATCTTGCAGACTTTTGTAATCATACTTGCATGCTCTTGTTTACTTATAGCTTTAGTTTACTAATTGATCTCTTATTTGAAAACCCAAAAATATCTTTTACACAAAACTCGCATTTTATCTTGTTACTTAGAATGTTATTTAGCATTACTATTTCAGTATTTAGTTCAAAGAGTTATTAGACTTCAGACTCCTGCTCCATGTGGGACAATATCTTTATTTCGAAACTAGCTACAAACTATCTATGCACTTGCGGTCATCAAGCTATTTTATGGCGCCGTTGCCGGGGAGCTAAGCGTTATAGGTCTTTTAGCTTTTGTTTATTTATTTTATTTTTGCTAGATTTTGTTTTAAGATTTCTTTATTTGCTGCATTTGTATTTTTGCTTTTGTTTACAAACCAAAAACCCATAAAAATATTTGTTACTAATCATGTCTTCCGAGATAACTACCTTCCAACAGATGAAATCTATAATGGAGGAGGCAAAGGGAAGGACTTTCGGAGATATTCATAAGAGGCAAGGCATATTAAAAGAATGGTTGACTTGGGTGGACAAGTATTCATCCACACTATGTGCCTCTTATCAATTATGTTGTGATTATTGCGGATCTCCAGATCACCTCAATTATCAATGTAAGTATAATTATTTTGATACCGTACCAGCAGACTATAATGAGTTTAAATGCCTTGCTGGGGAGGACACATTACAATTTGTGCTTTTTACTGGTTGCAAATAGTTGTTATTTTGTTTAAGAGATATACATGTAGAAAGTAAACCACTCGATATGATCTATAAAGAAGTTCACCCTATATTTTGCTATTGCCAAGATAACTTCCATGATAATGAATTTATTGTTGGGCGGATTAAAGCTGCCATGGAAGAATCTAACATTTTGCAGGGTGCTCCAAAAGATAATGTGGAGGGAACTCCACTCATAGAGCCTCCACCTAAACCACCGGAACATGTTGTTAATAAAGTGATGGTACTTGATGTTGCACCCTCTCAACTAGTGGAAGGTAATCCCGAAGGTAAGACTATTGGTGAGCTACTCACAAATTATCTTAGTAAGAATGAAGAGGAGCAACTTGATCAACCACTTGAATCTCCTACTTCTGAAAATAATTTTCCACACACAAATAGTATGCATGCAAACGATATCTCATTATCTATTAATTATTTCTATAAGTCCCAAACTTATGATGATTGTTCTGAGGAGGATTCGTGCCTAGACAGTGATTTTGGGGACTTTGGTGAGGGACTAAAAGATGAATCTTTCTATGAATATTATGACGCTATTAACATGGGACAAGAATTTTCATTGGAAGAGGAGGATGAGTATTTTGACGAACTAGTGAGAAATATGATGGTAAGAGAAATGTATTCCCAAATAGTGGAATATGCTAAAATTTTAATTTCTCCGGATACGATATACTATCCAATAATATCTCCTCAATGTATGAAACTTGGGCACTACTTTCGTTTTTAATGCTGTGATACCTTTAATCAATCTTCAATGTCTTATAATAATGGTGATATCACTAGTGAAGTATTAGAGTATATTATCTTTGAAGGTGCCCATGAGTTGATAATACATGTCATATCACGTATTAATAGTGAAGATAGTGTTCTCATAAAAACAGCTTATAAAATCCTGCAAAATATTTCTTAGTATTCTCATGAACGTTTTAGAGAGAATACACTTATTATGAGGAGTAAGGCATGGAGAAAACCCGTAGCGCACAATCTTGTTTGCAGGAAATATCATTGGAGAAGGACGAAGTTCCTTCCCAATAAGAGGATGAATACGAAGAAGAACCACTAATCCTTGAGGATATGCAACTACTGGACATGTGGGAGCAGGTGGATTGCTGTTCTGGTAATTTGTCAAATTTATTCGAAGGGATGAGGCAATATAATGGTAAGCCTAACAAGATTTATGATTATGAATGCATTCCTCTCTTTAAAGAATTTTTATCAACCAATACTCACATAAATGGTAATAATGTAAAACTCTTGGAATACATAGTTTATGAAGGGGCTCATGAGCTGCTTAGGAAAATTGGTATTATTATGAAAAGTAGCGATAATGAGGATTTAGCAAGGTATCATAATATTATGGATTATATTGTCAATTATTGTTAAGAACATTTTAGTGGGAATGCACTTGTGATAAAGAGTAAGGAGCTATGTAAAACAATAGTTCCCGAAATTAAGATTTTGCAGGAACCACTGGATAGCGAGAAGGAACACCAAAAAGGTGAGGTTGAAGACAAACACCATTCTCCTAATAATAAGTTTATTTATGATGCCTTAGTCTCTAGTAATGATTCTTATTGTGTTGGAATTGAAGATAATTTATCTGCGGAGGCTTTATGCCTAGATACTCATTTGGAGAACACTAATAATTATGAACTGGAGATAAATCCTTGTAGTATTAATAAGCTAGTTTTGGGAGAGCACGTCTTTGATGAAACATTTGTTCATGATGCTTATTTTTGTGATTGGATTGATAGCTCTAGAACTAATGAACTTGATAGTAAGGGTGATGAACTAGAGAATAGAGACACTTTTGAATTTTTCCTTGCTGTGAAAGATGAGTATTATGAAGTGTTTCCCCGTGATAGTGTAGCCTAAGAAGAGTACTATGAATTGTATCCCGATGATGCTATCAAAGGTAAAATGTCTGACTTTACATGTAAATATCTAATCCTTTTGTTGAAGCTATCTAGGAAGGTATGCTCACCACACATGGCGCATCAATCATCATTTGTGAGCAATACCACATTTATCTACAAGACTTAGATGCACCTCAAGCAGGTGAGACTTGGACCAGACTATAATAGTAAGTGATCCAAACCTCTTTTGGAGGTAAGAATAAATAATTCTCTAGCTCCTATCTATTGAAATCATATTGGAGAAAAATCTGGCTACTTGGTTATAAGAAAGCGCTTCCCGGGAGGCAACCTGGAAGCCATTAGGTGTCTTTCTTAGTTTTGTGTCTTGAGTCTTGATGCATTCATGTTGCATTGGCATTTTTATTCTTTGCATAATTTGCTATTAGAGTTATCTTATTGTAGTTTTCAAAAGGTAGAATTTATTGTTACTATGTGTTGCTCAACTCAGTTGTACTTAAATCCCATTTTATACATGCTGTTGTTGGTCGAAAATTAAAGTTGTTATTTTACTGTCAAAACAAGGTGTTTCGCTAAGTTTCAGGATAAGAAATAATTCTCGAAGAAATAGCAATCTTTTGATGACTATAGAGGGTTTAGCGACCAACTATACGACATGAATAAAAATTCCAGCCGTATAGATATCTTTGCCATCAACAAATTTTCTTTCTTAGCTACAGAGGGTTTAACGACCAACTATACGGCGGGAATAAAAATTCCGGCCATATAGTTCCTACCGTATAGATATCGATGCCTTCGTCAAATTTCTTTTCCAGGTACTGATGGTTTAACGACCAACTATATGGCAGGAATAAAAATTGTGGCCGTATAGTTCCGTCCGTATAGTTATCGATGCCTTTGTAAAAATTCTTTCCGAGGTACAGAAGGTTTAACGATCAACTATACGGCGGGACCTTTTTGGTCCGGCCGTATAGTTGCGCCCGTATAGTTGGTAAAACCCCTCAAACCCTAACTGGAAGGTAACCATTGCTCAAAATTTTATTCTTTCTTCTTCTAAAAACCTCGAAACACCACCTAGGAGCTTCTCCCATGATCTAGAGAAGTCGAGCATATGTAAGCAATAAAATTCTACCTCAGAAACCTCCTAGACGATAATTCTCTATATAAGTTTGTGTTTTCTTTTTACTTTCCTTTTATCGGTGGGGTAAACGAACTATGTTCGTATACCAAACCAATGCATTTTATTTTGTGTGTTATTTTCGCAGGGACTCGAACCTTGTGTGATGACGTGTATGGTAGTGCCAACCGTGCAAACACTCGCACGAGCAACTTGGTTGCTTCAATTCAACGCTTCGACAATCAGTGTCTGGTAAAACCTTCCAACTTGAACCTCTTTTAATAAGCACATAGGGGCTGCACACTCGTGTCTCATATCCTGTTTCGCTTGCACCTCATCACAATCTAGGATAGGCATCTTCTAGAACTAGTTTGTTTACTTAAGTGTGGTGCTTAGGTTGATGAACCGACTAAGTGGGACTTGTATTTTTATCACTTGTGAGCTAAACCATGTCTTCAGAAACACAAAAATATTTTGTTTTCTTTTTTAGTTTTTAAGCAGGTCCTCAAGGAAGGCACACCGGGCCATATCAAGAAATACATGTTGAAGCAAAGGTTCTTTGTCCATCAAAAGAGAGGTTACTTGTACCTCAATGGTAAAGTGTGCCACCCTTGTTTTCAACTAAGCTTGGGGAGGTAACCACTTATCACACACTCTTTTGGAAATTGTATTTTCTCTTTTTCTTTTGGTGATATACTCAAGTTTGGTTCTTGCAAAGTTCTGAGCTTAGGGTGGTTACTTCTGCATGTATAGAGTCTTGTGCAATGTTCGTATTCGATGAAGGTTTAATGTAATCGTGTATCCCGCTGTTTTTTAATGCTTGTTTAAGTGAGTCTAGTTCTGTACTCATATGGGGATACACTTGCTCATGATAGGCACCATAGGAGTTGACTTAGAGCTTGTATGCATCTTGCCAAATTGTTTATCAAGCTTGTGCCACTATTTGTGATCCTCTAGAAAACATTGCCACAATCTCTATACTTGGAAAGAATGAAATACTTGATCAAGATCTTTTGAAATTTGTTGGTTGTCACTAATAGCTTTGTCTTAAATGAATAGGTTATGCTCGACCCAATAATGTCAAAACAATATACTTGATAGTTTGCTTATGAAAGGAGTTGTCAATTGGAAATGATATTTCGAAGTTTTGAGTTCTATGCTAAATAAGGTGTTGTTTAATTGTCTTAAGAGTTTAGCCTTAAAGGTACTCAACACCATAGATGTGATGATCGACTTGATAGTACTCTTTGAAAGGATTTGTTTGAAGAAACTAATATTTAGCGGTAATTGAGATGCATGCCAAATCTAGACCTGTTGATTAAAGTGTGATATTGCTTTATGCGTGTCTGCTCCACTGTCGCACAACATGGGATGCTAACAACTCCGCTGGCCTTTGAACAATCCAAAAAGAGGAAACTCTTGGAGTTTTGCTATGAGTTGCCCAACATATGTAGCAGAAATGCTATATTTGGGTATGCATTGGTATTCTCATGGGCCTGCGTTCAAAGCAAAAGAGGGAATACTCCTCTGACCATTATGAGAAATCATTATACCGAAAAGCAAAACCTTGGTAATGGTCACGAGTATCCATTCTTAGCCTGCACAGTCTGATTAAACACACTAAGTTTTGGCATGATCTCATTACTGATGAACTGAAGTTTTAGAAAGACAAAGAAAATGAGTGTTTGATAGCCATGATTCATTGATGTGGATGACCAAAAGAGACACTCTAATGCTATGCTTCTTTTGACATGTTCTCGCATTTCCTTTTGGCATAAATCTTGTTACTAAGGGATAAACTTTCTGAAACTCAATAACTAATGTCTGCACTTGAGAGCATTATCCATGCCATGGGATACATCCTTCGGGGTAAAGTCCCTTAATAGCGCAGTAATTCGATTGATGTCGATTGCTGTCTGTTGTGGTTATGAAGGATGATGTGAGCAGTGGTTGTTGCCTATTTGTCCATATATGGAGCTCCTCCCACACATATCATAAATGGTATTATTCATTATAATAATTTTGATCACTCTTTCTAATTACTAGCGGTGGATCCACTACTCCCTGCGAACTCTTTCCATTATCTTACAGACTTTTGTAATCATACTTGCATGCCCTTGTTTACTTACAACTTTAGTTTACTAATTGTTCTCTTATTTGAAAACCCAAAAATATCTTTTACACAAAACTCGTATTTTATCTTGTTACTTAGAACGTTATTTAGCATTACTATTTCAGTATTTAGTTCAAAGAGTTATTAGACTTCAGACTCCTGCTCTCTATGGGATCGATATCTTTATTTTGAAACTAGCTACAAACGATCTGTGCACTTGCAGTCATCAGGTGTTGGTGGTGGAGATGTAGGGACGTCCGTAGGACGGGCTGCATCAGCTGGAGCTGATGTAGCCTGACCTACGGTCGTTACCATATCATGGTCTCCAACTTATGCCAAGTCGTCATGGACTCCAAAGGTGAATTTGTTCCTCTATGCGAGTCCACTTCCTATCCTCTTGAATGGTATACAGCTTCATACTCCGCCCAATATTCATGATAGGTTCATACCGACGAGTACGGAGGCAAGGGAGGAAGTATGGAGGACTAAGCCCGACAAGACGGAGGCTTGGAAGAGAAGACAGAAGAAGCTGCCATTTACATGCTGGAGTCTCCGGACCTGAAGACCGGAGTCTCTAGATCGTGCACCCCAGAATCTCCAGCCCATCTCCAGACCGACCCCTAGATCGAGCTCGAGGACATTCATAAGGTCCTTCCAGAGACGGACTGGAGACCAACAGGAATCTCCAGCCCAGATCAGAGTCTCTAGACCCCCCCACAACGGAGTCTCCGGCCTGAGCGAATGGGCATGTGCGCCCTGAGTTGGGCCTTCGGCCCATGTACCCCTTATTCTGTCCCAAACCCTAGTTTTATGTCCAAACTACCCCTAAACTTGTGGCTGGCCTATAAATAGAGCCCCCACCCCCTCATGTACCCCTTAGGCAAAGATGATAGACTAAAGCAAACCCCCCTTTGTGGAATCTTTAGTTTTGCCTCATCCCCTTATGCAAGGGGACCGACTATCATCACCACCTCGTTGCAGTTCGCATCGTGCCTCCCTCGTTGTACAAGTCCTTGGCATTGGTGTCCCTTTGCCAAGTTGTCAAGACCCTCTCCAAGGTGTACTTCCCTCTCCGCTTCATATTGAGGGAGCACGTTGACCGATCTTTCCTTGCAAGGATTCTATCGGACCGGTGGCCACCGGCGGGAGAAATCGGCCTTGTATCATGTGAGTTTTGCGTGTGTTCATCGTGTTCTTCGTGAGGTGTGCGTTCGCTTTCTCTACCTTCTTCCTTTCCCCTCGCTTTCCCATCGATTTGACCACGAGATCCGTGAAGATCGGGTCACCCTTGAGGTTACCCCTTAATATCTGGTATCAGCAGCTTTTGGTTGCCACAGAGTCCTCATTGATTTGGTTTCCCCCCCATAAATTCGAAATTCCCCAAAAAATAGCCCCAATTTCTTGTTTTGGATCGATCTGTGATTTGAGTGCATTTTGGTAGGTTTTGATCCGTGGATTACTTGCTAAACTTGTTGATCTACGTTCCCCTACATTCTACACGTCTTGGAACCTCCGGACCAGAGATTTGGTCCCTAGACCAAAGATTCCGGCCCCAGACCGGAGTTCCAGGCAAAGAATCTGGACCCCCATACTAACTGGTTTCCAGTTTCGTACAGAAAAACAGATTGGACCTCCCTCACGGTTTTGAGCACAACTTTTGCATACGAACTTGGATTTTGGTGTTCTTTAGCTCATTTCGAAGAGGCGAAAGAGATCTACATCATCATATACGTGGTTAATGCTTTATATTCTATCCAAATTCTATGAGCAAGGCAGAATCCAACAATAAAGGATGAAGATCGGCGATGAAACCACTTCTCCCCACTTGCATCCCTTTGTGAGCTACACTATCTTTGCGGTCAACAAACACCTATTGAGATTAGTTCCTCCTATGATTGCTTGGGCTATGCACATTTGATACTTGTAAAATTCTGAGCAAAAGTTGTGAGCGCGCTATCTCATATAGTTATCTTGTATAGTTGTTGTCACGGGGAAGAGATAAGTGAAAAAGAAAAGAAAAATAAAGAAAAAGAGAAAAAATAGAAAAAAGAAGAAAAATAAAAAGAAAGAAACAAGTGCCTTATAGAATAGGAAGTGCAAGCTTGATGAACATCATATAGGTGGTACTTATTGTGCATATCTTGTAGCCCACCAATTTTATGCAATCGAACTAGTGTCTCTCCTTGTACTTGTGCGACATGAGCTTATAGTCTTCGCTAGGTAATCATTTAGTTCTTAGCTCACTTTATCCGTCGCACAAGTCCCATTTATCCCACCGTGTGTGTTTCCTTGTACATAATTCCTATCTTGTGGTTAACTTGTTTTGCTTTCTAATCATCGTTGTTCTTTACTTGCCATTACAATATCTTGATTTCGGATTGGTTCTTGACATGCCACCTTCCATACCTATCCACCATAAGCTTTGTGTGTGTGTGTTTTTAGTGGTTAGTTGGTTTTGGTGTTCCATGTGAACTTCACTTCACTTGGTTTTGATTGCTCTCAAGTGTGGCCACTTGCACGATACTATCTTCCAAGGTAAATTAAGGTTTGGTGTTGCATCCTTAACCCTCCACCACTTCCATATACACCACTTGTTCTTGTGAATCATGTCTAGGGACTCCGGAACCGAGGATGATATCTATGAAGAATCCAGGATGAGCCACCATGCCTACGCCTCCATAAACATGGATGACATGATGGAGCACTACACCGAAAATGGCTCCACATGCTTGGGTGATATGGAGTTCTACAACAACAATAACTCCCCAAGCATGGACGACTTCAAGAATGACAACGACAAGCTCCTCAAGTCGCGTCGACCAAGATGGAGCCTCCATCTCGAGAGCGCCAAGGTCCACTATCGAATGGACAAGTGCCAAAGAGCCCTCAACAACTTCAAGAAATACATGGACGACAACTTCGCCAAGAACATGAGCATCCTCGCCAAAATTAATGAGTCTACCTCAAGATTGCACCAGAAGCACAAGAAGAGTGCCAAGGACAAGGAGCATCGTCGCGAGCGTCATGTTGATGACCAAGTGTGCCATCTACCTCAACCTTTGGCAAGGCACGCCAATGACCTCCGTCGACACCATCATAAGGCACCTTCAACTACTCGTGCCACCACCAAAATGGCACCAAGGGAATGCACCGATGACCTCCGTCGACACCATCAAGCTTCAACGCCCAACTTTGATGTCCTAGATGACGCATGCAACTTCATGGAGGAGGAAGATGAAGACCTCTACTTTGCCAAGTTGGACAAGTATGTCAAGAGGATGTCTACACAAGCCAAGGTGGCCACAGCGAAGGATGATCAAGCTCCAAGTAAAGATCCTACCCTACAAGATGGCATGACAAGGTCAAGAATGGCGAGAATGAGACTTGCCCTTCACCAAAGGAGGAGCATGGGCTTGAGAGAACCGAGTCTACCCCCATATGCTTGAGTGATGATGTGGTACCAATCCCATGTGAGTATGAGAGCCACTTACTCCACTTGAGTGAGAACAAGAGTGGGATCAGTGACTCCACCATACGTGAGATTGAGTGCTTCCACTTAGGGGCATGAGTGAAACACCGAGTGAGTTGAGAGTGGTAGTTGATAGGTCATGTGAGACCACTCTCAACTCACTTGATGTATCACTCATGCCCTCCAAATGGAAGCACTCAATCTCATGTAAGGTGGAGTCGCTCATCTCACTCTTGTTCTCACTCAAGTGGGCTAAGTAAGCAATGACAAGGAAATGAGTGGAAGATGACCAAGAACTCCTCATGTGTGAACATGACGCAAGTCCATCGCTTGTCGTCATAAGGATCTTGACCACTCAAGCACAAGAGCATGAAGACCAATACTCAAATATCTTCCAAACACGAGATGGCATCGATGGCAAATCTATCAAAGTGATCATCGATGGCGGGAGTTGCCACAACCGTGCTAGCACCGAGTTGTGTGAGAAGCTCGACCTCACCCTCCATCCGCACAAGCACCCCTACCATGTGAAATGGCTAAGTGACCAAGGGTCCGTGAAGATGCACACCGTCTCGGTAACTTCTCTATTGGCCCTTACAAAGACACAGTGGAGTGTGATGTAGTCCCAATGACAGTTTGCCACATGTTGCTTGGTAGACCATGGTAATTTGATAAAGGTGCTGATGCAGCCCGTCCTACAGACGCTACTACATCTACAACGCCAAGTCCAAGCTCGTCCCCAAGTCACCCAAGAAGACATACGCGAGCGGTACTACCGCTCCCAACAGCGGTACTACCATGCCCCGGTACTACCGCTTAGCCTCAACGGTACTACTGACCATGACTGAAGTCCGCGCCATCGCCTCTGGATGCCCCGGTACTGGCTTGCGGTACTACCGCCCCCAAGCGGTACTACCGGCTACACAACCGGCACTACCGGACCTAGAGCTCGACAACAGCTGAAGCCCGGAGCTATCGCCCCTGAAGCCGCTACCGCTTCTGTCCGGTACTACCGGACCAGAGGACCGGTACTAGCGGTCAAGTCTGGGCCTACGCGCCTCAATAGCTGGGCCATAGCCCATGTACCCCCTTATTATGTTGCAACCCTAGTATTATGCCTAAACTACCCTATGTAAGTTGCTGGCCTATAAATAGAGCCCCCACCTCTCATGTATCCCTTAGGCATATATGACAGACTAAAGAAAACCCCCTTTGTGGAATCTCTAGTTTTCCCTCATCCCCTTCTACCAAAGGGGATCGACTATCGTCACCACCTCGTTGGATTTTGCATCGCGCCTCCCTCGTTGTACAAGGCCTTGGCATTGGTATCCCTTTGCCAAGACGTCAAGCCCCTCTCCAAGGTGTTCTTCCCTCTCCGCGTGGGATCGAGGGAGCACGTTGACCGATCTTTCCATGTGAGGATTCTATCGGACCGGTGGCCACAGGTGGAGCAATCGGCCTTGTATTGTGTGAGTTTTGCGTGTGTTCATCGTGTTCTTCGCGAGGTGTGCATCCGCTTCCGCTACCTTCTCCCTTTCCCCTCGCTTTCCCATCGATTTGACCACGAGATCCGTGAAGATCGGGCCACTCATGGGGTTACCCCATAACATCTGGTATCAGCAGCTTTTGGTTGCCACGGATTTCTCATCGATTTGGTCTTTTCCCCATAAATTCGAAAATTCCACCAAAAATAGCCCCAATTCGTGTTTTGGACCGATCTGTAATTTGAGTGTGTTTTGGTAGGTTTTGATCCATGGATTACTTGTTAAACTTGTCGATATACCTTTCCCTGTGTTCCCATGGCCTAATTCCATCATTCACCCCTTCGATTTGGTGTTTTTCTTGAAGATTTTCCGCCCAAATCGCCCCAAAATCACGAAAACGCGTCAAAACTGGGTGTTTCTACTACATCCGGTACTACCGGAGTCAAAATCCGATACTGCCGCACATTCCCGGTACCTAAACGGTACTACCGGGACCCCGGAAGACCGGTACGACTGCTTAGAACCCGGTACTACCGCCCGGTACAATGAAAAAATAGGAGAATTCCCAGATTTCAGCCTCTCATCGTTTTGAGCATAACTTTTGCATACGAACTCAGATTTTGGTGTTCTTTAGCTCGTTTCGAAAAGGGGAAGGATCTCTACATCATCATATCCATGGTTCATGCTATATACTCCATTCCAATTCCGTGAGCAAGGAGGAATCCACCAATAAAGGGTGAAGACCGGCGACGAAAGGTATAAAAATTCCGCCACTTCTCCCCACTTGCATCCCTTGTGAGCTACACTATCTTTGCGTTCAACAAACACCTAGTGAGACTAGTTCCTCCTATGATTGCTTGGGCTATGCACATTTGATACCTTGTAGAATTCCGAGTAAAAGTTGCGAGCGCACTATCTCATATAGTTATCTTGTATAGTTGTTGGCACAAGGAAGGGGCAAGTGAAAAATAAAAAGTAAAAGAAAAAAATCGAGAAAATCGAAAGAAAACAAATAAAAAGAGAAAAAACAAGTGCCTCATAGAATAGGAAGCGCAAGCTCGATGAACATCAAATAGGTGGTACTTATTGTGCATATCTTGTAGCCCACCAACATTATGCAATCGAACTAGCGTCTCTCCTTGCACTTGTGCGACATGAGCTTATTGTCTTTGCTAGGTAATCATTTGGTTATTAGCTCACTTTCTCCATCGCACAAGTACCATTTATCCCACCGTGTGTGTTTCCTTGTATATAATTCCTATCTTGTGGATTGACTTGTTTTGCTTTGTGATCATCGTGGTTCTTTACTTTCCATTACAATATCTTGATTTCGGATTGTTCTTGGACATGCCACCTTCCATACCTATCCACCATAAGCTTTGTGTGTGTGTGTTTTTTTAGTGGTTAGTTGGTTTTGGTATTCCACATGAACTTCACTTTGCTTGGTTTTGATTGCTCTCAAGTGTTGCCACTTGAACGATACTATCTTCCAAAGTAAAGAAAGGTTTGGCGTTGCATCCCTAATCCCTACGACTTCCATATACACCACTTGGTCTTGTGAATCATTTCTAGGGACTCGTGAGCCGAGGATGATTTCTATGAAGAATCCACGATGAGCCACCGTGCATATGCCTCCACAAGCATGGATGACATGATGGAGCACTACACCGACAATGGCTCCACATGCTTGGGTGATATGGAGTTCTACAACAACAATAACTCCCCAAGCATGGATGACTTCAAGCGCGACATGGACAACAACTTCGCCAAAACCATGAGCATGATGGCCAAGACTAATGATGCCTTGCGCTCATTACAATGCCTCACCAAGAAGAGCGCCAAGGACAAGGTGCATCGTCGCGTGTGTCATGTGGATGACCAAGTGCGCCATCTACATCAACCTTAGGCAAGGCACACCAATGACCTCCGTCGACACCATCATAAGGCGCCTTCTACTACTCGTGCCACCGCCAAAATGGCACCAAGAGCAAGCTCCCCTCCATGCCATCAAGCTTCAACGCCAAGAATTGAGGTCCTAGATGACGCATGCAACTTCATGGAGGAGGAAGATGAAGACCTCTACTTCGCCAAGTTGGACGAGTATGTCAAGTGGATGTCTACACAAGCCAAGGTGCAAGATGGCGATGACAAGGTCAAGAATGGTGAGCATGGGAATTTCCCTTCACCAAAGGAGGCGCATGGAGTTGAGAGAACCAAGCCAATCCCTACATGCATGAGTGAGGATGTGGTACCAATCCCATGTGAGTATGAGAGCCACTTAGCCCACTTGAGTGAAAACAATAGTGAGATGGGTGACTCCACCATACGTGAGATTGAGTTCTTCCACTTTGAGGGCATGAGTGATACACCGAGTGAGTTGAGAGTGGTAGTTGATAGGTCATGTGCGAGCACTTTGATTTCTAACGACTTACCCTCTACCTCTAGTGTGTTACCTCATGATGTGCTAGGTTCCATGGATCAAGAAGTGCCAATCTTGGAGATGATGATGCCTCCGACCTAGAAGATGTACATGGTGGATGAAGATGATGCCACCCCCATGGATGATGAAGAAGTCGCCCACATGGAGGCAATACTACCACACCACCCACTTCATAGGAGAGGTATGACCAAGGTAAAAATAAGGGTGTTGATGATGCCATGATCCCACTAGTGGACAAGATGATTTGTGATGATTGGCATGCTATGGATAATGTTTGTGATATCACATATGCTTCGTTGATATTTCCATGTGATACTTTTCCTTTGCATAATGTTGAGCATGTGAAATTAGTTGATTGTGATGATGTTGCCATAGACATGCCATGCTCTAAACATTATGTTGATGATATCATTGCTGGCACCTTGTTGAACAATTTCACTTTCCAATGTTTTGCTTGCAATGATGTTACCAATGTTATCCCTCGAACCATGCTTTGTCATGAATGTTTTACAATCTCTCATGTTGCTTGCAATAAGTTGAATAATTGCTCTTTCACTTGTGTTGCTTGCAACAATAATTCTCATATGGTTTCTATTGGGATGGCCCCCATAGCTTTCTCAAATTTTGGAGATTTTGATGATTGCCATGATAAGCATGTTCCCCACTTGCATACTCACCATGCATCTATTTCATACTTGATTGACACTCATGGTGATGTGCACAAGAAGAGATACATCATGATGGATGATGTGTTTCTCTACCATGTACACACATTCTTCCTTTTGTGTTTGATGTGTGTAGGTACCCGCACAAGAATGTCAACCTCGGTTGAGCACGAGTTGAAAAAAAGAGCTCTAGAGAGCATCCCCCAAGTGAGTTCAAGATCGAACCCAGCTCTGATATCTTTGCATGCTTTGCATCTTTCATGTTGAAAAATTCCTCTTTCCTATGTTTTGCTTCCAAGCATGTTGATGGTATTCTTTCACCTTGTGACAATCACGCTTCGTTGCTATTGGATATTGATGCTTTGTGTGTTGCAACAAAAATGTTGAACAATTTCTCTTTCCAATGTTTTGTGTGCAACCATAATGACATTATGTGCATGTATTGTCATGAGAGCTTCCAAGTCTCTCGTATTGTTGTTGCAACAAACAGAAGGACCATTTTATGTTTCATATGATTTGTTTGCAAACATGTTGTTTTTGCTTCTGCTTGCGATACTCATACCCCCATGATTTTGGCTTTTGATGATATGTGTATGGCACCCAACATATTGAACAATTGTTCTTTCCAATGGTTGGCTTACACACATAATGATGTTGTTTTGGATATCTTTCCTCATGTGTTTTTGCCAAATTCTCCTATCCTTGCATCAAAGATGTTGACCAATATTTTAGTCCATTGCTTTGAGTGCCACACTAAGACGTTATATGGAGTTTTCGAGTTCCCACATTTGGATGATGTTAAATTAACTTCCATGCACTTTGACCTTGCATATGCATACTGTTTGCTATACTTGAGTTGTGATAATAGTGTTGTGAACAAGAATGGACATGCCACAAATGACATGCTCCTCTATCACACACAAACATATGTTGCTTGGTCTTTGTTGTGTGAAGGTATGAATGCATACACGTCTACCTCTACCACCCAAGAGTTGACAAGACGAACCGGAGAGAGTTACCTATGGATGCCCTTCATTGAGCTATCTCTACACCATAAGGTAACTTCCTTCTACTTGAGGACTCATGCTATAATCTTCATGAATTGGCTACTCTTTGAGTGTTTCTTTGATTTTGTATGCTACATAGAAAGTGAGGGAACATTGAAGAGTTTCCACATCAAGCTCCTCGAGGACGACTACATGGTGAACCCCAGGATCAAGAATGTCTCTCAACTACCTCTACATGACGAGCGTATAGAGTTGAGGATGACTCTTTTTGAAGGGGGAGCTGATACAGCCCATCCTATGGACGCTACTACATCTACAGCGCGAAGTCCAAGCTTGTCCCCATGTCACCCAAGAAGACAGACGCGAGCGGTACTACCGCTCCCAACAGCGGTACTACCACGCCCCGGTACTACCGCTTAGCCTCAGCGGTACTACCGGCCATGACTGAAGCCCGCACCATCGCCTCTGGATGCCCTGCTACTGGCTTGCGGTACTACCGGCAACACAACCGGTACTACCAGACCTAGAGCTTGACAAGAGATGAAGCCCGGAGCTACCGCCCATGAAGCCGCTACTGCTTATGTCCGGTACTACCGGACTCGAGGATCGGTAGTACCGGTCAAGTCTGGGCCTGCGTGCCTCAATAGCTGGGCCATAGCCCATGTACCCCTTATTATGTTGCAACCCTAGTATTATGCCCAAACTACCCCTATGTAAGTGGCTGGCCTATAAATAGAGCTCCCACCCCTCATGTATCCCTTAGGCATAGATGATAGACTAAAGAAAACCCCCTTTGTGGAATCTCTAGTTTTGCCTCATCCCCTTCTACCAAAGGGGATCGACTATCGTCACCACCTTGTTGGAGTTTGCATCGCGCCTCCCTTGTTGTACAAGGCCTTGGCATCGGTGTCCCTTTGCCAAGATGTCAAGACCCTCTCCAAGGTGTTCTTCCCTCTTCGCGTGGGATCGAGGGATCACGTTGAACGATCTTTCCATGCGAGGATTCTATCGGACCGGTTGCCACCGGCGGGAGAAATCAGCCTTGTATTGTGTGAGTTTTGCGTGTGTTCATCGTGTTCTTCGCGAGGTGTGCGTCCGCTTTTGCTACCTTCTCCCTTTACCCTCGCTTTCCCATCGATTTGACCACGAGATCTGTGAAGATCAGGCCACTCATGGGGTTACCCCATAACAGGTGCTCTACATGATGCACGCACAAATGTTTACACCTTCAAGTGGGTAAACAAGACATGTGTTTTGCAACCGATGACTCCTAGCCAAATAATTGCGGACAATGCAAAGGGTTTAGCGAGGGAGAAAACTACAAGACAAACTTGTGAGAAGAGCGGTGAGCGAGAGAACCACCTCAAAGTGAGTGAGAGCCACAAGCCAAACTCGAGTGAAAAAACTTAGGGTGTTCTCCTTGCCACCAAAAGTGAGATGAGAGATGTCTGGAACAACCCATCCATCTTGCACTATGTCCTCATTTGCAAGGGACTAGCACAAGGAGCTAATGACTTAACCAATGTTCCTCCATCTTTGATGTGTGGATGTGTTTCCTGAAGAGCTTCCTCATGGACTACCTCCTCTTCATGGAATCGAGCATCGCATTGACCTCATCCCCGGCGCTCCTCTTCCAAACCGCACGCCTACCGCATGAACCCGGAGGAGACAAAGGAGATCGAACGTCAAATCAACCAACTCGTCTCCAAAGGTTTGATCCAAGTAAGCACTAGTCTGAGTGCGGTACCCGTGAGTCTTGTTCCAAAATCGGATGATACATTGCAGTTATGCATGGACTGCCGTCCAATCAATGATATCACCATACATTATCGACATCTCATACGACGTCTCGATGACATGCTTGATGAGTTGTGTGGAGCCATGGTTTTCTCAAAAAATCATCTTCATAGTGGTTACCATCAAATACGAATGGCAGAAGGTGATGAGTGGAAAACCGCCTTCAAGACCAAACTTGGTCTCCATGAATGGTTGCTCATGCCCTTTGGCTTATCTAATGCCCCATTCACCTTCATGCGCCTTATTAATCATATCTTGCGTTCTCTCAGTGGAAAAAGTGTTGTTGTCTATTTCGATGATATACTCGTGTATAACAAGTCACTTGAGGACCATTTTGCATCACTATTCTATATCATAATTTGATGTTATTCATTGATATATATTTCATATTAAGAGATGATACTTATGTAATTTCATCTATTTTTGCATGGTTGATGACTTTTGGAGGATGGACCGCTGAAGCCAGGATTCTGATGGAAAAGGCACTGTTTGGAGGAAAAATTCACGAAGATCAGAAAATCCCAGAAAATACATGGAAAATCCTATTTTTCCAGAAGACGAAGGAAGCTAGAAGGGGGAGAGGAGATGGGTCACAGGGGGCCCACATCACCCCCTAGTGCAGGCTACCCTAGGCCACGCCACCGGGTGGTGTGGCCACACTGGCCCACCTCTGGCTCTGATCTTTGGCGTATATAATCCTCTTGAAACCCTAAGACTCAGGGAGGGACAACAGAAAGGTTCCGCCGCCTCTGCAGGGTGGAAACTATAGAGAGAGAAAGAGCTCTCTGGCAGGCAGAAATCTGCCGCGGAAATTCCTTCCCGGATAGGGGAGATCGTCGCCATCAACACCGTCATCACGCTGGACTTCATCGGGACCATCATCATCATCATCTCCACCATCATCTCCACCAGCACCATCATCACCACTCCATACCGCTGTAACAATTGGGTTGAATCTTGCATAGTTCTTAGGGGAAACTTTCCCGGTGTTGATTAATTTTGTAGTTGATGCTATTGAGTGGAACCAATTGAATTATCATTCCTGTGCAGATTGTTACTTTTCATTAATTCATCTCTGAACTTGATCCATATGATGTCTTGTGAGTAGTTCGTTTAGTTCTTGAGGACATGGGAGAAGTCATGTTGTTAGTAGTGGAGTTGTGTTGAGAAAGATTCAATAGTTTGGTATTTAAGTTGTGGTGTTATTCTTCTAGTGGTGTCATGTGAACGTCGACTACGTGATACTTCACCTTTAAGGGCCTAGGGGAATGCATTGCGTATTTGGCTAAAAATCGCAGGGTTGCCGGAGTGACAGAAACGTGAACCCCCGTTAGGAAACCTTTGCACAAGGGAGTGTAGGATCTCAAAGTTTAAGGCTGCGGTTAGGTTTTTATCTTAATTACTTTCTTGTATTTGTGGATGCTTGCAATGGGTATAATCACAAGTATGTATTAGTCCTAGGAAGGTCAATACATTAGCATAGGTTTACCCACACAACAATTATCTAACTAGAGAAGATTAATCAACTATATGAAGGGAAAGCACTTGTCGATATTCCCATGTGTCCTCGAGAATGTTTGATCATCTTAAGTAATACAACCGGATTGTCCTTTACTAAAGAAAGGATTGGGCCACTTGCTGCAATTATTATTATTGTCTTTTATTTACTCATACTTTATTTATATGCATTATCAAAAACCCCTAAAAATCCGTTTGCTAAGTATTTACAGAGAATTCCTGATCCATACCACTAGTCAACACCTTCTGCTCCTCATTGGGTTTGACACTCTTACTTATCAAAAATACTGCGATACATCCACTATACTTGTGGGTGATCAATACTATTTGATGGCGCCGTTGGCGGGGAGTGAAGCGCTATTGAAGAGTGGAACTGGTAAAGGAAACTTCTACTGTGAGTATTGTTTATTTCTGTTAGTTACTTTATTTCAATGTGGATAATTCACTTAGTTTCTTATTTTGTAATGCTACTACCACTGCTAAGGTAGTAGATGAACCAGCACCTATTGAAAATGATACTTTTAAGATACCTTATAGAATTATTGATCCTGTTATGGATAACTACTACTTTGGAGATGGAACTGTCCACCCCGGTGATCATTTGCTCTTTATAAATGAATTATGCGGGTTGTTCAAGTGTGCAAGTATTACAATAGATCAAGTTAAGCAGAAGTTATTCTCATTATCACTGAAAGGAAGAGATGAGGAATGGTATTAGTTGCTGAAGAATGGTTAATCTCTTGAATGGGAGGAAGTAGTACCTCTCTTTTATTCCAAATTTTATCCTCCTAGTGAGATTCACAAAGATCGGAATCAAATATATAACATTTGGCCTCCTGATGGAGAGAGTAAAGCTCAAGATTGGGGGATATTGAAGTTATTAATGCTCAAATGTCCTATTCATGAGCTCCCTAACAATATTATTATCAATAACTTTTATGCAAGACTTTCTCTTCATGATAAGGATCTATTGGATGTTTCTTGTACTGGATCATTTACACGCATGGAAAAAGAAGCTAAATGGGATCTTTTAGACCATATTCAAGACAATGCTGAAGCATGGGAGAATGATAAAGGAAGAAAGTCAGGTATAAATTATGATTATGAATGCATTAAATCTTTTATGGGAACTGATGACTTTCGTAATATTAGTAATGCTTACAGTCTTGATTCTCAAAGTATTGCAAATTATTTTAAGGCTTTTGCTTCTTATATTGAAATTCCTAAAAATAAATGGAATAAGTATCATGAGCCATATAAAGATATTGTTAATTGTGTTCCTGCAAGAAATACTGAAGTTTATACTACTAATCATATTTCACCTAAACCTCACATTGAGAAAATGCCTTTCCCAGTTAAGGTAAAGGAACATTCAATGATAGTTAGTATGGTTAATGAAAGTACAAATAAAGCTGTTAAACAAATTACAGACGGGCGGTTACACAGATGACACGTGGCGGCGTGGGGTTGGCCCAGCGAGGCATGCGGCGCTGACGCGGCGCGCTGACGCATGCACATGCCACGCGACGCTACGCTACTCGCCGATACCGATTCGCTAGGACGATCTAATCTACACCGTCGGATCCTGATCTAACGAGCAGGAATGAATGGAACTCATCCACGACGGTGGTGACTCGTCGACGACGATGAACAGCGGTGGCGCGTCGGGCGGTGACGCTCGACGGTGGTCTGGTGGTCCCTCGAGGCGGCGGTGTGGACGACGGGGTGCAGCTCCTCCTCGCGATCCTTCTAGCACGGACGGCGGCGGCTCTCGCTCCCTCGGCTCACGGTGAAGCTCCACTGGTCTCCTCCGTCTCCGGCGAGGCTCCGACGACCAATTAGGGGCGGCACGGGGCTTTGTTCAAGGGAAAAAAGGGGTGAGTCAATGCGGTACTGCAAGGGGAAGACAGATAGGGAGAGATAAGGTGGAGAGGTAGCCTCGAACCCTGTCCGTCGATCTCAGTAGCGGCGCACTCCGGCGAGATCAAACTCGTTCTAGACGACGGCAACCCGGTGGCGGTTTAGTGGAATTGGCTTAGGGTTTTGGGGCGGCGTGGTGCAGGGTTTAAAAAGGCCAGTTCTCTCTTTTTATTTTCTGTTTCACAATTTTTCTAATAACTTTTGCAAACGGACTTCAAATTAAATGAAATTGGTCTCTAAAATTTTATAAAAAAGAGATTACCATGGGATTATAGAATAACACTTTTGCAAGGATTTTAGTAGGTTAGGTTTTGTATAACCCCCTTTTGTCTTTATATGACTATAGGGTTTTGGAAAAGTATCTGATGCAGCTTTTATTGTGTGATGCCATGATGATGCATATGATATGATGCATGCTTCTAGTAACATCTGAAATTGTAAAATTTGGGATGTTACAAAAGGCTATGCAATACTTGAGATTCAACTTAATGTAATCGTGTCTCGATGATGCAAGAGTAAGATAGAAGAATAGGTACTATATGTATGCAAGCATGTGGAATTGCTTGCCTGGCAGTTCTGTTGCCGAGTAGGAAGGATCTGGGTAATACTCCTGAGGCTCCTGGCATTCTCTTTGCTCAGTGTATATCTGGATAAAAACCAAACACGCAAGGGACGAAATAAAATACATTGCACAATCATATAGATCATATGCAACAAGCAACCAAGGTATGCCATGATGAAATGATGCATAATTGCATGGTATAACATAGCATGGCAAGGGTGAGGTGTGAAAATAAGAAATAAGCACCTTTATTAATTATTTGGTCAAGTTTTACTTGCATAAACCATTCAGGTTTTTAAGTATTTATATGATGCATGCTTCAATTCATAACATGAAATCATAGTTAGAACGGCCTCGTCGTGCTGATCGATTTAGACATATTATTTGTCGAATTCGGAATTACATATTTAAAATTATGATTAAATTAAGAAAAAGCATTTAATAGTATTTAAATTATATCGAAATTTTAATTTTTTCAAAGAATATTTTAAATAGCATAGTCATAATCCTGACATTTTTCTGATCAGAAAACATATATTAAACATTAGTTTTGGGTTTAGATATAAAAAGATATGAATATATGCATTTATAATCTTTTTATGATTTTCTAGAAAAAGAAAAGGCCAGAACATTTGTTACTTAGATAAACCCAGCCACAGACACTTCCTGTGGGGCCAGTACTGCTGACTAGACTCTGAGGTTGTTGCGGTTAGGAGACAAAAAGGTCCAGGGTTGTTTTGCAAAATGGCAAGAACACGATCGGGAGATGACTGAATCGTGAATGAATGTACAAGGAAAAAAGAGCTAGCTCAGGCTATCTTCTGAGGATTATTTCGAGTGTTTTTTTATCCAATTAAGGTGCCGTCTGCGGCTACCCGTAGATGCTACATAGGAGCACATCTTTGCAAGAAAGGATTCGTTGAAACCTCACCGATACAGACGCGAGGAAGCTGATAACAGAGGTGTTTCCACTGCCTACCACTGTCGAAACTATACGTGGCGGACAAGAATATGTTTCGATTTTACGAGGAAGATTGCGAGAGATAGGAGGCACATTTTTGAATGAGGTTTGATTCAAGTGGAAGACGAAGATATCAAGATCATCTATGACTAAAAATATGCGACTGGTCGCAACAGTGGAGGATGTAAACTTGGCAGAAACAGAGAGGAAATCTCAGGTGTGTGCACGAACTGTCGAACTGCACTACGGCGTCAGAGTTATAGCATGGCTTCTCCAACTATAGAGGAGGATTCCAAAAGGCTCGGGGACGGAAGCGAGATTGGTTTGCGGCGTAGATAAGAAGGGATATAGGAGTACAACTTTGGTCAAGGAAATTCCACCAGAGGATGTTGGTAGCGTTCGGGATCTTGCTGCGAACAGGGAGTTTTCAGAAGGTTGTGAAGACATATAACGATATAGATTTAAACATCAGTTTTTGTCGGAATATTTTGAGGGCTGAGGTCGATGGTTTGAGATGGGGTTTTCGCTGCCGGGATGCCTGAAGTACCGGGAATAACTCCCAGGTTGGGGATTCTGTCGGAGGAGGTCCACATCGACGGGAAAAACACCGGGAACAGGGGCATGAGAAGAAGGCACGTGGTGACCAGCGCGGGTGTCTACGGTCATATGACGGAAAAGAACTGCGATGCAAGCAACCAGAGGGGAAACTGGCATGGCTGGGAGGAAGATGTGCTGACCTAGAGCTCAGACGATGTGGGGGCCGAGCTGGAAAATGACCAAGACAATGGCGGGGAAGTGGTGATCGCGTTGGCAGCAGGTGGACACGTCGGGTTACGACTCCTCCTCCTCGCTCCCAGACCAGAACTATTCTAGAGAATCCTCGTGAAGCTTCCTTGCTGCGTCCGGCGACTTCGGCTTGGCAGGTGGTTGGGATTTGGCGTCGCGAGGAAGAAGGCAAGGCGAGATCTGATCTGGACAGGTGGAGAAGGGGTGGATGGGGTTGTTAGCAGGACGGGGCTCACTTTTGTGGATAGAGAGAGAGGTGGGCAGACACAGGCTTGGCGTGGGCAAGCGCGGCTGTCACTGCCCACGTGATCGTGGCCAAGGGAAGAGGTACAGGGGCGCATGGGTTTTGGCTCGCTGTCCGCCGGCTGGGTCACGCCATACCAAGAGAGGGAAGGGTCGATGCAAGGTTCAGGTTTAAAGATAGAGGCCCGGGTGCATGTTCATATTAGCTAGCTCGCTGTGAGGGAAGCGATGTGTGTTTGGTGGCATACACACACATCAGGACTCTAGTCTAGCTAGAGGGTTTAGATGATTAAGAAGAGGGTTAGCCGATTAAGAAGAGGGTTTAGCTTAGAGATTTTATGCACAAATTAGGTGATGATTCTATTTAGATTTAGTGCATGTGTGTGGCACAATATTGGCGTGGTGTTTAACTTAGCTACGAAAATAGCTATCTTAGGATAGATAAAATATAAGAGAGACCTATATAGAGAGATATAGAAGATCACAAGAAGAAAAATGAGGCATGTGGATCCTCATGACCATATGTTGGTAGATGGTTTGATGGAATTGAAAACACATGGACAATATGATCAAAACTCAAATAATCCAAAAGAAACTAGAAATGAATTTAAGTAGGGAAGGCGTGCTTGCACTAGAAGTGGGCATTATTGCATGCATGAAGGAACACATTATTGCATGCTTTAGAAAGATGCATTATTGCATGTGTGGTGTACATGTATGTGATTTCCATTTTGTGAGAACAAAATAGATACACACATATGCCTTTCTTGAAAAATAAGGGTGATAAAGAAAATAGGTGCACGACATAAATAGATGATTTGGATCATACCCTTATTAGCCATGTGACCAGAATTGGCCCATACCCTTTACATGTGAGATAGAGCTAAAATACCAAAAAAATATTGGGAGCTCACATATAAGAATATGTTTGAATTGAATATAGATAGAATCAATTGGAATATGTTTGTAAGTTAGAATATGGAAAGGTTTAAAGAGAAGTGCCCTCAACTCAATTTGGGCATGTAACAATATATTAAGAACCAAGTACAATTCATCAAGAAGCAAATACAAGTAATAGAATATAATGCATATGGGATAAGAACCAAATAAAAGGATGATGTGCAAATGCAATGTGGCATGATGACATGAACATGATATAATGATGATGCAACAATACATGTAGGTAGTATCATTTTATTATTAAACCATGTAGCATTACAGATGTTAGACAGATGGGATGCTACAACTCTCCCCCACTAAACAGGAATCTTGCTCCAAGATTCTAGGAAGAAGAAGACTCATGCTCCCAAGTGGCTTCATCAACGGAATGGAGTGACCACTGCACCTTGCAGAACTTGATAGACTTGTTGCGGGTCTTCCATTCTACGACTTCAAGGATTTTGATAGGGTGTTCTTTGTAGGAGAGATCTTCTTGGAGATTGATGATCTCATGATCCGCAGTCCTACCGAGATCCTTGAAAAACTTCTTGAGTTGAGAGATGTGGAAGACATCATGGATCTTGAGTTTTTCTAGAAACTCGAGAGCATAAGCCACTTCTCCTCTTTTTCCACGGATTTTAAAAGGACCGATGTATCTAGGTGCAAGCTTGCCTTTGATACCAAAGCGATGCGGGCCTCTCATGGGAGTGACACGAAGGTAAACAAGATCACCAGGGACATACTCCATGTCCGTGTGTTTTCTGTCATAGTTGCTTTTCTGGCGACTCTGAGCAACTTTCAAATTCTCAAGAATGATAAGAACTTTCTCTTCTGCTTGAGTAACAATGTCGGGGCCAAAGAATTTTCTTTCACCTGCCCCTGACCAACCAATCGTAGTTCGAGACTTGCGACCATAGAGGACCTCAAAGGGTGCCATCTTGAGACTCTTCTGATAGCTGTTGTTGTAAGAGAATTCAGCATATGGGAGGCACTCTTCCCACTTCATGCCGAAAGAAATGACATAAGAACGGAGCATATCTTCGAGAATCTGATTGATCCTTTCCACTTGCCCTTGCGACTAAGGGTGGTAAGTTGTGATGAAGTTTAGCTTTGTTCCCAAGCCTTGTTGGAAACTTTCCCAGTACTTGGAGGTAAATATACTCCCACGGCCTGAGCTAATTACAAGAGGAACCCCATACAAAGAGATAATTCTATTGATATAGAGCTCGGCCAGCTAACTACCAGAAATTGTTTCCTTGACTAGAAAGAAGTGAGCCACTTTTGAGAGCCTGTCAATGACAACAAAGATTGAATTGTTTCCTTTTTGCAACCTTGGAAAGCCAGTTATGAAGTCCATCTATACTTTCTCCCATTTCTATTTTGGAGGCTTCAAAGGTTGAAGAAAACCAAAAGGTTTCTGATGGACGGCTTTCACTCTGCGGCAGACATCCCACTCGGAGACATACTTGGCACAGTCATGTTTCAATCCAGGCCACCAATATTGTGTTTTCAGGTCCATGTACATCTTTGTGCTGCCAGGGTGGATAGAAAGAATAGAATCATTAGCTTCCTTGAGGACTTGCTCTCTTAAGCCGAGGAATTCTGGAACATTCATCCGGTGATCATAGAAAAGAGTGCCCTGATCATCCAAGTGGTAAGACTCATACTTAGGATTCTGAGACTTTATGGCAAATTCCTTGCAGAAAGGATCATCAATCTGAGTTGAGTGAATCTTTTCTTCCAAGGAAGGAGTAGCTACCAAGCTGGCGAGATGGCCACAAAGTACAATTTCGATGTTAAGCTGATGGTATTCCTTGCACAAGAGAGGTTGTTGTTCTTCCACCATGAGGTTGTTCACATATGCCTTACGACTGAGGGCAACGACCATCACATTTGCTTTGCCCGGAATCTAGTTGATCGAAAGATCAAAGTCATTGATGGCTTCAATCCATGTCCTCTGGCGAAGGTTGAGGTCCGGCTGAGTGAAGATATACTTCAGGGTTTTTTGGTTAGAAAAGATCTCACAACGGTTTCCAAGCAAGTAATGCCTCCATACTTTCAAAGCAAAGACAACCGCTGCAAGTTCAAGATCATGTGTTGGATAGTTGATCTCATGACTTTTCAATTGGCGGGAAGCATCAGCAATGAATTGCTTGTCTTGCAAGAGGACCGCACCAAGTCCTTGGAGAGAGGCATCACAAAAGATCTGAAACGGTTTTGATGTATCTAGAGGAATCAAGATAGGTGTTGAGGTGAGCTTTTCCTTTAATTTTTCAAAGCTTTCTTGACAAGCTGGTGACCAAAGAAATTTCTTGACTTTCTTGAGGAGATCGGTAAGAGGCTTAGCAAGTTTTGAAAAGTTCTGAACGAAGCGACGACAATAACTAGCCAATCCTAGAAAACTCCGAACTTCTTTGACATTTTTGGGAGGGAGCCACTCCACAATTGTTCGAACAGTCTCTGGGTTGACAACAATGCCCTTAGAAGAAATGACGTGCCCTAGATAGGTGACTTCAGGAAGCCAAAATTCGCACTTGGAGAACTTTGCATACAGACGGTCCTCACGAAGCTTTGTAAGAACACAACGGAGATGTTCCGCATGCTCTTATTTTGACTTGGAATAGACCAGAATATCATCAAGATAGACCACCACGAACTTATCAAGATACTCCATGAAAACTGAATTCATAAGCCTTGAGAATGTAGCAGGAGCATTGGTGAGGCAGAAGGACATGACCGTGTACTCGTACAGGCCTTAGCGAGTGGTGAAAGATGTTTTGGGAACATCATCCTTTTGAATCTTGATCTGATGATATCCACTTCTGAAGTCAAGCTTGGAGAATACCACTGCTCCTGCAAGTGATCGAAGAGGTCATTGATCCGCGGAAGGGGATATTTATTCTTGATGGTTTTTGCATTGAGCGCTCGGTAGTCAACACAAAGTCGATCAGTCCGGTCTCGCTTCTTCACAAAGACTGTTGGCCTACCCCCAGAGGAAGTGCTATGCTGAATGAAACCCAACTTTTCTTATTCATCAAGCTACTGTTTGAGTTTGGCCAACTCTATAGGACCCATTTTTTAAGGCCGCTTGGAGATAGGAGTAGTTCCAGGTTCAAGATCAATCACGAACTCGACCTCTCGGTCAGGAGGCATGCCTGGTAGCTCTTCTGAAAAACATCTAGGAATTCACAAACCACGGGAACATTATGCAAGGCTTCCATAACATCAATGTTTTGGACACCCAAAGGGTAGAGCTGAATAGAAGGAGTTTGCCTTGGAGAATAGACTATATGGCCTTCATGAATTTTCAAGGAAACCGGTTGTTCAGCACAATCAATCACAGCTTCATTGGCTTTCAACCTGTCCATGCCCAATATGACATCAATATCTGAACTGCCAAGAATAATCAAGGAAGCTAGAAATGAAGAACCGACGATTTGAATTTGATTACCATGGCTAATCTTGGAAGATGCCATAGTTGCTCCGGGGGAGAGAACCATTAAATGTTTAGGAAGAGAATCCATAGCCAGCTCATGTTCATTTGCAAACTTGTGAGAAATAAAAGAATGTGATGCACCTGAATCAAATAAAACTCATGCAAGGACTGATTTAATAGGGAGCGTAACTATCACAACTCTAGGAGCATGCTCCGCTTGAACAATGTTGATGTTGTTGGCGTGAGCAACAGTGCACCCGAGCTTAGTGTTGATGTTGAGAGCCCGTGGTGCAGGTGCGCGAGGAGCAATTATCGAAGTAGGTCTTGGAGGTGGAGGAGGAAGAGCCTTGTTGTTCATAGGACAGTTCATGTTGAGGGCAAACCTCTAGGGTGGCCCGATCTTTCACGAATCCCACTCAAATTGAGGTTGGAGTGTAGGGAGAGGAGGCGAGGATGAACACGACGAACGCACGCACAAAGAACGCGAAGAACACACACACACACACAAAAACACGATACACACAATAGTTCACGCCGGTGGTGACCAGTCCGGTGCAATCCCTAGGACCGGCGTCGGGCGGAGGACTCTCTCTCTAACCGGCACGGCAAGAAGGGAGACTCGATGAGATCTTGACGTCTAGGCAAAGGGACTCAATGCCTAGGCCTTGTACAATGCGGAGACATGATGTAAACTCCAACGAGGTTTGTGATATTGGTGCTCCTTGGTAAAGAAGCATGAGGCAAGAACTAGATAGATCCACAAGGGGTTTCCACTAATTCCAGTATCATGCCTACGGTTTACAATGGAGGTGGGCGCTATATATAGGCCAGGCACTAGTTTAGGGGTCCTTTAGGCATAAAAGGGTAAAAACTGGACGAAATAGGAATATTCTCGGGCATTAAACCCATGTTGACTTTGTGACTGGGCATTCCGGCAATAAGTCTGGTTGCGCCGGACTGGGCGCTGGAAATGCCGGTCCGCGCCGGTAATTTTGGTCGGCAACCGGAACTGCAGGCAGATAAGCGTTTTGGTCGGCGTCTGTATGTTTCGGCGTGCATTGGAAGTTCTAGTCGGTGGTCCGGTCCGCCGGGGCGTGCGCCGGACATACCGGCAAGGAGTCCGATCCGCCGGTCCTGCCGCCGGTTTCGCCTGGGACTCCAGTTCCCGTTGGCTTGGCTCCTTCTCTTGGCATTTCTTCATGGGGTTCGTACCTAAGGATGCATAAGGTATTGGTATGAAGAAGCAAGCCATCCAAGGATGTATCGAAGTCACATGAAACAAGGAGCGAATTCACCTTAGCTTGAAGGAGTTTGGCACGGGCACGGCTCATCGGTCCACTTGGGGGACTTGGTGGTGTAGATGTAAGGACGTCCGTAGGACGGGCTGCATCAGCTCCCTCCCCATTGGGAAAGAGTCGTCCTCGACTTTTCATGGTTATCATCTTGAACATCTCCATGGTAGGGTGAGAGATCTTTGACATTGAACGTATTGCTTGCAAGGTACTTGGACGCTGGTATGTCAATGATGTAGGCGTTGTTGTTGATTCTTTTGAGTACCTTGAAGGGACCATCTCCTTGTGGCTTGAGCTTGGAGTCGCGTTCTTGGGGAAGCGGTCTTTGCTTAGGTGTATCCACACAAGGTCACCTTCTTCAAATATCATTTCCTTCTTGTCCTTGTTTAACCTTGAAGCTTGGCGAAGTACTTGTTGCTCGATAGTAGCTCTTGTTTCTTCATGAAGTTTCTTCATAGCTTGTGCGCGCTTCTCGACGTCCATGTTTGTGCGCTCATGAAGAGGTAGTGGTAGGATGTCGAGTGCGGTGAGGGGCTCGAACCCATAGATGATCATGAATGGACTTATCTTGGTTGTTGAGTGAGTGGCATGATTGTAGGCGAACTCAGCGTGTGGAATGCATTCCTCCCAATCCTTCAAGTTCTTCTTGATCAGCACACATAGAAGTGTTCTGAGGCTTCAATTGACATCCTCGGTTTGTCCATCGGTTTAAGGATGCGACGCAGATGAAAATAGGAGCTTGACGCCGAGCTTGGCCATGAGTGTCTTCCATAAGTACCTCATGAATTTGACGTCGCGGTCGGAGACGATTGTTTTTGGCACACCGTGAAGACGGACGATTTCTCTGAAAAACAGATTTGCAACATGTGAAGCATCGTCGGTCTTATGGCTCGGTATGAAGTGTGCCATTTTGGAAAATCGATCCACAACAACAAATATAGAACCATGACCATGATTAGATCTAGGCAAGCCTAACACAAAATCCATGCTATTGTAGGACCAAGGTGTATGAGGAATAGGCAATGGCATATAAAGACCATAGGCGTTAGCTTGCGACTTAGCTTGAACACATGTCGTGCATCGTTGAACATAGCGCTCCACGTCACGCTTCATCTTGGGCCAAAAGTAGTGATTGGAGAGCATGTCCAATGTCTTGTCGCAGACAAAGTGACCCATAAGGCCTCCACCATGAGATTCTTGGAGGAGCAAAAGTTGGAGCGACGATTTCGGAATGCAAAGCTTGTTTTGTTTAAAGAGAAAGCCCTTATGCAAATAGAAATCATCAACTCCTTTGTCAATGGAGCACTTTGCGAAAATTGGTTCAAAGAACAGATCGGAAGCATACAAAGATTTTATTTCCTCAAGACCCAACACATTGATTTCAAGTCTCGTAAGAAGGCTTGTGTGTTTGCGAGACAAAGCATCCGCAACTACATTATATTTGACCTTCTTATACTTGACAATGTACAGAAAAGACTCCATAAACTCAACCCACTTAGCGTGTCTCTTACTCAAGTTGGCTTGCCCTTTGAGGTATTTCAACGACTCATGGTCGGAATGTATGATAAATTCCTTGGGCCATAGGTAGTGTTGCCAAACTTGAAGGACACGAACTAAGGCAAAAAGCTCTTTGTCATAAATTGGATAGTTAAGGCGAGCACCATCAAGTTTCTCGCTATGGTAGGCTATAGGACGTCCATTTTGCATAAGGACTCCTCCAATGCCAATACCACTAGCATCACACTCTATCTCAAAAGTTTTTGTGAAATCCGGTAACGCAAAGAGAGGTGCTTCGGTGAGCCTCTTTTTGAGTTCATCAAAAGCTTTTTGTTGTGCCTTGCCCCACACGAAGGTGATATTATTTTTGGTCAAATCATTGAGCGGACAAGCAATGGTCGAAAAGTCTTTCACAAAGCAACGATAGAAACCAGCCAACCCATGAAAACTTCGGAGTTCACTCACATTTTTTGGGATGGGACAATCTTGTATGTCCTTTACCTTGGAATCATCAACTTCAATTCCTTTCGAAGAAACGATAAATCGAAGAAAAATCAACTTGTCTTTAGCAAAAGTGCACTTGGGAAGATTAGCATAGAGCTTTTCATGTCGAAGGATTTGCAAAACTTCCTTGACATGTGTTATATGGTCCTCAAGTGATTTGCTATAAACAAGAATATCATCCAAATAGACAACAACACTTTTTTGAATGAGAGAACGCAAGATGTGATTCATAAGGCGCATGAAGCAAGCGGATTATACGTATGTAAACAGCCTTCCCGCCTGGTCAAATAGGAAATATAGGTAAGGTATCCGCATCCTAACCAAGATCGATTGTTGGATGGGGCATTCGATAAACCAAAGGGCATAACCAACCATTCATAGAGACCAAGTTTCGTCTTGAAGGCAGTTTTCCACTCATCACCTTCAGCCATGCGTATTTGATGGTAACCACGACGAAGATCAATTTTCTAAAAAATAGTGGCTCCACACAACTCATCAAGCATGTCATCGAGACATGGTATGGGATGTCGATAATGCACGGTGATAGCATTGAATGGACGGCAGTCCATGCATAATCGTAACGTATCATCTGTCTTTGGAACAAGAATCTTGGGTACGGCACTTGGACTAGTGCTAACTTGGATCAAACCTTTTGAGACGAGTTGGTTGATTTGACATTCGATCTCCTCTGTCTCCTCCGGGGTCGTGAGGTAAGCGGCGCCGTTGGGAAGTGGTGCGCTGGGGATGAGGTCAATGCGATGTTCGATGCCGCAAAGAGGAGGTAGTCCATGAGGAAGCTCTTCGGGGAACACATCCTTGAATTCCTGCAAAACAATCATCAAATATGGAGAAACATTGGTTAATTCATTAGTTCCTTGCGCTAGTCCCTTGCAAAGGAGGACATAGTGCAAGATGGATGGGTTCTTCTGAACATCTCTCATTTCACGTTTGGTGGCAAGGAGAACACTCTTAGTTTTTCCACTCAAGTTTGGCTTGTGGCTCTCACTCACTATGAGGTGGTTCTCTCTCTCACCGCTCTTCTCACAAGTAGGTGTTGTGCTTTGTGCCCTCGCTAAAGCCTTTGCATTGTCCGCAATTATTTGGCTAGGAGTCATTGGTTAAAAAACACATGTTTTGTTGAGCCATTTGAAGGTGTATACATTGGTGCGACCATCATGTAGAGCAGCCTTGTCAAATTACCATGGTCGACCAAGAAGCATGTGGCAAACTGTCATAGGAACCACATCGCACTCCACCGTGTCTTTGTAAGGGCCAATGGCGAAGGAGACCGAAACGGTATGCTTGATCTTCACGGACCCTTGGTCACTTAGCCATTGAACGTGGTAGGGGTGCTTGTGCGGATGAAGGGTGAGGTTGAGCTTCTCACACAACTCGGTGCTAGCCAGGTTGTGGCAACTCCCTCCGTCAATGATCACCTTGATAGATTTGCCATTGATGCCGACTCGTGTTTGGAAGATATTGGAGCGTTGGTCTTCATGCTCTTGTGCTTGAGTGGTCAAGATTCTTGTGACGACAAGCGATGGACTTGCTTCATGTTCACACATGAGGATTTCTTGATCGTCTTCCACTCGTTGCCTTTCCATTGCTTCCTTGACACGGGCATCAAATTCATCTTCACTCAAGTACTCTTCGTCGCCATTGTCATGGATGAACAATACTTTCTTGTTTCCACATTTGGCCGACTTGTGTCCTTTGCCTCCACACTTGTAGCATTCACCGTCGAAAGGTGTATCACTCTTTGCTTGTTTGCCACTTGGGGCTAGTTTTCCTTGAGGAAGTGTGGGCTTGAAGGAAGGCCTGGAGGTACTTGATGAGCTTCCATTCAAGGTTGTTGGCGTAGCGGTTGAAGCTTGCTTGTAGGTGAAATATGTCTTGGGCTTGTTGTACTTGATGTCCTCTTGCACTTGACGTTCAGCCTTTGTTGCTATGTGCACAAGCTCAACCATGTTGTTGTATGTTTGGAACTCGACGATGCACTTGATGGGGTGGTTCAACCCAATAAGGAAGCGTGCCAAGTTGTGAGCCTTCATGTCATGCCAAGTTGTGATTGGTGGTTCTTGTCTTGCATCACGAGCAACTTGAACTTGTTCCCACCAAAGGTTGGCGTAATAATCAAACTCAAGCGAATCCATGGCGACCATCTTCTCGTTGCTATAATTGTGCATGCGGAATATCTTGTCGACTTTAAGTGCCCATGAAAGGTATTCTTAGGGGTCATTGGATCCGGTGAACTTGGGCATTGTGAACTTGATTTTGCCAAAAGTTTCTTCATCATTGCGGTCATTGCGATGAGCTTGGTGACCTTGTTGATGATATTGTTGTCGATGCGGTGGAACTTGATTCTTGTGACCTTGGTGAAGAGCTTTCTCTTGATGCTGTTGTTGTGGAGCTTGCTCTTGCTCTTGGCGCGGTTGTTGACGACGTTGGGGCACTTGGGCCTCATTAGGGTGTTGAGGATGTGGAGCCTCATGACGCGGTTGATGACGATGAGGAGGCTCATTCCTCGGTTGGTGATGTGGATTAGGCACATGGGCCTCACGGCGAAGATCATGGTCGTGAGCCTCTTGACGTGGTGGACGTTGCTCAACTTGTACCACTTAACGCTCCATGTTTTGGTGTGGTGGAGGAGGCGCCTCGTGATGACCATGGTGTCGGTGTTGACGTTCATGACGATGATGACGAGGAGGAGGATCTTGGAGAGCTTCACGTCGATGACGAGCTTGATTCTCCAAATTGGAATCATCACTTGTTGTGTCAAGTATGTGTCGGGGTCGGTGGTGGTAGACTTGCAGTTGTACTTGCGGTTCTTCTTGTGGTTGCTCATGTTGGATCAATAGTGCCCTTGCATGATGACGGTGTGCTTCTTGCCTTGCGCATGGCCTTGAAGAGAAATCACCATCATCGCTTGACGTTGTGGCGTGCCGTGGGGAAGGTACATAATTCGAAGAACTTCCATATTCCACCATGGGGGCATCATTGTGTCTTGGAGCACTTGTACGAAGATCTTGTTGGAGAGGAACATGACGACGCGAAGAACTTGAAGAGCTTGATGCACGTGATCATGGCCTTGCCATTCCATCGATGAGGCAGCGAAGATTCTCATTTGTTTCGGCGACGGAGCGTTGGAGCGCTTCATTTTGATGGCCAAAGTTGTGGTGCATTGCGTGCATTTGTTGTTCGAGGCCATCGAAGCGGTTGTCGATGTTCTTGAACTTGGCTTGTATCTCGCCAAATTGTTCATCTTGTCGTGTCTCAAGGGCTTGGCAACGTTCATGGAACTCTTGTCGGACGATGAAGTGACTTGCGCGCGTCATGTACGGTCCTTGTTCGTATTCTTGGTAAGGTGGTTGACTCGACTCACCATGCCTATCCATCATGCAGAACACACAAGTATTGTATATGGAAGTGGGATATGGTGGTGTGATGTCTACGCACTTCAATTCTTGTAAATAGTTGTTGGGCCTCCAATTGTAGAGGTTTGTAGAACAACAACAAGTTTTCCCTTAACTGGATCACCCAAGGTTTATCGAACTCAGGGAGGAAGTGGTCAAAGGTATCCCCTCTCAAGCAACCCTGCAATCAAGATACAAGAAGCCTCTTGTGTCCCCAACACACCCAATACACTTGTCAGGTGTACAGTTGTACTAGTTCGGCGAAGAGATAGTGAAATACAAGTGGTATAGATAATTATAAGTGGTAACGGTGATAGAAAAGAACTTGAGGGCGTCGAAGAGACTAAAGGCAAACTGAAATAAAGATGGAAGCAAGCAAACATGTAACAGATCTAATTGCAAACGGTGTATCAATGCTTAGAAACAAGTCCTAGGGATCATACTTTCGCTAGTGAACACTCTCATATAAATATCGTCTCTTTATGATACTACGCTGAACTACTCTCCGGTTGGACACTATAATCGTTGGTAGGGCTATAACAGCACACCTCAAAGTAAGTCTTTCCCATCTAGAAAACCCTACACTGTCACCTTGAGTACTAGATGAGTCCAACAAACACCACAATTTCATAAAGACTTCAAACTCCAAATATAACTCATAACAAGTATTTGTAATCTTTAGCCTAAGTGCCACCATGGTGAGCACACTGTCACTTTCACACACATGGGGAGAGCATATATCTATTGAAGCACTTGAGTAGCAAGGTAGATCTACTTGATTACAAAGCTCATGATCAGAATATGATCATGCATAGAGAGAGAGATGAACACATAGCTACCGGTAGAACCCTTAGCCTCGAGAGAGAACTACTCCCTCCTCATCATGGGAATCAGCAATGGTGATGGAGATAGTGGTGGATATCGATGGAGATGGCTCCGGGGGCACTTCCCCATCCCGGCAGGGTGCCGGAACAGAGACTTTCTGTCCCCCGAATCTCCCCTTCGGTGGCGGCGGCGCTGCGGAACTTTTCGTGGATTTCTGGTTGACGATTTAGGGTTTTGGTATCGGGAGGCTTCTTATAGGATAGAGGGCAAGGTCGGTGGGCGGCCAGGGGGCCCACACCATGCCCTAGCGTAGCCTGGGGAACCCGCGCCATGGGGTGGTGTGGCCACCCTGTGGCCCCTCTCCGACTCTCCTTCTGGCTCCGTGAGTCTTCTGGGAAAATATCAACTTTGGCTTTTGTCCGGTCCAATTCCGAGAATATTGATTTTCTGACTTTCCTGAAACCAAAAACAGCAGAAAACAGGCAGCTGGCACTGTGGCACTTGTTAATAGGTTAGTCCAAGAAATCATATGAAAAGTACTCCAAAGTGTGCACAAAACACAAGAAAGTAGATAAAACCAAGCATGGAACATCAAAAATTATAGATACATTTGCAATGTATCAACATCCCCAAGCTTAAATCCTGCTCGTCCTCGAGTAGGTAAGTGATAAAAAGAAAGAATAATTTTTTAGGTGACATGCACCATCATAAACTTGATCAAAGTATTTGTAAAACATTCAACGCTGAGATCATAGTACTTCAATCATAGCATGAAAGACAAAGTTCTAGCAATAAGACAAAGAAACTATGATGCAACATGAAAAGGCACAAACAAAAGATTCATGAATAACAATGCTTTGCAAGATGTTTGTTTGTTTCACATAAAGAAAACATAGCATAATAGTATTCAGCTTGTCCCTCAATAGAGTAGCAAATATAAATGCATAGGACACCTTCGAAGTTTACAAGAGTGACTAGATACAATAGTTTAAAACAAGCAATATCAAAGTATGCATCAATCAACTAGTCTTGGGACAATGCACATAGAACTAAGAATGGCCACTATGCTCTCAAAGTAAGTGCATAAAGGTAGAAGGTGGAGACTCAATGTAATGGTGGAAGAAAAGCCTTTGTAAAAGGAAGTAGGGATTCAAGTCTCATAAAGAGCTTCAAAAAATTATGGTACCAATAGCTTTCAGCTCTCATTGCCCCTATCATAAGCATCTTGAAGTGGTTAAGGTTAAAGTGACACAACTAAGAGGATATGCTCGACAAGTTATAAACCGAAATCTCATGCCCCTTACTTACGAAGACCGATCCTCATACTACTCAACTTTAGTCACGAGTAAGCTCTTGTCATTGTAAGTACATGCGTATCATTAAGAACCGCCAACGGGGTACCCCTTGCACATGATACGGGAGCTTTCCCATAATCAAAATGACAAGGCAAGCAGACAATGAGCATCTCAGCGATCTTTTTATTTGCTATTTGCATAGGTTTTTATTGAGGATGCTTCATAGAGTGCTCATTATGGTGATGCTGCAAGTTTCCACCATGATTAGGCATGTCTTAGGCTAGCGGCCCGAGCGTTTCTCTAACACACATACAAACTCCATGATCTTACAAGTTCCACTTTTATTTCACACCGCTGGGATCCATAAGCAAAAGAACATGATATCAACGGGGTACAAAGTACAAGTGCAATGTTGAAAGCGTTCCCCATGATACATGTTTCTGCTAATTTCAACTTATAAAGTGCAAGCATATATGCAACAAAGATGGACACAATGGTTCAAATTTATTAAATGCAAGAAAGAATAAAGTGTGCCATCAAGTTCGTGAGAGCTTTAATCACTAATTTTCACATAAAAAATTTAATTTGGAAGGTAGATAAAAACATGAATATACTTGGAATAGCATATGCTCACGTTTTGTTTTTCCCTAGTATACATAACTACCAAAAATATTTGCTAGACTGACAACGACCATTTTGGCTGAGACCCTGAAGGGCGGGATGGCTCTGATACCAATTGTAACTACCTCGGTGAATTACGCTCTTAGTTACATGCCTGGATGAGCGAAAGTGGTTAAAATAGTACGGTGGGGCCCGGGGCCACTCACGGTAGACCTTTCGGCCGTCCTAACCACTTTCAGAGGATCGGGACAAGAACGAGCGGCGTAATCGGCAGGCGAAGGGATCAACTACATACACAAGTGAGTATGTATGTAAGCCACATACAACAGTCCTCAGAGCCATTCCATCTAAAAGAAAAAGAATATTGCAACGCCATATGGCAAGATTCAAATATCCTAGATAGAGATAATATTTTAGGATAGCTCCTCATACATCTAACATCAGAGTATCAGGCGGAAGCGGAAAACAAGATCCGAGTACGGATAAGAAGCAAATCGGCATAAGATGCCACATAAATAAACACATCCCGCCCACAGATCTCACGGATCCTCGTTCCCGAAATCTCTACAACGAGTGATCGTTGCCAACATCATCCGTCTCCTCCACCCAGTATCCATGTTGCGAGTACACCTGTTCATCTGAATCAAACAATTTATTGTGTGAGACCCTAGGGGTACTCAGCAAGTGTTTATGCCTCTAAAGGGGACACAACCTGGGGTGACGCAATTGCAGCAAAAGATAATAACTAACAAGTCTATAGATACTCGCTAACCATCCGCCTAACCAATGATAGACGGATGTCCATGAATTAAGAACAACGGTTATAACAGTATAATTAACAGATCAATCCTCCTTCTCGCTTACCAACGAGAAAGCGGATGAACAACCCCCATCCGTTGGAAGTTTTATTAACCATTCCATGAGTATTGCACTATTACTGGTCAGGTACTTAGTCAATTTAAAAGCGGTACTTTAGTGAGACTTGTCTATGATCGAGAAACTGTGCTCCAAGTCGTCCATAACCGCGGACACGGCTTTCAGAAAGATTTACCCTGCAGGGGTGCACCAAATAGCAACACACACTCGATCAACCTCGGAAAAACCAACTTTAAAACCCAACGAGGCATTCACGACAAAGCAATCACAGGATTCAGAAATATTTCAGGGGGCCACCCCATTAAGCTACCCGCGATGAAGCTAGCTCACTCCGAGACGGACTCAAGGTTTGTGTGGACGGCGGTAAACGACTAGGAACCCGAAACTGTGACTGGGCTTGTGGATACAGCGAAAACGTGTCATGATCCAAAATAGTATAGGTGCTCCTCGCACAATCGTAAATAAACCGTAAACATGGCATAAGTACAGGATAGTAATAAAACCCCAAACTAATTGTGGCCCCAAGAAATAGAAATGAATCAAGCTTTGGCTCAGGGGGGTCCATAAGGACTCCCGGATGTGGATAGTGCGAATAGTCAAGGAACAGGAATCAAGTACTCGGGGTCCTACGGGACACAAGTGAGCATGAAAAACCAAATAGCAGATATTGCTCACCGATGCCTCTTTCTTTAGTTATCCCATTACTACTCAGGTTATGTTGTTTAGGTACCTCGTTCTCCATCAGACACTCACATACCCTACACATGCTTTTCTACAACTCGCATGGCTCAAACAACTCCTGTAGTAATGGCTCATGGGATGGAGGAACAAGCTTCGGTGGGGTTTAAAAGTAAAGGCTATGCAGTACTTGGGATTCAATTTAATGCAATCGCGACTCAATGATGCAAGAATAAGATAGAGTCAATAGGTACTATATGTATGCAAGCATGTGGTAGTGCTTGCCTGGTAGCTCAGTTGAAGCGAGAGATGGATCTGGGTAGAACTCCTGTGATTCTTGATAATTCTCCTGCTGGGCGTCTATTCGAAGAAGAACCAAACAAACAAAGGCCAGCATAAATAAAGTGCACAAGCATATGAATTAAAATGCGACAAGCAAACAAACATGCCATGATGAATGATGCACAATTTACATGGCATTAAAGTAACATGGCAAGGGTGAGGTGTGGGTACAAGGATAATGCATTTTATTCTTTATTTAGTCAAGTTTTAATGCAATAAACAGTTCTAAGTCGTAATAATGACATGATGCATGCTTCAATCCATATCATAGAATGCATAGATAGAACGGGCTCCTCGCGCTGATTGATTTAGTCATATTATTTGTCAAATTTGGAGTTATAGATTTAAAGTTATTAATTTATTAAGAAAAAGGGCATTTTATTGTAATTATTAATCATCTCGAAATTTAAAGTGTTCAAACATTATTTTGAATAGCATATTTGAATTCCTCACATTTTTCTGATTCAAAAACATATATCAATTGTTTTATTTGGATTTATAATTTAAAAGTTATTTAAAACAGATTTGGATTTGAATTTAAACATTTAAGAAAAATTTAAATAAAACAGATAAACAGAAAAACTTTTTCTACTCAGCTAGACCCAGCCCTAGTCACTAACGGGTGGGGCCGGCCTGACTGGCGACGCAGCGCGCAGAAAGCTTTTACACCGCAGGTTTACCTAGCCTCTGCGATTGACAGGTGGGGCCAGCGGGCTATGGGCCCACGTGCCAGTGGCTGAGCCCGCAGAGGCTGACAGGTGGGTACGGGCTGGAGCATGGGTTGATGTTTACGAAAACCTTGGGGCCTTTTAGAAAAACGGCCACGGGAGGCTGACAGGTGGGGCTCGGAGTGGAGAACAAGAAAAAGGTGGCTCGGGTGCCACCTTCCCTCCTTCCTCACGTGCTGAGCATGGGAGGCCAGGCAGGCAGCTGCAGGTGGACCAGGGTGAGGACAAGGCGAGGCAGGCTCGGGTGGCCCCTTTGTGGCAGAGAGAGAAAGGGAGAAGGAGAGGGGAGGCTCAGGTTAGCCTCGGCTAGGTTAGGTTAGAGGGTTGGGGTAGCTCGCATGGGTAAGGGGAACTAGGTGGGGTAGCTTGGCAGGGAGAGAGGGATTTACTTCGGCATGGTGAGAGGAGGGAGGTGAGGTGAGGGTTAGGGTAAGGGATTAGGGTAAGGGATTAGAACTAGGATTAGAGAGAGGAGGTTAGAGAGGGGTGAGGGTTTTACTAGGGTATGATACCCAGGATCCCACAAGTGTGTGGTAATGGCATGTAGAGAGAAGAGAGAAAAGTGGTGGAAGGTTCTTGTGATGAGCCAACAAAGTAATGCATGAGTTGGAGGAGATGGTAGATTTATGAGAAAAATTACCACACATGATCATGCCTAGATGTTGATGGATAAAGAGAGAGGTAAGGTTTGAAGATAAACAAAAGAATAGAGCTAACATGAATATAATTCACCAGGAACCAAGCTCCACTCACAAATCCAAGTAAAACCCAAACAAAATAGAATGGTGGTGATTTGCATGGCCCATGCATGGGCATTAAATGCCATGTTTTAATCTTGTGATAAAAATATTAATATAACATGGCATGATTCCCAAGCATTACCAAAATGTGGAATAAAGGCCAAGCAAAAGGAATTAGAATTGGATCCATCCCAACCCACATGAGCTAGATTAAATGCCAAAAGAAAATAAAAGCCCATGGGTAATTAGAATGGTGGAATTATAAGGTGGTGACAAGGAAAGGTGATGGAGTTGAATAAAAGATATGCCCCCAACTCAACTTGGGCATCAAACATCTATCAAGAACCAAATACAATATCTCAAAAGCCAAATACAATTAATAATGCATATGAGAGAAGAACCAAAAGAAAAGGGTTTTATATGATGCTCAAATGCAAGGTGGCATGATGACATGAGCATGATATAATTATGATGCAACAATTATATGTAGGAATTAGCCATTATATTACTAGACCAAGTAGCATTACAATTGTTAGACAATTGGGATGCTACACATAAGCAAAAGAACATGATATCAACGGGGTACAAAGTACAAGTGCAATGTTGAAAGCGTTCCCCATGATACATGGTTCTGCTAATTTCAACTTATAAAGTGCAAGCATATATGCAACAAATATGGACACAGTGGTTCAAGTTTATTAAATGCAAGAAATAATAAAGTGTGCCATCAAGTTCGTGAGAGCTTTAATCACTAATTTTCACATAACAAATTTAATTTGGAAGATAGATAAAAACATGAATATACTTGGAATAGCATATGCTAGTAGGTAGGTATGGTGGACTCTTTGGAATAACTTGGTTTAAGGAATTGGATGCATGAGTGGAACTCATACTTGGTTGTGGAGGCTAGCAAAAGACTGGGAGCGACAAACTAAGAGAGCAATAATGGCCATAATCATGCAGAGCGACAAAACATCATTGATCAAAGCATAAAGTGATACTACAAGTTGAAAACTAAAGGATCATAAAGGCTTAGGTGACTTGAGATAGTCATAACATGGTTTGAGCATGTGCCAAGTCAACCCAAATAAAGCATCAAAGGAGAATACCACTATAATATGCTTTAATATGCTAAAACAACGCATGATTCATCCAAGGCACATTAAGCAATCTCAATTGTTTATAACAAGTCATGCTACAACAAAGAATACTAAGCATAAAGCCAAAAGAATATCAAGCATGGCATGACAAAACATAGGCCATAGTCAAAAACAAGCTCTCTTTACCACTTAAGTATGAACTTTCCTACTCTTTTCCAATCCAAACCAAACTATTTGAAAACCAATGTATGAAAGAGGGGGTCCAACCAATTTACTCAGCAAGCTAAGAAAACGAAAAATCAAAACGAAAACGAAAAAGAAGACGCTCCAAGAACAACACAACTATGCATGAAACAATAAAAATGAAGCGTTTGGAAGAAACCTGAGATTTTCATTGATGAAGAAGGGGATGCCTTAGGCATCCCCAAGCTTTGACGCTTGTACTTCTTGGATATTTCTCGGGGTGACACGCGTGGCATCCCCAAGCTTGAGCTTAGTCCATCCGCCATCTCATTACTTGTAATACCTCGGACATTACGCTCTAAGTTCAAGGCTGGACGAACCAAAAGTGGATAAGTGACTCTACAGCGGAGGCCCAAGGCCACCCACGTGTAGGCCCGTCGAAGCGGAGTAGGGCACGGTACCGGCCTACCACCTTATCCACTTTCAAGAACATCGGGACAAGAGCGAGCGGCGTAACCGATAGGTAACGCGACCACGACATACACAAATGGGTATGTACGTCTGCGGCTTACAATAGACATCAGAGTCACACCATCTAAAAGAAATAGAAATATTGCAACAATATAGGGCAAGATCCAAATATCCTAGATAGACATAATATTTTAGGATACTTCCTCAAACATCACGCAACATAGTATCAAGCGGAAGCGGGAAACAATATCCGAGTACGGACAAGAAGCAAATCGGCATAAGATGCCACATAAATAAGCACATCCTGCCCATAGATCTCACGCATATCCATCCCCGGAATCGCTACACTGAGTGGTTGTTGCCAACATCCTTTGTTTCTTCCACCCAGTATCCATCTTGCGAATATACCTGTTCATCTGAATCAAACAATTTATCGTGTGAGACCCTAGGGGTACTCAGCAAGTCTTCATGCATCTAAAGGGATCAACCTGGGGGTGACGCAATTGCAGCGAAAGATAATAACTAACAAGTCTATAGATACTCGCTAACCATCCGCCTAACCATTGATAGACGGATATCCGTTAATTAGAACAACCGTTATAACAGCATGAAGTAACAGATCCATCCTCCCTCTTGCTTACCAGCGAGTAGGCGGACGAACAACCCATCCGTTGGCAGTTTTATTAACCATTCCATGAGTATTGCACTAATTACTAGTTAGGTATTTAGTCAAATTAAACACGATACTTTAGTTATGCTTGTCTATGATCGAGAAACTGTGCTCCAAGTCGTCCATAACCGCGGACACGGCTTTCAGAAAGATTTACCCTGCAGGGGTGCACAAATAGCAACACACACGATCAACCTCGGGAAGAACCAAATAAAAAGCAACGAGGCCTCACGACAATGCATTCACAGAATTCATAAATTATTTCAGGGGGCCACCCTATTAAGCTACCCGCAATGAAGTTGTCCGGCTCCAAGACGGACCCAAGGTTTGTGCCAATGGCTGTAAACGACTGGGAACCCGAAAGTGTGACTGGGCTTATCGATACCGCGAAAACATTCCACATTCTTAAACAGTACAGGTGCTCCATGCACAATCGTAAATAAAGCAGTAAGGCATGCCATAAGTACAGGATAGTAATAAAGCCCCAAACTAGTTTGTGGCCCCAAAAAATAAAGAGCGAATCAAGGTCAAGCGAAGGGGGATCCATAGAGTCTCCTGTATGTGGATAGTGCGAATAGTCAAGGAACAGGTATCAAGTACTCGGGGTCCTACGGGACACAAGTGAGCATGAAAACCCAAATAACAGATATTGCCCACTGGTGCCTCTTTCATTAGTTATCCCATTACTACTCATGTTAAGTTGTTTAGGTACCTCGTTATCCAACAGACACTCACAAACCCTACACATGCAATTCTACGACTCGCATGGCTCAAACAACGCCTGTAGTAATGGCACATAGGATGGAGGAACAAGCTTCGGTGGGGTTTAAAAGTAAAGGCTATGCAATACTTGGGATTCAGTTTAATGCAATCGCGACTCAATGATGCAAGAATAAGATAGATGCAATAGGTACTATATGTATGCAAGCATGGGGAATTGCTTGCCTGGAAGCTCAGTGGAAGCGAAGGATGGATCTGGGTAGTACTCCAGGGATTCCTGTAAATTCCCCTACTCGGCGTCTATTCGAAAGAAGAACCAAACAAACAAGGGCCAACATAAATAAAGTGCACAAGCATATAAATATAATGCAACAAGAAAACAAGCATGCCATGATGAATGATGCACAATTTACATGGAAATAATGTAGCATGGCAAGGGTGAGGTGTGGGGACAATAAAATATCACTTTTAGTAATTATTAGGCATATTTTAGTGGCATAAACCATTCAGGTTTTGATAGTTATACATGATGCATGCTTCAATCCATATCATAGAATGCATAGTTAGAACGGGCTCGTCGCGCTGATTGATTTAGACATATTATTTGTCAAATTTGGAATTATAGAATCTAAGTTATGATTGATTTCATTTTACTTGGAAAAGCCAAAGAAAATGTTTAATACTTTTAGTACTTAGAATAGACAAATTCAAAAATAAACCTTGTATTCGAAAATCTTAAACAACTTCAGATAAATTTGCTTTTGAGAGTTTGGTATAGGAGCACTATCTTGAGAACCCAGGGGTTTTCCTTTTAAACAGAGGCTTAAGGTACTGAGATATGCAGCTATGAGGTCGTGGCTAAAAAAAGAAATAAAAGGGCGCTTGCAGGAATTGAACCCTGGACCCCTAGATGAAGATCGAACATGACTAACCACTAGGTTGAACATCTGTTGCTGATAGAAAGGAACACATGTCTCTTGTAAAAAGCTAAGGATGGGTCTGGTACTGTCGAAAACTATACAGCAAAAATTGACAGCCCCAGGTGTGATTTTCAGACGCCAGTTCGACTAAAACAGCCCCAAAGGGGATTCGATCCCATGATCTCCTGGACGCAATGCACGGGCTCAGCCACTATACCAAGATCGGCTTCTTGTACTAAATTGGGCGCGGCGTCTAAATGCACAAGGTTGCGCAGAAAACTCTTGTCAAAACTAAAGCAACAGAAAGGTTCTCTGAACTTTTATTCAGACAGGGGAGCAGCGGGCGCGCCATGGACGGATCCATCAATGGCAGCCACAGTTGGGGTCGGAGGGCCACAGGAAGAGCATGGAAGGAACGGGGGTGCTCACTTGATCGATTCCCACCGAAGATGGGGATGATGGAGGATGGAAACAACGACGTCGGTGACTGCAGCTCTCCAGCACGGGTATAGCGAGAAGACGACGAGGGGAAGGCGGCTCCTGGCACTCCCGGGGCCCCTTCTACTGTGAGCGCGACGCGGAAGACAACGGTACAACCTCTCCGCCAAACCACAGTCTCGGCTGCTACAGGATCGACGACGGGAAGCTGGCCAGGCCGACGACCATGGCGGCTCTCTCTCTCGGATGGTGTTTAGGGGAAACCAGAGGGGAAAGGAACTTGGTGGCGGCGGAGGGGAGAGGAAGGAACTAGGGCTCACAGGGCTCCTCAGCTTGGGGATAAAAGAGGAGGACGAGGTGGTGGCCGGTGACGCAGATGACGGGGGGCGACGTCCACCTGCTCCGTCTGACGAAGCGCGAGAGACGAAGGCGACGGGAGGAAGACGGAGAACCAGACGGTGTCAGCGAAGGGGTACGCGGGCCAGAGGGAAGCAGCTACGGCGCGGGGTCCTGCCGTTGTGTTGCTGCTCTGTTTGGGCTGCGAGGCCTAGCTGCTGGCGATCTGCTGCTGCAAGCTGATGCTCAGAAGGAAAAGAAAACTGCTGCAGCTGTTGTTTTCAGAAATGGACAGATCCTTCCCAGGTTTGAATCAAAGGGCAACACTTGAAGCAGAAAAGGATCGCAAGTTTAGGGCATATGATTTCTATACACCAAGATTCAAAAGAATTCAAACGAGGGAAGGAAGAGAGTTTTATGGACTTGTAAAACTTGGCCTAGTTTGTGAAAACAAACTAGCCTCGAAACACGGAAATTCCAACATCACTCATTTGATTTATGCTTCATAAGAAACCCAAGCCTCCCAAAACAGCGTTTCATTTAATCATGATAGCATTTGAATTGTAAGGTCTATATAGTGTGTATGTTCCACTATGTAATACATGACCCCATCAAGTCAAATAACCTCACAATTAAACAAAGCCATGAATTGAAACATAGATCTGGCTTCTACTACCACATAACATGTAAAGGTGACCCGGGTGATTTCCATAGGAATGTTGTGAGAAAAGTATGGAAGCATGTAGACAAAAGAAAAGAACCATACCAATTGTCATGAGTTAGAGTTAAATTCCAAAAGAAAATACAAATACACATGTTTGATTAGCAAGGTGGAGGTGAAGAAGGAAAACAAGTGTTGGTGGTAAAAGTGGATGGTGGAATCTAAGAAAAGAGATGCCCCATATCCACTTGGGCATTTAGCAATTCATCAAGATCCAAATACAATATATCAAAAAGCAAATACAATTAATAAACAACAAATGCATATGGGATAAAAACCAAATAGAAGTGTTTTATATGATGCTCAAATGCAATGTGGCATGATGACATGAGCATGATATTATGATGATGCATTAATTATTATGTAGGGGTAGCATTATATTAGTTGAAACCATGTAGCATTACAATGTTAGACATTTGGGATGCTACATTACTCATTCCTTCCACACACCTGAAATTTTTCCTTCATACAAAACTTCACACAATCTTTATTAGCAACATTAGTACACTCAAGATAATAAGTCTTTAGGTTCAGTTCTAACACCAATAAAACTTCCATTAAGACACTAGCTACTGTAGCACTTCCCTCAAATAGCTCAATTCCCGAAAATAACTCAAAAAGGAACCAACAAGAAGCAAATGCAAATAATGGCAGAAATCTGTCAAAATAGACCAGCAGGTAAAGACGAATTTTTTCGAAGACCTTATGTTGCTCAAATCAAAACGTTTTGAACTAACGAAAGTTAGATAACAACCTGGGGTAGAAGCACAAAACTCACGCCTCAAAAGGACAGACAGAGATTTTACACGAATTTTTATGGTGAGGCACATAAATCTGTTTCGGAGCAGCAACTTTCCCAATCATTACTTCTCTCTCATTAGAGGTTATTATTGGCACAAAAAGAAAATAAAAAGGATAATGAGCGGTTATTACTGAGGTAATAACTTCCAAGACTGATCTAAAACTTTTGGGTTATCTCCCAATAAGTACTTTTCTTTAACGCCTTTAAGTTAGGCATGATAGTTTGAGAAGATGCTCACATAGGAAATATGAATTGAAGTAAAAGAGAGCATCAAGAAGAAATTCAAAACACATTTAAGTCTAACCCACTTCCTATGCATAGGAATCTTGTAAAGAAACAAGTCATGAAAGCACAAAGCAACAAGCATTGGAAAGGAAAACAAGTGCAACTTCAAAATTTTCAACATAAAGAGGGGAAACTTAATATTGTTGAGACACATAAAACCATGTTTCCCTCTCTCATAATAACTTTCAGTAGCATCATGAATAAAATTAACAATATAACTATCACATAAAACATTCTTATCATGATCCACATGCATATAATAATTATTACTCTCCACATAAACATAGGCATTCTTATTAATTGTAGTGGGAGCAAATTCAACAAAATAAATATCTTTATTATTCTCATCACCATAATCATCAAATATAGGAGACATATTGTAATCATTATTAATTTCCTCATCAATAGTAGGTGGACCGAAAATATCATATTCATCATTGTAATCATCATATATTGGAGGTTTGGTATCATCATAAGCAATAGAATAGCTATCTTCTAAAGATGAGGAACTAAAAAGATCATTTTCATAAAAACTAGCTTCCCCAAGCTTAGACTTTTCCATAGCATTAGCAATAATGGTGTCCAAAGAATTCATACTAACAACATTGCTATTAGCATGCAAATAAAGTTCCATAGGTTTTAAATTTTCTCTTCAAACACTTCATGTCCTAACTCAAGAGAAATGCTATAAAGCTCTCTAATTTTGTTGTTGTTTTCCATTAAGCCTAACTAGTAAAAACAAGAAATAAAAAGACAAAATTGCAGAATCTAAAGGAAATAACTTCGAGCACTCACACCGGAGGATGTGAGTACCTTTTACCTTACCTCCCCGGCAACGGCGCCAGAAAATAGGCATTTGCCGTGGGAGGTTCTTCTTCTTTAATCCTCCGGTGTGAATACCTTTTACCTTACCTCCCCGACAACGGCGCCAGAAAAGAGCTTGATGTCTATGCACTTCTATTCTTGTAGACAGTTGTTGGGGCTCCAAGTGCAGAGGTTTGTAGAACAGCAGCAAGTTTTCCTTTAAGTGGATCACCCAAGGTTTATCAAACTCAGGGAGGAAGTGGCCAAAGGTATCCCCTCTCAAGCAACCCTGCAATCAAGATACAAGAAGTCTCTTGTGTCCCCAACAGACCCAATACACTTGTCAGGTGTATAGGTGCACTAGTTCGGCGAAGAGATAGTGAAATACAAGTGGTATAGATAATTATAAGTGGTAACGGTGATAGAAAATAACTTGATGGCGTGGAAGAGACTAAAGGCGATCTGAAATAAAGATGGAAGCAAGCACACATGTAACAGATCTAATTGCAAATGGTGTATCAATGCTTAGAAACAAGGCCTAGGGATCATACTTTCACTAGTGAACACTCTCATATAAATATCTTCTCTTTGTGATACTACTCTTAACTACTCTCCGGTTGAACACTCTAATCGATGGTAGGGCTATAACAGCACACCTCAAAGTAAGCCTTTCCCATCTAGAAAACCCCACACCGTCACCTTGAGCACTAGATGAGTCCAACAAACACCACAATTTCATAAAGACATCCAACTCCAAATATAACTCATAACAAGTATTTGTAATCTCTAGCCTAAGTGCCACCATGGTGATCACGCTGTCACTTTCACACACATGGGGAGAGCAGATATCTATTAAAGCACTTGAGTAGCAAGGTAGATCTACTTGATTACAAAGCTCATGATCAGAATATGATCATGCATAGAGAGAGAGATGAACACATAGCTACCGGTAGAACCCTTAGCCTCGAGAGAGAACTACTCCCTCCTCATCATGGGAATCAGCAATGGTGATGGAGATGGTGGTGGATATCGATGGAGATGGCTCCAGGGGCACTTCCACGTCCCGGCAGGGTGCCAGAACAGAGACTTTCTGTCCCCCGAATCTCCCCTTCGGTGGCAGTGGCGCGGCGGAACTTTTCGTGGATTTCTGATTGACGATTTAGGGTTTTCGTATCGGGAGCCTTCTTATAGGGCAGAGGGCAAGGTCGGTGGGCGGCCAGGGGGCCCACACCATGCCCTGGCGTGGCCTGGGGGGACCCGCACCATGGGGTGGTGTGGCCACCCTGTGGCCCCTCTCCGACTCTCCTTCTGGCTCCGTGAGTCTTCCGAGAAAATATCAACTTTGGCATTTGTCCGGTCCAATTCCGAGAATATTGATTTTCTGAATTTCCTGGAACCAAAAACAGCAGAAAACAGGCAACTAGCACTGTGGCACTTGTTAATAGGTTAGTCCAAAAATCATATGAAAAGTACTCCAAAGTGTGGACAAAACACAAGAAAGTAGATAAAACCAAGCATGGAACATCAAAATTTATAGATACATTTGCAATGTATCATGGTGTTAGCCTTGTTCCTCACCTTGGGGATTGCATCACTAGAAACCACAAGTGAGAGCTATAAGCGTGCAAAGTGGAATCGCAAAGAAAACTCACACTAAAGAAATTACTAACTCTCAAAAGTTGTGGGTGGAAGGTTAGGGTTGTGGAAAACCAAACGAAACGATCCAAAGAAAAAGGTTATTGTCAAACGTGGTAGAGAACCAAAAGATCAAAAGCAAATAGGAAGCGATCTACAAAACACTAGGATACACACACGTGGAGACGGATGTGGGTAGCACGACTATGAAAATGAGCACAAAAGGTCCTAACGAAGACTACGCTCGGTGTCGTGCCAACGCAAGGAGAGACCACAACTCGTTCGCCAAAAGATAAATAAGCAACAGATTTGTGCACTTGCCTCGGTCGCGCTCTTTTTCTCTGTTTTCTTACAAGCTTGATACTCTCTTTGTATTGGGAGACTATGTATCTTTCTATTTTTCTTTTGCTTTTTCTTTTTCTCTTTTTTTGATTCATTTTCTCGCTTTCTATACTACTATGTTAACTCTTGTTTTTGCTCTCACACTCTCACTTTCCAAGGACAAGTACTCAATGCTTAGGCAAACACAAGATGAGTTGCTCTCATAGGATAGATACACACAAGGAAGAAGGGTTAACAAGGTGGAGCAAGTTATACCTTCGGTATTGATGTCTTGCTTCCGGTGTTCGAGATGATGTTCGGTGTCGCGGTGTCGATGAGCACAGTATGTGGATATAGTTGCGGAAGCTTGAAGTTAGTTGGGCGACACGCACACGAAACACGAACAACACAAGAGGACAAACGGTCAAAAATTGGGCGAAAAGAGATTTTGGCGGCCAAACCGGCGGCGCCGGACCTGGCGCCGGAAATTACGGTCGCGTTTCCTGTTTGCCGGAACATGCGCCGGAAATTCCGGCGGCTGGGTCGGTCCGCCGAGCCTGGCGCTGGTTTGAGTTCGTGACGAACTCAAAAGTCAAATCTGTCAAAACATTTCGGAAATTTGTCCAAATTGGGCGGGGAAAATGTTCTAGGAAGGTAGATCGGTACCCAAAGCAACAGATCTGTGGAACAAAACCATGAAAAATGCACCAAATCAAGAGATCGATGCGAAGGCAAATTGGGGCTCTTTTTTGTGGATTTTCGAATTTTTTGGTGGATAGAAGAAAAATTTGTGGGGGAATTTGTGAGCAACGAAGCTCTTGATACCAATATGTTGAGGGCAAACCTCTAGGGTGACCCGATCTTTCACGAATCCCACTCAAATCGAGGGTGGAATGTGGGGAGAGGAGGGGAGGATGAACATGACGAACGCACGCACGAAGAACGCGAAGAACACACACACACAAAACCACGATACACACCAATAGCTCACTCCGGCGGTGACCGGTCCGGCACAATCCCTAGGATCGGCGTCGGGTGGAGGACTCTCTCTCGAACCGGCACGGCGAGATGGGAGACTCGGTGAGATCTTGACGTCTAGGCAATGGGACACCGATGCCTAGGCCTTGTACAACGCGGAGGCAGATGCAAACTCCAACGAGGTTTGTGATATTGGTGCTCCTTGATCAAGGAGCATGAGGCAAGAACTAGATAGATCCACAAGCGGTTTCCACTAATTCCAATATCATGCCTAGGGTTTACAATGGAGGTGGGGGCTATATATAGGCCAGCCACTAGTTCAGGGGTACTTTAGGCATAAAAGGGTAAAAACTGGACGAAATAGGAATATTCTCGGGCATCAAACCCATGTTGACTTTGTGACTGGGCATTTCGGCAATAAGTCTGGTCGCGCGGGACAGGAGGCCGGAAATTCCGGTCTACGCCGGTAATTCCGGTCGGCAACCGGAACCGGAGGTAGAGAAGCGTTTCGGTCGGCGCCGTTATGTTTTGGCGTGCGCCGGAAGTTCCGGTCAGTGGTCCGGTCCGCCGGGGCGTCCGCCGGACGTTCCGGTGAGGCGTCCGGTCTGCCGGTCCTGGCGCCGGTTTGGCCTGGGATTCCGGTTCACGTTGGCTTGACTCCTTCTCTTGGCATTTCTTCATGGGGTTTGTACCTGAGGATGCATAAGGTATTGGTATGAAGTAGCAAGCCATCCAAGGGTGTATTGAAGTCACATGAAACAAGGAGCGAATTCACCTTAGCTTGAAGGAGTTTGGCATGGGCACGGGTCATCGGTCCACTTGGGGGACTTGGTGGTGTAGATGTAGGGGCGTCCATAGGACGGGTTGCATCAGTTCCACTGCTGGTGTCCAGTGTTCCCACGGGGGAAACAAGCGCCACTCGGACAAGGAGTAGAGTATCTTGGAACTCCACCATACGGTGCCCTAGGGTAGTTGTGTTTGTAGCCCCTTGGAGCGGCGTTGTAAGGGTATGGTTGCCTTGGCGTGAAAGTTGACGGTCTTGGCAGAGCAGGGAGCGGCGGTGCGGTACTAGGGACCCACATACAACACTTAGGAGGAGCGGCCACTGCTGAAGAACCACCAGTGTCATGACTATGCTTCTTGGAATCATCCTATGCTTGTTTACTCGCCTCTTCTTGGAGAGCTGTTTGTTGAAGCTTGAGAAACGAGTTTGGAGTGGCATGAGTGATAACATATTTGATTGAAGCATTTAGCCCTTGACGGAACCTCTTCTGTCTTTTCTTATCATCAGAAACCTCATCACCCCCATAGAGAGATAAGTTTGCAAAGTTCTTGATGTAGGTGCTGACATTCTTGCTTCGTTGCTTGAGATTGAGAAACACCTCCTTCATTCGCTCCATGACAATTCTAGGCAGTTATTGCTCCTTGAAAGCATCAGCGAATTTTCCCCATGTTGGCTGAAATCCAGGAGGACTTGCTCTCAGATAGCTCTCCCACCAAAGAGCAGCTTCCCCACGCAGAAGGTGAGTAGCGCACTTGACCTTGTTGTTCTTAGCAACATCTATGGTATCCTGTAGTCTCGTGATCTCCCGAAGCCAATTGTCGGCATCCAATGGCTCGGAGGTCACCTCGAAGTGTCGTGGGGCAAACTTCAGAAAGTCCTTCAAGTTACCACGCTGGGGAGGTGGTGCGAACTCATTCCTGCTGACAGTGTCCTTGAATGTCTACTAGTTTTGCTGCATAGTTCCCAGAGTATTCGCCAAACTAACAAGTGCAGCACTCAGCTCTAGCAAACCCGGGACATCATTATTGCAGCGAGGCATCCTGTTATTGATGGAAAAACTTGCGTTAGTACCATAATGGAGAATTATTAATAATCCAAAATAGCACCAAAATAGAATTAACCAAGATTAAAGGATACAATTTACTAAGATGATATTAAAATATCAAGCAAAATTCATAGCACCAAGAAGATAGTTAGCATATCGCACATGACTGAAACGGAGTGTGGAACACAAATCCACCAAAGAAAAAATTCCGCAAATTTTGGTATTAAAATACTAACTAGATGCGCAAAACTACTTAAAAGTTAGATCTTAGCAGCTTTACCCATTCAATGTACAAGAGCGAATGATAAAAGTAGTGGTATGGTCATGACTCCATCCCACACTCAAAGCATTACTTCGCACAAGAATAGGAAAAACACACAACCCAACTCTTATCCTTCTTACGAACAACTGAAAAAGATTAATAGGTACAAAACAAACACCCCTAACTAGAACGCGTCGGTTACAAAGAGTATGAGAGATCGCATCGGTTTAGAAAGAATCGGATAGATCACGTCAGTTTACACAAAGCTTGCCAGTGTGGAATGTACCAACAGTTGATAACCAAAGGAAGATTGTGACAACAAGGTTGGATGCAACAGATAGACAAAGAATTACACACACACCCTATGGTACTACGGAAACCCCAAACACATGAATCCTAGTTTGAATTTTTAGAATAAGATAGACAAACGTTACACTTCCTTACTAGAAATGGGTGGGTGGGTAAGAAGAAAAATGGAAGCAGTCGTACTCTCACGTTTAGTTTTTCCCTAGTATACATAGCTACCAAAATATTATCTAGATTCACAACAACCATCTTGGCTGAGACCCTGAAGGGCGGAATGGCTCTGATACTAATTGTAATACCTCGGACATTACGCTCTAATCTCAAGCCTGGACGAATCAAAAGTAGACAAGGGATCCTACCGCGGAGGCCCAAGGACACCCACGTGTAGGCCCGTCGAAGCGGAGCAGGGCACGGTACCGGCCGACCACCTTATCCACTTTCAAGAACATCGGGATAAGAGCGAGGGGCGTAAGCAACAGGTAACGCGGCCACGACATACACAAATGAGTATGTATGCATGCGACTTACAATAGACATCAAAGTCACACCATCTAGAAACAATAGAAATAGAAATACTCAACGCCATACGGCAAGATCCAAATATCCTAGATAGATATAATAGTTTAGGATATCTCCTCATACATCACGCAATAGAGTATCAAGCGCAAGCGAAAAACATGATCCGAGTACGGATAAGAAGCAAATATGCATAAGATGCCCTGAAAATAAGCGCATCCCGCCCACAGATCTCACGGATCTCCATCCCTGGAATCTCTACACCTGATAGTCATTGCCACCATCATCGGTCTCTTCGACCCAGTAGCCTTCCTGAGAGTATAGCTGTCCATCTGAACCAAATATTTACCGTGTGAGACCCTAGGGGTACTCAACAAGTCCTAATGCATCTAAAAGGAACAATCTGGGGGTGACGTAAATGCAGCAAAAGATAATATCTACAAAGAACTATAGAGACTCGCTACATGTCCGCCCAACCAGAGATAAATGGACGCCCGTTTATTAATAGAAACAGTTGTATAAGCACCATAAATAAACATCGCTTGCCCTCCTTCTCGCTTACCGATGAGAAGGCGGAAGAACATCCCATCCGTTGGCAATTTTATTAACCATTCCATCAGTATTGTACTATTTACTAGTCATGTCTTAGTCAAATTAAAGGCGGTACTTTAGTTATGCTTATCCATAACCACGTACACGACTTTCAGAAAGACTTACCTTGTAGGGGTGCACAAATAGCAACACACGCACGATCAACCTCGAGAAGAACCAAATAAAACACAACAAGGCCTCACAACAAAGCATTCACAGGATTCATAAATCATTTCAGGGGGGGGGCACCCCACTAAGCTACCCGCAACAAAGTTGGCCGGCTCCGAGACGGACCTAGGGTTTGCGTCAATGGTTGTAAATGACTGGGAACCCAAAAGTGTGACTAGGCTTGTCGATACCGTGAAAACACTCCGCATTCCAAAATAGTACATGTGCTCCACGCACAATCGTAATAAAGAAGTAAAGCATGGCATAAGTACATGATAGTAATAAAGCCCCAAACTACTTTGTGGTCCCAAGAAATAAAGTGTGAATCAAGCTCAGGCGCATGGGATTCATGGTCCCACACGCGGATAGTGTGATTGTCAAGGAACATGAATCAAGTATGGGGTCTTACGGGACACAAGTGAGCTTAAAGAACCAAATAGAAGATAATGCTCACTGATGCCTCTTTCATTAGTTATCCCATTACTACTCACATTAAGGTGTTTAGGTACCTCATTATCCAGAGACACGCATAAACCCTACACATGCAATTCTACGACTCGCATGGCTCAGACAACTCCTGTAGTTAATGGCTCATAGGATTAGGGAACAAGCTTCGGTGGGGTTTAAAAGTAAAGGCTATGCAATACTTGGGATTCAATTTAATGCAATCACGACTCGATAATGCAAGAGTAAGATAGAAGCATATGTACTATATGTATGCAAGCATATGGAATTGCTTGCCTGGCAGTTCTGTTGCCGAATAGGAAGGATCTAGGTAATACTCCTGAGGCTCCTGGTATTCTCCTTGCTCAGTGTATATCCGGATAAAACCTGAACACGCAAAGACCAAAATAAATACATTGCACAATCATATAAATCATATGCAACAAGCAACCAAGGTATGCCATGATGGAATGCTGCACAATTGTATGGTATAACATAGCATGGCAAGGGTGAGGTGTGGAAATAAGAAATAAGTACATTTATTAATTGTTTGGTCAAGTTTTACTTGCATAAACCATTCAGGTTTTTAAGTATTTAAATGATGCATGCTTCAATTCATAACATGGAATGCATAGTTAGAATGACCTTGTCGTGCTAATTGATTTAGTCATATTATTTATCGAATTCGGAATTGCGGATTTAAAGTTATGATTTAATTGAGAAAAAACATTTAATAGTATTTAAATTATTTCGAAATTTTAATTTGCTCAAATAATATTTTAAATAGCATAATCATAATCCTAACATTTTTCTGATCAGAAAACATATATTAAACATTAGTTTTGGGTTTAGATATAAAAAGATATGAATATATGCATTTATAATCTTTTTATGATTTTCTAGAAAAAGAAAAGGCCAAAACATTTGTTACTTAGATAAACCCAGCCACAAACACTTCTTGTGGGGCCAGTACTGCTGACTAGACTCTGAGGTTATTGCAGTTAGGAGACAGAAAGGTCTAGGGGTGTTTTGCAAAATAGCAAGAACACGATCAGGAGATGACTGAATCGTGAATGAATGTACACGGAAAAAAAGAGCTAGCTCAGGCTATCTTCCGAGGATGATTTCGAGCGCGTTTTTTATCCGATTAAGGTGTCGTCTACGGCTACTCGTAGATGCTACATAGGAGCACATCTTAGCAAGAAAGGATTCGTTGAAACCTCACTGATACAGACGCGAGGAAGCTGATAACATGGGTGTTTCTACTGCCTACCATTGTCGAAACTGTACGTGGCGGACAGGAGTACGTTTCGATTTTACGAGGAAGATTGCGTGAGATAGGAGGCACGTTTTTGAATGAGGTTTGATTCAAGTGGAATACGAAGATACCAAGATCATTTATGACTAAAAAATGTTCGACTGCTCGCAACAGTGGAGGATGTAAACTTGGCGGGAACAGATTGGAAATCTCAGGTGTGTGCATGAACTGACGAACTGCACTACGGCATCAGAGTTACAGTGCGGCTGCTCCAACTTCATAGGAGGATTCCAAGAGGCTCGGGGCATGGAAGCGAGATTGGTTTGCAGCGTAGAGAAGAGGGGATATAGGAGTACAACTTTGGTCAAGGAAATTCCACCAGAGAATGTCGGTAGATTTAGGGATCTTGCTGCGAACATTGAGTTTTCAGAAGGTTGTGAAGACATATAACGATACAGATTTAAACATCAGTTATTGTTGGAATATTTTGAGGGCTGAGGTCGATGGTTTGAGATGGGTTTTCATCGCCAGGTTGCCTGGAGTACCGGGAATAACTTTGGGGATTCTGCCGGAGTAGGTCCATATCGACGGGAAAAACACCGGGAACAGGGGCACGAGGGGAAGGCACGCGGTGACCAACGCATGTGTCTGTGGGCGTATGACGGAAAATAATGGCGATGCAGGCAACCAGAGGGGAAACTGGCATGGCTGGGAGGAAGGTGTGCTCACCTAGAGCTCGGACGATGTCGGGGGCGAGCTAGAAGATGACCAAGACGGTGGCAGGGAAGTGGTGGTCGCATTGGCAGCAGGTGGACACGTCGAGGTACGGCTCCTCCTCCTCACTCCCAGACCAGAACCGTTCCAGAGACTCTTTGCGAAGCTTCCTTGCTGCGTCCGACGGCTTTGGCTTGGCGGGTGGTCGGGATTTGGCGTGGCGAGGAAGAATGCAAGGCGAGATCCGATCTGGGCTGGTGGAGAAGGGGTAGATGGGGTTGGTAGCAGGACAGGGCTCGCTTTTGTGGACAGAGAGAGAGGAGGGCAGACACGGTCTTGGCGTGGGCGAGCGTGGCTGTCACTGCGCACGTGATCGCGGCCAAGGGAAGAGGTACATGGGCGCATGGGTTTTGGTTCGCTATCCGCCGGCTGGGTCGCGCCAGACCAAGATAGGGAAGGGTTGATGCAGGGTTCAGGTTTAAAGATAGAGGCCCAGGTGCATGTTCATATCAGCTAGCTCGCTGTGAGAGAAGCGATGTGTGTCTGGTGGCATACACACACATCAGGACTCTAGTCTAGCTAGAGGGTTTAGATGATGAAGAAGAGGGTTAGCCGATTAAAAAGAGGGTTTAGCTTAGAGATTTTATGCACAAGCTAGGTGATGGTTCTATTTAGATTTAGTGCATGTGTGTGGCACATGGTTGTCGTGGTGTTTAACTTAGCTAGGAAAATAGCTAGCTTAGGATAGATAAAATATAAGAGAGAGATGGATAGAGAGAGATAGAAGATCACAAGAATAAAAATGAGGCATGTGGATCCTCATGACCATATGTTAGTAGATTGTTTGATGGAATTTAAAACACATGGACAAGATGATCAAAACTCAAATAAGCCAAAAGAAAATAGAAATGAATTTAAGTAGGGAAGGCATGCTTGTAATAGAAGTGGGCATTATTGTTAGGTTCACAGCATAGAAAATAAAAAATTCTACGATGAGAACTATACGCCAACATCTATCTGCTAGATACAGAGCAACGGATGGATATACATCCATAGAGAACTTACCCTCGAAGACAACAGAGTTTTGTTAACGAGTTGGAACTCGTGGATGATGTAGTCGTACGCTTGTTGATCTCAAGATCGTGTGGAAGTCCTAGCGCCGCAAATCAGGAGCGCATTCGTCCTCGCACACACGTTCAAGCCACCAGACAACCTCCACGTCCTCGCTCCAGCGAATTAGCGGAAGCAGCAACTCCTTCCAGACGCAAGGCCACCAGGAAAATGTATCTCGCTAATCCGAGACCATAGGGGAATATTTATAGGGGGGAGATCCTTCACGAGGAGGTGTGCTTTGTGAGGGAGGAGAGGGGGGATCGTCCCCTACCATGGCCAGCGACCAAGCGGGGTGCCCCCACCTCTTCCTCATTCATGTGGTGGAAGCTCCACTCACATCAATTCAAGCTCCACCCAAAGTTTCACTCACATGCATTAAATTTCCACGAAATTTAATGCAACTCTCAATTAATAAAACTCTTTTATTTATTTTATTCAGATTTTTGTTAGTTACTTTAATTAACAAACATTCATATAAAACCCCTTGCAACATTTCAATATCACATGCAGAACCACTTTCTGCAATTTCTCCCGAAACAATTCTGGTTTCCATCGAAATAATTCCAGCGCTTTGCAGTTCTTTCGTCTGAAACATATGTGCTCCAAAATGGTGTTCGGTAATCCTTAAGTGTGTCACCCTACGGTTCGCGAATAATGCAGACATGATTGAGACCCTTCTCAAATCAATAATCAGAAGTGGGACCTGGAGATCCATACTTACTCCTGCACATTCAACAATGACTTCTGTGATCGTGAGAACCTTTAACGCTAGTAACTTAATCCCGTTGTCTCATGATATAATACATGTCCGAGATTCGATCATCGGTATCCAAATACCTAGTTTGATCTCGTTACCGACATGCACTCTTTTCTTGTTCCCGTGATATAACATTCTAGTGATCACATCACTTGCTTGCAAGCTATCTTAATGTGATATCACCGAGAGGGTCCAGAGTATATCTATCCGTTATCAAGATTGACAAGTTCCACTCTTTATCATGAGCCTCAACATAACACATTCGTAGCACTGAACCCACCTTTATATTCACCCTGTTACGGTGTGACGTTTGATGTTATCAAGATACTCTTCTGGTGTTAGCAATTAACATGATCTCATGGTCTAAGGACTAAGACTACTTTGTATCATGTTATAGCAATATAAACATAATGACTTTGATCATAATGCTATAATTCGAATGAATGTTCATCACATCATTTCACAAATGTTTTGACCTCGGTATTAACAACATCCAATGTCCATGATTAGGAAACTTTGATCATCTTATTAATCAACGAGCTAGTCTATAAGAGAGGCATAACTAGGAACCCTTTTTGTTTATTAAACACACATGTATTGATGTTTCCTATAAGTACAATTATAGCATGCAAAATAAACAGCTATCATATACAAGGAATACATAATAACAACTTTATTATTGCCTCTCAGGGCATATTTCCTTTAGTCTCCCACTTGCACTAGAGACAATAATCTAGTTTACATAGTGATAAATCTAACACCCATGGAGTTCTGGTGTTGATCATGTTTTTCCCTAGGGAGAAATTTAGTCAACGGATCTGCTACATTTAGGTCCGTGTGTACTTTACAAATCTTTATATCTCCATCCTTGACATGCTCGTGGATGGAGTGAAACCGGCGCTTAATATGCTTGGAATTCTTGTGAGACCTTGGTTCCTTCGTGTTGGCTATGGCTCCATTGTTTTCACAATAGATCACCATTGGGTCCAATGCACTAGGAACCACACCTAGTTCTATTATGAACTCCTTCATCCAAACCGCTTCCTGCCCTGCTTCTGAAGCAGCAACATATTCTGCCTCCGTCATTGATCCAGCCGCCATAGGTTGTTTGGAACTCCTCCAACTAACTGTTGCTCCGTTCAAAAGAAATACAAATTCAGATTGAGACTTAGGGTCATCCGGATCGGTGTCAAAGCTAGCATCGACATAACACTTAGCGACCAGCTCTTCTTCACCTACGTATACAAGAAACATATCCTTAGTTCTTCATAAGTACTTAAGGATATTCTTGACTGCTATCCATTGTTCCGAACCTGGATCAGATTGGTACCTACTAGTCAAACTAATAGCATGTGCCACATCCGGTCTTGTACATAGCATGGTGTACATTATAGAGCCTATGGCTGAGGCATAGGGGATCTTATCCATTATCTCTCTTTCTTCCATTGTAGCCGAACTTTGAGTCTTACTCAATGTCTTGCCTTGCAACATAGGTAAGAACCCCTTCTTACTTCCATCCATATTAAACTTCTTTAATATCTTATCAAGGTATGTACTTTGCGATAGCCCAATTAGGCGTCTTGATCTATCTCTATAGATTTTAATGCCTAATATATATGAAGCTTCACCAATGTCTGTCATCGAAAATTTGCTGTTTAGATAACTTTTAACACTATTTAAAAGATCAATATCATTTCCAATCAATAATATGTCATCCACATATAATATCAGAAATGCCACATTGCTCCCACTCACTTTCTTGTAAATACAAGCCTCTCCATAAGTTTGGACAAATCCAAACTCTTTGATCACCTCATCAAAGCGGAGATTCCAACTTCGGGATGCTTGCTTCAGTCCATAGATGGATCGCTGAAGTTTGAATACCTTATCAGCACCCTTAGGATCGACAAAACCCTTAGGTTGTATCATATACAACTCTTCTTCAATATTACCATTGAGGAATGCAGTTTTGACATCCATCTGCCATATTTCATAATTGAAATATGCATCAATTGCTAACATAATCCTAACCGAGTTAAGCATCGCTACGGGAGAGAATGTCTCATCGTAGTCAACTCCTTGAATTTGTCGAAACCCCTTTGCGTCAAGTCGAGCTTTATAGATGGTCACATTACCATCAACATCAGTTTTTCTTTTGAAAATCCATTTATTCTCAACAGCCTTTCGATTGTGAGGTAAGTCCACCAAGGTCCAAACCTGGTTTTCGTACATGGATTCCATCTCGGATTTCATGGCTTCTAGCCATTTGTTGGAATTCGGGCTCATCATCGCTTCTTCATATGTCCCAGGGTCATCCATTTCATCAATCATGAAATTCATAATAGGATTTCCGTACAGTTCAGGAGCTGCACGTGTCATGCTTGACCTGCGAGGTTCGGTAGTGTCCTCTTTCGGAGTTTCATGATCATTATCATTAGCTCTCTCTTCATTAGGTGAAGTCAACTCCGAAACAACTTTCAGTGCTGCGCTACTCGCCATTTCATGAAGAGAAGGTTCAACAACCTCTTCGAGTTCTACCTTCCAACTACTCACACCTTTCACGAGAAACTCCTTCTCAAGAAAGGATCCATTCTTGGCAACAAAAACCTTGCCCTCAGATCTGTGATAGAAGGTTTACCCAATCGTTTTCTTAGGGTATCCTATGAAGACGCATTTTTCCGCTTTGGGTTTGAGTTTATCCGGCTGAAGTTTCTTCAAATAAACATCGCATCCCCAAACTTTGAGAAATGACAACTTAGGTTTGTCTCCAAACCATAATTCATACGATGTCGTTTCAACGGATTTAGATGGTTCCCGATTTAAAGTGAATGCAGCGGTTTCTAGTGCATAACCCCAAAATGACAGTGGCAAGTCAGTCAGAGACATCATAGATCGAACCATATCTAATAAAGTACGATTACGACGTTCCGACACACCATTACATTGTGGTGGTCCGGCAGGCGTGAGTTGTGAAACTATTCCATAGTGTTTCATATGTGTGCTAAACTTGTAACTAAGATACTCTCCTCCACGGTTGGACCGCAGAAATTTGATCTTTCTATTACGATGATTTTCCACTTCATTCTAAAATTCCTTGAACTTTTCAAAGGTTTCAGACTTATGTTTCATCAAATAGATATACCCGTATCTACTTAAATCATCTGTGAAAGTAACGAAATAATGATATCCACCTCGCACCGACACACTCATTGGTCCACACACATCAGTATGTATGATTTCCAATAAATCTGTCGCCCGTTCCATTGAACCAGAAAATGGATTTCTAGTCATCTTGCCCATAAGGCATGGGTCACATGTATCAAATGATTCAAAATTAAGTGATTCTAAAAGTCCATCAGAATGGAGTTTCTTCATGCGTTTAACACCAATATGACCTAGACAGCAGTGCCACATATATGCAGATATATCATTATCAAGTTTAATCATTTTAGCATCAACATAATGAATATGCATAATACTACTAACGAGATCCAACAGAAATAAACCACTCAACACAGGTGCATGACCATAAAAGATATCATTCATATAAATCGAACAACCATTGTTTTCAGATTTAAAGGAATAACCACTTCGCATCAAACACGATCTGAATACAATGTTCATGCTCAGTGCGGGTACTAAATAACAATTATTTAGATTTATCACTAATCCCGACGGCATATGGAGAGGAAGCGTTATGACGGCGATCACATCAACTCTTGATCCATTGACAACCCGCATCGTGACCTCATCCCTTGCTAGCTGTCGCTAGTTCCGTAGCCCCTGAATCGAGTTATATATATTACCAACCGATCCCGTATCAAATAACCAGGTGCTAATGCGACTACTAGTCAAGTACACATCAATAACATGTATATCACATATACCTTTGTTTGCCTTGCCGGCCTTCTTGTCTGCCAAATACTTGGGGCAGTTGTGCTTCCAATGGCCAGTCCCCTTGCAATAGTAGCACTCGGTATCAGACTTAGGGCCAGCTCGGGATTTCCTTTCAGGTGCGGCAACATAGTTGCCACCCTTCTTTCCCTTCTGCTTGCCTTTCTTGTCCTTCTTGAAACCGGTGGTCTTATTGATCATCAACACTTGATGTTCTTTCCTAATCTCCACTTCTGCAATCTTAAGCATTGACAGAAGCTCGGGAAGAGACTTCTTCATGCCCTACATGTTATAGTTCATCACGAAGCTCTTGCAGCTAGGTGGCAGAGATTGGAGAACGCGATGTATGCCTAGGTAAATGGGAATCGATATTCCCAAGGACACAAGCTTATTAGGTTACCCAGACATTTTGAGTGCGTGCTCACTAACGGAGCTGTTCTCCTCCATCATGTAGCTAAAGAACTTTTCAGAAGCATTATAACTATCTACGGCAGCATGGGTATCGAAAATCATTTTCAATTCTCCCATGGTATCAAAGGCATTGCCATTTTTGAAACGCTTTCGAAGTTCTGGCTCTAGCCCATACAGTATGCCGCAATGAACTAAGTTGTGGTCCTCCTGACGAGTTATATAGACATTCTTTTCCTCGTCAGGGGCATCAGGAGCTGGTGGGGGGCCTAGCGGCGCCTCTAGCACATATTGCTTTTGTGCAGCAGTGAGGAGAATCCTCAAATTCATAGCCCAGTTGGTGAAGTTGCTACCATTCGCAGTAAGTTTCTCTTTCTCCATGAACACATTGAAATTAAAAGCAGGTGGTGCCATATACAACAGAATTTGTAATGTTTATTTAGTCTAACTTTATGATAGATTGAGTTCAACTAATCCAAATTACTAATGAACTCCCACTCAAAAACGACAGCCCTCGTGTCCTTTGGTGATTGCATGAACCAAATCCACTACACCAAGTCCGATCATCACGTGAGTCGGTGTAGCTTCAAAGGCGAGCATCTATATGGGCACCATATCAACTATATGACTCATGCTTAACCTTTCGGTCCGTGTTACGAGGCCATGTCTGTACATGCTAGGCTCGCCAAGTAAGAACCTTAGTATTCGCGTGTGTAAAACTATCTTACACCTGTTGTATGAAAGCGCGGAGTCAAGTACATCCGATCATCACGTGATGTCTTGAAACACGATCCATAAAACGGTGCATACTCAAGGAAAAACACATTTTATCTTGGTATTTAAATGGCGGATCATCTTACAATGCTACTAAAAGTGCCAAACTAGCAATATAAGATGCAAACATCTAATGTGTAAAGTGAGATGATATGGTCCATGCATTTGATCTCTATCATTTGCATCGTGGTATGATCTCTATCATTACTTTGTGTGTAAGGCCAAGGTCTATGGAACTTACACGTTAATTGTGTTGTAAGAGTATCTACCATACATCTACTTACAACATTACCATATCAATACACTAGCCCAGCAACAATCTAAACTAGACGCCTCTAATTTATCCATTGCAATTTTTACGTGGCTTAGGGCTTTAGGAGATAGAACCGGTCTTACCTACGAACATGGAACCACAACGAGGATAACCAAGTTATTAGCAACTCGTTGTAAATCAGATATTGACTAGTTGCATGTCAATCGTTGAACTGGTCTCATGTACGATGACATGTAAGGTTGGTCCGGGCCGCTTCATCCCACTATGCCACCAATATCCAAAATACATGAAAGAAGCAATAACATGATCATCATCGCTCACTTATGAACATATGTGTACTACCCGTGCAAAGCACCAACGCATAGATCAAGCTCTGGTACCACTGTTGGGTTCGCAACATAGAAAACAAAAAAATTCCTACGATGAGAACTATACACCAAGATCTATCTGCTAGATACAGAGCAACGGGTGGATATACATCGATAGAGAACTTACCCTCGAAGACAACAGAGTTTTGTTAACGAGTTGGAACTCGTGGATGATGTAGTCGTATGCTTGCCGATCTCAAGATCGTGTGGAAGTCCTAGCGCCGCAAATCAGTAGCGCATCCGTCCTCGCACACACGTTCAAGCCACCGGACAACCTCCATCTCCTCGCTCCAACAAATCAGTGAAAGCAACAACTCCTTCCAGACGCAAGGCCACCGAGAACATGTATCTCGCTAATCCAAGACCATGGGGGAATATCTAGAGGGGGAGAGAGATCCTTCACGAGGATGTGTGCTTTGTGAGGGAGGAGAGGGGGCTTTTTATAGGAGAGGGGGGATCCTCCCCTCCCATGGCCGGTGGCCAAGGGGAGTGCCCCCAACTCTTCCTCATTCATGTGGTGGAAGCTCCACTCACATCAATTCAAGCTCCACCCAAAGTTCCACTCACATGCATTAAATTTCCACCAAATTTAATGCAACTCTCAGTTAATAAAACTCTTTTATTTATTTTATTCAGAATTTTGTTAATTACTTTAATTAAAAAACATTCACATAAAACCCCTTGCAACATTTCAATATCACATGCAGAACCACTTTCTGCAATTTCACCCGAAACAATTCCGGTTTCCATCGAAATAATTCCAGCAATTTGCGGTTCTTTCGTCTGAAACATATTTGCTCCAAACTGGTGTTCGGTAATCCTTAAGTGTGTCACCCTACGGTTCGCGAATAATGCAGACATGATTGAGACCCTTCTAAAATCAATCATCAGAAGCGGGACCTGGAGATCCATACTGGCTCCTGCACATTCAATGATGACTTCTGTGATCGTGAGAACCTTTAACGCTAGTAACTTAATCCCTTTGTCTCATGATATAATACATGCCCGAGATTCGATCATCGGTATCCAAATACCTAGTTTGATCTCGTTACCAACATGCACTCTTTTCTTGTTCCCGTGATATAACATTCTAGTGATCACATCACTTGCTTGCAAGCTATCTTAATGTGATATCACCGAGAGGGCATCGGGATTGACAAATTTCACTCTTGATCATGAGCCTCAACATAACACCTTCGTAGCACTGAACCCACATTTATAGTCACCCTATTACGGTGTGACATTTGATGTTATCAGGATACTCTTCTGGTGTTAGCAATTAACATGATCTCATGGTCTAAGGACTAAGACTACTTCGTATGATGTTATAGCAATATAAACATAATGACTTTGATCGTAATGCTATACTTCAGATGAATGTTCATCACATCATTTCTCAAATGTCGTGACCTCGTTATTAACAACACCCAATGTCCATGATCAGGAAACTTTGATCATCTTGTTAATCAGCGAGCTAGTCTATAAGAGAGGCATAACTAGGAACCCTTTTTGTTTATTAAACACACATGTATTGATGTTTCCTATCAATACAATTATAGCATGCAAAATAAACATCTATCACATACAAGGAATACATAATAACAACTTTATTATTGCCTCTCAGGGCATATTTCCTTCAATTATTGCATGCATGAAGGAACACATTATTGCATGCACCAGAAGGATGCATTATTGCATGTGTGGAGTACATGTATGTGATTTCCATTTTGTGAGAACAAAATATATACACACATATGCCTTTCTTGAAAAATAAGGGTGATAAAGGAAATAGGTGCACGGCATAAATAGATGATTTTGATCATACCCTTATTAGCCATGTGACCAGAATTGGCCCATACCCTTTACATGTGAGATAGAGCTAAAATACCAAAATAAATATTAGGAGCTCACATATAATAATATGTTTGAATTGAAGATAGATAGAATCAATTGGAATATGTTGGTAAGTTAGAATATGGAAAGGTTTAAAGAGAAGTGGCCTCAACTCAATTTGGGCATGTAACAATATAATAAGAACCAACTACAATTCATCAAGAAGCAAATACAGGTAATACAATATAATGCATATGTGATAAGAACCAAATAAAAGGGTTTTATATGATGCTCAAATACAATCTGGCATGATGACATGAGCATGATATAATAATGATGCAACAATACATGTAGGTAGTAGCATTTTATTATTAAACCATATAGCATGAGAGATGTTAGACAGATGGGATGCTTCATAGATGTAGCCTCAGTCACTGGCAGGTGGGCCAAAGGTCGCACTGGCTACCAACAAGGCAATGACCAGCTCAAATTCTCCCCTCCTCTCCAGCTAGGTTGACTGGCAACAGAGAGCGGTGGTAATGCCAATTTATGGTACGATAGCTCGTGGGACTAGATGCGTTCGAAAGAGGAGCTAGGGGAGATCCAAATGCGCTACTCCATGGTCAAGAAAACCATCGACTAGTGATGGTGAGGTGTTCTATGACGGTGCACTCCGGTGAGCTATTGGAGACAATGTTAAAGAGGGTTCCAGGGCACGTGATTGGTCCCATTAGACGTGGTTCTTCAGGGTGATTCTAACAAGCTACTACACCACCCACATCGTCACCGGTAACAATAGCGATGTAGACCTACTATGACGGCTCTACTCTAGAGACTAGCAAAACAAGGCTACAATCTACGCCAGGATAGTCTGCTGGTACTGGTAGATGCGCAAGAACACTAGGAAGCTAACGATGTTTTCTAATTCGCCAGGGATCGTTGGAGATGAGCTCCAGCTCGTGTATTTTGGCAAAATACTGCTTGCACTAAAAGATGAAATTTGCTCTAGATGTACCTCGCCTAGTAGTTTGATAGGGCTGCACTAAAGAAGACGATGATGCGCTTCTCCTCAACTACTCCCTGGCACCGATGGTGACTTCTCCTACGGTTGCTCACCATGGCTTCTCCGATGATCTCCCGGGCGACATAGGCAAGAGAGATCGAGAGGGAGAAAGGGAGGAGTGAGGAGGCTCTGGGGTCAGCTCGAGGGGTATTAATAGGTCTCGGTTAGGTCGGTCTGGTGCCATCCGACAATAGAGATCGTACCTCCGAGGCGGTTCTAGCGGGGGACAACAGGGATGAGCTACAGAACCTAAGGTTGCGAGCCTTCCCACGTAAGGCTTGTAAGAGGGTTATGGCCTCCTTTTATAGGCTGGCAAGGGCGGTTCGATGGCGAGGCAATTCATCGACTGGGAGTGCCAACAGCGGTTAATATGACACTAGTCATATGTCCTTTTTCCGAAAAAACACCAACGATGCTGGGTTTAAGTGTGAGCGCCAGGAAAAGGTCGGAGTGGGTAGAATAGTTGGCTGGGTGTGGGATAATATGCGGGTTGGGCCAGGTGGGCTGGTCTAGTTAGATGTCCAGGTATGTTTTTTCTCCTTCTTATTCTATTTCTGTTTTTATTTCTAGTTTGAATATCCAATTTTAATTATGTTTTGAGTTAGGTTCTGGTTTGAAATGGGTTTGAATATTTCAAACACAAAGATGATTATAGGTAGGACAAAGAGGTACTTTGGCATCTCTCAAAATTATTTGAAAAGGTATTTTAAATTTTATGTTCCAACATAACAATATATGGTATTTCATAACTCTTCATCACACCAAATGATTTTGATTATAAGAAATAATTTAAGAGGTCAAAATATTCTTATGAATTGGCTCATTGTATTTAAGAAATTTGCTTGTACCAATGGCTCTTGAAATGAAATGGTTTTGCTGGATGCTTTCTTCACATAACAATATGTGAGGTCCATTATCCTTTCTCCTTTTTAAATAGGAGGGTACATAAGAACTATTTTGAGAATTCGAAATGTTCTCATGGATTTGTATGAAGGTTTTGTATCACCTTTATTAGAATATTGAAATGGTGTACTTTCTTACTTAGGAAAGAATTTTTGGAGAGTAAATACTTTGAAACCTTTAAATAAATGTCTTGTTCAAAATGAATATTTTGAACACTTAGAGCATTCCATGGTATCTATATATCTACTAGCTAAATGCTTGTGCGTTGCCATTATTGTGGAAGATTTTTCTTACACGTATTCTAACGGACTAAACATTCATGTGTATAAAATACAGTCACATACAACATATTAAAAGATTAATATTCCAGGCGCTTGACAACCTAAATCGAGTACACATTCATGATTTTTCTTTTCTAAACCAAAACATGGACGCAATTCAAAGTTCTTTGTCTTGTACACACCCTCCTTGAGCAGTGTTGTGTGGTTAGCATTCACAAATTAACCCAGTTGAGCTGCAAATTAGTAATAATGAAATTTTATGCGCATATTACTCACATAAATATTTTTGGATCCTACGTGCTATATTAGCAAAAATAAAAATATGCAATAATTGCCAGATTGGTATTTAGCTGGCACTCCAAATTAATGAACTATGACATCAATCAATGCTGCCCAAAATACAATTAGTCGGTACAATTTAGAAGCGGTAATTGAAAACAGATTTAGATGTAAACTAACACACGATGCAATGTGCAATGCAAAGCATCAGTGTAGAATAGAAGAAAATATTTCAGTATAGGAAATCATTATTTTTAGATCAGCAAGAAGTGGTAAAGTGTAACCGAAGAATAAAAAATCGAATAAACAGTAAGTATGTCCCCGTGTTTTGACAATATGAATTGGACATGCTTTTGTTAGTGAGTATACTATTTGGAGAAGTGTTTGGAGAAGTGATGCAGGTAGAGGAAGTCTTGTTGCTTCACTGGCAGAAGCTACTTTCTTTACTAGACTATAGAAGAATAGTTGATCAGTCCTTATATTGTGCTCTTGGTGTCTTGGTCGTTCACGCGTTTGGTCATCAGAACCAAGTTTTCTAGTAAAAACTATGTATTCTCTTGGTTTATCGACTCATCATGATCTCATGGAGACATGTAGTTTGTTCTATTCTTATAGCAACTATCAATAAATCTATACTGTGGGTTAGCTGACCTCTTGCTGGTTCTTTGTTCAGAAATTTTAGACTGAGAGAAAGATAAAAAAGCCATTCTCTAGTACAACGGCAAATCCATGAGTTCAAGTTTGTGCTGCCAAATCTAGATGGAGAAAGACTCTAGATCTCATTGTTGGCTCATGGCCTGCAAGTGCACATGTTCGTCAGAGCATGTTTTTGCGGAAGTATTCCAGTTTTTATATCGATCCCAATAAGCAATTTTTTTATGCGGCATTTCTATCGTATTCAAGGTGTCACTGGTCTTGAGTGAATTGACTGCAATTGTTGAAGGTGAAAGGTGGTGAGTGAATAATAGAGGAAACTTGCATAAGGAAGAAGGGAGAATTAAATAGCATAATAGTAAAGACGATAAAGGTGTTCAAGGTTCCTGAAGATGAGAAATTAGGCATAGAGACAAACGGTTCATGGTAATAGTGAAAGTGCCAGATGAATAAAGTGGAATACGTGTTTGTGATATTTCTTATTTATAAGTGAGTAGGAAAGCAACCCATATACCGACTAGGAGTCCACATGGCCAATTCTTCCCAGTCCAAATGATATGTCTGCCTGTTACCACGATAATTGTCAGCATATTAATTAAGGTCTTTCGACCGGATCAAGGCTTTAATCTTGATGGTTCCTTATTGTCTTCGAGTAGTACTAGCTCCTCATTAATACCGGTCATGTCACTCGGGGTTCGCTGATTCTCTAGCATACAAGTTTATATCTATGAGATCTCTGGACCATGTTACCTGGGCCCTTAAATTAGATAACAAACATTAGGCGAACATAGATAATCATTTTCACAATTTAATAAACAGTACAACAATCACAAATGGATGGAGTTAAAGAAGGCACAACACATCTCACCAATCCCCTACAGCCCCCACACCTACGGGGATTTACTCAGACATGAGAGGAAGATTAATCAAAGGCATAATTGTATTGCAAATGGAAACCATCTCAAAGTTATCGTAGCAAGCCACAATACTAGTTGAAGATCGAATCAAATACAAACCAAGGTAGATCAAAGGATCAAACTCTAATATTAAAAGTGCCAATCTCTCTCACACTCTAAGTACCAATGGGGATGATGGTGGAGTGAATGGTTTAGAGCCCAGAGATCGTCGAAGAATGAGAATTTGTTCTTTATGTAGCCCGACCTACGGTCGTTACCACATCAAGATCTCCAACTTATGCCAAGTCGTCATGGACTCCAAAGGTGAATCCTATCCTCTTTGAGATCTCACTTCTGACCCCATTGAATGGTATACTACTCTAGACTCCCTCCTATGACCATGATAGGTTCACCCCGACAAGCAAGGAGGAAAGGGAGGGAGCCTGAGGACTCACGCCCGTACAAGACAGAGGCCTAGAAGAGGAGACGGAGGAGACAGACCGAAACCTGCGAACCGGTTTCCACGCCATAATTCCCGGCGCTAGCTCTGGAGGACCGGGCCCACGCCGACCGAACCGGTTTCCGCCGAACCAGACCGGCCCCCACCGGAACAGACTTCTGTCTACCATTCCGACAAACGACCAGAATAATCGGCGGTGAGCGGAAATACCGGCGCCAGATCCAGCACCGCCAGACTTATTGCTAGAAACGCCCGCCTGCGCGTGGATCTGGGTTTGATGCCCTGGAATATTCCCTTTACTTACCCTTTTTCCTAGTTTATTCCCAAACTACCCCCATGCTAGTGGCTGGCCTATAAATAGAGCCCCACCCCCTCATGTATCTGGAGGCATAGATGATAGACTAGAGACACCCCCTTTGTGGAATCTCTAGTTTTGCCTCATCCCCTTGGTAAAGGGGACTTACTATCATCACCACCTTGTTGGATTTTGCATCGCGCCTCCCTCGTTGTATAAGGACTTGGCATGAGTGCCCTTTGCCAAGTCGTCAAGACCCTCTCCAAGGTGTTCTTCCCTCTCCGCTTGGGATTGCGGGAGTATGTTGACCGGTCTTTCCTTGCGAGGGTTCTATCGGACCGGTGGCCACCGGCGGGAGCAATGGCCTTGTATCGTGTGAGTTTTGTGTGTGTTCATCGTGTTCTTCGCGAGGTGTATGTCCGCTTCCGCTACCTTCTCCCCTTTCCCCTCGCTTTCCCATCGATTTGACCACGAGATCCGTGAAGATCGGGCCACCCACGAGGTTATCCCTTCAACATCTGGTATCACCAGCTTTTGGTTGCTACGGATTTCTCATCGATTTGGTCTTTTCCCCATAAATTTGAAAAATTCCACCAAAAATAGTCCCAATTCATGTTTTGGATCAATCTATGATTTGAGTGTGTTTTAGTAGGTTTTGATCCATAGATTACTTGCTAAACTTGTTGATCTACCTCCCCCTGCGTTCCCATGGCCTAATTCCTTGATATACCCCTCAGATATGAAGTTTTTCATCAAGTTTTTCCGCATAAAATCATGTTTTCGCATCCCGAACGCGTTCCGGCTACAGGTCCAGCAAACTGATTCATTCGCCGGAATTTCTGGTCAGAATTTCGGCAAAACCGGCCCAACCGCCAGAATTCTGTTCCACCGATTTAGCCGCCAACAGCTTCAGCTCCACACCGTTTTGAGCATAACTTTTGCATACGAACTCGGATTTTGGTGTTCTTTAGCTTGTTTTGAAAAGGAGAAGGAGCTCTACAAAATATTTGTAACACACTCAAATCAACCCTATGTAAGTTTTAGCGTTTCCCGCCAAACCCGCATAGAAATGATTCAAAGATGCCCACCAGGCACTTGCGTGTGGGTGGCAAACGAAGTAATATCATTACACAGTAGTCCACGATGGAACCCACATAACATACATATACAACAATGACTCAGTGAGTCAAGAATACAGATATACAGTACAAAGATCCAGATCACCTTGAAACGATACAATATCCAAGTACGAATAAGAAGCAAATTGGGCTAAGAGCCCTGAAGAATAACCAATGGCGTCCATAACCCTGCCTAGGCCAAGCCGGAAGGGTAACCCTGCTAATGACATCGATCTCAAACCTGCTAAAACAAAAGGGGTGCCGACAAAGGGCAAAGGAAAAAAAGAGCGGTCAGTACCGAGGCCAGTACACGGCGAGTCTAGAATTCGGTGGCTCTCGCCTACATAGGTATGGTGGACTGTAGCGGCAACGCATGATGCACTAAACATGCTATAGAGACTCGATACAACTGTCGGCTATTAGAGAGGGAGAAGAAAAGACCTATTCGGATCCAACCTGATACTACCACCAAACATACCCATCCTGCTATTTCCCCTTCGAGACCAAATGAGGAAGTCAATCCGAGGAAACTCACACGGTTGGCAGTTTTATCCATTCTTCCATGGTGGTTATCCAACTAACTAGTCATATCAGATACAAGCCATATTATAACAATAATTCTTTAGTTATAGTTATCTATGATTGAGAAACTGTGCTCCAAGTCATCCATAACCGTGGACACTGCTTTTCGAAAAGATTAACCCTGCAAGGGTGCACCAAAGTATCTGCACGCACTTCAACCCTTGTTAGATCCGAATATGAGCAAGATCCTGAACATACACCCAACGGTATGCAACAGGGCTTCGGACACGACGTTTTCTAGACTCAAAGCAAGTACATGGGGGCCACCCCACTAAGCTACCCGCAACAAAGTCGGCCGGTCTCCGAGACGGACCCAGGGTTTGTGTTGATGGCTGTAAACGACTGGGAACCCGAAAATGTGACTGGGCTTGTCGATACAATGAAAACGTCTCACAAGTCCTAAACAATACAGGCGCTCCACACGCAATCGTAATTAAAGCAGTTAACCATAGCATAAGTAGAAGATAGTAATAAAGTCCCAAACTAGTTCGTGGCCCCCATCACAGTACTTTGAAATCAGGTAGTAAGCTGATGGGGTACCTACACACCCACTTGTGGTTAGCGCGCTCGATCTCGGAACAGGTGTCAAGAACTCGGGTCCTAGGTGGACACAAGTGGGCGGTTAAAAACCAAATATTGACTATTACCCACCGGTTCCTCTGCATTATATCTATTTCTAGCATTTTAATTAACAAGTTATAATAAAAGCAATGATCATCTCCACCATTAAGTATGTGCCAACCTTTTATCAATGGTGGAACGACAACGACGTGAAGCAGCACCTGAGCAAGCAACTACAACTCGCAAGACCAACTGTCTATCAAACAATAAGCAATAGGATGTGTCCAAGGCAACATAGGGGCTGCAAGGAATATAAATGGTGCACAAAAACTAAAGCATTGCAACGCGAATAGCAATAGATCAATAGGAGGAAGTAAAGACTATAAATATAAAACAGGTAGAAAGGGGGAGAATGCTCTCCTAAGAAATAGTGTCGAAGGTTCATATCCGAAGAACTTGTCGATACTCGCATCAACTCAACAGCCTAATGTACGAAGAACCAAACCACTAAAAGAAACACTGGATGCACTATTTAATACATGTTCATGATATGATGCATGGTATGGCAAAGGTGCGATGCAACTAGATAAATTTAAGCGAAACCGGGGTCCCAACAATTAATTAGAGGGTTCATGTTATTTAAGACCCCGCAATTTAAATGTTGACTTAACAACACAAAATATGGCATCGATTCGTTACATAAATTTAAATGGAGCCACTATAAGGGTAGAAATGCCCGCATATGATCTCTATATTAATTATTATATGAGTCGGCTAAAAGCCCCAAAACAACCACAATATGTATGCGAGCATGAGCAACTTAAATGCAACAAGTATATGTCATATATTATAAAATAGGGGTCTCGGATAGGGTCACACATCTCGGATCAAAGATCTTGGGTTCGACGAGAGGAGGAAACACCGGTTTCGAGTTCGGTCTTCGGGGTTCTTCGGATTCCCTGGGATCGAGGTCTTCGGATCCATGACGGCGCACCCAGGGTCTCGGCGTCCATGAAGGAGAACATGTGGTTTCCGCTAAGGAGATCTTAGAGTGATTGCGGTCTCGGGATTCCACGTTTGTAGGCGATGACATACTTGGATTAGGCACTTGTGGCCTTGCACGATTCTTTGGGTTCTCGTCTAATTTTGGTCTCGGCCACGAACAGGACCGGACCAAGGCACATCCCCAACTATGGGACGAAGAGGTTAATAAGAGCGTCAACACAATGGCAAACAAAACATACACAAAACGGGCGCTCAGAGTTAGATGGTAGCCGCGTGCATGGTCAGAGAGTAGCAACCCCGGCAACATGCCTGCAACCACTGTTGCAGATGGAGGTAGCGCTGGTGCAGGGGCCTCCTGGCCGCGAGTGCCAGTGCTCGGTGCTAGGCCCGACGGTGGTGCTCACGGATGGGGAGGAGAGGGAGGTGCCAGAGCGGGGTGTGCTGGGAGGCGACAAACAGAGGAGCTCCGGCGGCAGCCATGGAGCGGAGGCAGCACAGCTCGGGCGAGCCGACAGGAGGCCGCGATCGCAGGGAGGCGCGGAACCAAGGGCTCCCCGTGGCCCGCGTCGATAGGCTCGCCGGCCGGAAGGAAGACAGCGGCGGAGAAGGGCGGCACGGCCGGCGCCTGCTGCAGGGGAGGAAGGGCGCGACGCTGCGAGATCTGGGAGGGCCACGGGCTCGCTGCTTGCAGGGAAGGGTGCATGCGGGGCGGCTCATGAGGGCAGAGAGGGGCGGCGGTTCCTGGCGAGGGACCCAGGCGACGCGAGCGGGAGGGAGATGGAGGTGGTGGCGGTGGCTTCTCTCGGGGCTGGGTAAGGAAAGCTAGAGGGGCAAGATTGGGGACGCGAGGAGGGGAGCATGCGGTAGGTGGGTGGGCCCGCGAGCGTGGGGCCAGGCGGTTGAGCGGGGTGTGGATAGGAACCACGCAGGGTCAGGGACGCGAGAGGAGGGCGTCGCGTGGCGCTCGCGTGTGTGCAGCTAGGGTTTGGCTGCTGCGCGCGAGTGTGTGTTTCACAGGGGGTGCGGGGCGGCTGGCATGTGGTAGGTGGGTAAGAACAAGTCCAGCAGGTAACCAATATTTTCTCCCCTATAACACCATGTAGGGGACTCTTCTAAATATATGGACTCCGGAACGGACGATGATATGTAGATATGTATGAAGAATCCATGATGAGCTACCATGACTATGACTCCACAAGTATAGAGGACATGACGGAGCACTACACCGACAATGGCTCCGCATGCTTGCAGGACCCGGAGCATTGTTGATACGGATCAAGCCGATGATCCTATGCTTTTTGTCCTGATCTTTATAGCGAGTCCACTAGGTAGGTAATCTTCCAATCACGCGATGAACGCAACCTGAAGAAGAGGAATCAATCCAGTAAGTAACATGATGACGATCACCACGCCTCAAACTACAGCTTGAAAATCCTTGATGAACACTAGAACCTCTGCAGCAATCTTTATAAGAATCTGATAAATGGTATCGCCGTCCCCGGAGGGATGATACACGGCAGAGCACAATATAGTTTTTAGACTAAACAGTTAAACTCCCTAAACCCTAAGTCGGCCAGCTCCTTATATGAGGGCTAGGGCGCCCCACTAGTTGGGTCACGACTCGACTTGGTTGGATAGGCCCAAGCCAAGCCCAAACTCACACAAGTACTAATTGGCCCACAACATGACCACGAACATATTTATTAAATTATAAAGACATGCCTTGCTTGGTGGTGTCCTAAAATTGGGCTGCACCTCCTCCGTCGTGCCCATATCATCCTCCCCCTTCAAGAAGCATTGTCCCCAACGCGTGCGGGTCGGGTCAGAAAGGTGGCGTGATATGAACAATAGCTTCACGCATCTTCGTCATCTTCAAGTCTTTCTTGCCTTCCACTCTGCATCCTCCCTCTCGGCTTGCTTGACTTGAAACAGCCCTTGGCAGCTGCACCTCCTTGCGTCTGCATACGAGCTTGGCCTAGGCGCCACCGTCTTCTTCTTCTTCTCAACACTTGTTGGAACCCGTGGTTACTGAACATGAACCTTCTTTGCACGACCTTGCATAAGATGAGTAATGCCTGGACCACACAACTGACGAACATGTCCATCCTTGCCTCTATGCATCTGCACAACTGTCCCAAAAAAATCTCACATGTGTGCTAACAAAATAGCTCTTGTTACCCCCGCTGCACCTCATGCATTGGAACATCAGGAGCACAAATATCATCCATTTGAACACCTATGGTAACACAAAGAACCTTCTAAACACATGCTGCAAGATCTTTCCTCTCAGCAATAAGAGAATGCACTTCAACTGGCCTGTCACTCACAAGTTCCACTGGCTTGTCATCTATAGGCATAGCTGAAGCAATATCAACATTGTCGCACTGTGCATCATGCTCTCCATCCTGGACCTTAGCTAGCCCAGATTTTCGCTTAGCCTTGCGCACTTTCTCCTTATGTACCACCAGCTCTAATTCAGACTTTATGTGATCATCCTGCATAGGCTTCAAAGTCTGTTGTTTGCCACCGTGCACAAAAGAATATGTATTTGCTCTTCTAGCATGTGTAACATTGCGATCATACTGCCATGGACGACCAAGTAACAGCCCACATACCTCCAATGGAAACACATCATACTCAATCTCATAACACATAATCACCAACTATAAATGGCACATGCACCTTATGAGTTACCTTCACCATACCACAACTATTTAACCATTGTAGATGCTTAGGTTCAGGAATACGCCATGTGGACAACCCCAACGCTGCCACCATTGCCTTGATAATGCCATTAGTACAGCTTCCTCCATCAATAATCGACTTGCATGCTTTTCCTTTGATCATACATTGCGTTTGAAATAGGCTGCATCGCTGATTCCGCCTTACGACTTCATCACCATCGGCCAATTTGTGAAGTTGTATACTCATACCTCGCAATGGCGTGTCATCTCCTTCAACCTTGGCTTGTACCTCGGGAACAACCCCCTTGTCCAACTCCATGGACTTCCCCGAAAACCTAGTGCGCAAAATTTGCTTGAAATCCTCCCAACTAGATGTCTTACTTGTGATGCCTTTCAATGATCTTGCTTCCTGTCACCAACTAGACACCATTGTATACAATCGTCGGTAGGCAATAACATATTCCGTATGACCACTAAACTTGCTATTCCATGTACGACATCGTGCAAAACCATTGACCATGTGAGATTCCCAAGTCTCATATTCTGCGAATGTTGTGGTACTATCCAATCTCTATTTAATTGTAATTGCATCAAATTGTCAGCCAACCATGATACTGAGATAGTCAAGATATACACCGTCGGACTTGTTAGTTAAATGAGTAAACCTTGATGAACCCAAATCTAAATACTGAATACTGCTCTGTATTTTTCACACACACACACACAAATCTGCACAAAGATCTAGCCAAACTAAAGCAAATAGCAACAACAGAAAAAATCCACGCTGCCGAAACAGATCTTCGCTCCCAGGCGCTGGGTTTCTCCCTCCGCTCGAGGTCGATGGGCCGGCCCACGCTGGAGGACCAAGGTAACCAGGCAGTGCGGGAGGGTCACGCGTGGGCGAAGCGAGAGGCGCTAGTCATGCGCGAGTGAGGAGTGCTCTGGACCGCGCTTTATCGCTCTCCTTTTTCTTATTGCCCACTATCGGATCTGGAAAAAGTATGGCTGCTGGACTCTGGCCAACGATACTAAACAGAGATCTCCTTCCGATCGATCTAAACTGGAAAACGACGAGACTTCCACAGAATTGAGGCAGGAATCGAAGCGGAATCGATCGCACCTGCCAGCGACGCCCAATGCAAACTCCTCACTAATCTGACTTGGCTACCATGAAGAACATGATCCAATCTGAAACTTCAACTTTCAATCTCTTCACCACAACCAATCTGTAAACTACTTGTAGAAAAAGAGTCCACAGATGATCCAAAAACACGTTGTGATCAACGAGAGCTCTGATACCACATGATACGGATCAACTCAATGATCCTATGAGTTTTGTCCGGATCTTTCATAGAGAGTCCACCAGGTAGGTAATCTTCTAATCACACGATGAACGCAACCTCAAGAAGAGGAATCAATCCAGCAAGTAACATGATGAAGATCACCACACCTCAAACCACAACTCCAAAATCCTTGATGAACACTAGAACCTACACAACAATCTTTATAAGAATCTGATAAACGGTATCGTCGTCCCCGGAGGGATGATACATGGCAGAGTACAATATAGTTTTTAGACTAAATAGTTAAACTCCCTAAACCCTAACTCGGCCAGCTCCTTATATGAGGGCTGGGGCGCCCCACTAGTTGGGTCGTGACTCGACTTGGTTGGATAGGCCCAAACCAAGCCCAAACTCACACAAATACTAATTGGCCCACAACATGACCAGGAATATATTTATTAAATTACAAAGACACACCTAGCTTGGTGGAGTCCTGAAATTGGGCCGCACCTCCTCCGTCGTGCCCATATCATCCTCCCCTTCAAGAAGTGTTGTCCCCAACGCGTGCGGCTCGGGTCACAAAGGTGGTGTGATATTAACAATAGCTTCACCTGTCTTCGCCATGTTCAAGTCTTTATTTCCTTCCACTCTGCATCCTCCCTCTCGGCTTGCTTGACTTGAAACAGCCCTTGGCGCCTGCACCTCATTGCGTCTCCATACGAGCTTGGACCTAGGGACCACCGTCTTCTTCTTCTTCTCAACACTTGTTGGTACCCGTGGTTGCTGAACATGAACCTTCTTTGCACGACCTTGCATAAGATGAGTAATGCCTGGACCACACAACTTACGAACATGTCCATCCTTGCCTCTATGCATCCGCACAACTGTCCCAAAAAACACCTCACATGTGTGCTAACAAAATAGCTCTTGCTACCCCACTGCACCTCAGGCACTGGAACATCAGGAGCACAAATATCATTCGTCTTAACACCTGTGGTAACACAAACAACCTTCTAAACACATGCTACAACATCCTTCCTCTCAGCAATAAGAGGATGCACTTCAACTGGCTTGTCACTGACAAGTTCCACTGGCTTGTCATCTATAGGCATAGCTAAAGCAATACCAACATTGTCGCACTGTGCATCATGCTCTCCATCCTGTACCTTAGCTAGCCTAGATTTTGGCTTAGCCTTGCGCACCTTCTCCTTATGTACCACCAGCTCTACATCAGACTTTATGTGATCATCCTGCATAGGCTTCAAAGTCTACTGTTTGCCACCATGCACAAAAGAATATGTATTTGCTCTTCCAGCATGTGTAACGTTGCGATCATACTGCCATTGACGACCAAGTAACAACCCATATACCTCCAATGGCAACACACCACACTCAATCTCATAACACATAATCACCAACTATAAATGGCACACGCACCTTATGAGTTATCTTCACCATACCACAACTATTTAACCACTGTAGATGCTTAGGTTCAGGAATACGCCATGTGGACAACCCCAACGCTGCCACCATTGCCTTGCTAATGCCATTAGTACAGCTTCCTCCATCAATAATCGACTTGCATTCTTTGCCTTTGATCATACATTGTGTTTGAAATAGGCTGCATCGCTGATTTCGCCTTACGACTTCATCACCATCGGTCAATTTGTGAAGTTGTATACTCATACCCCGCAATGGTGTGTCATCTCCCTCAACCTTGGCTTGCACCTCGGGAACAACCCCCTTGTCCAACTCCATGGACTTCTCCGAAAACCTAGTGCACAGAATTTGCTTAAAATCCTCCCAACTAGATGTCTTACTTGTGATGCTTTTCAATGATCTTGCTTCCTGCCACCAACTAGACACCATTGTATCCACTCATCGGTAGGCAATAACATATTCCGTATGACCACCAAACTTGCTATCCTAGGTACGACATCGTGCAAAACCATTGACCATGTGAGATTCCCAAGTCTCATATTCTGTGAATGTTGCGATACTGTCCAATCTCCATTTAATTGTAGTTGCATCAAATTGACAGTCGACCACGATGCTGAGATAGTCATGATATACATCATCAGAATTGTTAGTTAAACGAGTAGACCTTGATGAACCCAGATCTGAATACTGAATACTGCTCTGTATTTTTCACACAGAAAAAAATCTGCACAAAGATCCGGCCAAACTAAAGCAAATCACAGGAATAGAAAAAAAATCCACGCTGCCGAAACAGTTCTTCGCTCCTTGGCGCTGGCTTTCTCCCTCCGCTCGAGCCAGATGGGCCAACCCCCGCTAGAGGACTAAGGCGATCAGGAGGCGTGGGAGGGCCACGCGTGGGCGAATCAAGAGGTGCAAGTTGCGCGCGAGCCAGGAGTGATCGGGACCATGCTTTATCACTCTCCTTTTTTTGATTGCCCATGATCGGATCTGCAAAACGTATGGCTGGTGGACTCTGGCGAACGATACCAAACAGAGATCTCCTTCCGACCGATCTGAACTGGAAAACAACGAGACTTCCATGGAATCGAGGCAGGAATCGAGCGGAATCGATCGCACCTGCCAGCGGCGCCCAATGCAAAGTCCTCACCAATCTGACTTGGCTACCACGAAGAACATGATCCAATCTGAAACTTCAACTTTTAATCTCTTCTCCACAACCTATCTATAAACTGCTTGTAGAAAAAAAGTCCGCAGATGATCTATAAACACGCTGTGATCAACAAGAGCTCTAATACCACATGATACGGATCAAGTTGATGATCCTATGAGTTTTGTCCCGATCTTTCACAGCGAGTCCACCAGCTAGGCAATCTTCCAATCACGCGATGAACGCAACCTAAAGAAGAGGAATCAATCTAGCAAGTAACGTGATGAAGATCACCACGCCTCAAACCATAGCTGACAATCCTTGATGAACACAAGAACCTCCGCATCACTCTTTATAAGAATTTAATAAGCGGTATCTCCGTCCCCGGAGGGATGATACATGGCGGAGCACAATATAGTTTTTAGACTAAACAATTGAACTCCCTAAACCCTAACCTCAGCCAATTCCTTATATGATGGCTAGGGCGCCCCACTAGTTGGGTCATGACCCGACTTGGTTGGACAGGCCCAAACCAAGCCCAAACTCACACAAATACTGATTGGCCCACAACATGACCTCGAACATATTTATTAAATTACAAAGACATGCCTAGCTTGGTGGAGTCCTGAAATTGGGATGCACCTCCTCCGTCGTGCCCATATCAATTGCACCTATGACGACTCCACATGCATGGACGACATGGAGTACGTCATCAACTATGGCTCCTTAAGCATGGAAGACTTGGAGATTTACATCGACAATGGCTCCTCATGCATGGAGTACATGGATCACTACACTGACAATGGCTCCACATGCTTGGGTGATACAAAGTACTACATCAACAACGACTCCCCAAGCATGGACGACTTCGAGTGCTACAACAATGATGCCTCACCAAGCATGGAGGACATGGCGAACTTCATCAATTTCGAGGGCTCTTCCATGAGCCATGAAGAATACCTCCACCGCTTAGAGATGGGGGACTACTATGCTAAGCAAGAGGATGCACATCATCAAGAAACCATGATCTTCAAGGCCAAGAGTGTCACACCAAAGGGCACCACCTACTTCGATGATCCATCTTCAAGTCATCAAGCACGACAACGTACACGGCGTCATGCACCACCATATCCAAGGCGATGAGCGCCATCGCCTCCAAGCCGTCAAGCACCACCATCTCCAAGGCGCCAAGATTCACCATCTCCAAGGCATAAAGTGCCACCAACTACAAGAAGAGTGGTGCCCCAACATCATCTTCCACAAGAGGCGCCAAGAAGCAAGAATCTTCATCGACAAAAATCCTCTAGAGATCATCGCCGACATCATGAGGATACAAGGCATCGTCAAAGGCATCTTCACCCCCTCAAGAGCTCCGAGGTCCAAAATCTATTGGAGAAGTTGAAAAGAGACCTCATCAAGTTCAAGAAGGACATGGACGACAACTTCGCCAAATATATCGAGACAAGCTCAAGAAGGCGCCACCTACATCAACCTTCGGCAAGGCACACCAATGACCTCCGTCGACATAATCATAAGGCACATTCAAATACTCGTGCCACCACCAAAATTGCACCAAGAGCAAGCTCTCCTCCTCGCCATCAAGCTTCAACACCCAACCTTGACATCCTAGATGATGCATGCAACTTCATGGATGAGGAATATGAAGACCTCTACTTTGCCAAGTTGGACGAGTACGTCAAGAGGATGTCTACACAAGCCAAGGTGGCCACGGTGAAGGATGAGCAAGCTCCAAGTAAAAATCCTATGCTACAAGATGGCGATGACAAGGTCGAGAATGGTGAGCATGGGATTTTGCCTTCACCAAAGGAGGCACATGGAGTTGAGCACACCGCACATATCCCTACACGCTTGAGTGATGATATGTTACCAATCCCATGTGATGTGGCATCTCCCATGCTTGATAGTGTCTATTGTGCTATCCCTGATTATGTTGTAGCTGCTACTATCAAGACAAAGTTTTTGTTTTTACCCCGCAAGGAAAATATCAGGGAGGCAATTGGAGCCAGATATTTGTGGAGCATGATGTCTTTGAACGAGTCTGGTTGGGCGCCACCTAGCACCATGTTGAAGATGGAGGCACGCCCACAAAATAGTTGAAATTATTTTGAGTTGAGAATACAGAAAAAGTCCCATGTTAGGGGACACCAATATAGTGTGTGAGTTTTCTTGCTGATCCGCGAGGGTCTAGTGCTGCTTGTGTGGAGTTGATCATGTTCTCAACACCTGTTGCTAGGATTTACGATTTGTGTAAACAAGTCGGATCTCCTTTGTTGTTGGAATATTAGGCAATTTCCCCATGAGATTAATTACCGAAATCAACATTATGTAAGCACTAGAAGATCTAAACACATGCAGCCAAACAACCACATCTAGTAGATCTGAATATCTAGCAAGAACTAGTGCATACAAAGCGAAGAATAGCACGTACAGGTTGACCGGGAAGGTCGTCACCACAGTAGCACCCTAGTCCTTGTTGATGTCGCCCATGGTGCTGATGAGATCGTCGATTGCCAAAGAAGAACACACAAACGGAGGCGAGTAGTCGCGTCGAGAGGTTCCCCAAATACCACCCGTCTCCCGGTGCAGGATCTCAACAGACGGGGTTTCGAAGGCCTGCTCTCCCGAACAGCAGTGCACGCAGCCACCGGGATGGAGAAGCCTAGAGAGCAGCGCGACAAGAGAAACACACGGTGAGAGAGACTGAGAAAAGGACTAGATCCATCTAGATCTGTCTGTCTCTCACTCTATAGCCTGGGAGGTGAGCTGACCGAGTCACCACGCGGTGGAAGACAGGGACACGTGTCAAACATGCACACGAATGTTGACACGTACCCAACAGCTGGTGCACCAAGCAAAAATTTAGTCTTCCACAAAACGAGTTTCTAACTCGAACCCGATTCACGAAACGCGACGCGTGTGCGAGCGAGGTGAGCGGCGGAGGAGGAGCAGTGCGCGTGGACTCCTTCTCTTCTCACTCACTTAGTAGGAGTGAAACAGCTCACCTTATAAGCTGGTCCAACTCTCCCAACTAGCAATGTGGGACTAAATATTGTCTCCCACAGAGCTCCCAAGCTGCCATAGTAGATGGGCCTTGAGATTTCAGGATTTATTAGACTAGATAGGCTGCCTACATGGGCCGCAACCCATATAAATCTAACAATCCCCCACCAGATCTCAGAGGCACATCATATGGCACATTAGTTCCAATCACTGTTTAATATACCTGAAGTTCAGTGGAGACTGTTAAGTTGAACATCCACCTAGACAAAGAGATCCACTTACTAGAACTAAACAATGGACTATACCTTGAATTGCTAGTCTTGCGCAGCAAGTTTCACTCAATGTCATTACCGGTACTTGGCTGCCATAGGCTACCCCTCGGGTGGAGCTTATAAGTCATACTCCTCGGCCTTTCATGAGCTTCCTAGAGATTCACCCAAATCTCATACACTATGACCAGCAGTGTAGCTCATATAGGTGTGTTCTTTCAAGATCGCTCTGTAAGACAGTGTCTTTTCTCCCAAGGAGACACACAGAACACATTAAGATTTAATCAACCTTCCTTACAGTTTTCTCTGAGAGAATTGCATCTGCAACGGAGTGGGAGTTTTGAAAGTTTCTCTCAACTCAGTTGTTTCGGTTTGTTTTCCCAGGTCCTAATTCACGGGATCTCTGATCACATAGGTTGGGTTACCCCCTTGACAACTGATACGTCGTAAACGTATCTATAATTTTTGATGTTCCATGCTTATTTTATATCTACTTTCTTATGTTTTGTCCACACTTTGGAGTATTTTTACACATTTTCTAGAACTAACCTATTAACAAGATGCCATAGTGCCAGTTTCCTGTTTTCTGCTATTTTTGGTTTCAGAAAAGCTAGTAAGGAAATATTCTCGGAATTGGACCGGACAAAAGCCAAAGTCAATATTTTACCCGAAGCAACACGGAGTCCGGAGGGGAGACCAGGGTGGCCACACCTGGTGGCGGCGCGACCTGCGGGGCGCCACCAGGGGTGTGGGCCCCCTGGTGCTCCACCGACCTAGCCCTTCCGCCTATAAAGACCCGTCGGGACAAAAACCCTAAGGACCCGATCAAAATTCCACAAAAGAGTATATAGCCACTGTCATCTCCATCCCAAGATCAGGAGGGATCTGAAGCTCTTCTCGGCACACTGCCGGAGGGGAGAGTTCACCCTGGAGGCTTTCTTCATCACCATGCCTGCCTCCGGTGTGATGCGTGAGTAGTTCATCTCTAGACTACGGGTCCATGTAGTAGCTAGATGGTTGGTTCTTCTCCTTTGTGCTACCATGTTTAGATCTTGTGAGCTCCTTCGTGATCAAGATCATCTATTTGTAATCTTAAATGTTGGGTTTGTGGGGATCCGATGGATATTGAGATGCTATTTCAGATTGATTATTGATTCTATCATGTCTTTATTATTTGTGATCTTGCATGCTTTCCGGTGTTAGTAGCTATCTTGTCTAAATAGATGCTAGCAACTCCAAGAGGGAGTATTTATGCTCAATAGTGGGTTCATGCCTCTAATAATCTAGGGAAGTGACAAAAATCTCTAAGATACTATATGTGTTGTTGCTACTAGGGAGAAAACAACAATCCTTTGTCCATAGCGCAATCGTATTGTTTACTTTACACACTTTTCTTAATGTAACTGTTGCTTGCAACTTAATACTGGAGGGGGTTCGGATGATAACCTGAAGGTGGATTATTAGTCATAGATGCAGTTGGATTACAGTCTATGTATAATATTGTAATGCCCAATCAAATCTCGTAGGAGTCAAGATGATTAGTATATGCATGTATGCTTTCTCGATGTTTGTGAATTGCCCTGCGGTAATTTGTTCACCCAACATGTCATCTATCTTAAGGAGAATCACCACTAGTGAACTATGGACCTCGGTCCATTCTTTTACCATCAATCTACAATGTACTATTTACTGTTTTACTTTTTACTTGCTGCAAGCAATTACTATCTTCCACACAATAGATTTAATCCTTTGTTTCAGCAAAACTAGTGAGATTGACAACCTCAGTGTAAGTTGGGGCAAATTTCTGTGGTTGTGTTGTGCGGGGTTCCAAGTTGGAGACAACACCTTGGGGTTGTTTCCTTGCTCCTACTGGTTCGATAACCTTGGTTTCATCACTAAGGGAAAATTTGCTGATGTGCTCATCATACCTTCCTCTTGGGGTTCCCAACAAGCTCATCACATTTTGAGCCATCAAGCCTATTTTCTGGCGCCGTTGCTGGGAGTCAAGGACAGCTTCACAAGGGGAGTCCCTCATAACCAATCTCTTTACTTTGTTTTTTTGTTTTGCTTAGTTTATTTCTACTTTGTTTGCTTATTCCTTTATCAAAAACACAAAAAAAAGTTGTGCTAGTTTGCTTCCTTTATTTAAAATACAATTTTTTTATCTAAAAGTTGCTATTATGTCTAGCATTGATCCAATCACTATGTCACCTAAGGAAATGATTTTTACTTTCAAACAAGGAATTGAAGAGAGTTTCAAAGAAGCTTGGTCTGTGAATTACATGCAAAAATTGAACCTAAAATGACTCTAAGCTTGTTTCTTAGCAGTTTTAATTTGGAACTGCTCTGTGCTATAGATATTCTTTGGATGCTATAGTAGGAGGAGATTTCCTCCAATGCAATGAGGATGAAGCTTTTAATGCCATAAAGAAGTTGGTCTCAACATATAACTTACCTAGCAAATCTGATTCCTCCTTTATATACATATTTGCTAGATTGAACACTCTTGAGACCAACACTGCTAGTTTAAAAGAATGATTCTTAGAGAGCATCATGAATATGTTCCAATAAATTCTGAATCTTCAAAATGGCTTCCTACAGTAAAAGTTGTTATAAATAATGAAACCTTTCATGCTCGCTGTGATATCATGTCTGAATTCGGTCTTATGCCTAAAGATATCTATGAATCTTTGAATCTTTGGGGACTTTCTGAAGGGGGAGAAGAAATATCTCTTACTAATAATGCCACAATATTACCCATTGGAATAGCTGAAGGAGTGTTTACAAAGATTCTAGGGAAAGTGGTGTCTACTGATTATCTTGTTATTAAATGTGTAGGAAAAGGAGAAATTACACTTGGAAGATCCCTACTAAAACTCCTTGGAGCAATAATAGATGTGGAAAAGGGCATCATGTATTTTGCTTCTCCACCAAACAATTATATGTTCCCCAAGGATAAGAATAAAGGTAAGAGAGGTAGGGGCAAAAAATCTGGTTTTAATGCTTCTTCATTTGAGAATACTTGATTCTTGCTTCTTACGCCTAGCTCAAAGGCGTTAAAGAAAATCACTTATTGGGAGATAACCCAAATTTCTTTAGGAATCTTTTTGTTAAGTCTTGGAAGTTATTACCTCTGTAATAACCGCTCCTTATCCTTTTTTTGTGGTAAGACTTGACAAAGTTGTTGTACCGAAACAGATTTTTGTGCTTCGCTGTAAAAATTTGTGAAAAATGTCTGTATGTCGGATTGAGCTGTAATGTTTTGTGCTTCTGCCCCAGGTTGTTATCTAACTTTCATTAGTTCAACACTTTCCGATTTGAGTAACAGAAGGTCTTCGAAAAAAATCAGTTTTTACCTGCTGGTCTGTTTTAACAGATTTCTGCCATTATTTGGATTTGCCTCTTAATCTCTTTCTCTTTGAGTTCTTTTTGATCACTTGAACTTTTTAAAGGAATTGCTACACTAGCTTGTGTTTTAATGGAAGTTTTATTTGTGTTGAAACTGAACCTAAAGACTTATTATCTTGAGTACACTAATGTTGCTAACGAAGATTGTGTGAAGTTTTGTATGAAGGAAATTTTTAAGTGTAGGGAAGAACAATGTGATAAGATGAAGTATGGAAAAAAGCTCAAGCTTGGGGATGCTACCCGTGTAACCCCAAAAAATATTCAAGAAGTCCAAGCGTCAAAGCTTGGGGATGCCCAAGACATCCCCTTCTTCATTAATAAAAATCTCAGGTTTTTCTTCCAAACACTTCATTTTTATTGTTTCATGCACAATTGTGTTGTTCTTGGAGCGTCTTCGTTTTTGTTTTTAGTTTTTGTTTGCTTAGTTTGCTTGAATAAATTGGTTGGATCCCCATATTCATACAGTAGTTTTCAAATAGGTTGATTTGGATTGGAAAAGAGTAGGAAAGTTCATGCTTATAAGTGGTACAAAAAGAGTCTTGTTTTTTACTGTGATTTAGACTTTGTCTTGTCATGCTTGATATTGTTTTGACTTTATGCTTAGTGATTATTGCTGTAACATGACTTGTTACAAATAATTGAGATTACTTAATGTGTCTTGAAAGAATCATACATTGTTTTAGCATACAAAAGCATAATAGTGTGGTATTCTCATCTGATGCTTTATTTGGGTTGACTTGGCGCATGCTCACACCATGTTGACTATACCAAGTCACCATAGCCTCCATGATCATTTAGTTTTCGACTTGTAATATCACTTTATGCTTTAATTAGTAATGTTTTGTCACTTTGCATGATTATGGCCATTATTGCTCGCTTAGTTGGTCGCTCCCATCTTTTGCTAGCCTCCACATGTACCAAGTATGAGTTCCACTCATGCATCCAACTCCAAATAAAACCAAATTATTCCTAAGAGTCCACCATACCTACCTATTAGCATTTGCTATTCCAAGTATATTCATATTTTTATCTACCTTCCGAATTAAACTTGTTATGTGAAAATTAGTGATTAAAGCTCTCACAAACTTGATGTCCCACTTTACTTTTCTTGCACTTAATAAACTTGAACCATTGTGCCCATCTGTGTTGCGTATATGCTTGTGTTTTATAAGCTGTGAATTAGCAGGACCATGTTACCATGGCAAACGCTTTCCACATTGCACTTTATTTGGTTGATATCATGTTCTTTTCCTTATGGATTCCGGCGGTGTGAAATAAAAGGGGATCTTGTAAGCTCATGCACGCCTACAAAATAGTTGAAATTATTTTGAGTTGAGAATATAGAAAAGGTCCCATGTTAGGGGACACCAATATCGTGTGTGAGTTTGCTTGCTAATCCGCGAGGTCCTAGTGGTGCTTGCGTGGAGTTGATCATGTTTTCAATGCCGGTTGCTAGGATTTACGGTTTGTGTAAACAAGTCGGATCTCATTTGTTATTGGAATATTAGGCAATTTCCCATGAGATTAATTACTGAAAGGAAATCTGTCCATTAGAAAGAGAGCTATTCCAAATAATAATTAAATCCCCAGAGGCACCAACAGAAGCAGACATTCAAATTTGTCAAACTTCTTAGGATATAAATTTCTTAAATAGGCTAAATCAAAATGTTCCCTTTTGGTCTCTTGTAGAGAGATGATGTCATAATCAGACTCATCAATTTTTCTTCAGAGCCACCCACTTTTTCTAGAGTTTATACCTCTGATATTCCAATTAAGGATTTTCCATTTTCTTGTACTATCCATAGGAAAAAATAAAGTGGACTTTCTGTGGCAGTTCAACAAATGAGACTACCCAATCATAGTAAAACATTGTACACAGGAGATAGATAATCCAAGTCATTAAATCTGGTAACAAGTCCAAATTGAACATAGTAAACTTATTACAAGACCACAGTACGATGGCCCTTGAGCCCACAAAATAACTTGAACTGTGATACATCTTAACACTTGTTTTTGGGGATTTCTTCTTGGCTTGATGTCCACAAGTACCAGCTACCACATTTTTCTTCTTTCCACCTTGTGGAATGCCAGAGTTATCAGATTTCTCTGCTCCTCCCTTGCTGGGTGGTTTGAATGCCATCTCAGTAAGCCCGCTCTTCTTCAACAGTATTTTCTCCAAGTCCCCATCCTTGATCTTACAAAAAGAAGCAGCAAGATTTTTAACCACCTTAGGATTGAGACAGTGTGGTGCAGCACTACAGGTAAGACAATTGAAATCAGAAAAATTAGCATGGCTTTTAAAACCACCAGTCAGTTCAACAATTCTGGGGCTCCTTATCACCTTAGAATCTACAAGTGGTTCCTTTCCCCTTCTTTTTTTGAGGGGGCACTTGAAGTATCCAATGTAGGCAATGGATTAGCATTTAGGCAAGGAGGGGCCATCTATCCAACACATTCATTAGGGATGATAAATGAAATAGTGTTTTCCTCAGCAATAGGCACTTTGATAATATCCCATAGAGGTGATACAAGAAAATTTCTTGCCCAACTAAATTTTTCAGGAGTAATGAGCATAAGAGTAATGAAGTTAAACCAACTTATAGGAATGTCACATTTAAGTGTGCCTTTGGAGGAGGAAGGATCATTGATGTGAGGAGCAAATAACCTATCCCATAGTTCCAGCCCCTGCTTGGTGAATGTTTGTTTAGTAGCCTGAACATCAGAGAGGGTGAATGACAAATGTATACCTTACAGTTACTCGAGATTATCCTATACGGTCCAGCCCAAGAATGAGTCCATGGTGCGGACGAAGCTAAGCAAGGATTCTGGTGGCCCACAGGAGTTCCACTTCTTGAAGGACATGACAAAGTGTAGATAGAAATTTGAAGGGAAAACCCTAATATGTAAACGACTCAACCTGCTATCCTGAGACCTAGCCTCCCTATATAAAGGATAGGAGGGGTGTGATATGGGGTGGCCCGATCTTCTCAGGAAGCACTTGTCGATGATGATGGTGGATGATAGATAACTAGCATGTAGCTATGAACTCTCCCGCTCGAACCCTGATGCCAATGCAACAGATCTCAAACCCTGTAGGATATTCACAACACCACGCTCTTGCTCACGTAGCCGTCGACCACGAACGGTAGTTTGCAATCTACTAATTACCAGTGGAACAACAGATCACACTCAATTATAGTTGGTAAAATCGATCATAGGGTAATTCCAGAGGTTCTATGAAAGAAACCACTCCAAAATATTTTAACATGGTCTAAACCCTAACTAGGGGTCTGATACGTCCATTTTGCATCACTATTCTATGTCTTAGTTCACTATTATTCATTGATATATTTCATACTGAGAGGTGATACTTATGTTATTTCATCTATTTTTGCATGGTTGAAGACTTTTGGAGCATGGACCGCTGCATTCAGGATTCTGATGGAAAAGGTGCTGTTTGGAGGCAAAATTCGCGAAGATCAGAAAATCCGGGAAAATATAAGGAAAATTGTATTTTTCAGAAGACTCAGGATGCCAGAAGATGGAGTGGAGGTGGGCCACAGGGGGCCCACAGCACCCCATGGCGCGGGCAGGCCTAGGCCGCGCCTGGGAGTGCTGTGGCCGCCCTGGCCCACTCCAGCCTCTCTCCTCTGGCGTAGATCATCCCCACGAAACCCTAAGACTCGGGGAGCAACCACAGAAAGATTCCGCCACCTCTGCGGGGCGTAAAACACCAAGAGAGAAAGATCTCTCCGGCAGACAGATTTCTTCCGGGGGAATTCCTTCCCGGAGAGGGAAGATCATCGCCATCAACACCACCATCAAGCTGGACTTCAACAGGATCATCATCATCATCACCACCATCATCACCATCAGCACCCTCATCACCATCTCCATATTGCTGTAACAATTGAGTTGAATCTTGCATAGTTCATAGGTGAACCATTGAATTATTGTTTATGTTTAGATTGTTATACATCATTATTCCATCTCTGATCATGATCCATATGATGTCTTGTGAGTAGTTCGTTTTGTTCTCGAGGACATGGGAGAAGTCTTGTTTTTAGTAGTGGAGTTGCGTTGAGAAAGATTCAATAGATTGTTATTTAAGTTGTGGTGTACTTCTTCTAGTGGTGTCATGTGAACGTCGACTACATGACACTTCACCTATATTGGCCTAGCGGAATGCATTGTGTATTTGGCTACTAATCGTAGGGGTTGCCGGAGTGACAGAAACCTAAACCCCCGTTAGGAAACCATTGCACAAGGGACGTAAGGGTCTTAGAGTTTAAAGCTCTGGTTAGGTTTTACCTTAATTACTTTCTTGTACTTATAGATGTTTGCAAGGGGTATAATCACAAGTATGTATTTAGTCTTGGATGGGGCGGTACATTAGGACAGGTTCACCCACACAACACTTAGCAAGCTAGATAAGATTAATCGACTATATGAAGCGAAAGCACTTGACAGTCTTCCTATGTGTCCTCGAGAACGTTTGGTCATCTATAGAACTACAACCGGCTTGTCCTTTGCTGCATAAAGGATTGGGCCACTTGCTGCATTCATTCTTACTGTCTTTCATTTACTCGTACTTTGTTTACTTGCTTTATCGAAAACCCCTAAAAATCCGTTTGCTAAGTATTTGCAGAGAATTCCTGATCCATACCACTAGCCAACACCTTCTGCTCCTCGTTGGGTTTGACACTCTTACTTATCTAAAATGCTGCGATACACCCCTTATACTTGTGGGTCATCAAGACTATTTTCTGGCGCCGTTGCCAGTGTGTGAAGCGCTATTGGAGAGTGGAACTGGTAAAGGAAACTTCTACTGTGAGTATTGTTTACTTCTGCTAGTTGCTTTATTTTCGTTATGGATAATTCGCTGAGTTTCTTATTTGGTAATGCTACTACCACTGCTAAGGTAGTAGATAAGCCACCACCTGCTGAGAAAGATGTTTTCAAAATACCTACAAGAATTATTGATTGTGTTATGGATAACTACTATGTTGGGGATGGAACTATCCATCCCGGTGATCATTTACTCTTTATACACAAATTATGCGGGTTTTTCAAGTGTGCAGGTATTACCAGAGATCAAGTTAAGAAGAAGTTATTCTCATTATCACTGAAAGGAAGACCTGAGGAATGGTATAAGCTAGTGCCTCTCTTTTATTCAAAGTTTTATCCTCCTAGTGAGATTCATAAAGATCGGAATCAAATATACAACTTTTGGCCTCTTGATGGAGAGAGTACAACTCAAGCTTGGGGGAGATTGAAGTTACTAATGCTCAAATTCCCCATTCATGAGCTCCCCAACAATATTATTATCAACAAATTTTATGCAAGGCTTTCTCTTCATGACAAGGATTTATTGGATGCTTCTTGTGCTGGATCATTCACTCGCATGGAAGAAGAAGCTAAATGGGATCTTCTGGACCTTATTCAAGACAATGCTGAAGCTTGGGAGAATGACAAAGGTAGAAAGTCAGGTATAAATTATGATTATGAATGCATTGAATCTTTTATGGGAACTGATGACTTTCAAAATATTAAAAATGCTTATGGTCTAGACTCTCAAGCTACTGCTTCTTATTTTAAGGCTTTTGCTTCCTATATTGAAGTGCCTAAAAAGAAGTGGAATAAGTATCATGAACCTTATAAAGATATTGCTAAGAGTGTTCCTGCAAGAAATACTGAAGTTTATACTGCTAATCATGTTTTACCTGAACCTTATATTGAGAAAATGCCTTTCCCAGTTAAGGTAAAGGAACATTCTATGATGGCTAGTATGGTAGATGAAAGTATGAACAAAGCTATTGAACTTGATAAACAAATGGTTGATGAACCTATAATAGCAAATGTGAAAGACTTTGTTGCTAAGTATGAAGAAGAGGGACACACTATCCTTTATAAGGACACCTCTAATATTGTTTCACATAGTAGTGTTATGAGAGCTAGTATTCCTGTGTTTTCTGTTAGAATAAGTGATCAGTGCTATGATGGTCCTTGTGATAGCTATATTGTTAAGTTTATGAATGATACTGAAAGCTACTATGAGAGAGGGAAAAGTGTTCGTATGCATCTCAATAATATCAAGTTTCCTCGTTTTATGCTGAAAGTTTCTATGCTGCACTTCTTTTGCCTTCTTATGCAAGTTGCCTTTGGTTTCAATAACTTGTTTGCTTACAAAATCCCCTTGCATAGGAAGTGGGTTAGACTTAAATGTGTGTGTGTATTTTTGCTTCTTAATGCTCTCTTTCACTTCGAATCATATCCCTATGAGAGCTTCTTCAAAATTATCATGCCCATCTTAATGGCTATAAAGAAAGAGCTTTATGGGAGACAACCCAATTTGTTTTTGCTTTTAGTTTGTTTTTGTTTCTTTGAGTCTTGGAAGTTATTACTTCGGTAATAACCGCTCCTTATCCGTTTTGTTTGGTTTTTGCGTCAAGATGAACTTCTAATGACAGAGAAGTAAGATTTGGGGAAGTTGCTGTCCCGAAACAGATTTTTATGCTTCACCGTAAAAATTCGTGAGAGATCTCTGTCTGTCGAATTGAGCTGTAATTGTTTGTGCTTCTGCCCCAGGTTGTTATTTAACTTTTGTTAGTTCTGCACTTTTTGATTTGAGCAACAGAAGATTTTCGAAAAAATTGATCTTTACCTGCTGGTCTGTTTTGACAGATTTTGCCAATCTTGCATTTGCTTCTTTATTCAATTTCCTTTTTGAATTCTTTTTGGGTTTTCGGAAGGAGTTCCTACAGTAGCTTTTGTTTTGATGGTTTTCAGTTGAAGTTGGACTCAAAAGGTTTTATCACTTCACTTATACCAATGTTGCTAATAAGAACTGTGTGAAGTTTTGTGTGAAAGAAATTTCGAGGAAGTGGAGATAATGGTGTAATGAGAAAGAGAAAGGTTTTATGGCTCAAGTAATAAGTATATGAAGATGAAGATATTGATGTTATTCAAGAGATTACTCTGGAAGGATCCATTAGATACCAAATTCAGAGACCTGCAGAGTCCGTGTTCAAATAAGTAACAGTTCTGGTAAGAAAAGCTCCGCGAAAATACAATCCAACTATATTTTTGCAGTTTTCAGTCAATAAGGAAAGCTACGAAGCGAAGAAGGGACAGAAACGGAGCTAGGGTGGCCCACACCACCCCATGGCGCGGGCCCACCCCTGGCCGTGCCACCAGGTGGTGAGGCCACTCCGGACTCCGGCTCCGACTCGTTTTCTCCCAGTACCTTCCTTTTGATATGAAACTTCGTAATATATACCCCCCTGGATCCCCCGAGGTCCGTATATCGTGTTTTCGTCATTTTTTTTTGTTTCGATCTGTTTCTGTCAGGACATACTCTTTGAAAGCATAGAAGCACAATGGTGTCCGCCAAGGATAAAGGGAAGGAGCCTATGGAGGAAGACCTCCAAGACCCCAAGCAGTGGCTAGTACCTTTAGTCTATTGCCCTTCATCAGCGGAAGCCCTACGAGTCACTAAGGAGTTTTGCGATAAGTATCGAGACCTGCAGAGGAAGGTGGACATGCTTCAATGGGATAATAATAGGCTTCGCAAGATGCTGGAAGATTTCCTCACGTCAACTAAGAAAATATTACCACCACCACCGAAGGAGTAATTCGTCATCAGGTTTGGCATCCCCTTGGTTTGTTCCAAGCTTGGGGGAGTGCCGCGGTATCATATCACTATCTTCTATCTTTTTACCTTATTAGTAGAGTCATATCATGAATAGAGGAGTTATTTTGTAGTATGGTTTGTATTATGGAAGTGTCCCCTCTCTCGTTAGATATGTATCCCTTGGTGTGAGTTTCCGTTATGGAATATTAATGAGAAGTTATATCATTCACTCTTTTGCATAGCTTATGTTAGTTTTCAATTCGTGGTTATATGATTGATCTTGTTGTTAGTATTGGTAGCACTTTGGGATCATTGAGTTAATTTAGTTGGTTTTGGCAAACCAGGCTCGGTCAGTAGCAACACCTTTTTGAGAGTTGAAAAGAAAAAGATAGAAGTACTCTAAAGAAAAATAATTTCATCATCTTTCTTTCTTGATTTGCTCATAAGTCTAGTATTCTCTAGTTAAGATCTTTTGTTCTTCCAAGGAAGATTGCATGTTTGAATTTATCATTTGTATGTTTGGGTGTTTCCTTCAACTCTTGTACTTGCTACCCAGCCTTGCTAGCCAAAAACCTGTACTGAGAGGGTATTCTTCTCGTGCATCCACCTCCTTTAAACCAAAACCTTTGCCATTTGTGTCCACCATACCTACCTAGTAGCATTATTGCTATTCCAAGTAAATTCTTGTTTTGTCTACCTCCCAAATTAAACTTGTTATGTGAAAAATTAGTGATTAAATCTCTCACGAACTTGATGGCACACTTTATTTTCCGCACTTAATAAACCTGAACCATTGTGAACTCTCCATGAAAGTTATATGCTTGCAAACTATAGGCTGGGGATTAGCAGAACCGTGCTGTCACGGGGAACGCTTTCAACACTTGTAAATATATACCCAGTTGATACCTTGCTCTTTTGTTTGCGGATGTCGTCGGTGTGAAATAAAAGGGGAGCTTGTAAGTCCATGGAGTTATGTATGTGTGTTAGGGAAACGCCTGGGCCGCTGGTCTAATCCATGCTGACATGGTGGAAACCTACAGCGTAACCATAATGATATCTATGAAGCATTCTTCTTATAAAAAAAGAGAGAGATAACTATTGAGAAAAAGAAAAGAAAAAAAGAGATACTATGAAAAGAGGAAAGAGAGAAAAAAGCACCATTTTCCCATGGTAAATAAGAAGATTGCTGAGATACTCATTGTCTGCTTGCCTTGTCATTTTGATATGGGGATTCTTCCGTATCATCGGGCAAGGGGTACCCCGTTGGCGGTTCTCAATGATACACACATACTTACGATGACAAGAACTTACCGGTAACTAAAGTTGAGTAGCATGAGGAGCGGCCCTCGTACTCAAGGGACTTGGGATTTTCAGTTTATAGTCTGTGAAGCATATAACTTAGATTGGACCTCACTTTCGCCTTAATCACCTAAAGATGCCTATTATAGGGGCAATGAGAGCTGAAAGCTAGTAAGTATCATAATTTTTGGGAGCTCTTTATGAGACTGGCAATCCCTGCTTCCCTCTTTGAAGGGCCTTTCTTTTACCTTATAGTTGAGTCAGTAAACCTATTCCCTTCTATCTCAGCAAGTATTTTGAGTTGTTGTCTTTCATTCATTCATGTGATGATTTATTCATTCATGTTTCTTATGTTCCTTGTTTTGCACATTGCTCTTATCTTGATGTTTACTACTTTGAAAGCTTTCATTGAAAAACCAGCTACTTGTGAACTCCAGCAAATTATCAACTATTCTTCGACCAAGAGCTAAGTTTGCCATTACCAATTCTGATTCACTTTATCTATCTTCATTGTGTTTCCTTTACTCATGGAAAGTTGAGTTATATAATAGTGAGTTGTCTTCTATTACGATCTATGTATTTGATGAATGTGATGCTTCTTGTCCGTATTCTTTTATCGACTCTTCACTCCATAAACCCGTGGTCATGTTTATTGAGCTCAGTTTCGCTTGGGGACAAGCGAAGTCTAAGCTTGGGGGGAGTTGATACGTCCATTTTGCATCACTATTCTATGTCTTAATTCACTATTATTCATTGATATATTTCGTATTGAGAGGTGATACTTATGTTATTTCATCTGTTTTTGCATGGTTGATGACTTTTGGACCATGGACCGCTGTAGTCAGGATTCTGATGGAAAAGGTGTTGTTTGGAGGCAAAATTCGTGAAGATCAGAAAATCTGGGAAAATATACGGAAAATTCTATTTTTCCAGAAGACTCAGGATGCCAAAAGATGGAGTGGAGGTGGGCCACAGGGGGCCCACACGACCCCATGACGCGGGCAGGCCTAGGCCACGCTTAGGAGTGGTGTGGCCGCCCTGGCCCACTCCAGCCTCTCTCCTCTAGCGTATATCATCCCCACGAAACCCTAAGACTCGGGGAGCGACCACATAAAGATTCCGCCGCCTCTGCGGGGTGGAAAACACCGAAAAAGAAAGATCTCTCTGGCAGACAGATTTCTGCCGAGGGAATTCCTTCCCAGAGAGGGAAGATCGTCACCATCAACACCACCATCAAGCTGGACTTCATCGGGATCATCATCATCATCGCCACCATCATCACCATCAGCACCCTCATCACCATCTCCATATTGCTGTAAAAATTGAGTTGAATCTTGCATAGTTCATAGGGGAAACTTTCCCGGTGTTGATTACTCTTTGTAGTTGATGCTATTGAGTGAACCATTAAATTATTGTTTATGTTCAGATTGTTATACATCATTATTCCATCTCTGATCATGATCCATATGATGTCTTGTGAGTAGTTCGTTTTGTTCTTGAGGACATGGGAGAAGTCTTGTTGTTAGTAGTGGAGTTGCGTTGAGAAAGATTCAATAGATTGTTATTTAAGTTGTGGTGTACTTCTTCTAGTGGTGTCATGTGAACGTCGACTACATGACACTTCACCTATATTGGCCTAGGGGAATGCATTGTGTATTTGGCTACTAATCGTAGGGGTTGCCAGAGTGACAGAAACCTGAACCCCCGTTAGGAAACCATTGCACAAGGGACGTAAGGGTCTTAGAGTTTAAAGCTGTGGTTAGGTTTTACCTTAATTAATTTCTTGTACTTACGGATGTTTGCAAGGGGTATAATCACAAGTATGTATTTATTCTTGGATGGGGCGGTACATTAGGACAGGTTCACCCACACAACACTTAGCAAGCTAGAGAAGATTAATCGACTATATGAAGCGAAAGCACTTGACAGTCTTCCCATGTGTCCTCGAGAACGTTTGGTCATCTATAGAAATACAACCGGCTTGTCCTTTGCTGCATAAAGGATTGGCCACTTGCTGCATTCATTCTTACTGTCTTTCATTTACTCGTACTTTGTTTACTTGCTTTATCGAAAACCCCTAAAAATCCGTTTGCTAAGTATTTGCAGAGAATTCCTGATCCACTCCACTAGCCAGCACCTTCTGCTCCTCATTGGGTTCGACACTCTTACTTATCGAAAATACTGCGATACACCCCCTATACTTGTGGGTCATCAGGGTCGTCCCAGGGATTATAAGGGTGGCTGGGGCTGCCAGAAACCAAAACTAAACGCGTACGACTCAAATTTATACAAAGCGACTCGGACCAGATTTCAGTCGGCGGAAGGACAGTCCAGTTGATATCGGCTGGACAGTCCGGTGGGGCGGACACTCCGGGTGAATTCGGCCGGACAGTCCGGTCCGGCCGGAAACTTCAAAGTTTTCGGGTGGTGTCCGGGCAGTGTCCGATCTGGTGTACTGATTGTCCGCGCAAAAGCTTCTCTCGAGAAGGCTGGACAGTCAGGGTGGACTCGGCTGGACACTCTGGTCGATCCAGAACTTTTGGCCTCCGTCTTGATGATCTTTTCTTGCGCTTTCCTCCCTCTCCTCCCTCGTGCATCCTTGGGCGATCATCATGTCGGGCTCCTCTTGTAGCCCTTCTCCTCCTCGAGCTATGCTTGTTTCTCCAACGAACCTGATCATAAATAAATGCATAGACTTAGGCAGTATAAAGTTCTCATCAACTAAAGTACCAGATTCATTTTGGAGTAAATTCACCTGTTGTTCAAGTAGCTTAGCACGAGCTCGTGTAATAGGTACAATTCTAATCTCATCGGACTAATCCTTCCTTGTAACAGTTGGAGCATCTTCAATAGTCATTGGGGTAGGTGTAACTGTAGGGATGTCCTCATCATCTCCCCCTTCAAAAGGCGTCGACCTCGACGGTCCAAGGTTTTCTCCTTCATATGGTGATAAATCAACAACATTGAAGTTGTTGCTAACTCCACCAAACTCCTCAATAGGTATATCAGTCGAGTAGGCATTATCATTAATCCCGTCTAACACCTTGTAAGGACCAGCACCACGTGGCTTCAATTTTGAATTTCGAAGTTGTGGGAACCTATCCTTGCGTAGATGCACCCATACCATGTCACCAGGCTTGAACAAAACTTCCTTCCTTGCTTGATTCCTTGCAGCAACAATGTTCTTGCCTTTCTTCTCAATAGCATCTCGAGTCTTCTCATGAATCTTCTTCACGTATTCAACACGTTTTCATGCCTCATTATCAACGCTCTCATGTAATGGCAGAGGAAACAAATCAAGTGGCGTCAATGGCTTGAAGCCATACACCACCTCTAAAAAGGACAAAGTTGAGTAGTTGAATGCACAACCCTGTTGTATGCAAACTCAACATGTGGCAAACATTCTTCCCAATCCCGCAGATTCTTTTTAATCATAGGCCCCATAGCTGTGACAATGTTCGATTCACCACCTCTGTTTTACCATCAGTTTGGGAATGACATTTAGTACTAAATAGTAGCTTCATTCCTAGCTTCCCCCATAAGGTCTTCCAAAAGTAGCTCATGAACTTCACATCATGGTCAGAAACAATCGTCTTAGGTACGCCATCTAATCTCACGATGTCCTTGAAAAATAGGTTAGCAACATGCGACGCATCGTCGCTTTTGTGGCAGGCAATAAAATGAGCCATCTTAGGGAACCTATCCACTACTACAAATATAGAATCATGGCCTCTCTATGTTTTAGGTAGACCTAGCACAAAATCCATACTAATGTCTTCCCATGGTGTAGTAGGTGCAGAGAGAGGTGTATACAAACCATGAGGCTACAGCTTGGATTTCGACTTGTGGCATGTAATACAACGTCTCACAAATCTGTAGACATCATGCCTCATCTTGGGCCAATAAAAATGATCTGCGAGCATGAGCAATGTCTTCTGATGCCCAAAGTGACCCATCAAACTACCAGCATGTGATTCCTGCACTAAGAACAAATGCAACGAGGATTCTAGAATGCATAATTTGTTAGCTCTAAACAAATATCCATCATGTATATGATACTTATCCCATGCGTTTTTAAGAGCACACAAACGACATGGTTCTGCAAAATCATGGTCAGTTGCATAATGTGCCCAAATACTCTCTAATCCAGGAATTTTAACATCAAGATTGGTTAATAGCATGTTCCTCCTAGACAAAGCATCAACAACTACATTCTCTTTTCCCTTCTTATACTTAATGATGTACGGAAAATATTCAATAAACTCAACCCATTTAGCTAATCTTCTATGCAAGTTTGATTGAGCTTTCAAATACTTTAATGCTTCATGATCAGAATGTATGATAAATTCTTTTAGCCACAAATAATGTTGCCAAACTTCAAGTACTCTAACAAGTGCATACAATTCTTTATTATAAATAGGATAGTTCAATCTAGCACGAGTAAGTTTCTTAGAAAAATATGATATAGGGCGACCCTCTTGCATCAAAATGCCACCAATACCTATACCACTAGCATCACATTCAACTTCAAATTGCTTCGAAAAATCAGGTAATGCAAGTAATGGTGCAGAAATAAGCAAATGTTTTAATGTATCAAATGCAATATCTTGGGCTCTGCCCCACACAAATGGCACACCTTTCTTAGTCAAATCATTCAATGGTGCAGCAATAGTGCTAAAATGCCATGCAATGGAAGCAATCCTATGGGTACATCTTCTGGAAACACATCACCAAAATCCTGCAAAACAGTAGATACACCAAGAGAAATAGGGGTCATGTCGTTAGAAACCAATACCTTGCCCTTATACATAAGCACAAGCAGCATGGTTGTAGGATCCTCACGAAATTATCTCATATCTTCCTTGGTGGCTAATATTATAAGATTAGGCATTCTCTCACTTTTCATTATATCACACATTGTAGGCTCTATTACAGCATGAATAGCTGCAACATTATCTTGCCGATCTATAGATTCATCCTTCAAGTTCAGTTCTATCTTCTAACGAGACTCATTCTCAATCTGTTGTGGTGTCATTGGTTGCAAATTATTCTTTTTGCCCTTGAACTCCAAGTGATATGTATTGGCACAGCCATTGTGTTGCACATGGCGATCAAGCCAAGGCCGACCCAATAAGAGATGGCAAACAATCATAGGAACCACATCAAAGTCAATAGAATCCTTGTATGGTCCTATTTCAGAATTCACACATACCATATGGTTTACCTTCATCTCACCATTGTCACTCAACCATTGTATATAGTAGGGCTTGGGATGAGGTAAGTAAGTCAAATTCAGCTTGGCATATAACTCCTTACTTGCAAGATTTCTGCAGCTACCTCCATCAATGATTACCTTCCAAGCTTTATTAGGGCCAACGAGTGCTTTGGTTTGGAACAAGTTGCCACACTGAGAGTCAACCATAGGCTACACACTAAGTGTACGTGGAGAAACCACTATAGTAGGCGCATGCTCAAGTAAGTCATCCATACTGTTCTTGCTGTCATATCCATCATCTCCATGAGTACAAATATCATCTCCACTCTCATACTCTCCTTGTTCATTGCCAAACATCACCTTGCGGTTTGGGCAATCTCTCTTGTAGTGTCCTCTACCTCCACATGGCACTCCACATCGCGCATACACACGGTTGAAATATTGGAACCCGAGCTAGCAACAGGAGCAGTGGGCTTCCTAGCATTGGAACCATAAGAATACATGGGAGCAGGCTTGGCCGATGGTGAAGGGTGGCTAGCAGCCGCTACAGGTGGCGCCGTAGATGCTGGCGGTGTAGATCGTGCCGCCAAACAACTGGTAGACGGAAACCTCGCACGTGACTTAGCCTCTTCAGGAAACTGTGATTCGGCCTCTCTAGCATGGTGCAATAGCTCATTCATAGTCTCATACTTGTGATGAAGAACAATGCTCTTGATTGGTAACTTCAAATTGTCGAGGAATCGCTGCATGGTCATCTCAAGGTATTCACGAACTCTAGCATGGTGCATAAGGATCTCCATCTCCATGTAGTACTCATCAACTGACATGGTTCCTTGCCTCAATTGTGTCAACTTATCAAAAACTGACTGCAAGTAGTTGGTGGGTACAAAACGAGCCTTCATTATTTGTTTCATCTCGCGCCAATCCATCACATGAAGTTCATTGTCCTCCCTTCTATTATGCACAATAGCATCCCACAAGAACAAAGCATATCCATCAAATTCTGACGCTGCAAGCTTGACCTTCTTGTCTTCTGGATAGTCAAACAATCGCAAGAGTTTCTCAATATTCAACTTCCATGTAAGGTAATCTTCAGGATCAAGTGAACCATCAAACTTGGGAATCGAGAATTTTGTCTTGCCCAAACCATCATCATCAGCTTGGTTCTCAACACGTTGAGCATGCCCAATAGGATCAAACCCGCGACCATAAGCAGGTGCAGCAGCAGGCGCAAGTGCAGGGGGACTGGCATGTCCCCTGCCAAGATGTGGGGCAGCATGAGCCGCAATACCCTCATCATAGTCATCAAAAGCATCATCATGTAGGTGTTCCTACCATTGTTGTATTGCTACTGTCAAAGCCTCAATGGAATGCTGCAAAGTTGCGACATTGACATTGATTGCTCTCACTTGTGTTTGAATAGTAGTGACTGCACCAACATTCTGATCCAATGTCATTTGCACGTCCTGGATATTCTTGTTAATGGCATCTATCGTGTGAGCAAACACACGCGTCAAGTGGGATTTCAAAGCCTTGTATTCGCACCAATTAACAAGTTCCTCGTCCTTCTTTTCCTGTGACACAACATCATCATCACTAGAAGACATGATTAGTAGGTTAGTGCAAAAATCAAAATATGTTTTCTAGAAACTCTCACAACTCACTCACAACTGACAAGAAAGGAGATCTTACCGTTCCAAAGTGAATAAAGATGCTTTACCAAAACAAATGAAAGACTGATGCACTGATGTGATGAAGGAAATATCGAGGGTATAGAGAACGATCATAGGGCACACAGGTTATTTAAGGTGGAGCTGTAGGTATGGTATCCTAACTACACCGCAAACAAGTCGTAGTGCTGATCATATAAAAACCCAAGAAACACACAATGTGGAGATAAACGTGGCAAAGCAACTTATGAAAAGGAATATTGCAATGCACAAGACAGATGCTAGTAAAAGCTCAAAGTAAACAGGCACAAGATTGCTGAATCTACAAGTGCTATAATCAACTAGGCCTCCAATAATGGACACTTCGATATCTCTTTTTGTCACGCTTGTAGCTCTTTTCTCTTTTTTTGATATATACTGATTCTATTTTCTTTTCTCTTTTTTTTGATTTCTCAACTATATGACTCAATGCAAATGATTACATCAACTTATAACATGCCGGATAGTCCGGTTGATATGCGTCGGATACTCCGGTGTGGCTTGATAGTCCGGTGTGTGTCGGCCGGATAGTCCGGTGTCTGTCTGTCAAAAATTTCTACACTTTGGAAACCTAATGAGCATCCTGTCGGAGCAAAGCAACTAGTCTCGTGGGTACGTTCCTAGGCATGGATGTTGTTGATAGGCTGTGTCTATGGTATGCAAACAAAGGTACGCTATGTGGACTCGGATAACGATGAAAAACTTGCGGAAAATGGTGACGGTGGACACAGCGGAAAACAAGATCAAACCCTAAACCTAGACACAAACGAAAACTAGACTCCTACGAGAAAAACCTGCAGATCGGATCTACGAGAAGATACAATCAACAACTAAAACTTGAAAACGATGCAATCTAGTCTATGGCAAAAAAATTGTAAGGCTTTTTCTGTATAGGACGAAATAAAACTAATCTATGGATGGATTTGTGGATGCTCACCGAGTAAACGAGGAAATCTGATACCAAGATGATATGTGGTGGCCTGATCTTCTCAGCAAGCACTTGTCTATGATGATGGTGGGTGATAGATAACTAGCATGTAGCTATGAACTCTCCCGCTCGAACCCTGATTGTGCACGTAGCCGTCGACCACGAATGGTAGTTTGCAATCTACTAACTCTCAGTGGAACAACATATCACACTCATCTATAGTTGGTAAAATCGATCACAGGGTAATTCCATAGGTTCTATGAAAGAAACAACTCCAAAATATTTTAACATGATCTAAACCCTAACTAGGGGTCGTCCCAGGTCTTATAAGGGCGGATAGGGCGGCCAGAAACCGAAACTAAATGCGTACAACTTAAACTGATACAAACCGACTCGAACCAGATTTCAGTCGGCGGAAGGACAGTCCGGTTGATATCGGCCGGATAGTGCGGTGGGGTGAACACTCCAGGTGAATTTGGCCGGACAGTCCGGTTCGGCCAGAAACTTCAAATTTTCTGGGTGGTGTCTGGGCAGTGTCCGATCTGGTGTACTGATTGTCCGTGCCAAAGGTTCTCCTGAGCAGGCCGGACAGTCCGGGTGGGACACTCCGGTCGATGCAGAACTTTTGGCCTCTGTCTTGATGATCTTCGCTTGCACCTTCCTCCTGCTCCTCCCTCACGCATCCTTGGGCGATCATCATGCTAGACTCCTCTTGTAGCCCTTCTCCTCCTCGCGCTATGCTTGTTTCTCCAACGAACCTGATCATACATAAATGCATAGACTTAGGTACTATAAAGTTCTCATCAACTAAAGTACCAGATTCGTTTGGGAGTAAATTCACCTATTGTTCAAGTAGCTTAGCACGAGCTCCTGTAATGGGTCCAATTCTAATCTCATCGGGCTGATCCTTCCTTGCAATAGTTGGAGCATCTTCAATAGTGATTGGGGTAGGTGTAATTGTAGGGATGTCCTCATCATCTCCCCCTTCAAAAGGAGTCGACCTCGATGGTCCAAGGTCTTCTCCTTCATATGGTGATAAATCAACAACATTGAAGTTGTTGCTAACTCCACCAAACTCCTCAATAGGTGTATCAGTCGAGTAGGCATTATCATTAATCCTGTCTAACACCTTGTAAGGACCAGCACCACGTGGCTTCAATTTTGACTTTCGAAGTTGTGGGAACCTATCCTTGCGTAGATGCACCCATACCATGTCACCAGGCTTAAAAAAACTTCCTTCCTTGCTTGATTCCTTGCAGCAGCAATGTTCTTGCCTTTCTTCTCAATAGCATCCCGAGTCTTCTCATGAATCTTCTTCACGTATTCAGCACGTTTTCATGCCTCCATATCAACGCTCTCATGTAATGGCAGAGGAAACAAATCAAGTGGCGTCAATGGCTTGAAGCCATACACCACCTCAAAAAAGGACAAAGTTGAGTAGTTGAATGCACAACCCTGTTGTATGCAAACTCAACATGTGGCAAATACTCTTCCCACTCCCGCAGATTCTTTTTAAGCATGGTCCTCAGCAGCTGACATGGGTATACTCTACAGGTACTCGAGTTTGGTATATACGGTATAAATACGTACATGTCCACAGTGTCGCCACGGCCCAAACGAGGGACTCGAGTAACCTACGGACTCTCGATTGCTTGAAGAACAAGAAGAAGTTAAAGATAGAAAGTTTGAAGGGGAAAACCCTAATTTGTAACCGACTCAACCTGCTACCCGGGACCTAGCCTATCTATATAAAGGCTAGGAGGGGGCGGCGAGGAGGACAGACGCAATCCTAGTTTCCACCACCCTCGCCAGATTGCATCTGCGCACCATTGTAATCTTCGATTCCTTCGATAATTCCACGAGCAGACAAGCAGGAGTAGGGACCTCTACGAGGCCTGAACCTGGGTAAATCTTTGTCCCCTGTGTGCTTGTTTGCTGGCCGATAGATGTCTCCAGTGCTCTCTCCTTCTCCAGAACCCAACTCCATAACAATGGGCATTGATGAGTTAAACCCTCGTCAATTGGCGCCGTCTGTGGGAATTGGGAGTGCTGATGTTGTGGCTTCTTTGGCCCCATCAACTACGATCTACAACTCCGCAACAACGGAGATTCGCCAGCTCTTCGGCGTGTTCGACTTCACCGTCCACACGTCGGCCACTCGCCCGGCCTTCGAGTCCGTGGGCGACGGAATCAGCCTGGCGATCGGGAGCTTCCGCTTCCAAGTTGGCCAGATGGGCACACTTCGCATGCCTGATCAGCCGACAGCACCGACGATTGCCCTAGCATCGTGGTTCCCTCCATCGATCGGCACCCTTAGCGAGCTCAACGCCCCGGCAGCAGTGGAAAACATGGTCAGCGACAGCAGTCGCGACTCCGATCTGAGTGATCTGGCCACTGAAGATGGAACCTATGGTTCCGGATCTGAGAGTTGTGGAAGCAATAGCTTCCCCAATCACTTCATGTGCGCCGTCATCAACACAGGCGATACCTCTGCCAATCGCGATAACGGTGGTAATCCTGGTAACGGGACCGATCCGCCTAACGCCGGCAACAGCGGGAACGGTGGTAACAGTGGCAATCACGCCCCTATCAATAATGGAGGAGCAGTCGAACCTCCATCCATAATAAATGAGCAAACCGGCGAACGCGTCGTGATCAAGCTCAACGAGCAAGAATGGGCTCGCTGCCACGAGGCCCTGCGAGGTGCCCCTCTACCCTTCGGATCCCTGCAAGAACTGCTGATGGGCTATCACTGGCTCCTGAAGGAAGAATTCAAGCGCTAGGTGCAAACAAGCACGTAAAAAGGCAGCGGACGAATCGAGCCTTCGTCGCGCTGGGCTCTCCTCCTACGAAGGATCCTCCTCAAGGGGCAACGAGTACCTCACCAAGAAGAGGCAATCGCGGATGGCCCATCTCACCGAGCAAGAATGCATAGAAGCCGCAAAAGTCCTCGACTTTGGCTCTATGACAGTCGACACGCGAGGCAACGTGGTCCCCAGGACGCCGCAGGCTGCGGTGACAGCGGCCACCATGTACATCCTCAACAACCAACCACCAGCTGGAGATCCCCAAACCACCATGCATCGATCTATGATCGCGGGCTTAGGATTAATCGAGGCCGCCCTCGACAAGGAGCCAACACCAGACCCAAAGAAGGGCAAAGCGCTAGCAAAGCGCTACTCCTCGCCCTCGTCCAGCGATGACAGTCACGACCTGTCTCGACGCCGCCGCTCACGTCGACACGACCGTGACTATGATGCGCGCAACGACCTCACGCAGCGCAAGATCGACAAATCAAGGGCACGACATGCTCGGTCGACTGACACGGAAGAAGAAGATGGAGAGCTCTGCGGCGCTAGATGCGTCAGCAGATCCATTAGGCAGAAGCGAATGCCTAAAGGGTTTAAACTCCCGTCGAAGAACCCGAAGTTTGACGGCCTACAAGACCCCAAGATCTGGTTGGAGGACCACATCTCCTCCGTTAGACTCCATGGAGGCAGTCGAAGCACTGCCATGCAATGCCTGCAGCTACAGCTGCAGGGCGCCGCCTGAGCATGGCTCAACAATCTCCCACGTGGATCCATTCGCAGTTGGGATGAGCTGGTTTACAGCTTCGTGCGCAACTTCAAGGGCACATACAAGTGGCCTGCTTGAATCGAGGGGCTGAGGTGCTGCCAGCAAAGATCTGGTGAATCGTTGCGCTCCTACATCCAAAGGTAGTCCATCATCAAGAACTCCGCGGAGAACATCTCGGAAGATCGCGCTATTGACGCATTCAACGGTGGCGTCCGCCGCCTAGAACTCAGAGAGGAGCTGGGTCGCTCAAAGCCCCAGACCATCGACCACCTGATGGCGATCGCGAATCAGTGGCCGATGGAGAAGATTGTAGCACCCCAATTGTCTAACAATTGTAATGCTACTTGTCCTAGTAAGATATTGGCTAATTTATATATATTATTGTTGCATCATAATGATATCATGCTCATGTCATCATGCCACCTTGCATTTGAGCATCATATAAAACCCTCTTTCTTTTGGTTCTTCTCTCACATACATTATAAATTGTAGTTGCCTCTTGATATTGTATTTGGTTATTGATATATTGTCTATATGCCCAAGTTGAGTTGGGGGCATATCTTTTATTTCCATTCCACCACATTTCTTCTCACCACTTTATAATTTCACCATCCTACTAGTCCATGAGCTTGTTAGTCTTTATTTTGGATTTCTCTAGCTCATGTGCAATAGGGTGGATCTAGGCCATTAAATTCCTTGCTTGGCTTTATTCCATTTCTTGGAAATACATAATAATAATGCCATCATATTATTATTGTTGTCACAAAATAAATAATGGTAGTATTATTCTTGCATGGGCCATGCAAGCTTCTCCACCACCTTTTTCCCCCCATTGGTTTTTCTTTGGAATTATTGAATCCTATCTTGGGAGGCCACCTACCACCACTACACCATCCTCATAAACTCATCCATCTCATTTTCCTCTTATTTCTAACCCTCCATGCATGGTCACATGGGACTCATTCCACCATTTTCTTACTTCCTCTTTCTTTCTAGTTTCTCTTCCACTTTAGCTTATGCAAGTTCAAGCACTAGGGTTCTTCTTGATATGATCCCTTAAACCAAATTAAATTCAAAATATCTAAAACCAACTAACCTAGCTTACCTCTCTCTCTCTCTCTAAATTCTACTAAACCCTAACCTACTCCCCTTACCTCTCTCTCCCACTCCCCTCTCTCTCTACCATGGGCACCACCTGGCCACCCTCTCCCTGGCCCACACCCAGCCATCTAACCCCTCCCTAACCCTAGCTAAACCCTAACCCGAGACATGCCCCAACTAACACTAGCCGAGCTACCCCTCCCTCTCTTCTCTCTTCCTGACCGGAGGGCCCCTCCTCCAGCCTGTCCCTCTCTTCCGGCCTGGTCCACCTACAGCCACAGGCCCAGCCCCAGCCGGCCGAGCATGTGCTCGAAAAGGAGGAGGAGAGAAAAGGTGGCACGAGGCCACCTTTATCTCTGCCGTGCCCCAGCTGCTCTCCTCCCTCTCTCCCTTCTTTTTCCTTCCTCCCCACGCCTCTCTGACCTCCCCAGATCTGGCCGAGTCGCCCCTCCTCCCCTCCTTCTTCCTCCCCGACGACAACCACCTGCCGCCGGTCGTCGCCAGCAACTACCTCGCCCCGACGCTCCAGCCGGTGAGCTTGACCTGGAGGTGGCCTGGGAGGCCAAGGACGCTCCACTACGACGCCCCGCAACCGCCGACGTGGACGAAGCGCTCCCCAGCACCGCCTGTACCTCGCCACCAACGCCAAACCCTAGCCGCCGGAGCGCCTGCATCCACGAGGCCTCGCCGCTCCTCGCGCCGATCCGAGCCTACCGCCGAGCCCGCGGTGAGCATCCCCTCCTCCCTGACATGGTCTGCCTTGCCGAACCGCCCTAACGTCGCCGTGCGTTTCGTCGAACACCCACCGCGCGCTAGAGCTCGCCGGCATCTGCAGTTTTTCCGCGCCGAATAGCCCCTTATCTAGCTCGCGTCCACCTCCCTGTCAGCTCCCCTAGCCCGCCGCACCGGTCAGCCCCCTCAACGCGCACTCCCGCGGCCCGGGATCGAATCCCCGCTCCGCGCCGTGCACGCACCTGCCGCCAGACGCGAGAGGAAGAAAAACAGTACCGGGGTCGTGGTCGATTTGCAAAAAGCCCCCCACCTTTTTGATTCCTGCGACCCGCGCTCCTTTCAGCCCCACCAGTCAGCCGCGCTAGAACTCTTGCAGAAAACCCCTCCGTTTTTCTCAGACGCAACCCGCGGTCCAGCTGGCGCCCCACCAGTCAGCCGCTGGGAGCTTTTCCACTGGCACGTGGGCCTTCCGCCGCTGGCCCGCCTGTCAGCCTCAGTGGGCTAGTTAGAGCCGCGTGCCAAAGCGTTTTCGCGCGCGTGGCCCAGTTCGCAAAGGCCCACCTATCAGTGTCTGGGGTTGGTTTTGCCTGGGTAACAAACGTTTTTCCCTGAGTCTGTTTTTATTCAAATCTTTTCAAATTGATTTAAATTCAAATTCTTTTCAGATTTAAATAATTTTTTAAATAAAAATCCAAATAATACAAATAATATATGTTTTGGGATCAGAAAAATGTGAGGAATTCAAATATGCCCTTCAAAATATATTTTGAACACTTTAAATTTCGAGATGATTAAAATTACAATAAAATGCCCTTTTCCTTATTTAATTAACAACTTTTGTTTTATAACTCCAAATGTGATAAATAATATGTCTAAATCGATCAGCGCGACGAGCCCGTTCTATTTATGCAGTCCTTGTTCTGAATTGAAGCATGCATCATGTTGTCATTTAAAATCTGAACTGGTTATGACAATAAAACTTGGTCAAATGAATAACAAAATGCTTTAATTCTTGTATCCACACCTCACCTTTGCCATGCTACTTTAATGCCATGCAAACTGTGCATCATTCATCATGGCATGCTTGTTTGCTTGTCGCATTTTAATTCATATGCTTGTGCACTTTATTTATGTTGGCCCTTGTTTGTTTGGTTCTTCTTCGAATAGACGCCCAGCAGGAGAATTACCAGGAATCACAGGAGTATTACCCAGATCCATCTCTCGCTTCAACTGAGCTGCCAGGAAAGCACTACCACATGCTTGCATACATACAGTACCTATTGCCTCTATCTTATTCTTGCATCATTGAGTCTCGATTGCATTAAATTGAATCCCAAGTACTGCATGGCCTTTACTTTTAAACCACACCAAGATTGTTCCGGTCCCATGAGCCATTACTACAGGAGTTGTTTGAGCCATGCGAGTCGTAGAAAAGCATGAGTAGGGTATGTGAGTGTCTGATGGATAATGAGGTACCTAAACAACATAGCCTGCGTAGTAATGGGATAACTAATGAAAGAGGCACCGGTGAGCAATATCTGCTATTTGGTTTGTCATGCTCACTTGTGTCCCGTAGGACCCCGAGTACTTGATTCCTGTTCCTTGACTATTCGCACTATCCACATCCGGGAGGCCTTATGGACCCTCCTGAGCCCGAGCTTGATTCATTCTTATTTCTTGGGGCCACAATTAGTTTGGGGCTTTATTACTATTCCGTACTTATGCCATGTTACTGCTTTATTTAAGATTGTGCGAGGAGCACCTGTACTGTTTTGGATCGTGACACGTTTTCGCTGTATCGACAAGCCCAGTCATATTTTCGGGTTCCCAGTCGTTTACCGCCGTCCACACAAACCTTGGGTCCGTCTCGGAGCCGGCCAACTTCGTTGCGGGTAGCTTAATGGGGTGGCCCCCTAAAATATTTCTGAATCCTGTGATTGCTTTGTCGTGAATGCCTCGTTGGGTTTTGAGTTGGTTTTTCCGAGGTTGATCGAGTGTGTGTTCCTATTCGTGCACCCCTGCAGGGTAAATCTTTCTGAAAGCCGTGTCCGCGGTTATGGACGACTTGGAGCACAGTTTCTCGATCATAGACAAGTATAACTAAAGTACCGCCTTTAAATTGACTAAGTACTTGACTAGTAAATAGTGCAATACTCATGGAATGGTTAATAAAACTGACAACGGATGATGGGGGTTGTTCGTCCGCTTCCTCGTTGGTAAGCGAGGAGGAGGATGGATCTGTTAATTATACTGTTATAACTGTTGTTCTTAATTCACGGACTTCCGTCTATCATTGGTTAGGCGGAAGGTTAGCGAGTCTCTATAGAATTGTTAGGTATTATCTTTTGCTGCAATTGCGTCACCCTAGGTTGTGTCCCCTTTAGCGGCATAAAGACTTGCTGAGTACCCCTAGGGTCTCACACGATAAATTGTTTGATTCAGATGAACAGGTGTACCCGCAAGATGGATACTAGGCGGAAGAGACAGATGATGTTGGCAATGATCATTCGGTGTAGAGATTCTGGGAACGGGGATCCGTGTGATCTGTGGGAGGGATGTGTTTATTTATGGGGCATCTTATGCCAATTTGCTTCTTATCCGTACTCGGATCTTGTTTTCCGCTTCCGCCTGATACTCTGATGTGTGATGTATGAGGAGCTATCCTAAATTATTATATCTATCTAGGACATTTGGATCTTGCCGTATGGCGTTGCAATATTTCTATTTCTTTTAGATGGAATGGCTCTGAGGACTGTTGTATGTGGCTTGCATACATACTCGCTTGTGTATGTAGTTGATCCCTTCGCCTGCCGATTACGCCGCTCGTTCTTGTCCCGTTGTTTGAAAGTGGTTAGGACGGCTGAAAGGTCTACCGTGAGTGGCCCTGGGCCCCGCCGTACTATTTTAACCACTTTCGTTCATCCAGGCATTAACTAAGAGCGTAATTCACCGAGGTAGTTACAATTGGTATCAGAGCCATCCCGCCCTTCAAGGTCTCAGCCAAAATGGTCGTTGTCTGTCTAGCAAATATTTTGGTAGTTATGTATACGAGGGAAAAACAAACGTGAGAGTAGAACTGCTTCCATTTTTCTTCTTACCCACCCACCCACCCTTTTTCTGGTAAGGAAGTGTAACGTTTTCAATCCTCTTCTTAAAATTCAAACTAGGATTCACGTGTTCTGGGTTCCGTAGTACCATAGGTTGTGTTTGTGTTTGTGTGTGTGTGTGTGTGAATTCCTTGTCTATCTGTTGCATCCAAATGTTATCTCTATCTGCTTTTGGTTATCAACTGTTGGTACATTCCATACCGACAGGCCTTTGTAAACCGACGCGATCTATTCTGATTTGTTTTACACCGATGCGATCTATCTTACTCTTTGTATCCGACGTTTCTTGTTGGGGTGTTCGTTTCCGTAGTTACCAATCTTTAGGTTCATCTTAAGAAGAAGTTGTTGGGATATGTGTTTTACTGATTCATGTGCGGAGTAATGATTTGAGTGCGGGATGGAGTCGCGACCATATCACTACTTTTGTCATTTGCTTTTGTATATTGAACTAGTAGAGTTACTAATCTTGATTCGTTAAGTGGTTTTGCGCATATAGTGGTATTTTAATGCCGAAATTTGCGGAAATTTTTTCTTTGTTAGTTGTGTACCACACTCCTTGTTCAGTCGTGTGTGTTATGCTTAATATCTTCTAATTGCCTTGAACTTTGTTGATATTTTAATATCATCTCAGTGAATTGCATTCCTTAATCTTGATTAATTCCATTTTGGTACTATTTTGGATTATTATCATTCTCCATTATATTACTGACTTGTGTTTTATATCAATCATAGGATGGCACCACCACGCCGTTCTGAGGAGGATATACCACCTGAACTTGGGGCCACTTTGGCAAGTATTGCAAATGCTTTGGGCACTATGCAGCAGAACCAGCAGCGCTTCGAGGAAAGCGTGAGGAGGAATGAGTTTGCTCCGCTACCTCCACCTCCCAAGCGAGGAGACATCAAGAGTTTTCTCAAGTTCAACCCACGTCAATTCGAAGTGTCTGATCAACCACTTGATGCGGATGATTGGCTTCGTGAAGTATCAAGATTGCTGATGACTGCGGATGTTCCCGATCAAGAATGGGTCAAGTGTGCTACTCACCTTCTGAAGGGAGATGCAACTCTCTGGTGGGAAAATTATCTCAAGGCAGATCTTTCTGGTTTTCAGCCTACTTGGGAGCGGTTCACTGCTGCTTTCAAAGAGCAATATCTGTCAGAAATTGTCATGGAAAGGATGAAGGAAGTGTTTCTCAACCTCAAGCAGGGCACTGACAATGTCAACACCTATATCAGAAACTTCATGAACCTGTCTCGTTATGGTGGCGATGAGATCTCTGATGACAAGAAGAAGCAAAAGAGGTTTCGGCAAGGCCTCAATGCTTCCATCAAATATGCAATCACTCATGCAAGGCCAGCATCTTTCCTGGAACTTCAACACACAGCTCTACAGGAAGAAGCAAGTAGGCAAGTGTTTGAGGAGTCAAAGAAACACAGCCGTGATACAGCAAGCTCTTCTGCTTTGACAGCTCCTTCTAAGCGTCGTGTCTGGGTTCCTAACATCCCACCATCGCTCCCTGCTCCACCAAGACCTTCAAGCTCCGCACCAAGGCCACCAAACTCCTTCACTGCGGCTCCCAGGGGCTACAACCACATCTACCCTGGAGCGCCTGGCGGAGTCCCTCGCTACGTTGCTCCACGTCCACCTGGTGCTTGCTATACTTGTGGAAACACTGGGCATCAACACTGGAATTGTCCAATGAACAACAAAGCTCTTCCACCACCACCTCCAAGACCCGCGGCAAGTGCTCCTATGATTCGTGCACCTCCACCTCGGGCTCTCAACATCAACACTAAGCCGGGGTCTATGGTTGCTCGTGCCAACTATGTCAACGCCGCTCAAGTTGAGCATGCACCTGGAGTTGTCATGGGTATGCTTCCTGTTAACTCAGTTCCTGCACGAGTTTTGTTTGATTCTGGTGCTTCACATTCTTTTGTTTCTCACAAGTTTGCTCATGAGCAAGATCTGGCTATGGTTCCTTTATTACACCGTCTTGTGGTACAATCTCCTGGGTCAAACATGAGGGCTGCTCATATCAGCCATGGCAATCAAATTGAGATTGGTGGTTCTTCGTTTCCGGCTTCCTTAATTATTCTGGGCAATTCTGATATTGATGTTATCTTGGGCATGGATTGGTTGACAGCAAATGCAGCTGTGATTGATTGAGCTGAACGTTCGGTTTCTCTGAAAATTCCTGAAGGCCATATAGTCTATTCTCCAAGTCTGACTCCTGCAATTCAGCTTTATTCTTTGGCGGTTCTGAATGATGATGCTATGGAAGGTATTCAGAGTGTTCCTGTAGTTTGTGAGTTTCCAGATGTCTTTCCTGAAGAGTTACCAGGTATGCCTCCGGATCGTGAGGTTGAGTTTGTAATTGAACTTGAACCTGGCACCGCTCCTATCTCCAAGCGGCCTTATAAAATGGGTCCTGCTGAGTTGGCTGAACTTAAGCGACAGTTGGATGAACAAGAGAAGTTGGGTTTCATTCAGCACAGTACTTCTTCTTGGGGTAGTCCAACCATCTTTGTGAAGAAGCGAGACAAGACTGATAGACTTTGTGTTGACTATCGGGCACTCAATGCTAAAACCATCAAGAATAAATATCCCCTTCCGCGGATTAATGATCTCTTTGATCAGCTAGCTGGAGCTGTGGTATTCTCTAAGCTTGATTTGAGAAGTGGTTATCATCAAATCAAGATTCACAAGGAAGATGTTCCCAAAACAGCGTTCACCACCCGCTATGGCCTGTATGAGTACACGGTCATGTATTTCGGTCTCACCAATGCACCTACCACCTTCTCGAGGCTTATGAACTCGGTTTTCATGGAGTATCTTGATAAGTTCGTTGTGGTCTACCTGGATGACATTCTAGTCTACTCTAAGTCGAAGGAAGAACATGAAGAACACCTTCGGTGTGTCCTAAACAAGCTTCGCGAGAACCGCCTGTATGCAAATTTCTCCAAGTGTGAGTTTTGGCTGCCTCAAGTCACCTACCTTGGTCACGTCATCTCTGCCAAGGGCATTGCCGTCAACCCAGAAACTATTAAGACAATTGTTGACTGGCTTCCACCCATAAATGTCAAAGAAGTCCGGAGTTTCCTTGGCTTGGCCAGTTACTGTCGGCGATTCGTTCAAAATTTCTCAAAGATTGCGAAGCCTCTTACCGATCTCCTCAAGAAAGGCAAGAAATACCTTTGGACTCCTGCATGTCAAGCAAGCTTTGAAACACTCAAAGAGAAGCTCACTTCCACACCAGTCTTGGTTCCTCCAGATACATCAAAGCCTTTCCAGATTTTCTGTGATGCTTCATTGCAAGGATTGGGTGCGGTCCTTATGCAAGAAAAGCAAGTTGTTTCTTACGCATCTCGTCACTTGAAGACGCATGAGATCAATTATCCTACACATGACCTCGAACTCGCAGCAGTTGTCTTTGCTTTGAAAGTATGGAGGCATTACTTGCTTGGCAACCGTTGTGAGATCTTTTCTGATCACAAGAGTCTGAAGTATATCTTCACATAGCCTGATCTCAACCTTCGTCAGAGGAGGTGGATTGAAACAATCAATGATTTCGATTTGACCATCAACTACACCCCGGGCAAAGCTAATGTCATGGCAGATGCTCTCAGCCGAAAAGCTTATGTCAACAACCTCATGGTGGAAGAACAACAGCCTCTCTTGTGCGAGGAATTCCGCAAGCTCAACCTTGAAATTGTGGATCAAGGTTATCTCCTGAACCTTCTAGCAACACCCCTTTTGGAAGAAAAGGTCCGTTCCATTCAGCTTGGGGATCCTTACACTAAAAAGATCATCTCCAACATTCAACTTCCGAAGTATGAGTCTTTCCATGTAGACGACCGAGGCACTCTTTTCATTGAACACCGGATGTTTGTTCCGAACTACCCAGGTTTAAGAGAGCAAATTCTCAAGGAGGCGCATGATTCTGTTCTTTCTATCCACCCTGGCAGCACTAAGATGTACATGGACTTGAAAACACAATATTGGTGGCCTGGTTTGAAACGATATTGTGCCAAGTATGTCTCAGAGTGTGATGTGTGTCGCAGAGTTAAAGCTGTCCATCAGAAACCTTCCGGTCTTCTACAGCCATTGAAGCCTCCGGAATGGAAATGGGAGAAAGTAGAGATGGACTTCATCACTGGTTTTCCAAGGTCGCAGAAAGGCAACAATGCAATCTTTGTTGTCATTGACAGGCTTTCCAAAGTAGCTCACTTCTTTCCAGTCAAGGAAACAATTTCTGCAATTCAGTTGGCTGAGCTCTATATCAACAGAATTGTCTCTCTGTATGGAGTTCCTCTTGAAATCAGTTCAGACCGTGGAAGCATCTTCACTTCCAAGTTCTGGGGAAGTTTCCAAAATGCTTTGGGAACAAAATTAAACTTCAGCACAGCTTACCACCCTCAGTCGCAAGGACAAGTTGAAAGGATCAATCAGATTCTAGAAGATATGCTCCGTGCTTGCGTTATCTCTTTCGGCATGAAGTGGGAAGAATGTCTTCCTTATGCTGAATTCTCTTACAACAACAGTTTCTTGAAAAGTCTAAAGATGGCACCATTTGAGGCTCTCTATGGTCGCAAGTGCAGAACTCCGATTGGTTGGTCGGGCGCAGGTGAAAGAATATTGTTTGGCCCCGACATTGTAACTCAAGCGGAGGAGAAAGTTCACATCATTCTTGAAAACTTGAAGATTGCTCAAAGTCACCAGAAGAGCAATTATGACAGAAAGCACACAGACATGGAGTATGTCCCGGGTGATCTCGTTTACCTTCGTGTCACTCCCATGAGAGGCACGCACCATTTTGGTATCAAAGGAAAGCTGGCTCCTAGATACATCGGTCCTTTCAGAATTCGTGGAAGAAGAGGAGAAGTTACTTATGCTCTTGAGCTCCCTGAACAACTCAGAGTCCATGATGTTTTCCACATCTCTCAACTCAAGAAGTGCTTCAAGGATCCCGGCAGGACCATGGACCATGAACTCATTAATCTCCAAGAAGACCTTTCTTATCAAGAACACCCCACAAAAATTCTTGAAGTCGCAGAAAGAAGGACTCGCAACAAGTCCATCAAGTTCTGCAAGGTGCAGTGGTCGCACCATTCCGTTGATGAAGCCACCTGGGAACGTGAAGATGAGCTCTGTGCCAAGTATCCTACCCTCTTTGAGTCTTCTTCTTCCTAGAACCTCGGAGCGAGATTCCTGTTTAGTGGGGGAGAGTTGTAGCACCCCAATTGTCTAACAATTGTAATGCTACTTGTCCTAGTAAGATATTGGCTACTTTATATATATTATTGTTGCATCATAATGATATCATGCTCATGTCATCATGCCACCTTGCATTTGAGCATCATATAAAACCCTCTTTCTTTTGGTTCTTCTCTCACATACATTATAAATTGTAGTTGCCTCTTGATATTGTATTTGGTTATTGATATATTGTCTATATGCCCAAGTTGAGTTGGGGGCATATCTTTTATTTCCATTCCACCACATTTCTTCTCACCACTTTATAATTTCACCATCCTACTAGTCCATGAGCTTGTTAGTCTTTATTTTGGATTTCTCTAGATCATGTGCAATAGGGTGGATCTAGGCCATTAAATTCCTTGCTTGGCTTTATTCCATTTCTTGGCAATGCATAATAATAATGCCATCATATTATTATTGTTGTCACAAAATAAATAATGGTAGTATTATTCTTGCATGGGCCATGCAAGCTTCTCCACCACCTTTTTCCCCAATTGGTTTTTCTTTGGAATTATTGAATCCTATCTTGGGAGGCCACCTACCACCACTACACCATCCTCATAAACTCATCCATCTCATTTTCCTCTTATTTCTAACCCTCCATGCATGGTCACATGGGACTCATTCCACCATTTTCTTACTTCCTCTTTCTTTCTAGTTTCTCTTCCACTTTAGCTTATGCAAGTTCAAGCACTAGGGTTCTTCTTGATATGATCCCTTAAACCAAATTAAATTCAAAATATCTAAAACCAACTAACCTAGCTTACCTCTCTCTCTCTCTCTCTAAATTCTACTAAACCCTAACCTACTCCCCTTACCTCTCTCTCCCACTCCCCTCTCTCTCTACCATGGGCACCACCTGGCCACCCTCTCCCTGGCCCACACCCAGCCATCTAACCCCTCCCTAACCCGAGCCATGCCCCAACTAACACTAGCCGAGCTACCCCTCCCTCTCTTCTCTCTTCCTGACCCGAGGGCCCCTCCTCCAGCCTGTCCCTCTCTTCCGGCCTGGTCCACCTGCAGCCACAGGCCCAGCCCCAGCCGGCCGAGCATGTGCTCGAAAAGGAGGAGGAGAGAAAAGGTGGCACGAGGCCACCTTTATCTCTGTCGTGCCCCAGCTGCTCTCCTCCCTCTCTCCCTTCTTTTTCCTTCCTCCCCACGCCTCTCTGACCTCCCCAGATCTGGCCGAGTCACCCCTCCTCCCCTCCTTCTTCCTCCCCGACGACAACCACCTGCCGCCGGTCGTCGCCAGCAACTACCTCGCCCCGACGCTCCAGCCGGTGAGCTTGACCTGGAGGTGGCCTGGGAGGCCGAGGACGCTCCACTACGACGCCCCGCAACCGCCGACGTGGACGAAGCGCTCCCCAGCACCGCCTGTACCTTGCCACCGACGCCAAACCCTAGCCGCCGGAGCGCCTGCATCCCCGAGGCCTCGCCGCTCCTCGCGCCGATCCGAGCCTACCGCCGAGCCCGCGGTGAGCATCCCCTCCTCCCTGACATGGTCCGCCTCGCCGAACCGCCCTAACGTCGCCGTGCGTTTCATCGAACACCCACCGCGCGCTAGAGCTCGCCGGCATCTGCAGTTTTTCCGCGCCGAATAGCCCCTTATCTAGCTCGCGTCCACCTCCCTGTCAGCTCCCCTAGCCCGCCGCACCGGTCAGCCCCCTCAACGCGCACTCCCGCGGCCCGGGATCGAATCCCCGCTCCGCGCCGTGCACGCACCTGCCGCCAGACGCGAGAGGAAGAAAAACAGTACCAGGGTCGTGGTCGATTTGCAAAAAGCCCCCCACCTTTTTGATTCCTGCGACCCGCGCTCCTTTCAGCCCCACCAGTCAGCCGCGCTAGAACTCTTGCAGAAAACCCCTCCGTTTTTCTCAGACGCAACCCGCGGTCCAGCTGGCGCCCCACCAGTCAGCCGCTGGGAGCTTTTCCACTGGCACGTGGGCCTTCCGCCGCTAGCCCGCCTGTCAGCCTCAGTGGGCTAGTCAGAGCCGCGTGCCAAAGCGTTTTCGCGCGCGTGTGGCCCAGTTCGCAAAGGCCCACCTGTCAGTGTCTGGGGTTGGTTTTGCCTGGGTAACAAACGTTTTTCCCTGAGTCTGTTTTTATTCAAATCTTTTCAAATTGATTTAAATTCAAATTCTTTTCAGATTTAAATAATTTTTAAAATACAAATCCAAATAATACAAATAATATATGTTTTGGGATCAGAAAAATGTGAGGAATTCAAATATGCCCTTCAAAATATATTTTGAACACTTTAAATTTCGAGATGATTAAAATTACAATAAAATGCCCTTTTCCTTATTTAATTAACAACTTTTGTTTTATAACTCCAAATGTGATAAATAATATGTCTAAATCGATCAGCGCGACGATCCCGTTCTATTTATGCAGTCCTTGTTCTCAATTGAAGCATGCATCATGTTGTCATTTAAAATCTGAACTGGTTATGACAATAAAACTTGGTCAAATGAATAACAAAATGCTTTAATTCTTGTATCCACACCTCACCTTTGCCATGCTACTTTAATGCCATGCAAACTGTGCATCATTCATCATGGCATGCTTGTTTGCTTGTCGCATTTTAATTCATATTCTTGTGCACTTTATTTATGTTGGCCCTTGTTTGTTTGGTTCTTCTTCGAATAGACGCCCAGCAGGAGAATTACCAGGAATCACAGGAGTATTACCCAGATCCATCTCTCGCTTCAACTGAGCTGCCAGGCAAGCACTACCACATGCTTGCATACATACAGTACCTATTGCCTCTATCTTATTCTTGCATCATTGAGTCTCGATTGCATTAAATTGAATCCCAAGTACTGCATGGCCTTTACTTTTAAACCACACCAAGCTTGTTCCGGTCCCATGAGCCATTACTACAGGAGTTGTTTGAGCCATGCGAGTCGTAGAAAAGCATGAGTAGGGTATGTGAGTGTCTGATGGATAATGAGGTACCTAAACAACATAACCTGCGTAGTAATGGGATAACTAATGAAAGAGGCACCGGTGAGCAATATCTGCTATTTGGTTTGTCATGCTCACTTGTGTCCCGTAGGACCCCGAGTACTTGATTCCTGTTCCTTGACTATTCGCACTATCCACATCCGGGAGGCCTTATGGACCCCCCTGAGCCCGAGCTTGATTCATTCTTATTTCTTGGGGCCACTATTAGTTTGGGGCTTTATTACTATTTCGTACGTATGCCATGTTACTGCTTTATTTAAGATTGTGCGAGGAGCACCTGTACTGTTTTGGATCGTGACACGTTTTCGCTGTATCGACAAGCCTAGTCATATTTTCGGGTTCCCAGTCGTTTACCGCCGTCCACACAAACCTTGGGTCCGTCTCGGAGCCGGCCAACTTCGTTGCGGGTAGCTTAATGGGGTGGCCCCCTGAAATATTTCTGAATCCTATGATTGCTTTGTCGTGAATGCCTCGTTGGGTTTTGAGTTGGTTTTTCCGAGGTTGATCGAGTGTGTGTTGCTATTCGTGCACCCCTGCAGGGTAAATCTTTCTGAAAGCCGTGTCCGCGGTTATGGACGACTTGGAGCACAGTTTCTTGATCATAGACAAGTATAACTAAAGTACCGCCTTTAAATTGACTAAGTACTTGACTAGTAAATAGTGAAATACTCATGGAATGGTTAATAAAACTGACAACGAATGATGGGGGTTGTTCGTCCGCTTCCTCGTTGGTAAGCGAGGAGGAGGATGGATCTGTTAATTATACTGTTATAACTGTTGTTCTTAATTCACGGACTTTCGTCTATCATTGGTTAGGCGGAAGGTTAGCGAGTCTCTATAGAATTGTTAGGTATTATCTTTTGCTGCAATTGCGTCACCCTAGGTTGTGTCCCCTTTAGCGGCATAAAGACTTGCTGAGTACCCCTAGGGTCTCACACGATAAATTGTTTGATTCAGATGAACAGGTGTACCCGCAAGATGGATACTGGGCGGAAGAGACAGATGATGTTGGCAACGATCATTCGGTGTAGAGATTCCGGGAACGGGGATCAATGTGATCTGTTGGCGGGATGTGTTTATTTATGGGGCATCTTATGCCAATTTGCTTCTTATCCGTACTCGGATCTTGTTTTCCGCTTCCGCCTGATACTCTGATGTGTGATGTATGAGGAGCTATCCTAAATTATTATATCTATCTAGGACATTTGGATCTTGCCGTATGGCGTTGCAATATTTCTATTTCTTTTAGATGGAATGGCTCTGAGGACTGTGGTATGTGGCTTGCATACATACTCGCTTTTGTATGTAGTTGATCCCTTCGCCTGCCGATTACGCCGCTCGTTCTTGTCCCGTTGTTTGAAAGTGGTTAGGACGGCCGAATGGTCTACCGTCAGTGGCCCTGGGCCCCGCCGTACTATTTTAACCACTTTCGTTCATCCAGGCATTAACTAAGAGCGTAATTCACCGAGGTAGTTACAAAGATTCGGTAAAGAATCGCGCTCACTCCGACGAGGAGGCGGAACTCGAATGCAGACGCGACCACCAAGGCAAGCGCCGCATGCGCATCTACGATGACCGCGACGACGTCAACATGGTCACGGCTGGCTACGCCGATAGACGCGACGATAACCACAACATCGGATACCGTAGCGGCGGATACCGCGACTCCGGGAAAACCACGCAAGTATGGCAACGCCGCACTCGCGATGAGGCACCCGCGAACTCCATCGAGGACAAACTGTCCGGACCATGCGCAGTGCACTTCTACATCGGCAAGCATGGCGGCAAGAGAAAGTCTAGCCACCTCCTCAAGGACTGCCGTGAGTTCCTCAAGCTACACGAGGGATTGGTGCGGATGAACCGCAATGCAGTCGAAAGAGGCTACGGAGCCGCTCCAGGCGCCGTGGCACATGGCGCACCGCCACCTCCACCTGGGCCACCCCCGAATGTAGCTACACCGGACCAGCACCACGAAGGCCAAGCGTACCCACGGGCCATGGGCACCATGATGATCCAAAAGGGACGCTGCTCCAACAGGGTGCAGAAGGCCATCACTCGCCAAGTCAACTTGGCCACGCACTCGCCACCTTCCACTACTGAGTACCTCAGTGGAAGCGAGTCATGCATCACCTTCGACAAGCGCGACCATCTGCATGCGATACCCCGTCTAGGCCATTGCCCACTTGTACTCGAGGCGCAAATTGGAGGTTTCGACATGAGCCGCGTATTCATGGACGGCGGAAGCGGCATCAACCTCATATTCGCGAGTACCTTGCGAGCAATGAGAATCCCTCTAACCTGCCTGGAGGCATCAGACACAACGTTCCACGGCATCGTCCCAGGGAAAGGTGTATACCCCCTAGGCAAAATCAACCTCGACGTTATTTTCGGCACGCCGAAGAACTTCCGGCAGGAGGGCATCGACTTCGAGGTCGTCGATTGGCCCTCACAGTACCACTGCATCCTCGGGCGCGTCGCATTCGCTAGGTTCATGGCAGTGCCCCACTATGCCTACCTACAGATGAAAATGCCAGGTCCCAATGGCGTCATCACGATCAATGGGAGCTTCGAGCGATCTGACAATTGTGACAGGGAATTCAACAGAATCTCCCAGTCCTTTGGCATGCAGGAGGAACTCGCGAGACTGAGGGAGACAACATACAACAGTCTACCTCCCCTGAGCAGGCCAAGCTCACCTGATCTCTCCTTCGACTCATCTGTGCACACAAAGAAAGTGCAGGTCCACCCATCAGATCTCGCCAAGACGGCCCTCATCGCCAACAACTTGAGTCCCGCATAGGAACTCACGCTCGTCGAATTCCTCCGTCAGCATTGGAAAATTTTGGCCTAGTGTCCTGCGGACATGCCAGGAGTTCCCAGGGAATTCGGCGAGCACGCACTCAACGTCAACCCTGACACAAGGCCAGTCAAGCAAACAATTCAGCGATTTTCTGAGCCACGGGCGTAGGCAGTTGGAATGGAGATCAACAGACTCCTCGAGGCCAAGTTCATACGCGAGATCAAGGAAAGCACTTGGCTCACCAACACGGTGCTAGTACCAAAAAGGACACGAACATCCTGCGGATGTGCGTGGACTTCACCTCTCTGAACAAGCACTGCCCAAAGGATCACTTCCCGCTGCCACGGATCGACCAGATCTTCGACTCCACCGCGGGATGCGAGCGCCTCTACTTTCTCGATGCCTACTCATGCTATAATCAAATTCGAATGAAGGAGGAAGATCAAGAGAAAACAATGTTTACAATGCCCTTTGGTGTGTTCTGCTACAACACAATGTCCTTCGGGCTAAAGAACGCGGGAGCCACCTACCAGCGGTGCATGCAGGCTTGCCTCAAGGAACAACTAGGTTGCAACATCCAAGTCTATGTCGACGACATAGTAATCAAGACCAAGGAGGAAGCCTCTCTAATCGACGATTTGCGCGAAACCTTCGCCAATCTCGACCGCTATCGGATCAAGATCAATCCGGACAAATGTGCCTTCGGCGTACCATCTGGGCAGCTACTCAGGTATCTCATCTCCGCGAGCGGAATCGAGGCGAACCCGAAGAAGATAAAAGCCATACTGGCCATGGAGAAGCCAAAAAACATAAGGGGCGTCTAGCAGCTGGCTGGACGAATCGCGGCCCTTAGTCGATTCATCAGTAGAATGGGCGAAAAGGCACTACCCTTCTACCAGCTCCTCCGCAAAACTGAAAAATTCAAGTGGACCACTGAAGTGCAACAAGCATTCGAAGACCTCAAGCGCCTGCATTCCACTTCGCCAGTGTTGGCGAATCCACGAGAAAGGGAACCACTATTGCTGTACATCTCCACCACCAATCAAGTGGTCAGCACAGTGCTCGTCGTCGAACGAGCTGAGGAAAACAAGGTCCACGGCGTACAATGCCCAGTATACTATCTCAGCGAGGTCCTCACGCCAACAAAACAGCGGTACCCGCATTACTAGAAGCTGGCGTACGGCGTCTTCATGACCGCTTGGCGACTGCGCCATTACTTCCAGGAACACCCAATCGTGGTGGTCAGCGACGCCCCGTTGGGGCATATCCTCAATAACCCTGATGCCACGGGACGAGTCGCGCTATGGGGAATAGAACTGTCTCCACGAGACATCACATACGAAAAGTGCGACGCAATCAAGTCGCAAGTTCTCCCTGACTTCCTCGTGCACTGGATGGAGAACCAGTTCCCGGACAAGCCAGATATGTCCTACCTCTGGAAAATGCACTTCGATGGGTCCAAGTGGAAAGACGGAGCAGGCGCAGGTGTCATACTGACATCACCTCAAGGGGACAAGCTAAAGCATATCCTGCGAATGCAGTTCACACCCTCCAACGAGGCTGAATACGAGGCCCTGTTGCACGGGATGAGGATGGCAAAAGTCTGCGGAGCTAAAAGGCTCATCATATACGACGACTCCAAGTTGGTCGTCAACCAAACGATGCACGAGTGCGACGCACTGAACGACAACATGATCGCGTACCGCGACCTCTACGATACACTCAAAGGAGACTTCGATGGTTGCAAGCTGCGGCACGTAGGTCGCGAAAGCAACGAAGAGGCGGACGCATTTGCCAACATAGGCTCTACCTGTGCCCCATACCACCTGGGGTATTTCTCGAGCGCATCTGCGAATGCTCCATCAAGCCAAAGGCCACAGAGAAGAAAACAAGCGCAGCAACGGGCTCGGGGGCTACGCCACCCAATGAGCCAATGGCACTCGATGACTTGGAGCTGGACACCGGACTCAAAGGACCAATGAGCGTCATGATGATTGAACAATCATGGACGCAGCCGTACATCATGTACCTCCTCAGCAAGAGGCTACTGAACGATCCGACAGATGCATTGCACATCGCGCGGCGATCCAAGGCATTCGCTGTTATCAACGGCGAACTGTATAAATGCAACATTACAGGAGTACTCCAACGATGCGTTTCCATCGCCGATGGAAAAGCAATTCTCCTCGACATCCATGAAGGGACCTGCGGGCACCACGCCGATAGTCGCGCCCTCGTTGCCAAAGCTCTACGAGTTGGATTCTACTGGCCTACGGCCATACACGATGCCAAGGATATCGTCCAAAAATGCAATGCTTGCCAGCGATTCGCGGATAAGCCGCATGCACCGGGCACAGAGCTACAGCCAATCCCATTGTCCTGGCCCTTCGTGCAATGGGGGCTCGACATGGTCGGCAAACTTCCAAGATCCTCGCGAGGAGGCTACGTCTACCTCTTGGTCGCAGTCGACAAACTCACCAAGTGGATTGAGGCCATGCCAGTAACCAACCAATCAGGGCACATCGCAGTTAAATTCTTTGAGTCCATCGTCTACCGCTTCGGAGTGCCACACAGCATCATCACCGACAACGGGACGAACTTCACATCCAAGGAATTCCAAGAATTCTGCGAGAACCTACGAATCAACATCATCTACGCCTCAGTAGCGCATCCACAGACCAACGGTCAGGTGGAAAAGGCAAACGGGCTTGTCTGCAGCGGCATCAAGAAGCGACTCCTCCGGCCACTCGAACAAGCCGCGGGTTGCTGGCCGGACGAACTGCAATCCATACTCTGGAGCCTACGTACAACTCTAAACAGCACCACGGGCTACATGCCATTTTTTATGGTGCACGGAGCAGAGGCAGTGCTACCAGCCAAGGTACGGTACAAGGCGCCGCGCATGGTCGCTTACAGCGAACAAGAGTCATCCCTCGCACTCAAAGACTCCGTCGACCTCCTTGACAAAGCAAGGGAAATCGCCACGGAAAGATCAATGATCTACCAGCAGAACCTGCGAAACTACCACAGTAGGAGGCTTCGCCCCAGAAAAAGGTGACCTGGTCCTGCGACTGAAGCAGCAGGGGCATCTCAAGCTCGAGTCCCCCTGGGAAGGACTGTACGTGATTACAGAAGTAATCCCAAGTGGCGCATATCGCCTTCAAGATTTAGAGACAGGACTCGCATACTCCAACCCCTGGAACGTCGCACAACTGCGACGCTTCTACCCCTAGTCGCTTTCTACTTTTACATCGCAAATAAGGCTACTCAGCCACACATTGTACCCCGCACTGTTCTTCGAATAAATAAAAGCTAAGTGCCCCAAAACTCTGTGTTCTCCTTTACTTTTTCGATTCATCTACTCGGGAGCTGCGCCACCCTATACACATCTGTTTTTCGAACCAAAACGCGATATCCTGAGTAGCTGGTACATCAATCGAAACCCTTAAACACAACCTCAACCCAGTTGCAACGCACCTGACAGGTTGACAAGGGACTGAGATACAACATAGCCAGGCAAACGAAAATGACTCGCATCGTGCAACGCACTTCATGCTAACAAAGCTCTTTATACACATTTGACAATAAATTATCTACAACATCTATACAAACTTTACAACACAAGTACACTTATGTGCAGGATACAAATTAGGATACTACTACAGCAGGAGAATGTTGGTTTCTTCCTCAAAGAAGTCGACGATCTCTTCAGCTAGGCGATCCACCGCCTGGTAGTGCGGCACCATATTCCAGGCAGAACCCGCTGATGGTGCAGGCGGCCCAGACGCAATTGCTGCAACATCTACATCAGGCCTGTGCAATCGCACCATTGATAGAGCAGCCTTGGCACCAGCCACCAACTGTTGCCTCACGCATTCGCGAACCGCGGACAGATCTTGAAACTTGGCTAGGAGGGCTAGCAAGCTTGACGGAGTATCATCTAACGGGAACATAGCCCGATAAATGTTTTTCAAGCATGACTGCGACTTCTCCAGAAAGAGCAGCACTCGCGACGCACGATCCTGCAGGGTCGCCAGCGCAGTCGCACGATCATGGTCTACCCAGAAGTATCCACTCTCTTGAAGTTGCTCCTAGGTAAGGTCATGCAAGCGAATGGAAATTCTATCCTTCTCCTCCTGCGGATGACGCGCGCTGACAACTACACGAAGCAGCAACAGCAGCATGAGTACAACGTACCACTGCGAGTAACTACAAGGAAAATATGAGAACAAGCAAACTAACATTTGAATTGGTCGCCTAGCTGCGTCACCTCGTCAAGCAGATACTGCTCTCGAGCGACGGCTTTTTCCACTTTCGACTTCCATACATCCGCATTACCACGGAGCACGGGCAACTCACGCTCCAGCTACTTCACGCGGTCACGCAGTCGCGGAAGCAAGGACAGCTCATCTACCCTGGAGCGCGGCGGTGCCACAGTATCATCAAGAGATGGCGAGTCCTGGGTTTCCCTCAAAGGATCACTTGATGTACCCTACCACAAGTCAAGATAGAAGCAAATAAGACGACCAAATCAACACAAAGACAAAAGGATCAGATGCATTCAAGACTAGCAAAAGTATCAGCAGATACACTCGCTAGCAGGAATGTTCTTAAAAAAAGGACATAAGCTAATTAACTATTACAAAGTTAACTAAGGAGCAGCCGGCTTCTTCGACTTCGACGGCTTCGGGGGCTTCATCAAGTCTGTGGCAGTGTCAGACGCCACTGACTTTCTGCCAGCCCCTGATGCCGAAGCTTTTGCTGACTTCTTGGCACGTTGGAGCTCCTCAGAGTACTTCACAACAGTATTTATTAGATGATGCCCATATTTGCCACAGGCAGTCGCGAACGGAGCGAAGACTACCTGCTGGCCATCCGCGCTAACATGCATCGCTTCGACACCACGGCAGGATCGATCTCGACTCCGTGGGCTTGCACCATGGCAAGCGACATGGACGCGCCAGCCGCACGAAGTGAGTTCTTGAAGCTGGAAGGCACACCTCCCGTGAGTGACTCCACCAGCTCGTCAATATTCTCGACCAGCTCTGCCTTGGGCATCAGCTCCTCGTGAAGGCGACTAAGCACGCTTTTAGCCTTGGAGAGCGTGTCCTGCACCGCGGTGCTGCGGTCTTCGACTGCTGACAATGCACCCGCCAGAGCGTCATCACGACAAAGGGCCTGCGGGTCGAAGCTCAAATCGCCAACATTTGTACATAAATTCACACATGAACCAAGACATTAGCGCCACCGGCAAAAGCATTCGAAGCAGAGAAGGGTAACAATATACACAAGCAAAGTACCCTAGTGGGCCTTGGCAATTGAGAACAGTTGTTCTTCGAACAACTTCTCCCTGGCCGCGAAGGAGGCACACAGATCCTCTTCACGCTTCCGCGCCTCATCATGTGCTGCGATTGCCTCGTCGCGACCCTTCACAGCCGCGGCAAGTGTCTTCTCCAAGGTGGCAGCGTCACGCAATACGGCATTATGCTCAGCTACATGACAAACAAAAGTTGACCATCGATCGACTATATCAAAAGAAGAAGACAAAGAAGAATAAGTGTAGAACACTCACTTTCAACCACGCGGTGACGCGTCTCCAGCATTGCATGCTGGCGGCCCATCGCCATCACTTGTGTGCGCGGCTTCCTTCACAAGGAGCTATCGTACAACAAGGAACCATCAGAGGTAATAGATAACATCGACTGCAACACTACAAAGGAGAAAAAACTACACTTACATGGTCCTCCAGTGACTCCGAAGATGTTTGCTGTACCGTCATCCGAGCAACCATTCCATGCTCCCCTGCATGAGGAGAGCTGGAAGAGTTGTGCCCAGAGTGGGCCGCCAATGGAGGGGAAGGAGCGCGCTCAACCTCTTTCTTGGCCCTTGAGGTCGCGACTCCTGATTCCTTCAAAAACTGGACGTCGCTAGAAGATGACGACGCCTCTTGACTACAAGAAAAAATCCAAGTTAGGAAAGGGCAAACCTAAAGACGAGCCAACAAGGACAAAATAGAGAAGAACAAGTAAACTAGAAAACTTACCAGTCAAACTTGTCAAAATCAAAAGTGGCATCCCCTGACTCCGACGAAGACTCCTTGGGCAATCGCATCTTCTTGCGAGAAGATGGTGCCACGGCGCTCACAGGAATAGCAGGTATTGGCGACTCCGCACCAACACCTGTACCTTCCGGAGTCGATGGAGACGACACGTCGGAATCCTCGTTGCGCTAACGCTTGCGAGTTTCCGGATTATCGGACTCGGGGGCTTCCTCCTCTACATCAGAAGGGACGGTCGACTCCGACTTGTCCTCTTCCAAGGCCTCGCGAGGAATAATCCCCTCTGGGAGAGGGGGCATACAAGGCGATACCGCCCAATCCTGCATACAGACAACAAATTCAGCAAAAAGCAAGTAAACAACAGAGAAGCGATCGACAAATTTAGCTACTGCGTAGCACAACTATACCTCAGGAGGAGGATTCGCAACATCAAATGGAGGAACAACTGGCTCACTGGGAAGTACATCCTTGATGGTGTACTTAGTGACTAGCCGAACCCTCTTGTCCACCTCACTCGCGGACATGCCATCGGCAGACACGCGAGTGGTATCATCAGTGCCAGCCCATTGAAACATGGGGTGGACCCTGGCTTGCAGAGGCTGGACGCGACGGCGCAGCCAAGTGCGGATGAGAGCACAACCTCCCTCCTCTTTGCCTATGCGACTCTCGAGGTCACAGACGCGCATGTACAGCGCATCTGTCTCCGCGGACTCGCCAGGCATGACTACATTCTTCCAAGAGGGCATCCTCCTGCATGGCGTCACGGGATCGAAGGGTGCGAGTCCAAAGAGCTCACCATTCGCCTTCTCATCGCGGATGTAGAACCATTTGTTCCTCCATACCTGGACGGATGCCATGAGCTTGCTATCGAAGTAGGTGGCGGATGGGTCGACAGGAATTCCGCAACCACCTACATCGTAGACTAAAGAACCAGTGGCAGATTGGTGCTTCAATTTGAAGATGCGCTTGAAGAGGCCGAAGTGTGGCTCGATTCCGAGCCAGCACTCGCAGAGAGTAATGAAACAAGAGATATGGAGGATAGAGTTTGGGGACAGCTGATGGTGCTGGAGCCCGTAAAAACAAAGAAGACCCCTAAAGAAGGGGTGAAGAGGCAAGGAGAGACCGCGAATGATGAATGCAAAAAACATCACTCGGAAACCAGCGGGGGGGACAGGAACTGTCTCACTACTGGGGACGCGCGTGTCGGCGACTGTGGCGGACAGTACTCCGTCTTGGCAAAGAAGACGGAGGTCGGACGCCTTGATGATGGAGGGGCGCCACGCACCATTTGTGACACGGGTCGTCGGGACCTTCTTCTTCCCGCTGGCGGCAGTGCTGGTGCCCGCAGAGGCGGAGCCGCCCTTCTTCTTCGCCACGGCAATGGTGGCCACATAATCAGCAGCAGTGCCTCCCTTCTTCTTCCCCATTGCGCGACGGTGGTGAGAACGGAGGAAGTAGCTGGGGAAGATACGGAGCTGGTCCAGCGCCACTACGAGAAAGTGCGCAAGGAAACAGAGAGCAACAGCAATGGCGATGGCAGCAAGGATGAATGAGAACAGATGGGAAAATTACCGTCGCAGCGCCGCTACTTAACCCCTGGAAGATGCAATCCAACGGCTCAGAAAAACCCTATTGGATGCGTGGCACACATCATGTTGGACATGTGGAGGAGTAGAAGCGCGAACCGTCCCTCCACTACTCCCATTACGCATAGAAATCGAGGAGGCGCAGTTAAAATAAAGATTATGCACGCCCAGTCAAATCAAAGTCAGATAGTGGGACCCACTGCTCGTCACGTCCCGTCAAACTCGCTCACACGGGCAACTGAAGTCACGAAAGCGTCAGCACTGACGTCATCAAAGCTATGCAGTGGAAAACTTCGACTATTTGAGTCCTTGCTCGAGTCTTCAACTCCACCAAGCACTCGGGGGCTACTCCCATAGGGAGAGCTGGTCGCGCACCCTATGATTTTTTATTTTCTTTTTACAGGAATATGGACAATCACAAGCAAACCCAACCACTCGATTGAGGACATGGGTTACTCCCATAGGGAGCGCCGGAAACAAATTCGACTGAACCAAGCAAACAAAAGATGACAACAGTCGCAAAAGTTCTTTAGTCCCTGCCTGAGTCTTCGACTCAACCAGGCACTCTGGAGCTACTCCCAAAGGGAGCGCTGGTCACACACCCTATGATTACTTATACAGAAAATTGTGTGTTGATAACATCCACACTTGAAATTCATGGCAACACCGCCTCATAATTTTTCCCTACAAAGAGACTGCGTCTCCTGGGTCACCCGAATCGTCTCCGCGATGATAAAATTCGGATGCCGCGCTTACAGCGTGAAGGTAAGACATGAACAAGGCCTGGCAACGTATTAGCTGCGCACTACCAGAAATGTATCCGTGCCTACAGGTACGATGAACATGCCTCGACGGACGCGTCGAGTGCTCACACCCATATAACTGGAATTCGACTCCTGTAAGACCTCCGCGGCTTGAGTCGAATTACGCCAGCACTTTTCCGGATTCGAGTCCGGGGACTCGAGTTTGAGTAGATTGCGTTGTTTCACCCTAAGGAGGTTAACTGATACCGATACTTCGGTTATATCAGGCACGCACACCAACAATCCCTGTGACACAAATGAAGCAGGCGAAATACACTCGTTTAGGCACTCGAAAGACTTCAAAAAGTCCCCAGTCGAATCTGCGATTCCACTAGATACTCGGGGGCTACTGACATGGGTATACTCTATAGGTACTCGAGTTTGGTATATACGTTCTAAATACATACAGGCCCACGGTGTCGCCAAGGCCCAAACGAGGGACTCGAGTAACCTACGGACTCTCGATTGCTTGAAGAACAAGAAGAAGTTAAAGATAGAAAGTTTGAAGGGGAAAACCCTAATTTGTAACTGACTCGACCTGCTACCCGGGACCTAGCCTATCTATATAAAGGCTAGGAGGGGGCGGCGAGGAGGACAGACGCAACCGTAGTTTCCACCACCCTCGCTAGATTGCATCTGTGCACCATTGTAATCTTCGATTCCTTCGATAATTGCATGAGTAGACAAGCAGGAGTGGGGACCTCTACGATGCCTGAACCTAGGTAAATCTTTGTCCCCTGTGTGCTTGTTTTGCTAGCCGATAGATGTCTCCAGCGCTCCCTCCTTCTCCAAAACCCAAGTCCATAACAATGGGCATGGATGAGTTAAACCCTCGTCAGCAGCTGTGACAATGGTCAGTTCACCACCTCTATTTGACCATCAGTTTGGGGATGACATGTAGTACTAAATAGTAGCTTCATTCCCAGCTTCCCCCATAAGGTCTTCCAAAAGTAGCTCATGAACTTCACATCATGCTCAAAAACAATCATCTTAGGTACGCCATCTAATCTCACGATGTCCCTGAAAAATAGGTTAGACCTAGCTACCACAAATATAGAATCATGGCCTCTCTGTGTTATAGGTAGACCTAGCACAAAATCCATACTAATGTCTTCCCATGGTGTAGTAGGTGCTGAGAGAGGTGTATACAAACCATGAGGCTACAGCTTGGATTTCGACTTGTGGCATGTAATACAACGTCTCACAAATCTTGGGCCAATAAAAATGATCTGCGAGCATGAGCAATGTCTTCTCACGCCCAAAATGACCCATCAAACTACCGGCATGTGATTCCTGCACTAAGAACAAATGCAATGACGATTCTGGAATGCATAATTTGTTAGCTCTAAACAAATATCCATCATGTATATGATACTTATCCCATGTGTTTTTAAGAGCACCCACACGATATGGTTCCACAAAATCCTCGTTAGTTGCATAAAGTGCACAAATACTCTCTAATCCAGGAATTTTAACATCAAGATTGGTTAATAGCATGTTCTTCCTAGACAAAGCATCAACAACTACATTCTCTTTTCCCTTCTTATACTTAGTGATGTATGGAAAAGATTCAATAAACTCAACCCATTTAGCTAATCTTTTATGCAAGTTTGATTGATCTTTTAAATACTTCAATGCTTCATGATCAGAATGTATGATAAATTCTTTTAGCCACACATAATGTTGCCAAACTTCAAGTACTCTAATAAGTGCATACGATTCTTTATCATAAATAGGATAGTTCAATCTAGCACCAGTAAGTTTCTCAAAAAAATATGCTATATAGCGACCCTCTTGCATCAAAATGCCACCAATACCTATACCACTAGCATCACATTAAACTTCAAATTGCTTTGAAAAATCAGGTAATGCAAGTAATGGTGCAGAAATAAGCAAATGTTTTAATATATCAAATGCAATATCTTGGGCTCCGCCCCACACAAATGGCACACCTTTCTTAGTCAAATCATTCAATGGTGCAACAATAGTGCTAAAATACTTCACAGAGCGCCTATAGAAACCAGTTAAGCCATGGAAACTAAGCACTTGACTCACATTCATGGGAATAGGCCAATTCTGAATTGATTTAATTTTAGATTGATCTACTTCTACCCCTTGCTTAGATACAACATATCCCAGAAATATGACCTTATCTTTTGCAAATGTGCACTTCTCAAGATTAGCATACAATTTATTATCACGCAACACATGCAAAACTTGTCGGATATGACTACAATGTTCAGTTTTGTTGTGGCTATAGATAAGAATATCATCAAATAAACAACCACAAAACAACCAATAAATTCTCTCAAAACATGATTCATTAATCTCATGAATGTACTAGGTGCATTAGTAAGACCAAATGACATAACTAACCACTCATACAAACCAAATTTTGTTTTGAAAACAGTTTTCCATTCATCCCCTTCTTTCATCCTAATTTGATGATAAACGCTACACAAATCAATTTTAGAGAAAATAGCAGCACCACTCAATTCATCTAGCATATCCTCTAAGCGTGGAATAGGATGACGATATCGAATAGTGATGTTATTAACAGCTCTAAAATCTACGCACATGTGCCATGTACCATCTTTCTTAGGCACTAAAATAACAGGAATAACACAAGGGCTTAGAGAAACACGAATGTACCCTTTATCCAGCAACGCATGTACTTGTTTCTGTATCTCCTTTGTTTCTTCGGAGTTGGTCCTGTAGGATGCACGGTTTGGTAATGTGGCGCCAGGGATCAAGTTGATTTGATGATAAATGCCATGCAATGGAAGCAATCCTATGGGTACATCTTCTGGAAACACATCACCAAAATCCTGCAAAATAGTAGATACACCAAGAGAAATAGGGGTCATGTCGTTAGAAACCAATACCTCGCCCTTATACATAAGCACAAGCGGCATGGCTGTAGGATCCTCACGAAATTCTCTCATATCTTCCTTGGTGGCTTATATTATAAGATTAGGCATTCTCTCACTTTTCATTATATCACTCTTTGTAGGCTCTATTACGTCATGAACAGCTGCACATTATCTTGCCGATCTATGGATTCATCCTTCAAGTTCACTTCTATCTTCTAACGAGACTCATTCACAATCTGCTGTGGTGTCATTGGTTGCAAATTAATCTTATTTCCCTTGAACTCCAAGTGATATGTATTGGCACGGCCATTGTGTTGCACATGGCGATCATAAAGCCAAGGCCGACCCAATAAGAGATGGTAAACAGTCATAGGAACCACATCAAAGTCAATAGAATCCTTGTATGGTCCTATTTCAGAATTCACACGTACCATATGGTTTACCTTCAGCTCACCATTGTCACTCAACCATTGTATGTAGTAGGGCTTGGGATGAGGTAAATAAGTCAAATTCAGCTCGGCATATAACTCCTTACTTGCAAGATTTCTGTAGCTACCTCCATCAATGATTACCTTGCAAGCTTTGTTAGGGCCAACAAGTGCTTTGGTTTGGAACAAGTTGCCATGTTGAGAGTCAACAATAGGCTGCACACTAAGTGTACGTGGAGAAACCACTATAGTAGGCACATGCTCAGGTAAGTCATCCATACTGTTCTTGTTGTCATATCCATCATCGCCATGAGTATCAACATCATCTCCACTCTCATACACTCCTTGTTCATTGAAAAACATCGCCTTGCGGGTGGGACAATCTCTCTTGTAGTGTCCTCGACCTCCACAAGTATGGCACTCCACATCGTGCGTACGCACAGTTCAAATATTGGAACCCGAGCTAGCAGCAGAAGCAGTGGGCTTCCTAGCATTGGAACCATAAGAAGACATGTGAGCAGGCTTGGCCGATGGTGAAGGGTGGCTAGCAGCCGCTGCAGGTGGCGCCGTGAGATGGTGGCGGTGTAGATCGCGCCGCAAAACGACTGGTAGATGGAAACCTCGCACGTGACTTAGCCTCTTCAGCCAACTATGATTCGGCCTCTCTAGCATGGTGCAATAGCTCATTCATAGTCTCATACTTGTGATGAAGAACAATGCTCTTGATTGGTAACTTCAAATTGTCGAGGAATCGCTGCATGGTCATCTCAAGGGATTCACGAACTCTAGCACACTTCATAAGCATCTCCATCTCCATGTAGTACTCATCAACTGACATGGTTCCTTGCATCAATTGTGTCAACTTATCAAAAACTGACCGCAAGTAGTTGGTGGGTACAAAACAAGCCTTCATTATTTGTTTCATCTCACGTCAATCCATCATAGGAAGTTCATTGTCCTCCCTTCTATTCTGCACAATAGCATCCCACCAGCGCAAAGCATATCCATCAAAGTCTAACGCTACAAGCTTGACCTCCTTGTCTTCTGGATAGTCAAACAATCGCCAGAGGTTCTCAATCTTCAACTCCCATGTAAGGTAATCTTCAGGATCAAGTGAACCATCAAACTTGGGAATCGAGAATTTGGCTTGCCTAAACCATCATCAGCAGCTTGGTTCTAAACACGTTGAGCACGCCCAATAGGATCAAACCCGCGGCCATAAGCAGGTGCATCAGCAGGCGCAGGTGCAGGGGGATTGGCACGTCTCCTGCCAAGATGTGGGGCAGCATCAGCCGCACTACACTCATCACAGTCATCAAAAGCATCATCATGTAGGTGTTCCTGCCGTTGCTATATTGCTACTATCAAAGCGTCAATGGAACGCTGCAAAGTTGCGACATTGACATTAATTGCTCTCACTTGTGTTTGAATAGTAGTGACTGCGCCAACATTCTGATCCAATGTCATTTGCACGTCCTGGATATTCTTGTCAATGGCATCTATCGTGTGAGCAAACACACGCGTCAAGTGGGATTTCAAAGCCTTGTATTCGTGCCAATTAACAATATCCTTGTCCTTCTTTTTCTATGACACAACATCATCATCACTAGAAGCCATGTAGGTTAGTGCAAAAATCAAAATATGTTTGGTGGAAACTCTCACAACTCACTCACGACTGACAAGAAAGGAGATCTTACCGTTCCAAAGTGAATAAAGATGCTTTACCAAAACAAAATCAAAGACTGATGCACTGATGTGATGAAGTAAATATCGAGGGTTTAGAGAACGATCATAGGGCACACATGTTATTTAAGGTGGAGCTATAGGTATGGTATCCTAACTACACCGCAAACAAGTCCTAGTGTTGATCATATAAAACCCAAGAAACACACACTGTGGAGATAAACATGGCAAATCAACTTATGAAAAGGAATATTGCAATGCACAAGAGAGATGCTAGTAAAAGCTCAAAGTAAACAGGCACAAGATTGCTCAATCTACAAGTGCTATAATCAACAAGTCGACGCTTCTAGGTCGGCCGGATCGGCACGCTATGCCTCCCTGATCAGCCGCAGGCTCCCTCGATTACCCGTGTGTCATGGTTCCCACCACCGATCGGTACCCTGAGCAAACTCAATGCCTCAACATCAGCCAAGGGCACGGATGGCAACAGTAGTTGTGAGTCCGATCTGGGCCATCTAGCATCAGAGGATGGAGCCTAAGGTTCCAGATCTCGGAGTTGTGGGAGAAACAACTTCCCTAGCAACTACACGTGCGCCGTCATCAACACCAGCAACGGAGGAACTCAAAGGGACAACGCCAATAGAGGACCCACCAACAGCGGGCCAACCAATCAACCCCTACCATTGGCCCCGAAGAGGACGATCAGTAGCCACCCAACCTTGAGGGCAAACGCATCAACGGGCGGCAGGAGATCCAACTCAACGGCGCCGAGTGGGCGCGATGCAGGAAGGCCCTACAGGGCAACCCCCTGCCACCAAACTCATCACAACAAATGCTGATGGGTTATCATTACCTGCTCATCCAGGAGTACAAGCGCTAGCAGGCGGTGAGTACTCAACTCGATGAGCACAGGAGGGCTATGGATGAGTCAAGCCTTCGGCGAGCGGTGCTCTCTTCCATCGGAGGATCCTCCTCCAAGGGCAATGACCATGTGATGACTGCAAGTGCACAAATCATTTGTAGCTAGTTTCAAAATAAAGATATCGATCCCACAAGGAGTAGTAGGCGAAAGACTAAAATGCTTTCAACTAAAAATAAACGAAGTACTTAAGGAATAAATTTAAGATGTAAGAATAGTAGAGTTATTTTTGGTTGAATGAATCAAGTAAAGTAAAGTAAAACTTAATGCAGAAAGTAAGAATCGCGTGTGTAAAAGAACTTAGAATTGCAATAGGGAAAAAGACGTTCGCAGGGAGTGGTGGATAAACTGCTAGCAATTTAGACTAAGAAATCAAGATTATTATAACGAATATTCTCATGATATGTATGTATGTGGGAGGAGCTCCATATATGGACAAACAGGCAGCAACCACTGCTCACATCATCCTTCATAACCACAGCTGACAGATAAACAACATCAATCGTATTATCCCGCTGTCGTCGGATTGATGACAAGTACACCATGAGGGGGTTCTCGGGGCATGCGGAAGAGAGGGGTGTGAGACGTATGGTGTTCCGGGACAGTGAGCACTCAAGTTTACCTAGGTACGAATCCACCAGCTTTGGACGGATCCTACTCCTGCTAGCAATCCAGTAATACGACAGAGCCGGAATATGGGTTACAAGGGTTTCGCCTGTGCGAGTTGAGATTGTAGACTATTGTGAGATGCCCTAAAGGCGTACCCTAGGATGACTTATATAGATATCCGGCCTAGGGTTTACAGGAGAGACCTATCCAGCTACGACTAAGAGTTGGTTGCAGAGTACATCTTGAACTACAAGTAACATAACAGGCCTAAGTCGGTAAGTCTTCTGGGCCTTTCTATAGCTGGACTGGACTCCGTCCCTTCTCCCTAACTGGGCCGCCCGTAAAGCAAAGCTCTAACCCTAAGTGGGCCACCCTGGTCAGTGAGGCACACTAAGGATACCTGGAAAGTATATCCCCAACAGCAGCCCCCGGAAGCCTCCAAGATCTAGACTCAGATTTCATCATCGTCTAACTTGATCTTCAGCTTGCAGAATCTTGAAGGGTTCCCGAAACTTCAAAATAAAGGATAGGATCCGGGTGTCAAAATGAGTCGAACCTATGAATGCATTATTCAATTTTCTAGCTAGAAATTCAAACTAAGCCAGAACTTGGTCTCTGAAGTAATCTGACACTAGTCATGGTCAAGTCACGTCCCTGACAGACATTCCTGTTAGCACGACCGTTGGTGGGTCCACCCTTTGCGGAACTGAGGCGTCGTTTTAATGCATGCGCGGAGATCAAGGCGGCGTAATCCTCGCGGGGAAGTTGCCCGGCTCCTTCCACGACGCGTGGCACAGTTACTGTTTTCACTGCACGAATATTGGCGCGGACGAAGGATTTTAAGGGGATAAGATTTATCCCTTTCCTCTTCACCAGCACTTGTGCTCCTTCCTCCCTCTCAACGCCTCCTACGAACAGAGCTCCTACTCCTCCCCCAAAATCCTCTAGCGCCACCCATCCTAGGTCACCGGCACACAGAAAGATGGATGATGCCTCATCTTCTAGCACGGCGGCGACGGCAGCGACAGCGTCGGCAGCAGAGAAGGAGAGCTTTTGTGGGGTATGGATCCCCTATTTCTTGGACGATGCCAAGCTTCGCGTCATTGAGAAGAAATGACTCCTCCGTGCCGGCGACTAGCAGAGCGGCTACGGCCAAACCATCCCCACTCCTCGCGCCGACGAGCGGGTGCACTTCGGCACCCACCTCGATAGAGGTTTGAGCTTTCCACCCTCAGACTTCTTCTCTGAGGTGATAGATTACTACGGAGTTCAACTCCACCATATCCCCCGAACTCTCTCAAAGAGATGAGTGCTTACGCTTCTTTGTGCGAGGGGTATCTCGACATTAGGCCGAGTCTCATTCTCTTCCATTTTTATTTTCATACCCGAAGAAACTCTATCATAGCCGGTAATCCATATATTACCGGGGCTCTTAGCTTTTTCCGTTATGAGTGAACATGTCTATCCTCGGATTAAGGCTAGTGAGTCAGTAAAATAGTGGCCATCCACCTTTTTCTATCACAAGGATATTCCTGCTCTCGGCAAAGCTACTGCTTGCCGGCTTTTGTTGACGGTGCCGCCACGCCCCAAGAGTCCTGGGACGCAGATGCGCCGACTCTTAGTGATGATCTGCTTCTCGCCAAGAGGCGGATTGAATATTTGATGAAGCACAAGGGCCTTAAGGGGTCCGACTTGATTCACTGCTGGCTGGCACGCCGGATCTAGCCTCTCCAACACCATGGTGACCGTCTTATGCACTCCATCACGGCATCCAAGAAGGACACTCTCTGGATCTGCTCATGTCGTTACTCGGAAAAGGACTATGAGTCCCAAATCATATGGTTGACACGGGAGCAGATCGAGAGGAAGATCTTGGAGCTGTCTTTGGACATGCATACGGCGGATAATCCCGTAGTTCTAGTAAGCTTCCAACAATAACTCGAATTATGTGTTCATCTTTACATTATTGTCTCTTTTCGCAATACTGAGATATTTCTTCTTTTCAGCTTGCTGACCTCCCCGAGTCGGAGCTTGCTCCTCTTGAGGGATATCCTCCTGAGATCTCTCCGGATGATGGTGAACTGGTTCCACTTCCAGAGACCTTTACTCGAAAGCGTATGGCTCCGACATTGGCTATTGGCACGAAGGAAGTACCCATTGTGAAGAGGTAACTTTCCTCACAGGGTTTCTGTATTTTATTTCTTAATTCTTTCTGAGGTGTAACGTTCTTTGTTCTATTACCTCCTCAGAGCTAAACAGCTCACCAAGGGCAAGGGGAAAGGAGGCTCATCGAAACCTCTGCGCTAGTCCAAGCTGAACTTTACTTCTCCTGCCACACCGCCTCCGACTCCAACCCCTTAGCCTTCTGCAGCGTCGGAGATTACTCCATCTCTGATCGTCATAGAAGATCCGGCTCAACAAGCAGAGCCAGCGATCCTCGGCTCGCAAACTGACGTCACCAAGGGTGACTCATGTTTTGATAAGTGTGAACACTCTTCGGGTAATGATCCCTCGTGAGAGGTCTTCGTAGAAACCCTGCTCAAAAATCTGGGTCTTGCCAAACTTGGCATTACTCGGAAATCTGTGGAGGATATCGAATGGCTAGCCCAACAATGCTTGGAAAGCCGGAACATTACTGCCAAGGAGGACGCACAAGAAGCGGAGGACGTCAAGTACTCCGAACTCCTTGAGAAGATCCGTCTTTGCGACGAGAGGTTGAGAGCCGGCGTGGTTCCACCCCCACCAGTAATCCCGCTGACCCTCGCTGAGAAGGTTAGCGCAGAGGTGACTATGAGCTTAAGCAAGCTCACTCATGAACATCATGTAATTCGAATTCTAACTCACCTTTTTTTTATTTCATTTGATATCATATCCTCTAGCCCCCAAGCATGAAGTTTGATAGATGTCCGGATTTATGCTTCCATAGGATGCCAAAGAATGAACTAGTGTAGCCCCCAAGGCTCGTGCTGATATTAGTAAAAATATTAGCCCGAGTCTTTAGTAGACTTGTAACTCTGGGTATTCTGACTTACAGAAAGTTAATTCGTATAACCAGAAATTGTTGAAGAATATCTGCAACAAGCGGAGAGAGATCAGAGCTGATGAGGACATCCCTACAATTACACCTACCCCAATGCCTACTGAAGATGCTACAACTATTGCAAGAAAGGATCAGTCCAATGAGATTAGAATTGGACCTATTACAAGAGCTCGTGCTAAGCTACTTGAACAACAGGTGAATTTACTCCTAAACAAATCCGGTACTTTGATTGATGAGAACTTTATACTGCCTAAGTCTATGCATTTATGTATGATCAGGTTCGTTGGAGAAACATGCATGGCGCGAGGAGGAGAAGGGCTACAAGAGAAGCCCAACATGATGATCGCCCAAGGATGCGCGAGGGAGGAGCGGGAGGCAGGCACAATACAAGAAAGGGAGATCATCGAAGAGAAGGAACGTTCAATTCGGACTGACAGAAGTCCTAAAATATAAACACCGTGCATTCCTCATACGAACTCCAAATCAAGCAAATAAGCACTTATTGGATAGATAATTCCAAGATCTTTCCAATGAGTACTTCCACGTCTAAAAAGACCCCGGATAATCTGGCCCCAACACCCCGGATAATCCGTCCCTGCTGTGGAGATTTTGCAAAGGACTTCGGCGCGGCGTTCTGTCCCGGGGCGGATATTTGACCAGACTTTTCCCCCAGAAAATCTGGCCCCCGGATAATCTTGCCCTCTTAGACCAGATAATCTAGCCCAAAAAGTTCCCATCAGATCCGAACGGATCTCACTGTATCAGACACGTTTTCGTTTCACGTTTTTCAGACGTTCCGGCGGCCATATAAGCCTGGGAACACCCTCTAGTTTAGGTTAGACCATGTTAAAACTATTTTGGAGTTCTTTCTTTCATAGAACCTCTGGAATTACCCTGTGATTGATTTTACCAACTATAATTGAGTGTGATCTGTTGTTTCATCAGGAATTAGTAGATTGCAAACTACCGTTCGTGGTTCACGGCTACGTGCACAAGAGCGTGGTGTTGTGAATATCCTACAAGGTTCGAGAGTTGTTGCATTGGTATATCAAGCGGGAGAGTTCATAGCTACAGGCTAGTTATCTATCATCCACCATCGTCACCTCCATCCTCTTACTGAGAAGATCGGGTTACCCCATATCATCTTGATATCAGATTTCCATTGTTGCCTCGGTAAGCATCCACAAATCCATCCATAGATTAGCGAGTGTTTTCATCCTATACAGAAAAAGGCTTACAAAAAGATTTGCCATAGACTAGATTGCATCGTTTTCGAGTTTTAGTTGTTGATTGTATCTTCTCGTAGTTCTGATCTACAGATTTTTCCTCGTAGGAGTCTAGTTTTTTGTTTGTGTCTAGGTTTAGGGTTTGATCTTGTTTTCCGCCGTGTCAACCATCACCATGTTCTGCAAGTTTTCCTCGTTTGTCTGAGTCCACATAGCGTACCTTTGTTTTGCATACCATAGACACAACCTATCTACAACATCCGTGCCTAGGAACGTACCCACGAGGATAGTTGCTTTGCTCTGAGAGGCTGCTCATTAGGGTTTGAAGTGCAATTTTTTACGTCCAGGTTGACCGGATTATCCGGCCCCCGACAAAACCAGAATATCCGGCCCCTAATTGCACTGAATTGTTGCATCACGTATTGCTTTGTGTTAGATAGTTGAAAAAACAAAAAAAGAGAAAGAAAAAAAGTTGTTAAAAAAAGAGAAAAAAAGAGATACAAAAGTAAACAACAAAAGGGAGATATCAATCTTGATTGGAGGACTAGTTTTATAATAGCACTAGTAGATTGAGCAATCTTGTGCCTGTTCTATTTGAGCTATTACTAGTGTCTCTCTTGTGCATTGCAATATTCCTTTTCATAAGTTGTTTTGCCACGTTTATCTCCACCGTGTGTGTTTCTTGGGTTTTAGTACGATGAGCACTAGGACTTGTTTGTGGTGTAGATAGGATATCATACCTATAGCTCCACCATAAATAACCTATGTGGCATGCGACCGTTCTCTATACCTTTGATATTCACTTCATCACTTTAGTGCATCAGTCTTTGATTACATTTGGTAGAGCATCTCTATTCACTTTGGAACGGTAAGATCTTCTTTCTTATCAGTTGTGAGTGAGTTGTGAGAGTTTCCACCATACTGATTTTGATTTTTGCACTAACCTACTAATCATGTCTTTGAGTGATGATGAAATTGTGTCACAGAAAAAGCAGGTGGAGGAGCTTGTTACTTGGAGTGAGTCTGTTGATAGAAATATCACCGACATGCAAGATGTTGTGGAGAATAATACTAGAGCCATCAATAATATTCAGACGCAGCTGACTACTATGAATATCAAGTTTGCCACCTTGGAGCATTCCATTGAGGCGATTCAGGCAACACTCTAGCCCGGACCTGCACAACATGATGATGGGTTTGAGGACTTTGATGAGGGGAGTGCGGCTGATGCTGCTCCACATTGTGGCACGGGACGTGCAAATCCCCCTGCACATGCGGCTGCTCCTCTGTATGGCCGTGGGTATGCTCCTCTTGGATGTGCCCAGCGTGCTTACAATCCAGCTGATGATAGTTTGGGCAAGCCCAAGTTCTCAATTCCTTCATTCAATTGCTCGCTTGATCCCGAGGATTATATTACTTGGGAGTTGAAGATTGAGAAGCTCTGGCGTTTATTTGATTACCCAGAAGACAAGAAGGTCAAGCTTGCTGCATCAGAGTTTGATGGTTATGCTTTGCGTTGGTGGGAATCTATTGTGCAGAATAGATGGAACGATAATGAACTTCCTGTGAGGGATTGGCATGAGATGAAGGCCGTCATGGCGGATCGTTTTGTCCCCTCCAATTATTTGCGCTCTGTGTTTGACAAGCTCACACAGTTGATGATGAGGACATCCATACTATTCCACTATCTCGTACTCTTATTCACAATGAAGATGTTGCTGCAAAGAACAAGTCCAATGAAATCAGGATTGGACCCATTACAAGTCCAATGATAAGGTTTGGGTGCATCTACGCAAGGACAGATTTCCACTACTTCGCAAGTCCAAGTTGAAGCCAGTTGGTGCTAGTCCTTTCAAAGTGCTAGCCAAAATTAATGATAATGCCTACTCAGTTGATATACCTATTGAGGAGTTTGGTGGTACTAGCAACAGCTTCAATGTTGCTGATTTGTCACCATATGCTAGAGAAGACCTTGGAGCATCGAGGTCGATGCCTTTTGAAGGAGGGAAGATGATGAGGACATCCATACTATTCTACTATCTCCTACTCATATTCACAATGAAGATGTTGCTACAAAGAACAAGTCCAATGAAATCAGGATTGGACCCATAACAAGAGCTCGTGCAAAGCTACTTGAGCAATAGGTGAATTCACTCTTAATTGAACCTGATGTTTTACTTAATGAGAACTTTATACTACCTAAGTCTATGCATCTTTGTATGATCAGGTTTATTGATAACACATGCGTTGCGCGAGGAGGAGAGTTGCAGCAAGAAGGATAAGCGCTGATTTCCAATATCAACAAGTGCGCGAGGGAGGAGCGGGAGGCATGCGCACTAGGAGGCAATGGGGAAATCACGTATAAGCAAGAGAGCAAGATGGCGCACCAAGAATTACATGTTTGAGGTGTTCCATGATGTTTGGACTACGTGCCAATAAGGCCGAACCCATATATGGGTCGGTATGTATCCGTTTGAGTTGAACCGAGTCAGTTTGGGCCAAGATATGGCTGTTTTTAGGCCCGTTTAGAGGGTAGGACGCCCCAGCCCTCATATAAACCTCCGTAGCCGTCACAAGTTAGGGTTTAGACCATGTTAAAATATTTTGGAGTTGTTTCTTTCATAGAACCTCTGGAATTACCCTGTGTTCAAATTCTACAACTCTAATTGAGTGTGATCTGTTGTTCCATTGGGAATTAGTAGATTACATACTACCGTTTGTTGTCACGGCTGCGTGCGCAAGAGTGTGGTGTTGTGAATAACCTACAAGGTTCGAGATCTGTTGCATTGGCATCAGGGTTCAAGCGGGAGAGATCATAGCTACGCATTAGTTATGTACCATCACCATCAATAAGAGTTTGCTGAGAAGATCAGGCCACCCCATATCATCTTGGTATCAGATGTCCAGTGTTGTCTCGGTAAGCATCCACAATTTCATCCATAGATTAGTTGTTTTTGTCCTATACAGAAAAAGCCACACAAAAATATTAGGGTTCATAGTTCACTGCCATAGCCAAGATAACACTGTTCGTGAGTTCTAGTTGTTGATCGTAATCCTTTTGTGTAGCCTTTCTTCTAAATCTGAGTCGTAGTTTTTGTCTGTTTTTGATCCGTTGTCGGAGTCCCTAGACTATTTCTAGACTGTTTGTCGTATTCTTGAGTCTTAGATCTATTAGATCTGTTTTCTTTTAGTTCTGAAGTTGTAGATCCATTTCAAAGAATAAGAAGTAAAAAAAAGAAGTCACGATCGCATGTGACTTGGTGTACGTGAGTTTCCTCACGTGAAAGCAAATTTTTTTCGGATCGCTGCTTCTCGCCTAACCATTGAGGTGGTCTGACCTCTAGCGTGAGAGTGAGGCAAAAAAAATCTGGACCCCTCGCCTGACCACATACAAGTCTGTCCTCATAGGAGAAATTTTTGTGTCTGCCGACATCCTGCCACGGCAGGATTTCGGGCCTTTTTTCTGCCGTGGCAAAGACCAATTCTCAGGTAAAATTTTTTTTATTTTTTTTACTGAGTCCACATAGCATACCTATCCTTGTGAGCCTTAGTAAGCATTTATTTGTGTCTAAAACTATCCTACGAGACTAGCGTGCTTAGTGCTCTGCGGGCTGCTCAATTTAGCAATCTTGTGCCAGTTTTGTTGAGACATTGCTAGCGTCTCTCCTTGTGCATTGCAACACGAGCGTTCCTCCGACATACCTCACTTTATTGAGCTCATTTTCATAGTTTCAATTTCCCCATTTATCTCCACCGTATGTGTTTCCGTGGGTCTTTATCATACGATCAACACTAGGACTTGTTTGCGGTGTAGTTAGGATACCATACCTACATTTCCACCATAAATAACCTGTGTGACATGTGATCATTCTCCATACCTTTCATATTCACTTCATCACATTAGTGCATAAGTCTTTGATTTCGAATTGGTAAGCATCTCTATTTATTTTGGAACGGTAAGATCTCCTTTCTTATAAGTTGTGAGTGAGTTGTGAGAGTTTCCACCATACCGATTTTGATTTTTGCACTAACCTACTAATCATGTCTTTGAGTGATGATGAAGTTGTGTCACAGAAAAAGCAACTTGAGGAGTTTGTTACTTGGCGTGAGTCTATTGATAGAAATATCACCAACATACAAGATGTTGTGGAGAATAATACTGGCGCCATCAATAATATTAAAACCCAGCTGACGGCAATGAATGTCAACTTTGCCACCTTGGAGCGTTCTATTGAGGCTATTCAAGCGACACTCCAGCCAGGACCTGCACAACAACATGATGATGCATTTGAGGACTTTGATGAGGGTAGTGCGGCTGATCCTGCCCCACATCATGGCAGGGGACGTGCCAATCCCCCTGCACCTGCGGCTGCTCCTCTGTATGGCCGTGGGTATGCTCCTGTTGGACATGCCCAGCGTGTTTACAATCTAGCTGATGGTAGTTTGGGCAAGCCCAAGTTCTCAATTCCTTCGTTCAATGGTTCGCTTGATCCTCAGGATTATATTACTTGGGAATTGAAGATTTAGAAGCTCTGGCGTTTATTTGATTACCTAGAAGACAAGGAGGTCAAGCTTGCAGCATCAGAGTTTGATGGTTATGCTTTGTGTTGGTAGGAAGCTATTGTGCAGAATAGACGGAACGCCAATGAACTTCCTGTGAGGGATTGGCGTGAGATGAAAGCCATCATGGCGGATCATTTTGTTCCCTCCAATTATTTGTGCTCCGTGTTTGACAAGCTGAGATAGTTGAGGCAAGGCACAATGACAGTTGATGAGTACTACATGGAGATGGAGATGCTTATGCAACGTGCTAATGTTCGTGAATCATGAGAGATAACAATGCAGCGTTTCCTCAACAATTTGAAGCTTCAAATCAAGAGTATTGTGCATTATCACAAGTATGAGACAATGAATGACCTGCTGCACCATGCTAGAGAGGCCGAATCCCAGCTGGCTGAAGAGGCGAAGTCATGTGCTCGTTTTCCATCTTCTAGCAGATTTTCGGCCAGATCTACACCTCCTACTGTCATGCCACCAGCTGCTGCTCCTTTTAAACCATCGGCCAAACCGGTAAGTACACCTTCGTTTGGTTCTAATGCTCGGAAACCCACTACTCATGCTGCTAGCTCGGGTTCCAACATGTCTACTGCACGTACTCGTGATGTGGTGTGCCATACTTGTGGAGGTAGAGGTCACTACAAGAAGGATTGTCCACACAGCAAGGTTATGTTTGTCAACGAACAAGGCGAAGTACAGAGTGGAGATGAAGTTTCTGATGATGTTGATGAGGGCGTGGATGGTGCTGAAGCGTATCCTGAGCGTGCACCAACTATTGTTGTATCTTCACATATACTTAGTGTGCAACCGGTTCAGGAATCCCAGCGTTGCAACTTGTTCCAAACAAAAGCTCTAGTTGGGCCTAATAAAGCTTGCAAGGTAATTATTGATGGAGGTAGCTGCAGAAATCTTGCAAGTAAGAAACTATGTGCCAAGCTGAATTTGACATACTTACCTCATCCGAAGCCATATTACATACAATGGTTGAGAAACAATTCTGAGATGCAGGTAAATCAGATGGTACGTGTGAATTTTGAAATAGGGCCATACAAAGATTCTATTGATTTTGATGTCATTCCTATGACTGTTTGTCACCTACTATTGGGTCGGACTTGGCTTTATGATCACCATGTGAAACACAATGGCCGAGCCAATACATATCACTTGGAATTCAAAGGGAAGAAGATTACTATGTAGCCAATGACACCACAAGATATTGTGAATGATTCTCGTCAAAAGATAGAGGTGAATTTGAAGGAAGATCCTATAGCTCAGTGAGATTGTGTGACAGCTGTTCCTGATGTAATTGAGCCTAAATTGAGTGATATAACGTAAAGTGAGAGAGTGTATGGTTTATTGATATTAGCCACTAAGGAAGATATGAGAGAATTTCGTGAGGATCCTACAGCCATGCCACTTGTGCTCATGTATAAGGGCGAGGTATTGGTTTCTAACGACATGACCCCTATTTCTCTTGGTGTCTCTTCTGTATTGCAAGACTTTGGGGATGTGTTTCCAGAAGATGTACCCATAGGCTTACCTCCATTGCATGGTATAGAACATCAAGTGGACTTGATTCCCGGCACCACACTTCCCAACTGTGCACCCTATAGGACTAATCCCGAAGAAACTAAGGAAATTCAGAAGCAAGTACAAGCGTCGCTGGATAAAGGGTACATTCGTGTTTCTCTTAGCCCTTGTGTTGTTCCTGTTATTTTAGTTCCTAATAAAGATGGTACATGGCGCATGTGTGTTGGCTATAGAGCGATTAATAACATCACTATTTGATATCGTCATCCTATTCCATGCTTAGAGGATATGCTAGATGAATTGAGTGGTGTTGTTGTTTTCTCTAAGATAGACTTGCGTAGTGGTTATCATCAAATTAGGAGGAAAGAAGGGGATGAGTGGAAAAATGCTTTCAAAACTAAATTCGGTTTGTATGAGTGGTTAGTCATGCCGTTTGGTCTTAATAATGCACCTAGTACTTTCAGGCGTTTGATGAATCATGTTTTGGGAGAGTTTATTGGTTGTTTTGTGGTTGTTTACTTTGATGATACGCTCATATACAGCCACACCAAATCTTAAAATTGCACTCATATTCGACAAGTTTTGCAAGTGTTGCGTGATAATAAATTGTATGCTAATCTTGAGAAGTGCACATTTGCAAAAGATAAGGTCATATTCCTAGGATTTGTTGTACCTTAGAATGGAGTAGAGGTAGATCAATCTAAAATTGAATCAATTCATAATTGGCCTACTCCCATGAATGTAAGTCAAGTGCGTAGTTTCCACGGTTTAGATGGTTTCTATAGGCGCTTTATGAAAGATTTTAGCACCATTGCTGCACATTTGAATTATTTGAAAAAGAAAGGTGTTCCTTTTGTATGGGGCGCGACCCAAGACATTGTATTTGATACATTGAAACATTTGCTTACTTCTGCACCATTATTTGCATTACCTTATTTTTCGAAGCAATTTGAAGTTGAATGTGATGCTAGTGGTATAGGCATAAGTGGCGTTTTGATGCAAGAGGGTCGGCCTATAGCTTATTTTTCTAAGAAATTGACTGGTGCTCGTTTGAATTATTCTATGTATGATAAAGAATTGTATGCACTTGTTAGAGTACTTGAGGTTTGGCAACATTATTTGTGGCCAAAGGAATTCATCATACATTCTAATCATGAAGCATTGAAATACTTGAAAGCTCAATCAAAGTTGCATAGAAGATTAGCTAAATGGGTTGAGTTCATTGAGTCTTTTCCTTACATCATTAATTATAAGAAGGGAAAAGAGAATGTTGTTGCTGATGCCCTATCTAGGAAGAACATGCTATTAACCAATCTTGATGTTAAAATTCCTGGATTAGAAGCTATTTATGCACATTATGCAACTGACCATGATTTTGCTGAACCATATCGTTTGTGTGCTCTTAGAAACGCATGCGATAAGTATCATATACATGATGGATATTTGTTTCGAGCTAATAAACTATGTATTCCAGAATCGTCGTTGCGTTTGTTCTTAGTGCAGGAATCACATGTTGGTGGTTTGGTGGGTCACTTTGGGCATGAGAAGACGTTGCTAATGCTTGCTGATCATTTTTATAGGCCCAAGATGAGGCATGATGTGTACATATTTGTGAGCAGATGCATTACTTGCCACAAGTCGAAATCCAAGCTGAAGCCTCACGGTTTGTATACACCTCTCTTTGCACCTACTACTCCATGGGAAGACATTAGTATGGATTTTGTGCTAGGTCTACCTAAAAGTTAGAGAGGTCATGATTCTATATTTGTGGTAGTGGATAGGTTCTCTAAGATGGCTCATTTTATTGCCTGCAACAAAAGCGACGATGCGTCGCATGTTGCTAACATGTTTTTTAGGGACATCGTGAGATTACATGGTGTACCAAAGATGATTGTTTCTAACCGTGATGTGAAGTTCATGAGCTACTTTTGGAAGACCTTATTGGGGAAGCTAGGAATGAAGTTGCTATTCAGTACTACATGTCACCCCCAAACACATGGTCAAACGGAGCTAGTGAATAGAACATTGTCACAGCTGCTAAGGACCATGATTAAAAAGAATCTGCGGGAGTGGGAAGAGTGTTTGCCACATGTTGAGTTTGCTTACAATAGGGCTGTGCATTCAACTACTCAGCTTTGTCTGTTTCAGGTGGTGTATGGCTTCAAGCCATTGACGCCACTTGATATGTTTCCTCTGCCATTATATGAGAGAATTGATATGGAGGCATCAAAACATGCTGATTATGTGAAGAAAATACATGAGAAGACTCGAGAGGCTATTGAGAAGAAAGGCAAGAACATTGCTGCTGCAAGGAATCAAGCAAGAAAAGAAGTGTTGTTCGAGCCTGGAGATATGGTTTGGGTGCATCTACGCAAGGACAGACTTCCACTACTTCGCAAGTCCAAGTTGAAGCCACTTGGTGCTGGTCCTTTCAAAGTGCTAGCCAAAAGTAATGATAATGCCTACTCAGTTGATATACCTATTGAGGAGTTTGGTGGTGCTAGCAACAGCTTCAATGTTGCTGATTTGTCACCATATGCTGGAGAAGACCTTGGAGCGTCGAGGTCGACGCCTTTTGAAGGGGGGGAAGATGATGAGGACATCCATACTATTCCACTATGTCCTACTCCTATTCACAATGAATATGTTGCTGCAAAGAACAAGTCTAATGAAATCAAGATTGGACCCATTACAAGAGCTCGTGCAAAGCTACTTGTCCAACAGGTGAATTCACTCTTAACTGAACCTGATGTTTTACTTAATGAGAACTTTATACTACCTAAGTCTATGCATCTTTGTATGATCAGGTTTATTGATAACACATGCGTTGCGGGAGGAGGAGGAGAGTTGCAGCAGGACGGATAAGCGCTGATTTCCAATATCAACAAGTGCGCGAGGGAGGAGCGGGAGGCATGCGCACTAGGAGGCAATGGGGAAATCACGTATAAGCAAGAGAGAGAGATGGCGCACCAAGAATTACATGTTTGAGGTGTTCCACAACGTTTGGACTACTGCCAATAAGGTCGAACCCATATATGGGTCGGTATGTATCAGTTTGAGTCGAACCGAGTCAGTTTGGGCCAAGATATGGCTGTTTTTAGGCCTGTTTAGAGGGGAGGACGCCCCAGCCCTCATATAAACCTCTGTAGCCGTCACAAGTTAGGGTTTGGACCACGTTAAAATATTTTGGAGTTTTTTCTTTCATAGAACCTCTGGAATTACCCTGTGTTCGAATTCTACAACAATAATTGAGAGTGATCTATTGTTCCATTGGGAATTAGTAGATTGCATACTACTGTTGTGGTCACGGCTGCGTGCGCAAGAGTGTGGTGCTGTGAATATCCTACAAGGTTCGAGATCTGTTGCATTGGCATCAGGGTTCGAGCGGGAGATATCATAGCTATGCACTAGTTATCTACCATCCACCATCACCATCGTCAAGAGCTTGCTGAGAAGATCGGGCCACCCCATATCAGTTGAGGCAAGGCAGAATGACAGTTGATGAGTACATGGAGATGGAGATGCTTTATGCAGCGTGCTAATGTTCGTGAATCACGAGAGATGACAATGCAACGTTTCCTCAGCAATTTGAAGATTCAAATCAAGAGTATTGTGCATTATCACAAGTATGAGACAATGAACGAGCCGCTGCACCATGCTAGAGAGGCCGAGTCCCAGCTGGCTGGAGAGGCGAAGTCACGTGCTCGATTTCCATCTTCTAGCATATTTTCGGCTAGATCTACACCTCCTACTGTCACGCCACTAGCTGTTGCTCCGTTTACACCATCGGCCAAACCAGCAAGTACTCCTTCGTTTGGTGGTTCTAATGCTCGGAAACCCACTGCTCATGCTGCTAGCTCGGGTTCCAACATGTCTACGGCACATATTCGTGATGTGGTGTGCCATACTTGTGGAGCTAGAGGTCACTACAAAAAGGATTGTCCAAACAGCATGGTTATGTTTGTCAATGAACAAGGCGAAGTAGAGAGTGGAGATGAAATTTCTGATGATGATGTTGATGATGCCGAGGATGGTGCTGATGCGTATCGCGAGCGTGCTCCAACTATTGTCGTATCTTCACATATACTTAGTGTGCAACCGGTTGAGGAATCACAGCGTTGCAACTTGTTCCAAACAAAAGCTCTAGTTGGACCTAACAATGCTTGCAATGTCATTATTGATGGAGGTAGCTGCAGAAATCTTGCAAGTAAGGAACTATGTGCCAAGCGGAATTTGACATACTTACCTCATCCGAAGCCATACTACATACAATGGTCGAGCAACAATGGTGAGATGAAGGTAAATCATATGATACGTGTGAATTTTCAAATAGGGCCATACAAATATTCTATTGATTTTGATGTCGTTCCTATGACTGTTTGTCACTTATTATTGGGTCGACCTTGGCTTTATGATCGCCATGTGCAACACAATGTCCGAGCCAATATATATCACTTGGAATTTAAAGGGAAGAAGATTACTATGCAGCCAATGACACCACAAGATATTGTGAATGATTCTCGCCAGAAGATACAGGTGAATTTGAAGGAAGATCCTACAGCTCGGTGAGATTGTGTGACAGCTATTCCTGATGTAATTGAGCCTAAATTGAGTGATATAACGAAAAGTGAGAGAGTGCCTGGTTTATTGATATTAGCCACTAAGAAAGATATGAGAGAATTTCGTGAGGATCCTACAGCCATGCCACTTGTGCTCATGTATAAGGGCAAGGTATTGGTTTCTAACGACATGACCCCTATTTCTCTTGGTGTCTCTTCTGATTTGCAGGACTTTGGGGATGTGTTTCCAGAATATGGACCCGCAGGCTTATCTACATTGCGTGGTATAGAACATCAAGTGGGCCTAATTCCTGGCGCCACACTTCCCAACCATGCACCCTACAGGACTAATCCCGAGGAAACTAAGGAAATTCAGAAGCAAGTACAAGCGCTGCTGGATAAAGGGTATATTCGTGTCTCTCTTAGCCCTTGTGTTGTTCCTATTATTTTAGTGCCTAAGAAAGATGGTACTTGGCGCATGTGTGTTGATTGTAGAGCGATTAATAACATCACTATTCGATATCGTCATCCTATTCCACGCTTAGAGGATATGCTAGATGAATTGAGTGGTGATGTTGTTTTCTCTAAAATTGATTTGCGTAGTGGTTATCATCAAATTAGGATGAAATAAGGGGATGAGTGGAAAACTGCTTTCAAAACTAAATTCGGCTTGTATGAGTGGTTAGTCATGCCGTTTGGTCTTACTAATGCACCTAGTACTTTCATGCGTTTGATGAATCATGTTTTGAGAGAGTTTATTGGTCGTTTTGTGGTTGTTTACTTTGATGATATACTCATATACAACCACACCGAATCTGAACATTGCACTCATATTTGACAAGTTTTGCAAGTGTTGCGTCATAATAAAATGTATGCTAATCTTGAGAAGTGCACATTTGCAAAAGATAAAGTCATATTCCTAGGATTTGTTGTATCTAAGAATGGAGTAGAGGTAGATCAATCTAAAATTGAATCAATTCAGAATTGCCCTACTCCCATTAATGTAAGTCAACTGCGTAGTTTCCATGGATTAGGTGGTTTCTATAGGCGCTTTGTGAAAGATTTTAGCACCATTGCTGCACCTTTAAATGATTTGACAAAGAAAGGTGTTCCTTTTGTATGGGGCGCGGCCCAAGACATTGCATTTGATACATTGAAACGTTTGCTTACTTCTGCACCATTACTTGCATTACCTGATTTTTCGAAGCAATTTGAAGTTGAATGTGATGCTAGTGGTATAGGTATAGGTGGCGTTTTGATGCAAGAGGGTCGGCCTATAGCTTATTTTTCTAATAAATTAACTGGTGCTCGTTTGAATTATTCTATGTATGATAAAGTATTGTATGCACTTGTTAGAGTACTTGAGGTTTGGCAACATTATTTGTGGCCAAAGGAATTCATCATACATTCTGATCATGAAGCATTGAAATACTTGAAAGCTCAATCAAACTTGCATAGAAGATTAGGTAAATGGGTTGAGTTCATTGAGTCTTTTCCTTACATCATTAATTATAAGAAGGGAAAAGAGAATGTTGTTGCTGATGCTCTATCTAGGAAGAACATGCTATTAACCAATCTTGATGTTAAAATTCCTGGATTAGAAGCTATTTGTGCACTTTATGCAACTGACCATGATTTTGCTGAACCATATCATTTGTGTGCTCTTAGAAACACATGGGATAAGTATCATATACATGATGGATATTTGTTTCGAGCTAACAAACTATGTATTCTAGAATCATCGTTGTGTTTGTTCTTAGTGCAAGAATCACATGCTAGTGGTTTGATGGGTCACTTTGGGCGTGAGAAGATGTTGTTCATGCTTGCTGATCATTTTTATTGGCCCAAGATGAGGCGTGATGTGTACAGATTTGTGAGCCGATGTATTTCATGCCACAAGTCAAAATCTAAGCTGAAGCCTCACGGTTTGTATACACCTCTCTCTCCACCTACTACTCCATGGGAAGACATTAGTATGGATTTTGTGCTAGGTCTACCTAAAACTCAGAGAGGTCATGATTCTATATTTGTGGTAGTGGATAGGTTCTCTAAGATGGCTCATTTTATTGCCTGCCACAAAAGCGACGATGCGTCGCATGTTGCTAACCTGTTTTTCACGGACATCGTGAGATTACATGGAGTACCAAAAATGATTGTTTCTGACCGTGATGTGAAGTTCATGAGCTACTTTTCGAAGACCTTATGGGGGAAGCTAGGAACGAAGCTACTGTTCAGTACTACATGTCAACCGCAAACAGATGGTCAAACGGAGGTGGTGAATTGAACATTGTCACAGCTGCTAAGGACCATGATTAAAAAGAATCTACGGGAGTGGGAAGAGTGTTTGCCACATGTTGAGTTTTCTTACAACAGGGCGGTGCATTCAACTACTCAACTTTGTCCTTTTGAGGTGGTGTATGGTTTCAAGCAATTAACGCCACTTGATATGTTGCCTCTGCCATTACATGAGACAGTTGATATGGAGGCAGCAAAACGTGCTGATTATGTGAAGAAAATACATGAGAATACTTGAGAGGCTATTGAGAAGAAATGCAAGAACATTGCTTCTGCAAGGAATCAAGCAAGGAAAGAAGTGTTGTTCGAGCTTGGAGAGGTTTGGGTGCATGTACGCAAGGATAGGTTCCCACTACTTCGAAAGTCAATATTGAAGCCACGTGGTGCTGGTCCTTACAAGGTCTTAGCCAAGATTAATGATAACGCCTACTCGGTTGATATACCTTTGAGAAGTTTGGTGGAGTTAGCAACAGCTTCAACGTTACTGATTTGTCACCATATGCTGGAGAAGACCTTGGAGCGTCGAGGTCGACGCCTTTTCAAGGAGGGAGGGAGATGATGAGGACATCCCTACAATTACACCTACCCCAATGCCTACTGAAGATGCTACAACTGTTGCAAGAAAGGATCAGTCCAATGAGATTAGAATTGGACCTATTACAAGAGCTCGTGCTAAGCTACTTGAACAACAGGTGAATTTACTCCTAAACGAATCAGGTACTTTGATTGATGAGAACTTTATACTGCCTAAGTCTATGCATTTATGTATGATCAGGTTTGTTGGAGAAACAAGCATGTCGCGAGGAGGAGAAGGGCTACAAGAGAAGCCCAACATGATGATCGCCCAAGGATGCACGAGGGTGGAGCGGGAGGCAGGCGCAATACAAGCAAGGGAGATCATCGAAGAGAAGGAACGTTCAATTCGGACATACAGAAGTCCTAAAATTCAAACGGATAATCAAGCAAATAAGCACTTGTTGGATAGATAATTCCAAGATCTTTCCAATGAGTACTTCCATGTCTAAAAAGATCCCGGATAATCTAGCCCCCACAACCTGGATAATCCGGCCCTGCTTTGGAGATTCTGCAAAGGACTTTGGCGCGACGTTCTATCCCGGGGCGGATATTTGACCGGACTTTTCCCATGGAAAATCCGCCCCCCGGATAATCCGGCCCTCTTAGACCGGATAATCCGGCCCAAAAAGTTCCCATCAGATCCGGACGGATCTGACTGTATCAACCATGTTTTCGTTTCGCGTTTTTCGGACTTTCCGGCAGCCATATAAGCATGGGAACGCCCTCTAGTTTAGGTTAGACCACGTTAAAACTATTTTGGAGTTGTTTCTTTCATAGAACCTCTGGAATTACCCTGTCATCGATTTTACCAACTATAATTGAGTGTGATCTGTTGTTCCATCAGGAATTAGTAGATTGCAAACTACCGTTTGTGGTCAACGGCTGTGTGCGCAAGAGCATGGTGTTGTGAATATCCTACAAGGTTCGAGAGCTGTTACATTGGCATCAGGTATCGAGCGGGAGAGTTCATAGCTACATGCTAGTTATCTATCATCCACCATCAGCACCGTCATCCGCTTACTGAGAAGATCGGGTCACCCCATATCAAGAGCTCTCCGACTTGAAAATGCTCAGTTAAAAGTGTCAAGGGATGAGGCTGAGGGTAAACATTTCAGTCCTTTAAGCTTGCTCTTTATTTCATAGTCGAATTATTTATTCAATTGTTGTCATGTTGCTTATAACACGGGTCAAACAATCATGTGCTATGATTGAAGAAGACGAGAATCTGAAGACCCTGGAGGTGGAGAACATTGACTTACGTTGTGAGCTGGACAAGTTGAAGGCGGATCACGAGCGGAGCATTGCTCAAGTCCTCGAATCCTCTTCTACGGCCACCGAAGAACGTGATCGAAGGATCATGGCCCAGGATCAAAAGATCTCACATATCAACGATGCATTGTTCAGAGAGAAGGACATCACCGAGGCACTTCGGGCTGAACTCTAGAGCCTTAGGGAAGAAAAGACCAAAGTTGACGATGTCATCTTTGGTATGTTTCCCTCTTTCTAACTTTCTGCTTTTCCAACTCTGGGAGCTCGGATATATTTACTAACCTTTGCATTACATGCGCACGTCCTCTGAACTTACTGGATTCTACCTCCGCCGAGTCTTGCACCAACCGACTTACTCAAGTCGGTGATTTGCTTCACGATTTCTGCCAATCTTTGGAGGATATTGGCAAATTACTCAAGGTTCTGGACATGCACAGAATGTCCGGCTTTGAACTACGAGATAAGTCCAAGGAGATGCCCCAGCTCATGCAGGACTGGAACATGTCCTATGCGCGAACCGTAGCACAGAACGCTCTCACCATGGTTATGAGCCACCATGGAAGCATGGAAATCTGGCAAGTAACCAGTGGGTATTCAACTGTGGATGAAGATAGACATAAGCAAGATATCAAGGCCATCATGGACTCCTGTGCCGGATATGGGTGCCACGTAGCTGACTTGACCAGCTACGACACTCCTTTCTTCACTTGCGTGGAGACGCCTCCTCTGCATGTCGAAGTAATAGCTGAAGTCTCCGATGACGAACAAACCGTTTCAGATTTCAACGTCTCAGAGAGATATCAAGGTGAGGTCGATGTCTCTAGTGAGCCGGCAGCTCCTACCTCTCCTCCTGCATCGTAGATCATCAGAAAAAATGGTGTGTTATTCTGGAAACAATTCAGGTTGTAAATAAGTAGTTTAATACATTTACTGGTGCTAAGATTTGCTACTTCTATTTAGTACTTTTGGCTTTATATTTATCGTGCCTAAAATGTTTACATAAGCACTTATGTTTTTTGTCTATACTTATCGTTTATCTGGCTTTCCGCCTCATCCCTTTCGTGAGCCGGCTAACCTTCAACACGGAAACTTTGCCGAGCAACGGAGCTCAATTGCTAAACCAATTTAAACTCGGAAACAAAGCCGGTTTCTAGTACCAACAATTCACTACTCGGAAAATGCCTGCATCCGGCAATCAGATAAATAACCAAAGTACAAACTTTAGAAAATTTAGATTTATACCCGAAGGTAGCATTTTTAGAATTGAAAATCTTAACCAGAACAAACATGAGCATAAAGTACTTTCAAGTATTCTGGGATTTTCGACTATGACATGATCATTCAGAAATTAGTTGGCAATATAAAACTTCTCAGAAAAATTGAGGCAACCAATACTTTATTTCTCATTGAACATGTACACATATATGCTTATAAAGAAAGATAAATTAAGAATGAAAGGGAAGTACTGAGCAATATTCCACGGTCTGTCTAATTCTTCTGGGTCTGTACTGCCTCCAACTCTCTTTCTTTTCTTAGTAGCAGGTCTTTCTTTGACTAGCCGCATATCAGTTAGATAGTAAGAACCATTGTGCAATACTTGGCTAACTAAAAAGGGCCCTTCCCATACTAGGGAAAGTTTGTGCTTTCTTTTCTGCACAAGCCGAAGAACCAAATCGCCCTTATTAAAAGACCGGTTTCTGACTCTCTAGCTATGATACTTGTGTAACTTCTGTTGATAGGCTGTTGATCTCATCTTAGCAACGACGTGAACTTCTTCGATTAAATCGAGATCATTTTGTCGAGAAATTTCGGCATCCTCTTCAATATACACAACAACTCGGGGAGAAGTATGAATCAAATCTCTAGGAAGAACTGCTTCTGCACCATAGACCAAGAAGAAAGGTGTGTATTCAGTTGAACTGTTTGGAGTTGTTTGTAAACTCCATATCAAGGTAATTCCTCTGCCCAAGCCCCCGCAGCACGTCGTAGTGGTGCTTCGAGTCTTGGTTTTAGGCCTTGTAGGATTAAACCATTTGCTCTTTCGACTTGTCCATTAGCTTGTGGATACAATGTCAAGCTAGATATTTTGTTCGTCGCAGAATTCGGCAAGCTCTCCCATAGAAAAGTTACTCATGTTGTCCGTGATAATGCTATGCGGATAACCGTATCGGATTATGACATCCTCGACAAAAATCTTCTAGTTGTTGCTCCATCACAACTGGTGACGGGTTTAGCCTCAATCCATTTTGTGAATTTATCCACAATCACTAACAAATGAATAAATCCACTTGGAGCCTGTTTAAATGGTCCTACCATGTCAAGCCCCCAGACCGCGAAAGGCCATGTTATAGGTATTGTTCGCAGCTGATCAGCTAGAACATGAGCTTGATTAGCATAGTTTTGGCAGCCTTTGCACGTCTTGACCAGCCGTTCGGCATCTACCTTGGATGTAAGCTAGAAAAAACCGTGTCGGAAAGCTTTTGCCACTAATGATTTGGATGCAGCATGATGGCTGCATTTGCCTTCGTGGATTTCTCGTAAGATTTCTACTCCTTCTTCTGGAGATACAAAGCGCTGAAAGACCGTAGACACACTCCGCTTATAGAGCTCACCATTTACTATAGTATAGGTTTTTTCTCGTCGGACGATATGCCTTCTCAGAACCTCGTTTTCGGGTAATTTGCCATCTACCAAGTAATCAAGGTAGGGTTGAGTCCAGCTAGGAATTACAGCCAGAACTGCTACTAAAGGTGAGTGGGATTTGGTTGGATATGCCTCATCTACTCCTTTTATAGAGGAAACTTTGAGGTGCTCTAAAAAAGCGCCATCCGAGACCTTTTTCCACGCAGAGCCTATTCGAGATAATGCATGTGCTTCCTCATTTTCTGTTCGAGGGATGTGTTGAACCTCAAACCCTTCAAATGATTTAGATAGTTCATCCACGTCAGCTCTATATGCTGCCATGTGCTTATTTGCATTACAGATATCAGACACTTGTTGAGCAACAAGATCCGAATCTCCATAACACATTAATCATCGGATGCTCATGTCCTTAGCAATCCGGATTCCATGCAGCAGTGCTTCATATTCGGCAATGTTATTTGTTGCCGTGAAGTGAATCTGCAACACATAGAAAAGTTTTTCTCCTTGGGGTGATTTGAGCACCACGCCAGCCCCCGAGCCCCCGAACGTCTTAGACCTGTCAAAGTGTAAGATCCAGTATTCCAACTCTGGGAGGGTCACATTCTTCGTTGTCTCTGTCCAATCAGCGACAAAGTCAGCAAGGATTTGGGATTTGATTGCTGTACGAGGTTTATACTCAGTGTCGAAAGTTGAAAGCTCTATGCCCCATTTTTCCACACGTCCTGTAGCATCGCTGTTGTTGATTATATCTCTCATGGGAGCTGTGCTCACCACGGTAATTGGATGTACCTAAAAGGAATGCCGCAACTTCTAGGATGCAAAGAACACACCGTAATCCAGCTTTTGATAGTGCGGATACTGCTGCTTTGACTCAGTTAGGACTTCGCTGAGGTAGTAAGCCGGACGCTGCACCAGGTGTTCCTGTTTTTCCTCTTGTATCTCCACTACCATGACAACATTGACGACTCTGTTTGTCGCAACGAGGTAGAGAAACATCCCGAGGTTCCGATGCTGCAAGGATAGGAGAAGATGAGAGTACTTCTTTCAAGTCTTGTAGTGCAGTTTCAGCTTCATCGGTCCAAACAATTTTTTTGGTCTTTTTCAGGAGCTTGTAGAGTAGTGCGGCTCTATCACCGAGCCAGCTTACAAATCGACTGACTGCAACAATGCAACCACTTAGTCTTTGAATGTCCTTCAGGCGAGTCGGCCTAGAAATATTGAGTATAACCTTAATCTTGTCTCGGTTCACCTCTATGCCTCTTTGGGACACGATGAAACCTAACAATTTTCTGGCTGGTATTCCAAAGAAACACTTCTTCGGGTTAAGCATTATGTTGTATTTGCGTAGATTGGCGAACATTTTCTCCAAGTCAGAAATTAAGGTTTCCTTCTTTTTGGACATCACCGTAATGTCGTCCACATATGCATGTACATTGCGTCCGATTTGATCGTGGAGGCAACACTGCATAGTGCACTGGTACGTAGCTCCTGCGTTCTTGACCCCAAAGGGCATCGTAACAAAACAAAAGGTTCCGAAAGGGGTTATGAATGAAGTTTTGACTTTGTCTGATTCCTTCATCCGGATTTGGTGATAATCAGAATATGCATCGAGAAAACATAGGAGTTCCGAGCCTGCCGTAGAATCGATAAAGCGAACGGATCTTTGGGACAAGCCTTGTTCAAGGCAGTATAATCAACACACATCCTTAAATAAGTGGTGACCTTTTTAGGGACCATTACAGGATTGGCCGACCATCGAGTGTGGATGACCTCTTCTATGAATCCAGCTAACTCGAGTCGGGCTAGTTCCTTAGCTATTGCTTTGTGCTTTTCATTGCCAAAATGTCGTAAATACTGTTTGACGGGTTTAGCGTTTGGGTGTACATTTAGAGAGTGCTCGGCAAGTTCCCTAGGTACTCCAGTCATGTCAGATGGCTACCATGCAAAGATATCTTGATTTGCTTGGAGGAACTTGACGAGTGCGCTTTCCTATGCACTATCTATGCGTACACCTATCTAGGTCACTTTGGAGGGGTCATCATCCTTCAACGACGTCTTCTTCGTCAGTTCCGATGCCTTGAACTCCGGAGTCGGCTTTGCCACCTCCTTCTTTGTCGCGGGCATCTCGGATCGATCAATGGTCTTCTTGATCTCCTGGTACTCCTGGGCGTGCACCACAACTTCAACAAAGGCGGCATTTCTGTCCTCGCACTCTCGCACCTTCTTCAGGTCTCCCCTGATGGTGATCACGCCTTTGGGACCTGGAATATTCATCATCTTGTAAATGTAACATGGACGAGCCATAAAAGCCCAGTAAGCCAGACGTCCGAATATAGCGTGGTATGCGCTCTTGAACGGGACCACTTCAAAGGAAAGTGCCTCCGTCTGATAATTCTTCGGAGTTCCAAAGGTAACATCCAAAGTGATATCTCCCAGGGAATTTGCTTGTCTTCCTGGGACGACTCCGTGAAAGGGCACAGAGCTGTGGTTTAGCTGTGTCTCCGAGATTCGCATCCGGCGTAGCGTTTCAACATACAGAATATTAATGTTGCTGCCACCATCCATGAGAGTCTTGGAGAAACCATAGCCATAAATAACTGGGTTGACGACTAAGGCGTATTTCCCTCGCCTGTGCAACTTAGGCTGATGATCAGCACGGTCAAAGGTGATTGCCACTTCCGACCTATCCAGGAATTATGGGACAGCCAGAACTGTTGCGTTGAGCTCATGCATAACTGCTTTCTTGACCTTATCTGGTTGAGATCCAAGAAGTTTACATAAGTGTCTTTCTTCGTTGGGAAGTTCTTTTTTCCATCTGGCTTGGGATTTGAAGGGTCACCTTCCTCCATGTCGAAATCTTCCTTGGTCTCCTTCTCTTTTTCAGGATTCTTTTTCCCCTTCTTCCGCTTAGCCCTATAGCCAGCAGTATCGGCTTTCTTGATGTCGTCGTTGAAACGATACTCGGAGTTTGTGTGAGACGAGCCCCCGCTGGCATCTAAGTGATGCGCACATGGGTTATTGGCAATGTCGGCCCTGGAATAGGTTTTGCCAGGTTGCTAGTCTCCTCTACCCTAGACTCTTGATGTCCCACGGCCGCGACCACAGCCATCACCGCGCCCTCCTCATCCTCCAAACCTGAAAGTAGCAGTGACCACTGCCGTTTACATGTTGGGTTTCTCCTCCGAGGTATTCTTGTTCTTCTGAGCTTGTTGCTTTGGTTGTTTTGCCGACTGTGGCACAGCTAGGGTGTTTAGTAATCCCTCTGCATCGTCGTCCGCATCTGCATACTTGCTTGTTGTCTCTATCATCTCTCCCAGATTAGTGACCTTGTCGCACTTTAGGCGGTGACGTAGTAAACCAATTGGGAGTCCTGCAATGAAAGCTTCAATCGCAGTTTGATCATTTACTCCTTCACAGGAGTTCTTGGTGTCGATCCATCATCTGAGGTAATCTCGGCAAGTTTCTCTGGCTTTCTGGGTGCAACGCTATAGGTCTCCTACCGTACAGGGCCTCCGATATGTGCATTCAAAATTCCGAAAGAATGCGCTTTGCATGTCATACCAGTTATGGATGGTATTCTTCGGAAGTTCACTGAGCCATGATCGTGCTGTTTCAGCAACATAAGTGGGAGATATCGGGTTGCGACCAATATTTTTTCGCCTTTGGCAATGCAGCAAGCCTGGAAAAAATCCTGGAGCCAAGTATCTGGCCAGGCCACACCGTTGTAGGGTTGGATGTGTCATGAGATAGCAAATCCTTCCGGGAAGTTTGTTTGTCGAAAACGGGGTCCGAAGCATTTTGGACCTACGTAGATATTATCCGACTCGTAGTGTCGCGCCTTTATGTTGTAGTTGATCCGGTGTCTTGGTTGCTTGCTATAGCTGTGGTGCCTTGGATCCAGACTTCTGCTTCTGCCACCACCTCCTCCGCCACGACGCCCTACTTGGCCTCCTTGAGAGCCGTTGTGATGGCTCCTTGGTGGAGAAGGTGGTGCAGGTGGGTTGTTTCCGGCTGATCGCTGGCCTCCATCCGGAGCGTCATTATTCCGGTTCCGGGGAGGGTCTTCATTGCGACGAGCCCCCTGCCGGCTTGACTCTGCATGGTATTCATCGTTCCTCCGTCCCTCACTCCCATCGTGATGGGGTTCAGCCGGACGGCTTGTATGTGTAGGAGGTGGCATCCATTGACGGTCCTCCTCCCGACATTTATCTTTGTCTTCTTCCCTGTAATTGTTCGACTCTCGTCGGGGAGGGTTTCTCTGATACACTGCAGCAATCGCTTCTTGCTCCGCTGCTGGAGCGACGTTGCTCCAGTTACATGCGGTTTTGTGGCGCTACTCTGAAGATCAGGTTCTTGAGTAGTTGTCTTCTCGACGGTCAGAATGATAATGCTGTTCCGGAACCTGTTGGGGCCTTACATCATTCCAGGCCGGATCCATGCGACATTGGTCAGATTGAGAGACCAGTTTTCCGCTCCCGTATTTCGCGACCTTCTGTTGCTCCAGACCCTTGGTGAGTAGCTTTATGCCCAATCAGAGTTGTTCGGGGCCTGGATTATTTGCCAGGATATTTCGAGCTGCAGCAGTGTTTTGTACTGGTGTTGGGTACACCAGATCTCCCTTACTGTCGAGTCGAGGCATCCCTGGGTCCCCCTCAAAGAGAACCTTGTAGACTCCTAGAAATTGATTGTCATGCGTGTGTTGTTTCTGGGTCTTCTGATGCTGTGGAGAGATGAACTTATCCGCAGTGGCTATGCACTTTTTCTCTTCCTCGATGTTGTTGGCTTCATCTAGGAGTACTTGGCGACGCGCTTCTAGGGCTTGAGGCCTTTCTTCCAATTCTTCAGCAGTAAGTTCTACATTTGTAGGGATAGCTGTGGTTAGCTTAGCATCTTTGAGTTTATGGGCACTAGCAGTGACCACGTGTCCATCCACCGAAGCTTCCTTGGGATCTTCTAGGATTAATGCTCCATTCGAGTCTTCCTCATACTCCACGGCAACCACTTCCTCTGCTGGAGGGTCTTTCGCCGGGGTCTTGTTCTTCTTGTTCTTCTTCTTTGCCTTCTTGGTAGCACCGGTAGCAAAGACAGCTTTGCATCTGTTTCCCAGAATCAAGCTCTAATCGGTTGTTTCGGACATCTAGTCATCGGGATTGTCTCTGAGATCCATGTCATCCTGCGCTTTGGGAGAGTTTTCTCTGGATCCTTCGTCCATGACTTCTCCTTCCTCTGCAGCTTTGGAGTTGAACTCCTCTTCGTATCCCGCAGAGAACTTTCGGAAATCCGCCGATGTCATGGAATCATCCGAAGATTCCGGTAAGTCGGTGTTTGTCCCGATCGCCTCCAGCACCGAGTCTTTGTTGTCACCAGCATCGGCAGAGCCGGATCTGGATCCAACATATCCGACAAAGTGCGACGCATGTGTCCTGAGGTAGTTGCGGCTTTCCTCATGGGCTTCCTCAAAAATTCTAATGGTCTCGAGAACCTCATCCATGTTTGCGCCTTGCATCATCATGCGCCTCAATATATGCCTTAGGAAAGGTTGATCTGTTCTGGTATTGCCAGAGCCGGAATGAAGGTTGTTGTCTTGCTCCTCCTGGATTTCGACCTCAGCGGGTAGATCGATCTGGTATTCGGCCTTGCTAGGGAGATCCACTCCAGATTCAACTTGCCCCGCAAGATCTGCTTCAGGTTTGGCTTTCTCCAGTATCTCTGAAAAAGTATTCCGGTCGTATAGTTGGTCGTTGAACCATCTGAAAGCCTTGATCGCTTCGGGTTTTCTTCTAGTATTATTGATATTTCCCAAATAAGCGATTTACGTTGTTTTTTACACTGTTTCTCCCTAGTACAACTGCTCCAAAGATTGTGCCCATTGTATCCATCATCTGTCCTGATCCAGGTGAAAATAGACATAAAACGTGTGTGCAAATGCTGTAAAATACCAAGATCCGACATCTACAATGCAAAATAATAATATAAAACATGATGCAAGTTCGTCAACTTCCCCAAGCTTAGACTCATCAAATTCCCCAAGCTTAGACTCTTGCTCGTCCCGAGCAAGTTTAGCTTAATGGATGTGATCCTCATATTATGAAGCTAATTCGATAAAATAAATGAGGCAGTTGCAGCATGTGTTTATCATATATGCTACATAGGAATAAGTTCCTGAATAGCACCTTACTTGAACCATCCGAATAATATTAGAAGGCTTCAACACCTTAGTAATCAATAGTTCACAAAAGATAAATCTCAACATGATGTAAAAGTATTCGGTTCGACCGAATGATTCAGCGAGGTAGTCCCAAGTGTTTTAGGATTAACATATTCACTTGGGATTCAAAATCTCAAAACGCTTCTTTATTGTACCACAATATAGTGGTGTATACCTATTTGCTCTTTGCATATTCGCTCTTTTTATTTTCTCTTATTTTTTTATATGCTCACAATTTTGTTTAAGTGTTGTGCAAAGAAGCTAGCCATACATTCCACTTCATGTAGGAATCCAAAGTTTAACAATATCAATTATCAAATTCCAATCATATATGAAGCATCTTTATGACTTGAAGATTCTACCTCGACTTGTCCTCACTCTATTTTGGTAGCACTTTTAATTTTCCTTTGTTCAAGGTTTATTTTTCATCTTGACTAATCAGATTTTTTTTACTTCTGTAAATCAAACCATGAACTTACAACATATTGATTAAATTATCTTTATATGTTCCATTAATACCAATGGTGTGGAAAACTCCTATTGTTATCATCAAGTGCAAGTAAAATTATACTCAAGCCATTCATATATCTAATAAGACAACAACAAACTCAGTAATGCTCCATATATAATAATAAACTCAGAATTTCACAAATGGGATCGACTATTCCTTTAGGGAATTCGAATGATGCAAAATTTAATTCTAAACTCGAACTAATGTAAAACTAAAATAGTAATATAAAACTTATAGGATAGATTACAAGGTCTTAAAGATCTCCCCAAGCTTGGAATCAAGCCAGGCGGGATAAAATAACTCCTTGTTGGTACCTATTCCTGCTTCTGGGTATGAACAACATTGCCCTCTTGTTTTGTGTTGCCATATTTAAGTATGCTTGCAAAGCAGAAGCTGAGCTCGGCCATGTCGTATTGAAGATTCATAATTTTCTTCTTGAGGAATTTCTTCTCATCTATCAACTAAAAAAAAGTTTTAATCAAGAAACCAACTCTACCATCGATGTCATCGACCTTTTTCTCAAGGTATTTTCTCATCATCCAGTAGGAGTCAATCCCTTCTCCAATTGTTTCAACACATGCCTTCGACACTTTTTCCAACGCATAGATCTTATCATGAATCTCATCTTGCCGCACCTTCTTAGGTTTAAGAGGTGATGGACAAAGAGGAGGTTTATAATAGGATCCTATGTTGTGACGATAGGGATTAGGGAGATACTCATCCTTGTTCTTTCCCCGCTCAGCTTGCCTCATCATCTCTATCCGTTGCGGGAACATGCCATCCTAGTTTGATAGAGGCTTGATCTCTGGGCTGGATAGTGATGGTGATCCTTTAGGTTCTACTTCTTCGATCTTCTTCACGGGCTTCTCTTCTTTCTTCCTCCAGATCTTGTTGATATCGAAGGGCTACATGGCTTCGCTGCACGGATGTTGTTAGAGGGGCTTGTATAGGGATGGCAAGGATTTTTAGAGGATAAAGGCTGTAGCTCTACGAAAACTTAATGAGAAAGGTTAGATGCGATAAGCTTTAAAAGGGGAGGTCAAAAACCCTAGCTGCCTGTTGTAACGAGCAACTATACGGGAGCTGTCCGTATAGGTCACGCCGTATAATTACGAACCGACTATAGAATTTCTTCTACGGTGGAACTAACTTATACGGCCGGAACTATACGGGCATGAATTTTTATTCCCACTGCATAGTTTGTCGTTAAACTCTCTGTACTCCGAATAATTTTTTTGGAGATGGGTCGATATCTATACGACCACAACTATATGTGCGGAGTTTTTATTCCCGCCGTATAGTTTGTCGTTAAACTATTAGTACCTAGAAAAGAGCTTTGTCAAAGGCATCGATATCTATACGACGGAAACTATACATCCTGAATTTTTATTCCTGCCGTATAGTTGGTCGTTAAACTATCAGTACCTTTCGTGGATGGAAGGGATGATGTCGAAACAACTATACGACCACAGCTATATAGTTGGAATTTTTATTCCTGCCGTATAGTTGGTCGTTAAATCCTCTGTGTCCACCAAAAAGTTCCTACTTCTCCAAGGATTCCTTATCTTCAACTATATATGGACCTTCCCACTTCGATCTGAGCTTCCCTAGAAACAACTTAAGACGAGAATTATAGAGTAACACTTTGTCTCCACTTTTAAAGGTCTTGTTTTCTATTTTCTATCATGCCATCTTTCCACTTTTTCTTTAAACAATCTAGCATTTTCATCAGCCTCACTTCTAAACTCATCTAAAGCATGAATATATAATAAACGTTTTTCTCCTGCTGCTTTAAGATCATAGTTTAGGTTCTTGATTACCCAGAAAGATTTGTGTTCCAATGCTAAAGGTAAATGGCATGCCTTACCGTATACCATCTTATAAGGTGTCATACCCATTGGATTTTTAAACTCAGTACGGTATGCCCATAGAGTGTCATTTATCTTGTATGACCAATCTTTTCTTGATTTTTCCACCGTCTTCTCGAGTATGGTCTTTAATTCTCTGTTGGAGAGTTCCAATTGACCACTCGTTTGGGGATGATATGGTGAAGCAACGCGGTGAGTTACTCCATATTTGCTGAGGATTTTCCTGGAAATTCCTTTCGTAAAATGAGAACCACCATCAGTAATTAACAATCTAGGAACTCCAAACCTGGGGAATATAACATCCTTGATCATTTTCACTGAGGCGGTTGCATCTGCATGGCTTGTTTTAATAGCTTCAACCCATTTAGTAACATAATCGATAGCAACAAGAATATGAGTATAACCATTTGATTCTATAAAAGATCCCATGTAATCCATTCCCCATACATCAAAGGGTTCGATTATAAGACTATAATTCATTGCCATTTCTTCTCTCCTACCTATATTACCTCTTATTTGGCAAGCATCATAGTGTTCTAAATACCTATGTGCGTCCTTAAGCAAGGTGGGCCAATAGAATCCAGATTGTAGTACCTTTGCTGCAGTTAAATTGCCTGCATGATGTCCTACATACTGGCTGTCATGACAAGCTTGCAAAATTGCATTCATTTCATGGTTAGGAAAACACTTCCGAATAATTCCGTCAGGTCCATGATGATATAGATATGGATCATCCCAAAAGTAATATTTAAGATCATTAAAGAATTTCAGCCTTTGATTTCTTGTCATACCAGGAGGGATAAATTTTCCTGTGAGATAGTTCGCGTAATCTGCATAACAAGGATCAGCAATTTCAACATTTGCTAAATACTCTCCCGGAAATGACTCATTTATAGGTACGTGGTCGGTAATTATTCCCTCCATCCTAGAGAGATGATCTGCTACCGGATTATCCTTACCCCTCCTATCTACTATTTGCAAATCATATTCTTGTAGTAATAGAACCCACCTAATCAACCGGGGCTTCGCATCCTTTTTCACAAGGAGGTGATGCAAAGCTTGGTGATCCATATGAACTATTACCTTAGAATTAATGATGTACGATCTAAATTTGTCGCAAGCAAAAATTATAGCTAGGAACTCTTTTTCTATAGTAGCATAATTTTTCTGAATCTTATTAAGAGGTCTACTGTAACATCCCAAAACTTTCCTACTTTTGGAATGTTAAAGATAATTAAATAAGTTGATTGAGTTGTTTGGTCTTGTTGAAATTTTTGAGTGAAAAGAGACTTTTATTGTTTGCTTGAAATTTTACCGAGCCACATTAAAAGAAGTGGATTAATATGACTATCACATTGGTTGAGAAGTTTTGAAAAAATCCAAGGAATTTGTGTTTTTCTTGCATTCATAATCCTTACATTAGTTAAAAATTCTTAAGTTAAAAACCCAATAGCAAAACCCTATTTTGATTTACCAAAGTATTTCTACAAGTGTTCAAACAAGGATTTGTAAATCCATGTGTTTTAAATAGAAAACTATTGCAAAAATGATACTATGACGATCTACTGATTTCTAGAAAAATTTAGAAAGAAATTTCATGTCATTTGGAGTTAATATGAAAAAGTTATAAAAGAAATACAAAATAGAAAATTGAAAAATGAAAAGAATTAAAAGACAGAGAACTAAACTAATATGCCTGGACAGCCCGAGCCGGCGCAAGCCCACCTACTCCATACTGCGCTAGCAGGAGGCAAAGGCCCACCGGACCATTGTCTATTAGACGCACGCGTGCAAGCGAGTAGCACGCCCCGCAACCTACTAGCTGGGTCGACCCGGAGGTTCTGTCGCGTAGCCCACCAGCCCCCGCAGCCGCTGATATGTCGGGCCCGCCCGTCATCTTCCTCCCGTCGAAGGGATCCCGAACAAACACTAGTTCGTTGCTTATGCCCACCGAATGAAATCCTAGGTTTTTCTCGTTGTTCTGTTCAAATCTGTGCCCCCTACTCAATGTTTCTTCCCCTTATATACTTCCGCATCGGCCCTTCTTTTTTTTCGAAATTCTAGAACCCTAGCCAGCAAGATCAAGCTCATTCGATCTTGCCGGAGTCGTCTGCCATCGAGGCTCAGGAGGTCGAGGTTAATGATGTTTTAGAGCACCTCGAGCCCTATTTTTTTCTCCTTCCTACTCGCCTCGATCTACTTCATATCCTCATCTATTTTCCCCCTTCCATAGACCACTGTGCCACCGTTAATTGCTCGCCATCGAGTCGCCGGAGCCAACAAGGGCCAGTCCCATGCTACAGCCGTGTTGAGGGCAAACCTCTAGGGTGGCCCGATCTTTCACGACTCCCTTTCAAATCGAGGATGGAGTGCGGGGGAGGAGGGGAGGATGAACACGACGAACACACGCACGAAGAATGCGATGAACACACACACGCAGAACCATGATACACACTAATAGCTCACGCCAGCAGTGATCGGTCCGACGCAATCCCTAGGATCGGCGTCGGGTGGAGGCTCTCTCTCGAACCGGCACGGCGAGATGGGAGACTCGGTGAGATCTTGATGTCTAAGCAAAGGGACTCCGATGCCTAGGCCTTGTGCAACGCGGAGGCACGATGCAAACTCCAACGAGGTTTGGGATATTTGGTGCTCCTTTGTCAAAGGAGGATGAGGCAAGAACTAGATAGATCGACAAAGGGGTTTCAACAAATTCCAAATATCATGCCTAGGGTTTACAATAGAGGTGGGGGACTATATATAGGCCAGCCACACAGTCAGGGGTACTTTAGGAATAAAAGACAAGTTCTGGACGAAGTAAGGGGTACATGGGACGAAGGCCCAAAGGCCTTTTACATGCCTGGCGACAGTCATGCCAGAGACTTTGGCAGGCCAGAGACTCCAGTGTGCGTAGACCGGAGACTCCGGTATGACTAGCTCCAACGACTTCTGCTTCACGCTCTGCTCTTTGTTCTCCGTCTTGGTGATGTGTTGGGGCTTCGTACCTGATGATGCATAGAGTAGTTGCATGAAGTAGCACACCATCTAAGGATGTATCAAATTGGCATGAGGAGAGGAGCGAGTTTACCTTAGCTTGTAGGAGTTTGGCTCTGGCAAGAGTCATGGGTCCACATGGTGGACTTGGTGGTGTAGATGTAGGGGCATCCGTAGGACAGGCTGCATCAGCTCCCCCCCATTGGGAAAGAGTCATCCTCGACTCTTCCTGGTTATCATCTTGAACATCTCCATGGTAGGGTGAGAGGTCCTTGACATTGAATGTGTTGCTTGCAAGGTACTTGGAGACTGGAATGTCGATGATGTAGGCGTTGTTGTTGATTCTCTTGAGGACCTTGAAGGGGCCATATCCTCTTGGTTTGAGCTTGGAGTCGCATTCCTTGGGGAAGCGGTCTTTGCTTAGGTGTATCCACACAAGGTCACCTTCTTCAAAGATCATCTCCTTCTTGTCCGTGTTTAACCTTGAAGCTTGGCGAAGGACTTGTTGTTCGATAGTAGCTGGAGTTTCTTCATGGAGCTTCTTCATAGCTTGCGCACGCTTCTCGACGTCCATGTTGGTGCCCTTATGTAGAGGAAGTGGTAGGATGTCGAGTGCGGTGAGGGGCTCGAAACCATAGACGATCATGAATGGACTCATCTTGGTTGTTGAGTGCTTGGCACGATTGTAGGCGAACTCGGCGTGTGGAATGCATTCCTCCTAATCCTTGACTTTTTTCTTGATCAACACACAAAGGAGAGTCCCGAGGCTTCGGTTGACAACTTTGGTTTGGCCATCGGTTTGGGGATGCGATGCAGATGAAAAGAGATTTGCAACATGTGAAGCATCGTCGATCTTATGGCACAGTATGAAGTGTGCCATTACGGAAAAGTGATCCACGACAACAAATATAGAATCATGACCATGCTTGGATCTAGGAAATCCTAACACGAAATCCATGCTAATGTCGGACCAAGGTGTATGAGGAATAGGCAATGGCATACAAAGACCATAAGGGTTAGCTTGCGACTTAACTTGAACACATGTCGTGCATCGTTGAACATAGCGCTCCACGTCACGCTTCATCTTGGGCCAAAAGTAGTGATTGGAGAGCATGTCCAATGTCTTGTCACGGCCAAAGTGACCCATGAGGCCTCCACCATGATATTCTTGGAGAAGAAAAAGTTGAAGCGACGACTTCAGAATGCATAACTTGTTTTATTTAAATAGAAAGCCCTTATGCAAATAGAAATCATCAACTCCTTTGTAATTGGAGCACTTTGCGAAAATTGGTTCAAAGAACGGGTCGAAAGCATGCAAAGATTTTATTTCCTCAAGACCCAACACGTTGATTTCAAGTCTCGTAAGAAGGCATGTGTGTTTGCGAGACAAAGCGTCCACAACTATATTATCTTTGCCCTTCTTATACTTGATAGTGTACGGAAAAGACTCCATAAATTCAAACCACCTAGCGTGTCTCTTACTCAAGTTGTCTTGGCCTTTGAGATATTTCAACGACTGATGGTCGGAATGTATGCTAAATTCTTTGGGCCATAGGTAGTGTTGCCAAACTTGAAGGACACTGATGCAGCCTGTCCTGCGGACGCTACTACATCCACAACGCCAAGTCCCCAGGATCGTCCCCAAGTCAACCAAGAAGATGGACCAGGAGCAGCCAACTCCAGAACGAGAGTCTCCGCCGTCATCGCCCCGGAGAGTCCGTCCGAATCCGGCCGGAGTGTCCAGCGCAGCCGGACTGTCCGGCGCGACTCAGCCGGAGTGTCCGGCCTACCCCAGCCCCGTCCTGGCGCGGACATTCTGTCTGCTACATCGGACTCTACCCGGACACTACCCGGAGTGTCCGGCCACCCCAGACTGTCCGGCCCACTCAACCCGGAGTGTCTGGCCTACGCGATGGGCCTGTGTGCCAACATCTGGGCCCTTGGCCTATGTACCCCTCTATTCCGCACCAAACCCTAGTTTTATGCCCAAACTACCCCTGAACTTGTGGCTGGCCTATAAATAGAGCCCCCACCCCTTATTGTATCCCTTAGGCATAGATGATAGACTAAAGACAACCCCCTTTGTGGAATCTCTAGTTTTGCCTCATCCCCTTCTACCAAAGGGGATTGACTATTGTCACCACCTCGTTGGAGTTTGCATCGCGCCTCCCTCGTTGTACAAGGCCTTGGCATCGGTGTCCCTTTGCCAAGATGTCAAGACCCTCTCCAAGGTGTTCTTCCCTCTCCGCTTGGGATTGACGGGAGCATGTTGACCAACCTTTCCTTGCGAGGATTCTATCGGAACGGTGGCCACCGGTGAGAGAAATCGGCCTTGTATCGTGTGTGTTCTGCATGTGTTCATCGTGTTCTTCGCGAGGTGTGCATCCGCTTCCGCTACCTTCTCCCTTTACCCTCGCTTTCCCATCGATTTGACCACGAGATCCGTCAAGATCGGGCCACCCACGAGGTTTGCCCTCATCATCTGGCATCAGAGCCCAAGTTGCGACGGATTTCACCCTCGTTCTTCCCCACCAAATTTTTTCTTGAAAAACCACAAAAATAGCCACAAAATCGAGTGGATCTTGTGTCAACCCTCATCATCTGGTATCAGCAGCTTTTTTGGTTGCCACGGATTTCTCCTCGATTTGGTCTTTTCCCCCATAAATTCGAAAATCCCCAAAAAATAGCCCCAATTTCGTGTTTTGGATTGATCTGTGATTTGAGTGCGTTTTGGTAGGTTTTGATGCGTGGATTACTTGCTAAACTTGTTGATCTACCTTCCCCTGCGTTTCCATAACCTAATTCCTTGATTTCCCCCATCAATTTGAGGTTTTGGTCCCAGTTTTTCCGCCAAAACTCGTCCTGTTCGTGTTCTGGAAGTTCTGGTTCGACCGGACTGGACTGTCCGGCCAAAACGGACCGGAATATCCGCCTCACCGGAGTTTCCGGCCTAAACTGACCGGAATATCCGGCCCGGCCGGACTGTCTGGCCTGCGCATCCCAGACTGTCCCCCCCCCCCCCCCTGACAGAAAAATCTACTTCACGGTTTTGAGCATAACTTTTGCATACGAACTTGGATTTTGGTGTTCTTTAGCTCGTTTTGAAGAGGATAAAGAGCTCTACATCATCATATCCGTGGTTCATGCTATCTACTAAATCCAAATTCCATGAGCAAGGCGGAATCCACCAATAAAGGGTGAAGGTCGGCGACGAAAGGTATAAAATTCCGCGACTTTCCCCCACTTGCATCCCTTTGTGAGCCACACTATCTTTGCGTTCAACAAACACCTATTGAGATTAGTTCCTCCTATGATTGCTTGGGCTATGCACATTTGATACTTGTAGAATACCGAGCAAAAGTTGTGAGCGCGCTATCTCATATAGTTATCTTGTATAGTTGTTGGCACAAGAGGCAAGTGAAAAAGAAAAGAAAAGTGAAAAAAATAGAAAAAAAAGAAAAAGAAGAAAAAGAAAGAAAGAAACAAGTGCCTCATAGAATAGGAAGCGCAAGCTCGATGAACATCAAATAGGTGGTACTTATTGTGCATATCTTGTAGCCCCCCAATTTATTGCAATCGAACTAGCATCTCTCCTTGCACTTGTGCGACACGAGCTTATAGTCTTCGCTCGGTCATCATTTGGTTCTTAGCTCACTTTCTCCGTCGCACAAGTCCCATTTATCGCACCGTGTGTGTTTCCTTGTATATAATTCCTATCTTGTGGATTGACTTGTTTTGCTTTGTTATCATCGTGGTTCTGTACTTGCCATTACAATATCTTGATTTTGGATTGTTCTTGGACACGCCACCTTCCATACCTATCCACCATAAGCTTTGTGTGTGTGTGTTTTTAGTGGTTAGTTGGTTTTAGTGTTCCTCGTGAACTTCACTTTGCTTGGTTTTGATTGCTCTCAAGTGTTGCCACTTGCACGATACTATCTTCCAAGGTAAAGTAAGGTTTGACGTTGCATCCCTAACCCCTACCACTTCCATATACACCACTTCGTCTTGTGAATCATGTCTAGGAACTCCGGAGCCGAGGATGATTTCTATGAAGAATCCACGATGAGCCACCATGCATATGCCTCCACAAGCATGGATGACATGATGGAGCACTACACCGATAATGGCTCCACATGCTTGGGTGATATGGAGTTCTACAACAACAATAACTCCCCAAGCATGGACGACTTCAAGAACGACAACGACAAGCTCCTCAAGTCGCATCGACCAAGAGGGAGCCTCCACCTCGAGAGCGCCAAGGTCCACCATCACATGGACAAGTTCGAAAGCTCCCTCAACAACTTCAAGAGCGACATGGACAAGACTAATGATGCTTTGCGCTCATTACAACGCCTCACCAAGAAGAGTGCCAAGGACAAGGAGCATCGTCGTGAGCGTCATGTCGATGACCAAGTGTGCCATCTACATCAACCTTTGGCAAGGCACACCAATGACCTCCGTCGACACCATCATAAGGCGCCTGCAACTGCTCGTGCCACCACCAAAAGGGCACCAAGAGCAAGCTCTCCTCCATGCCATCAAGCCTCACGCCAAGAGTATACAATTCAAGATGGAGGAAGCCAAGGCCACATATGTGATGAAGTCGATCCGAGCACCGCTCTCGACAACAACGTGAGCCTACTTAAACCACTACCACAAGATGGCGACAACAAGGTCGAGAATGGTGAGCGTGGGACTTTACCTTCACCAAAGGAGGCACATGGAGTTGAGAGAACCGAGCCGAGCCCTACATGCTTGAGTGATGATGTGGTACCAATCCCATGTGAGCATGAGAGCCACTTAGCCCACTTGAGTGAAAACAAGAGTGCGATGAGTGACTCCACCATACGTGAGATTGAGTGCTTCCACTTGGAGGGCATGAGTGATACACCTCGTGAGTTGAGAGTGGTAGTTGATAGGTCATGTGAGACCACTTTGATTTCTAACGACTTACCCTCTACCTCTAGTGTGTTTTCTCATGATTTGCTAGGTTCCATGGATCAAGAAGCACTAAGCTTGGAGATGATGATGCCTCCAACCAAGAAGATGTACATGGTGGATGAAGATGATGCCATCCCCATACATGATGAAGAAGTCGCCCACATGGAGGCCAATGCTACCACAACACCCACTTCATATCAGAGGTATGAACAAGGTAAAAATAAGGGTGTTGATGATGCCATGATCCCACTAGTGGACATGATGACTTGTGATGATTGGCATGCTATGGATGATGTTTGTGATATCACATATGACTCATTGGTATTTCCATGTGATACTTTGCCTTTGCATAATGTTGAGCATGTGAAATTATTTGATTGTGATGATGTTGCCATAGACATGCCATGCTTTAAACATTACGTTGATGATATCATTGCTTGCACTTTGTTGAACAATTGCTCTTTCCAATGTTTTTCTTGCGATTACCAATGGTACCCATCGAACCGTGCTTTGTCATGGATGTTTTACAATCTCTCCCGTTGCTTGCAATAAGTTGAATAATTGATCTTTCACTTGTTTTGCTTGCAACAATGATTCTAATATGGTTTATATTGAGATGGCCCCCATAGCTTTCTCAAATTTTGGAGATTTTGATGATTGCAATGATAAGCATGTTCACCGCTTGCATACTCACCATGCACCTATGTCACTTGCTTGACACTAATGGTGATGTGCACAAGAAGAGATATGTCATGATGGATGATGTATTTCTCTACCATGCACACACGTTCTTCCTTTTGTGCTTGATGTGTGTAGGTACCCGCAAGAGAATGTCAACCTCGGTTGAGCACGAGTTGACAAAAAGAGCTCTAGAGAGCATCCCCCAAGTGAGTTCAAGATCGAACCCAGCTCTGATACCTTTTGCATGCTTTGCATCTTTCATGTTAAAAAATTGCTCTTTCCTATGGTTTGCTTGCAAGCATGTTAATGGTATTCTTTCACCTTGTGACAATCATGTTTCGTCGCTATTGGATATTGATGCTTTGTGTGTTGCCACCAAAATGTTGAACAATTTCTCTTTCCGATGTTTTGTGTGCAACCATAATGCCATTATGAGCATGTATTGTCAGGAGAGCTTCCAAGTCTCTCGTATTGTTGTTGCAACAAACATAAGGACCACTTTCTCTTTCATATGGTTTGTTTGCAAACATGTTGTTTTTGCTTCCGCTTGCGATACTCATACCCCCATGATTTTGGCCTTTGATGATATGTGTATGGCATCCAACATATTGAACAATTGTTCTTTCCAATGGTTGGTTTGCACACATAATGATGTTGTTTTGGATATCTTTCCTCATGTGTTTTTGCCGAATTCTCCTAATCTTGCATCAAAGATGTTGATCCATTTCTTAGTCAATTGCTTTGAGTGCCACACTAAGACGCTTTATGGAGTTTTTGAGTTCCCACATTTGGATGATGTTCAAACAACATCCATGCACTTTGACCTTGCATACGCATTTCATTTGTGATACTTGAGTTGTGCTAATAGTGTTGTGAACAAGAATGTACATGCCACAAATGACATGCTCGTCTATCACACACAAACATATTTTGCTTGGTCTTTGTTGTATGAAGGTACAATGGCATATGCGTCAACCTCTATGGACAAAGAGTTGACAAGACGAATCGAAGAGAGTTACCTAGGGCTACCCTTCAATGAGCTATCTCTACATTATAAGGTGAATTCCTTCTATTTGAGGACTCATGCTATAATCTTCATGAATTGGCTACTCTTTGAGTGTTGCTTCACTTTTGTTGTGAGCTTTGTAGGCTTCATGGAAGGTGAAGGAACATTGAAGACTTGCCACATCAAGCTTCTCAAGGACGACTATATGGTGAACCCCAGGATCAAGAAGGTCTCTCGACAACATCATCTTAGGATGAGCATGAAGAGTCGAGGACGACTCTTTTTGAAGGGGGGAGCTGATGCAGCCCGTCCTGCGGACGCTACTACATCCACAATGCCAAGTCTCCAAGATCGTCCCCATGTCAACCAAGAAGATGGACTAGGAGCAGCCAACTCTAGAACGAGAGTCTCCGCCGTCATCGCCCCGGAGAGTCCGCCCGAATCCGGCCGGAGTGTCTGGTGCAGCCGGACTGTCTGGCGCGACTCAGCCGGAGTGTCCGGCCTACCCCAGCCCGGTCCTGGCACGGACATTCTGTGTGCTACATCGGACTCTACCTGGACACTACCCGGAGTGTCCGGCCACCCCGGACTGTCCGACCCACTCGATCGGGAGTGTCCGGCCTACGCGATGGGCCTGCGTGCCAACATCTGGGCCCTTGGCCCATGTACCCCTCTATTCCGCACCAAACCCTAGTTTTATGCTCAAACTACCCCTGAACTTGTGGATGGCCTATAAATAGATCCCCCACCCCTCATTGTATCCCTTAGGCATAGATGATAGACTAAAGACAACCCCCTTTGTGGAATCTCTAGTTTTTCCTCATCCCCTTCTACCAACGGGAATCGACTATCGGCACCACCTCGTTGTAGTTTGCATCGCGCCTCCCTCGTTGTACAAGGTCTTGGCATCGGTGTCCCTTTGCCAAGACGTCAAGACCCTCTCCAAGGGGTTCTTCTCTCTCTGCTTGGGATTGACGGGAGCACGTTGACCAATCCTTCCTTGCGAGGATTCTATCAGACCAGTGGCCACCGGTGAGAGAAATCGGCCTTGTATCGTGTGTGTTTTGCGTGTGTTCACCGTGTTCTTCACGAGGTGTGCGTCCGCTTCCGCTACCTTCTCCCTTTCCCCTCGCTTTCCCATCGAATTGACCACGAGATCCGTGAAGATCGGGCCACCCATGAGGTTTGCCCTCATCAGACACGAACTAAGGCAAAAAGCTCTTTGTCATAAATCGGATAGTTAAGGCGAGCACCATCAAGTTTCTCGCTATGGTAGGCAATAGGATGTCCGTTTTGCATAAGGACTCCTCCAATGCTAATACCACTAGCATGACACTCTATCTCAAAAGTTTTTGTGAAATCCGGTAACGCAAGGAGAGGTGCTTCGGTGAGCCTCTTTTTGAGTTCATCAATAGCTTTTTGTTGAGCTTTGCCCCACACAAAGGTGACATTCTTTTTGGTCAATTCATTGAGGCGAAAAGCAATGGTTGAAAAGTCTTTCACAAAGCAACGATAGAAACCGGCCAACGCATGAAAAGTTCGGAGTTCAATCACCTTTGTTGGGATGGGCCAATCGTGTATGTCCTTTACCTTGGAAACATCAACTTCAATTCCCTTCGAAGAAACGACAAATCCTAGAAAAACCAACTTGTCTTTAGCAAAAGTGCACTTGGGAAGATTAGCATAAAGCTTTTCAAGTCGAAGGATTTGCAAAACTTCCTTGACATGTGTTATATGGTCCTCAAGTGATTTGCTATGAACAAGAATATCATCGAAATAGACAACAACACTTTTTCCAATGAGAGAACGCAAGATGTGGTTCATAAGGCACATGAAGGTGGATGGGGCATTAGATAAGCCAAATGGCATAACCAACCATTCATAGAGACCAAGTTTGGTCTTGAAGGCGGTTTTTACTCATCACCCTCAGCCATGTGTATTTGATGGTAACCACTACGAAGATCAATTTTCGAAAAAATAGTGGCTCCACACAACTCATCAAGCATGTCATCGAGACGTGGTATGAGATGTCGATAACGCACGGTGATAGCATTGATTGGACGGTAGTCCATGCATACCCGTAATGTATCATCCGTCTTTGGAACAAGAATCACGGGTAAGACACTTGGACTAGTGCTAACTTGGATCAAACCTTTGGAGACGAGTTGGTTGATTTGACGTTCAATCTCCTTTGTCTCCTCCAGGTTCGTGCGGTAAGCGGCGCGGTCTAGAAGTGGTGCGCTGGGGATGAGGTCAATGCGATGTTCGATGCCGTGAAGAGGAGGTAGTCCATGTGGGAGCTCTTCGGGGAACACGTCCTTCAATTCCTTCAAAACATTCATGAAAGATGGAGGAACATTGTGTAGCGCCCCGCTAAAACTAGTACTAGGAAAACGCTGTGTTTTGTCTCTGTGCATCATCATGACCGCATGCTCATGTCATCATGCCACATTGCATTTGAGCATCATCATCATTATGTATCTGTTTGCCTAAAACTATTTTCTAAAAGCCTAACTTTGTTTTCTAACTGCCCCCTCTTAATTTCAAATTAAAATCTTGGCTTCCTCCAGATCTTTTATTTGTCTAAAAACTATTTGCAAAATCGTTTAAAAATAAAATAAATGAAACTATTTTTAAGGGAAGGCAGCCGGCCGGGCCAAAAGGCCCAGCTAGCCACCTACTACCCCATACCCGGCTTACCCTAATCCGTAACCACAACACAGCCGTGGCACCTAATCCCCACATCCGCCGCCGCACGCTCCCACCTACCGCCTAGCACAACACGGTCGCCAACCTGCTCCACCCTGGCCCCACCTCGCATGCCTCGCCCTCTTCCGCCCCTGCTCACATCCCCCCCCCAGATCCACCGTACCCGGCCCCACCCACCAGCGTCCCGACGCGACCCATCCCTCGTACCCAACCTCGCATCTCGCCCAACCCCACAGCTGCCCTCATCCCTAGAGCCCCATCCGCCACCGCAATGCCAGCCCGGGCCGTTTCCCGCGCCGCCCCTCTGGGGCACCCGCTGTTGCGTGCGTGCCCGCCTTCCTCGCCCCTCCCCTTCGCCGCGACATCGACCGCGCTCCTCTCTATGCGGAGCTCGGCCGCCGCCTTCCACCGCAGCATGACGCCGCTGTCCCGAGGTCGCCATCCACCTCCGCCCTGCAGCACCCCAGCGCCCCTCTTCTCGGCTGACTGAGCTTCTCCTTGGCTGCCACGTCTTCCTCCTCGAGGCCTGTAGCGCGTCGTCGCCGGTGTCCCGAGCGAACAGATTTTTAATTAAATATGGAGATCATATGCAGACTATTTTAGTCTTATATATTGGCTCCAATTAAATTTGCGTAGCGAACCGATGCCATGTTTTGTCTTGTTAAGTCAACATTTAAATTGTGGGGGTATCTAAACAACTTGAATCACATAATTAATTGTCGGGACCCAGGTTCCGCTTAATATTGCCTAATTGCATCGCACCTTTGCCATGTCATACATCATACATGCATCATGCTGATCTTCTGCCGTAGTATTAAATAGTGCATCCGGTGTTTTTTTAGTGCTTTGGTTCTTCGCGGATTAGGCCGATGAGTTGATGCGAGTATCGACAAGTCCTTCGGATGTGTATCTTCAGCAGTGTTTCAGGCGAGCAACCTCCCTCTTTCTACCTACCTTGCATTTATAGTCTTTACTTCCTCCTGTTGATCTATTGCTATCCGTGTTGCGATGCTTTAGTTTCCGTGCACCATTTATATTCCTTGCAGCCCCTATATTGCCTTGGACAAATCCTATTGCCTGTTGTTTGATAGACAGTCGGCCTTGCGAGTCGTAGTTGCTTGCTCAGGTGCTGCTTCGCGTCGTTGTCGTAGTTGCTTGCTCAGGTGGGCAATATATGCTATTTGGTTTTCATGTCCACTTGTGTCCCGTAGGCCCCGAGTACTTGATACATGTTCCTTGACTATTCACACTATCCACATTCGAGAGAGTCTATGAATCCCCCTTAGCCAGAGCTTGATTCATTTCTTATTTCTTGGGGCCACAAACTAGTTTGGGGCTTTATTACTATCCTGTACTTATGCCATGCTTTACTGCTTTATTTACGATTGTGCGTGGAGCACCTGTACTGTTTAGGATTGCGGAGTGTTTTCACGGTATCGACAAGCCCAGTCACACTTTCAGGTTCCCAGTCGTTTACAGCCATTGGCGCAAACCTTGGGTCCGTCTCGGAGCCGGCCAACTTTGTTGCGGGTAGCTTAATGGGGTGGCCCCCTGAAATATTTTATGAATCCTGTGATTGCTTTGTGGTGAAAGCCTCGTTGGGTTTTGATTTGGTTTTTCCGAGGTTGATCGTGTGTGTGTTGCTATTTGTGCACCCCTGCAGGGTAAATCTTTCTGAAAGCCGTGTCCGCGGTTATGGACGACTTGGAGCACAGTATCTCGATCATAGACAACGATAACTAAAGTAGTCCTGTGAATTTGACTTAATATATGTGACTAGTAAATAGCTTCACTACAATGGAATGGATAATAAAAGTGCCAACAACTAGTGGAACTAGAGTGTATCGTGTCATGTTATACCTGCCTAGTAAGTATCACAACTCCAATGGAATGAAATAAAAGTGCCAACAACTGCAGGGTTTGGGCTGTCACATGCTAATTGTATCTGACTAGTAAGTACTGCAACTACAACTGAATGGTTAACTAAAACTGCCCACTACTTATGCTATCAGGATGACTCATGCTATCTATATCTGATTAGTAAATGCTGCAACTATAACGGAATGAATAAAACTGCCAACTGTGTGAGTTCCTCGGTTTGACTTCCTCGTTTGGTCTCGAGGGGGAAATGCCAGGATGGGTATATTTGGTGTTAGTATCAGGTTGGTCCCGAATAGGTCTTTCATATCCTTCTCTAATAGCCGACAGTTGAATGGAGTCTCTATAGGTTGTTTAGTGCATGTTGCGCTGCCGCTTCAGTCCACCATACCTATGTAGGCGATAGCCGCCGAATTCTAGCCTCGCCATGTACTAGCCTCAGTACTGACGCTCCTCTTTTTTCCTTTGCCCTTTGTCGTCACCTCTTTTGTTTTAGCAGGTACGAGTTCGATATCGTTAGCAGGGTTACCCTTCTGGCTTGGCCTAGGTAGGGTTATGGACGTCATTGGTTATTCTTCAGGGCTCTTAGCCCCATTTGAATCTTATCCGTACTCGAATGTTGTATCGTTTTCAGCGTGATTTGGATCTTTGTATTGTATATCTGCATTCTTGACTCAGTGAGTCGTTGTTGTATATATATCTGTTCTCTGGGTTCCATCATGGACTATTGTGCAATGGTATTACTTCGTTTTTCCACCTGCACGCAAGTGCTTGGTGGGCATCTTTGAATCGTTTCTATGCGGGTTTGGCGGGAATCGCTAAACCTTGCGTAGGGTCGATTCGAGGGTGTTATAGAGTGGTATCAGAGGTCAGAAGTTGCGATACCCCACTGGTCCAGCCTGTAGGATAACCTAGCTAACGGCCGATGTAGAGTATCAAAACTATTTTGCAAAATCGGTTGGATAGATCTGATTAGGTCTGCTTTTACTCCTTACCCCTATCCTATTTTCCTCTTACCTCTGCGTGTTTTGAATCTGCTCTCTTACCTTTCTTCAAGTCTAGGATTTCTAGTGGTTGGGTTTTAGTCGTACCTTCAGGGTTTCGCTTCGTTCCTCTTGTAAAGGTGTTCTGCATCCGATCGTCATGCTATCTGAGAAATCTTCCTCTATGTACCTTTTAGTGGACCAAAAATTCACTAAAATTTCTTTGTATCTTCTGTTGTTTTCCGTCGCGACGACATCGGCTACGCCAGATACGATGAAGAGCATGTATCCCTCCTTTGTATACGAAGTCTTCCAAACATTTAACGAGATCTTCAGTCTGGTTTCGATAGTTGGTTGCATAATTCTCCATTCATGTGTAGAGTAATGCTTTGGGTGCACGATGGACTGATCCCCGTCCGACTACTCTTATCATTCGCTCTTCTACATTGAATCAGAGAATCTGCAATTACTCCTTCCACTGAAGTTAGAGGTGGCCTTACCTTTTGATGCCTTTACCTTCGTCCTTTGTTCTCCGGAGAGTTCTCTCGATGAATGTGAGCAACGACCCCTTGTTGGTGGTGTCTCCGACTTCAAGATGGAGCAGGATCTTTGTTAGTGGTGTCGCGAGGATCTACACTAAGTGACAAGACCCAGATTGCCAGGCTTCTTCCCCGTACCATGAGGCGGATCTCGAGGGCAAGATCCATTGTTAGTGGTGTCGAATCGTAGCACCCCGCTAAAACCAGTACTAGAAAATCGCTGTGTTTTGTCTCTATGCATCATGATGACCGCATGCTCATGTCATCATGCCACATTGCATTTGAGCATCATCATCATTATGCATCTGTTCGCCGAAAACTATTTTCTAAAAGCCTAACTTTGTTTTCTAAATGCCCCCTCTTAATTTCAAATTAAAATCTTGGCTTCCTCTGGATCTTTTATTTGTGTAAAAAATATTTGCAAAATCGTATAAAAATAAAATAAATAAAACTATATTTAAGGGGAGGTAGTCGGTCGGGCCAAAAGGCCTAGCTAGCCACCAACTACCCCATACCCGGCTAACCGTAATCCGTAACTGCAACACAGCCGCGGCACCTAATCCCCACATCCGCCGCCGCACGCTCCCACCGACACGGTCGCCAACCTGCTCCACCCTGGCCCCACCTCACATGCCTCGCCCTTTCCACCCCTGCTCACAACCACCCCACCCAGATCCACCGTACACGGCCCCACCCGCCAGCGTCTCGACGCGACCCGTCCCTCGTCCCCAATCTCGCATCGCGCCCAACCCCACAGCGCTGCCCTCATCCCTGGAGCCCCATCCGCCACCGCGACGCCAGCCTGGGCCGTTTCCCGCGCCGCCCCTCTAGTGCGCCCGCTGTTGCGCGCGCGCCCAGCTTCCTCGCCCCTCCCCTTCGCCGCGACATCGACCGCCCCCCTCTCTATGCGGAGCTCGGCCGCCGCCTTCCACCGCAGCGTAGCACCGTAGCCCCGAGGTCGCCATCGACCTCCGACCCGCAGCGCCCCTCTTCCCGGCCGACCGAGCTTCTCCTTGGCTGCCACGTCTTCCTCCTCGAGCCCTGTAGCGCGTCATCGCCGGCGTCCCGAGCTCCTTCCTCGTCCGCGTGAGTCTCCGCCGCCTCTGCTCTCCTCCCGCGGTCGCCCTTTCTCGATGTGTCGTCATCCGGGATCTCCAATGTCGACCTCACCGCCTCTGTGATGTGTGGCTGCCAAGCATGCCTGCAGGCGCCACCTAAGCTGCCCTCTCGGAGTCGGCCGCTGCCTCTCTACCCCTCTCCGCCTTGTTGTTTGGCCATCCTCCACCCCGCGTGTGCGTGCCAGCAGCAGGAGGAGCACGATGCCACTTCTTCGGTTGATGTACAATTCAATAGAATAACAGTGCACGGACGTGGCCTCCTGTGTGTGTCCCTCTGCCTCCAAGGTTTCATCCGGTGATGCCACTTTGAAGACTGGAATCCCAAGTCTGCTAGCTAGGAATGCTTGCGTTTTCTCTGTGAAGCCCTAGACCAAGACAAGACCGTGTGTTCCCCAAGTTCCTCTCAAGATCATTGTGGCCACCAAGTACGGTCCACCAGAGAAACGCCTTGTCATGACTATTCGCATCAACATGATCTTCCTCGTCAGGCACAACAAATCGGACAATGATCACCAAGAACAACCGCCGGCAAGGTCTTCCTCATGGATCATCTAGTGCTTCTACCCGGAAACCGAAGACCAATCTCGGCGAGACTGAACCCGAACCACATCGAACCAAGATAGCCAAACACCAATGTGTGATTTCGATCCGAGCCCCCTATTTTTTTATAAATTGCCATCTATATATCTGGTTGCATTAAATCATTCATGTCGCATACATTCTTTGGGGGTTGTGGGGTACTTTGTCGATTCACCTCATAATTAAATATGGAGATCATATGCAGACTATTTTAGTCTTATATATTGGCTCCAATTAAATTTGCGTAGCGAACCGATGCCATGTTTTGTCTTGTTAAGTCAACATTTAAATTGTGGGGGTATCTAAACAACTTGAATCACATAATTAATTGTCGGGCCTAGGTTCCGCTTAATATTGCCTAATTGCATCGCACCTTTGCCATGTCATACATCATACATGCATCATGCCAATCTTCTGCCGTAGTATTAAATAGTGCATCCGGTGTTTTTTTAGTGCTTTGGTTCTTCGCGGATTAGGCTGATGAGTTAATGCGAGTATCGACAAGTCCTTCAGATGTGTATCTTTGGCAGTGTTTCAGGCGAGCAACCTCCCCCTTTCTACCTATCTTGCATTTATAGTCTTTACTTCCTCCTGTTGATCTATTGCTATCCATGTTGCGATGCTTTAGTTTCCGTGCACCGTTTATATTCCTTGCAGCCCCTATATTGCCTTGGACACATCCTATTGCCTATTGTTTGATAGGCAGTCGGCCTTGCGTGTCATAGTTGCTTGCTCAGGTGCTTCTTCGCGTCGTTGTCGATCCACCGTTGATAAAAGGTTGGCACATGCTTAATAATAGAGGTGCTTAATGGTGGAGATGATCATGACTTTAAATACAACTATTAAATTGCTAGGATAACTAATGAAAGAGGCACTGGTGGGCACTATATGCTATTTGGTTTTCATGTCCACTTGTGTCCCGTAGACCCCGGGTACTTGATACCTGTTCCTTGACTATTCGCACTATCCACATCCGGGAGAGTCTATGAATCCCCCTTAGCCAGAGCTTGATTCATTTCTTATTTCTTGGGGCCGCAAACTAGTTTGGGGTTTTATTACTATCTTGTACTTATGCCATGCTTTACTGCTTTATTTACGATTGTGCGTGGAGCACCTGTACTGTTTAGGAGTGCGGAGTGTTTTCACGGTATCGACAAGCCTAGTGACACTTTGCGGTTCCCAATCGTTTACAGCCATTGGCGCAAACCTTGGGTCCGTCTCGGAGCCGGCCAACTTCGTTGCGGGTAGCTTAATGGGGTGGCCCCCATAAATATTTTATGAATCCTGTGATTGCTTTGTCGTGAAAGCCTCGTTGGGTTTTGATTTGGTTTTTCCGAGGTTGATTATGTGTGTGTTGCTATTTGTGCACCCCTGCAGGGTAAATCTTTCTGAAAGCCGTGTCCGCGGTTATGGACGACTTGCAGCACAGTATCTCGATCATAGACAACAATAACTAAAGTAGTCCTGTGAATTTGACTTAACATATGTGACTAGTAAACAGCTTCACTACAATGGAATGGATAATAAAAGTGCCAACAACTAGTGGAATTGGGGTGTATCGTGTCATGTTATACTTTCCTAGTAAGTATCACCACTCCAATGGAATGAAATAAAAGTGCCAACAACTGCAGGGTTTGGGCTGTCACATGCTAATTGTATCTGACTAGTAAGTACTGCAACTACAACTGAATGGTTAACTAAAACTGCCCACTACTTATGCTACCAGGATGACTCATGTTATCTATATCTGATTAGTAAATGCTGCAACTATAACGGAATGAATAAAACTACCAACTATGTGAGTTCCTCGGTTTGACTTCCTCGTTTGGTCTCGAGGGGGAAATGCCAGGATGGGTATGTTTGGTGTTAGTATCAGGTTGGTCCCGAATAGGTCTTTCTTATCCTTCTCTAATAGCCGACAGTTGAATCGAGTATCTATAGGTTGTTTAGTGCATGTTGCGCTGCCGCTTCAGTCCACCATACCTATGTAGGCGAGAGCCGCCGAATTCTAGCCTCGCCGTGTACTGGCCTCAGTACTGACGCTCCTCTTTTTCCTTTGCCCTTTGTTGGCACTACTTTTGTTTTAGCACGTACGAGTTCGACGTCGTTAGCAGGGTTACCCTTCCGGCTTGGCCTAGGTAGGGTTATGGACGTCATTGGTTATTCTTCAGGGCTCTTAGCCCCATTTGAATCTTATCCGTACTCGAATGTTGTATCGTTTTCAGCGTGATTTGGATCTTTGTATTGTATATCTGCATTCTTGACTCAGTGAGTCGTTGTTGTATATATATCTGTTCTCTGGGTTCCATCATGGACTATTGTGCAATGGTATTACTTCGTTTTTCCACATGCACGCAAGTGCTTGGTGGGCATCTTTGAATCGTTTCTATGCGGATTTGGCGGGAATCGCTAAACCTTGCGTAGGGTCGATTCGAGGGTGTTATAGAGTGGTATCAGAGGTCAGAAGTTGCGATACCCCACTGGTCCAGCCTGTAGGATAACCTAGCTAACGGCCGATGTAGAGTATGAAAACTATTTTGCAAAATCGGTTGGATAGATCTGATTAGGTCTGCTTTTACTCCTTACCCCTATCCTATTTTCCTCTTACCTCTGCGTGTTTTGAATCTGCTCTCTTACCTTTCTTCAAGTCTAGGATTTCTAGTGGTTGGGTTTCAGTCGTACCTTCAGGGTTTCGCTTCGTTCCTCTTGTAAAGGTGTTCTGCATCCGATCGTCATGCTATCTGAGAAATCTTCCTCTATGTACCTTTTAGTGGACCAAAAATTCACTAAAATTTCTTTGTATCTTCTATTGTTTTCCGTCGCGACGACATCAGCTACGCCAGATACGATGAAGAGCATGTATCCCTCCTTTGTATACGAAGTCTTCCAAACATTTAACGAGATCTTCAGTCTGGTTTCGATAGTTGGTTGCATAATTCTCCATTCATGTGTAGAGTAATGCTTTGGGTGCACGATGGACTGATCCCCGTCCGACTACTCTTATCATTCGCTCTTCTACATTGAATCAGAGAATCTGCAATTACTCCTTCCACTGAAGTTAGAGGTGGCCTTACCTTTTGATGCCTTTACCTTCGTCCTTTGTTCTCCGGAGAGTTCTCTCGATGAATGTGAGCAACGACCCCTTGTTGGTGGTGTCTCCGACTTCAAGATGGAGCAGGATCTTTGTTAGTGGTGTCGCGAGGATCTACACTAAGTGACAAGACCCAGATTGTCAGGCTTCTTCCCCGTACAATGAGGCGGATCTCGAGGGCAAGATCCATTGTTAGTGGTGTCGAATCGTAGCACCCCGCTAAAACCAGTACTAGAAAATCGCTGTGTTTTGTCTCTGTGCATCATGATGACCGCATGCTCATGTCATCATGCCACATTGCATTTGAGCATCATCATCATTATGCATCTGTTCGCCGAAAACTATTTTCTAAAAGCCTAACTTTGTTTTCTAAATGCCCCCTCTTAATTTCAAATTAAAATCTTGGCTTCCTCTGGATCTTTTATTTGTGTAAAAAATATTTGCAAAATCGTATAAAAATAAAATAAATAAAACTATATTTAAGGGGAGGTAGTCGGTCGGGCCAAAAGGCCTAGCTAGCCACCAACTATCCCATACCCGGCTAACCGTAATCCGTAACTACAACACAGCCGCGGCACCTAATCCCCACATCCGCCGCCGCACGCTCCCACCGACACGGTCGCCAACCTGCTCCACCCTGGCCCCACCTCACATGCCTCGCCCTTTCCACCCCTGCTCACAACCACCCCACCCAGATCCACCGTACACGGCCCCACCCGCCAGCGTCTCGACGCGACCCGTCCCTCGTCCCCAATCTCGCATCGCGCCCAACCCCACAGCGCTGCCCTCATCCCTGGAGCCCCATCCGCCACCGCGACGCCAGCCTGGGCCGTTTCCCGCGCCGCCCCTCTAGTACGCCCGCTGTTGCACGCGCGCCCCACCTTCCTCGCCCCTCCCCTTCGCCGCGACATCCACCGCCCCCCCTCTCTATGCGGAGCTCGGCCGCCGCCTTCCACCGCAGCGTAGCACCGTAGCCCCGAGGTCGCCATCGACCTCCGACCCGCAGTGCCCCTCTTCCCGGCCGACCGAGCTTCTCCTTGGCTGCCACGTCTTCCTCCTCGAGCCCTGTAGCGCGTCATCGCCGGCATCCCGAGCTCCTTCCTCGTCCGCGTGAGTCTCCGCCGCCTCTGCTCTCCTCCCGCGGTCGCCCTTTCTCGATGTGTCGTCATCCGGGATCTCCAATGTCGACCTCACCGCCTCTGTGATGTGTGGCTGCCAAGCATGCCTGCAGGCGCCACCTAAGCTGCCCTCTCGGAGTCGGCCGCTGCCTCTCTACCCCTCTCCGCCTTGTTGTTTGGCCATCCTCCACCCCGCGTGTGCGTGCCAGCAGCAGGAGGAGCACGATGCCACTTCTTCGGTTGATGTACAATTCAATAGAATAACAGTGCACGGACGTGGCCTCCTGTGTGTGTCCCTCTGCCTCCAAGGTTTCATCCGGTGATGCCACTTTGAAGACTGGAATCCCAAGTCTGCTAGCTAGGAATGCTTGCGTTTTCTCTGTGAAGCCCTAGACCAAGACAAGACCGTGTGTTCCCCAAGTTCCTCTCAAGATCATCGTGGCCACCAAGTACGGTCCACCAGAGAAACGCCTTGTCATGACTATTCGCATCAACATGATCTTCCTCGTCAGGCACGACAAATCGGACAATGATCACCAAGAACAACCGCCGGCAAGGTCTTCCTCATGGATCATCTAGTGCTTCTACCCGGAAACCGAAGACCAATCTCGGCGAGACTGAACCCGAACCACATCGAACCAAGATAGCCAAACACCAATGTGTGATTTCGATCCGAGCCCCCTAGTTTTTTATAAATTGCCATCTATATATCTGGTTGCATTAAATCATTCATGTCGCATACATTCTTTGGGGGTTGTGGGGTACTTTGTCGATTCACCTCATAATTAAATATGGAGATCATATGCAGACTATTTTAGTCTTATATATTGGCTCCAATTAAATTTGCGTAGCGAACCAATGCCATGTTTTGTCTTGTTAAGTCAACATTTAAATTGTGGGGGTATCTAAACAACTTGAATCACATAATTAATTGTCGGGCCTAGGTTCCGCTTAATATTGCCTAATTGCATCGCACCTTTGCCATGTCATACATCATACATGCATCATGCCAATCTTCTGCCGTAGTATTAAATAGTGCATCCGGTGTTTTTTTAGTGCTTTGGTTCTTCGCGGATTAGGCTGATGAGTTAATGCGAGTATCGACAAGTCCTTCAGATGTGTATCTTCGGCAGTGTTTCAGGCGAGCAACCTCCCCCTTTCTACCTATCTTGCATTTATAGTCTTTACTTCCTCCTGTTGATCTATTGCTATCCGTGTTGCGATGCTTTAGTTTCCGTGCACCATTTATATTCCTTGCAGCCCCTATATTGCCTTGGACACATCCTATTGCCTATTGTTTGATAGGCAGTCGGCCTTGCGTGTCATAGTTGCTTGCTCAGGTGCTTCTTCGCGTCGTTGTCGATCCACCGTTGATAAAAGGTTGGCACATGCTTAATAATAGAGGTGCTTAATGGTGGAGATGATCATGACTTTAAATACAACTATTAAATTGCTGGGATAACTAATGAAAGAGGCACTGGTGGGCACTATATGCTATTTGATTTTCATGTCCACTTGTGTCCCGTAGACCCCGAGTACTTGATACCTGTTCCTTGACTATTCGCACTATCCACATCCGGGAGAGTCTATGAATCCCCCTTAGCCAGAGCTTGATTCATTTCTTATTTCTTGGGGCCGCAAACTAGTTTGGGGTTTTATTACTATCCTGTACTTATGCCATGCTTTACTGCTTTATTTACGATTGTGTGTGGAGCACCTGTACTGTTTAGGAGTGCGGAGTGTTTTCACGGTATCGACAAGCCTAGTGACACTTTGCGGTTCCCAATCGTTTACAGCCATTGGCGCAAACCTTGGGTCCGTCTCGGAGCCGGCCAACTTCGTTGCGGGTAGCTTAATGGGGTGGCCCCCATAAATATTTTATGAATCCTGTGATTGCTTTGTCGTGAAAGCCTCGTTGGGTTTTGATTTGGTTTTTCCGAGGTTGATTATGTGTGTGTTGCTATTTGTGCACCCCTGCAGGGTAAATCTTTCTGAAAGCCGTGTCCGCGGTTATGGACGACTTGCAGCACAGTATCTCGATCATAGACAACAATAACTAAAGTAGTCCTGTGAATTTGACTTAACATATGTGACTAGTAAACAGCTTCACTACAATGGAATGGATAATAAAAGTGCCAACAACTAGTGGAATTGGGGTGTATCGTGTCATGTTATACTTTCCTAGTAAGTATCACCACTCCAATGGAATGAAATAAAAGTGCCAACAACTGCAGGGTTTGGGCTGTCACATGCTAATTGTATCTGACTAGTAAGTACTGCAACTACAACTGAATGGTTAACTAAAACTGCCCACTACTTATGCTACCAGGATGACTCATGTTATCTATATCTGATTAGTAAATGCTGCAACTATAACGGAATGAATAAAACTACCAACTATGTGAGTTCCTCGGTTTGACTTCCTCGTTTGGTCTCGAGGGGGAAATGCCAGGATGGGTATGTTTGGTGTTAGTATCAGGTTGGTCCCGAATAGGTCTTTCTTATCCTTCTCTAATAGCCGACAGTTGAATCGAGTCTCTATAGGTTGTTTAGTGCATGTTGCGCTGCCGCTTCAGTCCACCATACCTATGTAGGCGAGAGCCGCCGAATTCTAGCCTCGCCGTGTACTGGCCTCAGTACTGACGCTCCTCTTTTTCCTTTGCCCTTTGTTGGCACTACTTTTGTTTTAGCAGGTACGAGTTCGACGTCGTTAGCAGGGTTACCCTTCCGGCTTGGCCTGGGCAGGGTTATGAACACCATTGGTTATTCTTCAGGGCTCTTAGCCCCATTTGAATCTTATATGTACTCAGATGTTGTATCGTTTTCAGCGTGATTTGGATCTTTGTATTGTATATCTACATTCTTGACTCAGTGAGTCGTTGCTGTATATATATATATATCTGTTCTGTGGGTTCCATCATGGACTATTGTGCAATGGTATTACTTCGTTTTTCACCCGCACGCAAGTGCTTGGTGGGCATCTTTGAATCGTTTCTATGCGGGTTTGGCGGGAATAGCTAAAACTTGCATAGGGTCGATTCGAGGGTGTTACAGAGTGGTATCAGAGCTCAGCAATTGCGATACCCCACTGGTCCAGCCTGTAGGATAACCTAGCTAACGGCCGATGTAGAGTATCAAAACTATTTTGCAAAATCGGTTGGATAGATCTGATTAGGTCTGCTTTTACTCCTTACCCCTATGCTATTTTCCTCTTACCTCTGCGTGTTTTGAATCTTCTCTCTTACTTTTCTTCAAGTCTAGGATTTCTCGTGGTTGGGTTTCTGTCGTACCTTCAGGGTTTCGCTTCCTTCCTCTTGTAACGGTGTTCTGCATCTGGTCGTCATGCTATCTGAGAAATCTTCCTCTATGTACCTTTTAGTGGACCAAATATTCACTAAAATTTCTTTGTATCTTCTGTTGTTTGCCGTCGCGACGACATTAGCTACGCCAGATACGATGAAGAGCATGTATCCCTCCTTTGTATATGAATTCTTCCAAACGTCGCTTAACGAGATCTTTAGTCTGATTTCGTGAGTTGGTTGCATAATTCTCCATTCATGTGTAGAGTAATGCTTTGGGTGCGCGATGGACTGATCCTCGTTCGACTACTCTTATCATTCGCTCTTGTACATTGAATCCGATAATCTGCAATTACTCCTTCCACTGAAGTTAGAGGTGGCCTTACCTTTTGATGCCTTTACCTTCGTCCTTTGTTCTCCGGAGAGTTCTCTCGATGAACGTGAGCAACGGCCCCTTGTTGGTGGTGTCGCCGACTTCAAGATGGAGCAGGATCTTTGTTAGTGGTGTCGCGAGGATCTACACTAAGCGACAAGACCCAGATTGTCGGGCTTCTTCCCCGTACCATGAGGCGGATCTCGAGGGCGAGATCCATTGTTAGGGGTGTCGAATTGTAGCACCCCGCTAAAACCAGTACTAGAAAATCACTGTGTTTTGTCTATGTGCATCATCGTGACCGCATGCTCATGCCATCATGCCACATTGCATTTGAGCATCATCATCATTATGCATCTGTTCGCCTAAAACTATTTTCTAAAAGCCTAACTTTGTTTTCTAAATGCCCCCTCTTAATTTCAAATTAAAATCTTGGCTTCCTCCGGATCTTTTATTTGTCTAAAAACTATCTGCAAAATCGTTTAAAAATAAAATAAAATAAAAATTTTAGGGGAGGTAGCCGGCTGGGCCAAAAGGCCCAGCTAGCCACCTACTACCCTATACCCGGCTAACCCTAATCCGTAACCGCAACACAGCCGTAGCACCTAATCCCCACATCCGTCGCCGCACGCTCCCACCTACCGCCGCCGCACGCTCCTACCTACCGCCTAGCACGACACGGTCGCCAACCTGCTCCACCCTGGCCCCACCTCGCATGCCTCGCCCTCTTCCACCCCCGCTAACAACCACCCCGCCCTGATCCACCGTATCCGGCCCCACCCGCCAGCATCCCGACGCGACCCGTCCCTCGTCCCCAACCTCGCATCACGCCCAACCCCACAGCGTTGCCCTCATCCCTGGAGCCCCATCCGCCACTGCGATGCCAGCCCGGGCCGCGCCGCCCCTCTGGTGCGCCCGCTGTTGCGCGTGGGCCCACTGTTGCGCGTGCGCCCGCCTTCCTCGCCCCTCCCCTTCGCTGCGACATCAACTGCGCCCCTCTCTATGCGTAGCTCGGCCGCCGCCTTCGACCGCAGCGCGGCGCCGTTGCCCCGAGGTTGCCATCCACCTCCGCCCTGTAGTGCCCCAGCGCCCCTCTTCCCGGCCGACCGAGCTTCTCCCTGGCTGCCACGTCTTCCTCCTCGAGCCCTGTAGCACGTCTTCACCGGCGTCCCGAGCTCCTTCCTCGTCTGCGTGAGTCTCTGTCGCCTCTGCTCTCCTCCCGCGGTCCCCCTTCGTCGTTGTGTCGTCGTCCGGGCTCTCCAGTGTCGACCTCACCGCCTCTATGCTATGTTGCTGCCAAGCACGCCTGCAGGCGCCGCTTAAGCCGCCCTCCCGGAGTCGGCCGCTGCCTCTTTGCCCCTCTTCGCCTTGTCGTTTGGCCATCCTCCACCTCGTGCGTGCGTGCCAGCAGCAGGAGGAGCACGATGCCACTTCTTCGGTTGCTGTACAATTCAGTAGAAGAACAGTGCACGGACGTGGCCTCCTGTGTGTGTCCCTCTGCCTCCAAGGTTTCATCCGGTGATGCCACTTTGAAGACATGAATCCCAAGTCTGCTAGCTAGGAATGCTTGCGTTTTCTCTATGAAGCCCAAGACCAAGACAAGACTGTGTGTTCCCCAAGTTCCTCTCAAGATCATCGTGGCCACCAAGTACGGTCCACCAGAGCAACACCTTGTCATGACTATTCGCGTCGACATGATCTTCCTCGTCGGGCACGACAAATCAGACAATGATCACCAAGAACAACCGCCGGCAAGGTCTTCCTCATGGATCATCTAGTGCTTCTACCCGGACACCGAAGACCGATCTCGGCGAGAATGAACCCGAACCGCATCGAACAAAGATCACCGAACACCAATGTGTGATTTCGATCCGAGCCCCCTATTTTTTATAAATTGCCATCTATATATCTGGTTGCATTAAATCATTCATGTCGCATACATTCTTTGGGGGTTGTGGGGTACTTTGTCGATTCACCTCATAATTAAATATGGAGATCATATGCAGACTATTTTAGTCTTATATATTGGCTCCAATTAAATTTTCGTACCGAACCGATGCCATGTTTTGTCTTGTTAAGTCAACATTTAAATTGTGGGGGTATCTACACAACTTGAATCACATAATTAATTGTCGGGACCCAGGTTCCGCTTAATATTTCCTAATTGCATCGCACCTTCGCCGTGTCATACACACACATGCATCATGCCGATCTTCTGCCATAGTATTAAATAGTGCATCCGGTGTTTTTTTAGTGCTTTCGTTCTTCGCGTATTAGGCCGATGAGTTGGTGCGAGTATCGACAAGTCCTTCGGATGTGTATCTTCGGCAGTGTTTCAGGCGAGCAACCTCCCCCTTTCTACCTATCTTGCATTTATAGTCTTTACTTCCTCCTGTTGATCTATTGCTATCCGTGTTGCGATGCTTTAGTTTCCGTGCACCATTTATATTCCTTGCAGCCCCTATATTGCCTTGGACACATCATATTTCCTGTTGTTTGATAGACAATCGGCCTTGCGAGTCGTAGTTTCTTGCTCAGGTGCTGCTTCGCGTCGTTGTCGTTCCACCGTTGATAAAAGGTTGGCACATGCTTAATGATAGAGGTGCTTAATGGTGGAGATGATCATGACTTTAAATACAACTATTAAATTGCTGGGATAACTAATCAAAGAGGCACCCGTGGGCAATATATGCTATTTGGTTTTCATGTCCACTTGTGTCCCGGAGGCCCCGAGTACTTGATACATGTTCCTTGACTATTCGCACTATCCACATCTGAGAGCGTCTATGAATCCCCCTTAGCCAGAGCTTGATTCATTTCTTATTTCTTGGGGCCACAAACTAGTTTGGGGCTTTATTACTATCATGTACTTATGCCATGCTTTACTACTTTATTTACGGTTGTGCGTGGAGCACTTGTACTGTTTAGGATTGCGGAGTGTTTTCGCGGTATCGACAAGCCGAGTCACACTTTCGGGTTCCCAGTCGTTTACAGCCATTGGCGCAAACCTTGGGTCCGTCTCGGAGCCGGCCAACTTCGTTGCAGGTATCTTAATGGGGTGGCCCCCTAAAATATTTTATGAATCCTGTGATTGCTTTGTCGTGAAAGCCTCGTTGGGTTTTGATTTGGTTTTTCCGAGGTTGATCGTGTGTGTGTTGCTATTTGTGCACCCCTATAGGGTAAATCTTTATGAAAGCCGTGTCCGCGGTTATGGACGAATTGGAGCACAATATCTCGATCATAGACAACAATAACTAAAGTAGTCCTGTGAATTTGACTTAATATATGTGACTAGTAAACAGCTTCACTACAATGGAATGGATAATAAAAGTGCCAACAACTGGTGGAACTGGGGTGTATCGTGTCATGTTATACCTGCCTAGTAAGTATCGCAACTCCAATGGAATGAAATAAAAGTGCCAACAACTGCTGGGTTTGGGCTGTCACATGATAATTGTATCTGACTAGTAAGTACTACAACAACAACTGAATGGTTAACTAAAACTGCCCACTACTTATGCTACCAGGATGACTCATGCTATCTATATCTGATTAGTATGCTACAACTATAACGGAATGAATAAAACTGCCAACTGTGTGACTTCCTCGGTTTGACTTCCTCGTTTGGTCTCGAGGGGGAAATGCCAGGATGGGTATGTTCTGTGTTAGTATCAGGTTGGTCCCGAATAGGTCTTTCATATCCTTCTCTAATAGCCGACAGTTGAATCGAGTCTCTATAGGTTGTTTAGTGCATGCTGCACTACCGCTTCAGTCCACCATACCTATGTAGGCGAGAGCCGCCGAATTCTAGCCTCGCCGTGTACTGGCCTCAGTACTGACGCTCCTCTTTTTCCTTTGCCCTTTGTCGGCACCCCTTTTGTTTTAGCAGGTACGAGTTCGACGTCATTAGCAGGGTTACCCTTCCGGCTTGGCCTGGGCAGGGTTATGGACACCATTGGTTATTCTTCAGGGCTCTTAGCCCCATTTGAATCTTATTCGTACTCGGATGTTGTATCGTTTTTAGCATGATTTGGATCTTTGTATTGTATATCTGCATTCTTGACTTAGTGAGTCGTTGCTGTATATATATATATATATTCTGTGGGTTCCATCGTGGACTATTGTGCAATGGTATTACTTTGTTTTTCCACCCGCACGCAAGTGCTTTGTGGGCATCTTTGAATCGTTTCTATGCGGGTTTGGCCGGAATCGCTAAAACTTGCGTAGGGTCGATTCAAGGGTGTTACACATTGGTTAATTCATTAGTTCCTTGCACTAGTCCCTTGTAAAGGAGGACAATGTGCAAGATGGATGGGTTGTTCCGAACATCTCTTATCTCACTTTTGGTGGCAAGGAGAACACTCTTATTTTTTCCACTCCAGTTTGTCTTGTGGCTCTCACTCACTATGAGGCGATTATCTCTCTCACCGCTCTTCTCACAAGTATTTGTTGTGCTTTGCGCCCTCGCTAAAGCCTTTGCATTGTCCGCAATTATTTGGCTAGGAGTCATTGGTTGCAAAACACATGTTTTGTTGTGCCATTTGAAGGTGTATACATTGGTGCGACCATCATGTAGAGCAGCCTTGTCAAATTGCCATGGTCAACCAAGAAGCATGTGGAAAACTGTCTTAGGAACCACATCGCATTCCTCCGTGTCTTTGTAAGGACCAGTGCCAAAGGAGACCGATATGGTATGCTTGATCTTCACGGACCCTTGGTAACTTAGACATTGCACGTGGTAGGGGTGCTTGTGCGGATGGAGGGTGAGGTTGAGCTTCTCAAACAACTCGGTGCTAGCAAGGTTGTGGCAACTCCCTCTGTCAATGATCACCTTGATAGATTTGCCATTGATGTCAGCTCGTGTTTGGAAGATATTGGATCGTTGGTCTTCATGCTCTTGTGCTTGAGTGGTCAAGATCCTTCTAACGACAAGCGATGGCCTTGCGTCATGTTCACACATTAGGAGTTCTTGGTCATCTTCCACTCATTGCCTTGCCATTGCTTCCTTGACACGGGCATCAAATTCATCTTCACTCAAGTACTCTTCATCGCCATTTTCATGGATGAACAATACTTTCTTGTTTCCACATTCGGCCGACTTCTGTCCTTTGCCTCCACACTTGTAGCATTCACCGTTGAAAGGTGTATCACTCTTTTCTTGTTTGCCACTTGGGGGCAGTTTTCCTTGAGGAAGTGTGGGCTTGAAGGAAGGCTTGGAGGTACTTGATGAGCTTCCATTGAAGGTTGTTGGCGTAGCGGTTGAAGCTTGCTTGTAGGTGAAATACGTCTTGGGCTTGTTGTACTTGATGTCCTTTTGCACTTGACGTTCAGCCTTTGTTGCGATGTGCACACGCTCAACCATGTCGTTGTATGTTTGGAGCTCGACGATGCGCTTGATGGGGTGGTTCAACCCAATAAGGAAGCGTGCCATAGTTTGCTCCATGCGCTCATCTATGTTTGCATGAATCAAGTTTAGTTCCATTTCCTTGAAGTACTCTTCCATGGTCTTTGTCCCTTAACGAAGTGATTGAAGGTTGTTGAAGAGGTCACGTGTGTAGTGCGCGGGGACGAACCGGGATCTCATGTGAGCCTTCATGTCATGCCAAGTTGTGATTGGCGGTTCTTGTCTTGCGTCACGAGTAACTTGAATTTGTTCCCACCAAAGGTTGGAGTAATCATCAAACTCAAGCGAAGCCATGTCGACCATCTTCTCATTGCAATAATTGTGCATGTGGAAGATCTTGTCGACTTTGAGTGCCCATGAAAGGTATTCTTCGGGGTCATTGGATCTAGTGAACTTGGGCATTGTGAACTTGACCTTGCCGAAAGTTTCTTCATCGTTGCAGTCATGGCAAGGAGCTTGATGATCTTGATGTTGATGCGGCGGAACTTGGTTCTCGTGACCTTGGTGAAGAGCTTGCTCTTGACGTTGTTGTTGAGGAGCTTGCTCTTGACGTTGTTGTTGAGGAGCTTGCTCTTGCTCTTGGCGCGGTTGTTGATGATGTTGGGGCACATGGGCCACATGACGGTGTTGAGGATGTGGATCCTCATGACGCGGTTGATGACGAAGAGGAGGCTCGTTCCTCGGTTGGTAATGTTGATTAGGCACATGGGCCTCACGGCGAAGATCATGGTGTTGAGCCTCTTGACGTGGTGGGCGTCGCTCAACTTGTACCACTTGACGCTCCATGTTTTGTTGTGGTGGAGGAGGTGCCTCGTGATGACCATGTTGTCGGTGTGGACATTCATGACGATGATGACGAGGAGGAGGATCTTGGAGAGCTTCACATCGATGACGAGCTTGATTCTCCAAATTGGAGTCATCACTTGTTGTGTCAAGTATGTGTCGGGGTCGATTGTGGTAGACTTGCAGTTGCACTCGCGGTTCTTCTTGTGGTTGTGCTTGTTGGATCACTAGTGCCCTTGCGTGATGACGATGTGCTTCTTGCCTTGGTTGTGGCCTTGAAGAGAAATCACCACCATAGCGTGACGTTGCAGCGTGCCGTGGGGAAAGTACATAGTTCGAAGAAGTTCCATCTTCAACCACGGGAGCATCATTGCGTCTTTGAGCACTTGGATGTAGATCTTGTTGCGGAGGTGCATGACAATGCGAAGAACTTGAAGTTCTCGATGCACGTGAACGCGGTCTTGCCATTCCGTCGATGAGGCGTCGAAGGTTGTCAGTTGTTTCGGCGACAGAGCATTGAAGCGCTTCATTTTGGTGGCCGAAGTTGTGATGCATTTCTTGCATTTGCCTTTCGAGGCCATCGAAGCGGTTGTTGATGTTCTTTAACTCGGCTTGCGTCTCGCCAAATTGTTCATCTTGGTGTATCTCAAGGGCTTGGCAATGATCACGGAACTCTTGTCGGACGATGAAGTGACTTGCGCGCGTCATGTAGGGTCCATGTTCTTCTTCTTGAGGAGGTGGTTGGTTCGACTCACCTTGCATATCCATCATGAAAAACACGCAAGTATTCTATATAGAAGTGGAATATGGTGGTGTTAGCCTTGTACCTCACCTTGGGGATTGCACCAAACTAGAAACCACAAGTGAGAGCTATAAGCGTGCAAAGTGGACATGCAAAGAGAACTCACACTAAAGAAAGAACTAACTCTCAAAAGCTTGTTGGTGGTAGGTTAGGATTGTGGAATGACAAAGAACCAACAAAAAGAAAAGGGATAGTCAAATGTTGGTAAAATCCAAACAAAACTAAAGTCAAAATCAAAGGTCAACAACTCAAAGGGGTGACGGGAACCTACGACTATATACACACATGTGGAGATTGTTGGGATTGACATGACTATGAAAATGAGCAAACAAAATGTCCTAACGAAAACTAAGCTCGGTGTCGTGCCAATGCAAGGAGAGACTATGGCTCATTTACAAAGGAGAAAAATGAGCAATGGATTTGTGCACTTGCTTTGGGCGCTCTTCTTTCTCTCTTGCTTACCAGCTTTGAGACTCTCTTTGGCAATGTGAGACTATTTTTCTTTTTCTTTTTCTTTTTACCTTTTCTTTGCTCTCCCTTGATGCTACCAAGTCACTCTTGCTATTTCTCTTGCACTCTCACTATCCAAGGACAAATGCACAATGCTCAAGCAAACACAAGATGAGCCACTCTCGTGGGATAGGTACATACAAAGGAAGATAGGGGTTAACAAGGTGACACAAGTTATACCTTCATTGGTGATGATGAACTTGGCGTCGGTGGTGCAGGATGATGTTCGTGGGCCGTGGTGTTGATGAGCGCGCGGGTTGTCGATGCGGAAGATTTTTGTTAGTTGACGACACGCACACGGGCAAAAACAAACATGTGGAAATTAGCCAATGCAAGGTAAGAGGCAAAACTGTCAAAATCAGGCGTTAGGGCCGGAGACTCCGGGGTCTCAGGCCGGAAACTCCGGTCCAGGCTGGAGACTCTGGTGTGGTCGGGTCGGATACTCCGGTGTAGGCCGGAGACTCCGGTCTATGGGCCGGAGACTCCGGTCTAGAGTCAGATCGCGAACAGCTCGTGTTCTTGAGCGGAAATCCATGCCTTGGGTCCTCAAATCCGCGAAAAATTGGCCAAATTGGTCTAGGAAAACGCAGGATAAAGCTGTACCAACTCCTAAGAGAATGTTTGGTCGGATCAAAACCACAAACAACACTCCAAATCAAGAGATTGATCCAAAGGCAAATTTGGGCTGTTTTTGGGGATTTTCGATTTTTTGGTGGATAAAAGAAAAAATTTAGGGGGAAATCGTCAGCAACGAAGCTCTTGATACCAATATGTTCAGGGCAAACCTCTAGGGTGGCCCGATCTTTCAGGATTCCCTTTCAAATCGAGGATGGAGTGTGGGGGGAGGAAGGGAGGATGAACATGACGAACACACGCATGAAGAACGCGATGAACACACACACACACACGCAAAACCATGATACACACCAATAGCTCACGCCGGTGGTGACCGGTCCGACGCAATCCCTAGAATTGGCGTCGGGCGGAGGACTCTCTCTCAAACTGGCATGGCGAGATGGGAGACTCGGTGAGATCTTGACGTCTAAGCAAAGGGACTCTGATGCCTAGGCCTTGTACAACGCGGAAGCACAATGCAAACTCCAACGAGGTTTGGGATATTTGGTGCTCCTTTGTCAAAGGAGCATGAGGCAAGAACTAGATAGATCCACAAAGGGGTTTCCACTAATTCCAAATATCATGCCTAGGGTTTACAATAGAGGTGGGGGACTATATATAGGCCAGCCACACAGTCATGGGTACTTTAGGAATAAAAGACATGTTCTGGACAAACTAAGGGGTACATGGGCCGAAGGCCCAAAGGCCTTTTAGATGACTGGCGACGGTTGGTCTAGAGACTCCGGTGTGCAGGCCGGAGACTCCGGTCTAGGCTGGAGATTCCGGTGTAGTCTCCTGACCAACCTCCAGAGGGGCATACAGATTGTCCCAGAGCCTAGTTCGAGGGGTCAGAACTGAGGACAAGCCGGAGTCTCCGGGGTCTTCAGGCCGAAGACTTTGGCAGGTCGGAGACTCCGGTATGGGAAGCTCCAACGACTTCTGCTTCACGCTATGCTCCTTGTTCTCCATCTTGGTGATGTGTTGGGGCTTCGTACCTGATGATGCACAGAGTAGTTGCATGAAGTAGCACCATCCAAGGATGTATCAAATTCGCATGAGGAGAGGAGAGAGTTCACCTTAGCTTGTAGGACTTTGGCTCTGGCACGAGTCATGGGTCCACTTGGGGGACTTGGTGGTGTAGATGTAGGGGCGTCCGTAGGACGGGCTGCATCAAGCTGTACGAGGAAGCAGAGGTTGACTCCGAGGACACCAGAAGGACCCGAGAAGTCTGATACATCCATTTTGCATCACTATTCTATACCATAATTCACTGTTATTCATTGATATATTTCGTATTGAGAGGTGATACTTATGTAATTTCATCTATTTTTGCATGGTTGATGACTTTTGGAGAATGGACCGCTGTAGTCAGGAGTCTGATGGAAAAGGTGCTATTTGGAGGCAAAATTCGCGAAGATCAGAAAATCCGGGAAAATATACGGAAAATCCTATTTTTCTAGAAGACGACGGCTGCCAGAAGAGGGACTGGAGATGGGCCACAGGGGGCCCACACCACCCCCTGGCGCGGGCTACCCTAGGGCGTGCCACCAGGTGGTGTGGCCGCCCTGGCCCACCTCTGGGTCTCCTCTCCGGGCTTGTTCGTCTGCGGTACCAAAGTTGGCAGGCCAGTGCATGGCGGTACCTAAGTTGCCTGAAATTACCGCGTTTCGAAAAGTTGGGCCACCAACTACCGAGAGGGGCCATTTCGATGCAAACTCGTCTCACCCCTACCCAATCCAAACATGCCGTGAAACTGCCCCGTGAAGTAGACAGTCAGGACCCTCATGTTAGTAATATTTCCATGACGCGAGCGCCAACGCGGCAACCACATAGGCAAAACGAGATACTAAAGGAGCATCGTGCATTGACCAAATTCACAAATCCTCCCCTCCCTCCTTTCGCATGAACCCTAGCACCGGCAGCGTCGAAATCCCCTCTCCAACCAGAATGATCTCTTTGGGCATTTGACTTCCAGCGCCAAGTTGCTGCGCCTACTCGCTGGTACCGAGCTCTAATGCCGAATGCCGTGCCAGCCGTTGCGACGATCTAGCCCGCCTCTACCGCCGACGAGCTGAGCAGCGCGGAGGATGGCAGATCCATTTGCCGATGAAGAAGTACTTTTGGCTAATTTCGGGTGAGCTACTCTTCTCTTTGCTATTCGCACTGCCTATAACTGCTAGCTGGCTATTGGCATTACAGAGATATATCGAACATAGAATTGTTTGCTAGCACAACGCTGACAAACAATTCTTATCTTTTGTCTCCAATTTTCTGTCAACTAGGATCTCCGCTGAACCCAACTACACGGTTCTGGTCACCATCTGCGGCTACCTCATTAAATTAGCACATGGGAAGAGCACGTGGAAAGAGGCTCAGAATCTGAAGATGGAAGTAGCGCCTGTGCAGTTATGCACTATCCCTGTTTTGGTTGCTACTGTGCGTGAACTTGCTGAAATGAGGCCAGAGCAGACTGCACGGTTCACCCTCCTTGATGAACGAGGCTTCAAGGTTCCTATAGCATGTGATAGTCAGCTAATTGGGTTGATGAAACAGCATGTTAGGCTTCGCGTGGTTATGCTGGTGTGTAACATAGTGGATGAGGAAGCTCCTGCTACTGGGAGTCGCCCACCTATTATTGGACAGGGAGGTCTAACTCGAACCCCTGCTGTTGTTGAGAAAAATGTGGTTCCTCGTCTGCGACATGCTTCTGTCAGGCAACCTCCTCATAGGAGTCCCCGTATTGCCGTTATGGAAAACTCTGCTCTGGAATCTGCTGGTACTGGTTGTCCCCTTCCCCGTCCCGTGTTGCTGCGGCTGCTGCTCACCCAATCCATGCCGCTGTTGAGAAAACTAAGGCGTCCAGAGGCTGCCCCGCTGTTGTTGCCAAGACCGCCGCATTGTGTGCTGCTCCTCCTTGAAACCGTCCTCAAGTTGTGCGAACACGTGCTCTGGAATCTGCTGGTACTGGTCGTCCTCGTGTTGTTGTTGATCTGGACGTTGTTGACCTAATCCTTACCGCTGTTGAGCAAACCAAGGCTTCCGGAGGCTGCCCCACTATTGTTGCAAAGACTGAACCATTCTCTCCTCCTCGAACCCGTGCTCTGGTTCAGCGAGCTGCTGGTCTGAAGCCAGCTCATGGTCTGGACTCTGCTAGCACTTGAAACACTTCTGTTGTGGAAACTGCTCCTGATCGTCGAGGTGGCATGGCAGCAGCTGATCCTATTGTGGCTGCCGTTAGAAGGGGCCCTTCCTGTCCACCATGTAATGTAGCTCCCGCTGCTAAGGGCCCTCGCCTTGCTCCTGGTCATGGTACTTCCACCGAGGTTGATCCAGCTAACGATGACGCTAGTGATGGCGGCAGTGGCATTGGGGCTGGGTCTGATGGTGCCGCTCCATCTCTCGAACCTCTCGGAGGTTTCTATCCTGAAGAACCTGATGATGGCAAAGTAATCATTCGTATCGGTGTCGCGGATTATACTGCAAAATTAGATGATGGCACAGAAAACTTCTATGACGAGTTTGATGTAATCCTTGGCAGATACGACCCTGAAGTGGTAGAGTTATGTGACCTGATGGCATCGTTACATGTGAAGGTGCTGTGGGGGTCCTCCCAGGAAGCACGTTTGTTATATTATGGTTACAGCAGCAAAAAGGCTATCGAAGTGAAAGTTCCAGGGATTTATTCGTACCGTTTACAAGGAAACATTATAGAGGTGAAGTTTACTCCCACTTGGTAGTGCTCACGGTTGGAGAGGAATTGGAACTCGACAATAGAGATGATGGACTTTTAGAAGGCAGTGGTGACCTGATCCATGGCATCACTGGGGCTGGTGCGACTGCGGGTGGCTTCGAACAGAGGAGAGTCTTACAGAGGAGCGTCATAAAGAGGAGCAGGAAGAGCATCCCCAGAAAGGGCACCCCGAAGAAGAATGTCACCAAGGAGACCACGCTAGATAAGAGGATGCCCAAGAGTCGCACGACAAAAGGCACCACGCCGCAGAGTACACCCTTGAGATCCAGTCAAAATGCCACACCGAACGGTAGCAGCAAAAACGCTAAGAGGGCTAGCATGGTGGTGAACACTCCCAGGAGTGGTAGCAAAGAGGTGAAGATGGCCAGCACGGAGGCTACCACACCTAGTGGGAGCAGAAAAAAACACTAATTTGGAGCGGAACACGCCGCTGTCAGGGAATTATGCCAGCACGAAGGAGAACACACCCAATAGTAGCAGCAAAAGGGCTAATTTGGAGTGGAACACGCCGCTGAGGTCAGGCAATAATGCCAGCACGAAGGAGAACACACCCAATAGTAGCAGCAAAAGGGCTAATTTGGAGTGGAACACACCGCTGGGGTCAGGCAATAATGCCAGCACGAAGGAGAACACACCCAATAGTAGCAGCAAAAGGGCTAATTCGAAGAAGAGCACGCCGCAGAGGTCAGGCAATAATGCCAGCACCCTGGAGCCAACACCCGTGAGGGGAGGCAGTAAGGAGATCACACCCAAGAGCAACAGCAAAAGGCCTAGTTCGACGGGGAATGGAACACGGATGTCAACACCTACTGATACCATCAGGAAAGATTACATCAGGAAGGAGGATGTACACAGGAAGAGCAAGAGGGTTCTGTACACTCAAGATGAAATTGATTCTGACTGCTATTTGTCCAGTGAAGTACCTAGGATGCGTGCAAATGTAAGACCACCCCATGTGGTTGCAGCAGAACCAACCGATTGTCTTGGAGAAAACAGAGTTGCCGGTGAGGTGGACTGGGGCACTCTTCCTGTCCATCCGAGTGGAGACGATGGTGCAGCCCCACCCATGGGAGTCAATATGATGTGTGCAGTACTAGGCATTAGAGATGATGGCGAAGATTCTGAATTAGATGAAGAAGCAGGCACTATAGAGGATCAAGAATCCGGTGATGATGAAATAGACGAGGAACTTAACGATGAGGCTGGTATTCCAGGCGATGATTTGGGTGTTGAAGTAGAAGAAATGAAACATGACCACGAGTATCCTATAATTTCGGTCGGCACCGAGTTCGGGAGCATGCATGAGTTCAGGATGTCGTTCTGGCATTTTTGTATCAAGGGGGAGTTCGACGTTTATCGACTGAAGAACTCTTCCGAGAGGTATGAGGCCGTTTGCAAGTTAACGTGGATGAATGGACGGGCCGAGGTACATTGTCCATGGAGGATCACAGCAAGATCCAAACCTGCGTCGACTGCAATTAGGGAATTGGGGCAATGAATGCAGCAAACCATTAGAACTCTCTCTCTCTTTTCACTCTATAACTACAATTGATGTGCGATATCTTTCTGGCAACTAGTCGACTCCGCTTATCTTTTAAATGAATCAGTGTTGCAGGTGAACAGAATGGGCCCTCCACACATGTGTCCGACAGGCAGCAAACTGAAATCCTCAATGGCTGATACGGAATGGGTGGCTATGCAATCTATGTCCATACTAAAGGATAACCCTAAGGAGACCGCGAAGAATATTCATACTAGCCTCGGTTCTAAATACAACATTGTCCTTCCGTATTACATGGTTTGGAAAGGTAAAGAGAAAACTCTAGGGGTCTTGCACGGGGATTGGACCAATAGCTTCAGGATGCTGTACAACTTCAAGGCAGAGGTACAAGCTAGGTGTCCGGGGAGTGTTGTGGAGATTGACACCGAATCAGAAGGTGGTAAAATATATTTCAAAAGATTTTTCATGGCGCTTAAACCTTGCATCGATGGATTCAAGGGCGACTGTAGGCCGTATCTGAGTGTAGACAGCACTGTCCTAACTGGCAAATGGAAAGGCTGCCTACCATCTGCCACATAATTTGATGGTCATAACAGGATGTTCCCAGTGGCATTCGGGCTGTTTGAAACACAAAACTGGGTCTGGTTTATGAGGCAGCTCAGGAGATTAATAGGCCACATGGATCCATTGGCTATATCCACGGATGCATGCAAAGGGCTGGCGAATGCAGTGAAAGAGGTGTTCCCGCGAGCTGAAGGTAGAGAATGCCATGCCCATATGATGCTCGACTTGTACTCACACTATGCAGGCAGCGTATTTCGTTACATGTTTCCTGCTGCTAGAGTTTACAAACCTAGTAGCAGCGATTATTTCATGAGCAAGATTTTTGCCGGAGCCCCTGAACTTCCAGAGTACTTAGCCATCCATCATTCGCAGCTATGGAAGAGGAGTCAATTCAACCCTGACATCAAAGTTGATTACATAAACAACAACCTTGCAGAATGCCTGAATAACTGGGTGAAGGACATAAAAGTGCGTCCTGTTCATATCTTGATGGACAGCATACGTGGTATGATCATGAAGCTGTTAAATATAAGGAGAGAGATTGGTAAGAAACTTAGAGGACATATGCTACCGCCAGTTGTATAGCAACTGCACAAGAGAAGCCGAGGACTTGCTCATCTTAAGGTTCTGCCGTCAACCAGCAGAAGCTGTGAGGTGGTCGATATGTCCAAGAGTGGCAAAAGGGATGTTGTGAACATCCAGCTATGAAAATGCACTTGCTTAGAGTGGCACCATACCGGGAAACCTTGCGACCACGCCTTGGCCTTCTTGGTGAAGAAAAGAACTCTACCACATTTGGATCAGTATTTGTCAGACTACTACTCTATGGAAAAGTTCAGAGCTGCATACGCTGGATCCGTCGAGCCATGTACAGACCCATCTCAGTGGCCTCAAGATCAACTGTCTTTCGAGCTTTGCCAGCTAGTTACAAAAAGGGGCAGAGGAAGACCCCGGGTGAATAGGTTTAAGAATTTTCTCAAGAAGAAGGGTTCAGCTTTCTGTGCTACAAAGAAGGGCAAAAACAGATGCAAGACCTGCCATCTTATAGGCCATAGAGCAGCTGGATGTCCCCTTAATGCTCCCAAACCTAGGTATGAGATGGTACAATCACACAAAAAAATTGTTTATAGTTTGTAGATATAAGGTAGTAATCCATGTACTGTTTTTTTACAGGAAGCGCAAGGTAAGAAACAAGACAGCCGACTCAGTGATTTTGCTGCGGGAAGAAAACCAAAACGAGTGGAGTGATGATGCCGAACAAGATTCTAGTGATGATTGGCCTGACTTCCCTCGGCCCGGAGATGCAGGGTACGTGAAGGTAAGAAAATTGGCACCCAGGAAGAGGAAGAAGGCAGGAGATGAAGAAGCCAGCGGACGTGAAGGAAATAGGAAGAAAGTTGGCACCCATGCAGAGAAAGAGGGCTAGTAGTGTAGTAGCCTAATGATGTATTGAACTTGAACCTATATATGTAGTTCGGTTAAACTCTGGAGCTGTGTGTGTGGAACTTGTTGGGCGAAACAATCTGCCTCTCGTACTCGGAGTAAAATGTATCGCGACTTTAGGATTTGATACGTCCGAGGCCACTAGTTGAATCCAAAACTGTGACTGTGCCACTACTATCTGAACAATCGCGATAGCTGAGCGGTTAAATACTCTCCAAAATCGATGGGTGTTAGTGGCACAGACATGATTTATTTATAGGCGCTTAATAAATCCCTGATGTTGGCATTACACTTATGATAAGTTCCTGGGCTGGAAACAATTTCTTAAGCTGGCCGCTACACTCCACGAAGCAGCAACTTATTTCAGCTGCTGGACAACGACATGGCAACATAAACTGCAAATGCAGCAGATAATGCCCAGATAATGAGGAAATTGTGTCCACTATCTGGCCTAATCTTGAGCCCGTCTGTCTAACCACCTCCCTGCCCCTGCCTCCCCTGCACCTGGCGAAGCTCCCGGATCTCTCGCTCCATCGCACGAATCTCCTCTTTCTTGTCCCACACAACATCACGCAGATCCTGAACAAGCTCTCTGTGAAAAGCTGTCAGTGGCTTTTCGATCCACACAAACTTGTCACAGCCAGTCCCCCTCCCTTCCTGCGTAGTAGATCGAAGGAAACAAAAAAAATTACATTACGCTTTCCGGATCCAGGTTACCATTGTACCTACAGTGGGAACTTACCGCTCGGATGCTGCAGTTGCTGAATTTTCCTACAGTATTTTCGTCGGTCCACGAAATCCATCTCGGCATCTTCTCACCACACAAACACAGCATATCGGGGTAGTAATCGTAGGGCGCCCTCCGATACCTGATGCGGGCACCCGCCTGACGGCGTTGAGCCGACCCTGATTTCGCCCGAGACGAACTACACGAGCTGCGAGCCATGAGCGAGGGGAGCGAGGGCAGAGGAAAGAGGAGCCTTTGGATGTCAGGGTCGTGGTGAAGCGTGATTTATCCCTACTTAATACCTCGGGCAGAATCCTACCATCCACATTCGGCTGACAGGTGGGGGACCTAGCGTGTGGACTTGTCAGAAAAAACTCACGCTTTCGTGGTTCAAAAGCCCTGTCGCGCGCATTGGACGAAATTTTTTGGTACCTTGCCCGCGTACATATCACTGGGAGGTCTTGCTCAGGAACCAGACACGCCTGGCCCACAATCTTACTCCCTCCTAGGAACTTGTCATGGCTCACGCCGGTAGATCCATCTGCTCCACCGCTTCCGGTAGGCTCGCCGCGGCGGATCCACCCCAAGATCCTACTGTCGCAGTATAAAATGGCCATGGTTTCTTGAGAGGAGTGACGACGCTACGTATGCGAGCTCGGCCCCTCCTACCTGTAGAAGGACTGATACGGCGTCGAGCTCGAGCAGGAGCCGCTAGGCGCGACGGTGCTCGGTCCACGCCAACCCCGTCACCTTCGTCATTGTCGATTCCGATGTGGAGGGCAACGGGGACGAAGCTATGCAGAACGCCATTGTTGCCTCCTTGGCGAAGGGCAAGCCATAGGTGGGAGTGGATGTCACCGGGAAGGGCACATCGGTGTCACCAATCGAGGTGGACTCCGACGATAGCTGTGTGATGTGGGTTTAGATGTTGTTTAGGATGGTTGCAATTTCGGTTGTGTTTAATGCGAGTACAATTATTATAATGTGTTTGTCGAGCTATATTAAGAAATATGTGCAATAGCAGCCGGTGAGTGCTTCCACTTTAGAAATTGTGTCTGTGCCATTTGCATGTTGCATTATCAACGTAGATTACTTGTAAACAATCCAACAAAAATCATCAGATTACAACCATCGGACGGGAGTGGCAGGATGGAAGAGAAGTTGGGATAGTGGCTTCGAGGGGAAGGACATTGACAGGTGGGCCCTCGGTACACGTCACACTGACATGCGGGAGCGGGAGCACACGGTATTTCTGGTCTGTCCAGAGCAAGCGGACTTTGCAACGTGACAACAGCAAGCTGATTGGACCAATATAATAACTCGTCGAAGTATTAAGGATTACTGAAAACTACAACTGGGTACATTCGCACAACACGTATGCTCTAAGCACGTGAGAAGCATCGCTTAAGTCTAACAGTAACGACAGCACAAGTACTACATTTGTCTGTCGGTCTTCTCGATACAAATATAGAAATGCATCTGCCTGTTCGGTCCAGCATCGACAAGGTACTGAGATGGCACGCATAGGATCGACCTTAGGTCCACATACTCCACCTCCCGCGGCGTCGAGAAGCTCGGCGCTTCGGCTAGCACAAGAATGCTATCCGACGACGGCGGTTGGGTGTTCGCCCACATGCGCACCGTGTATATGGGCCAGGCGCACAAGACCGACCTGACGAATACGGCACCCACGACGGTGGGCCCGGCTCTGGTTCCCGGAACACCGACGGTGATGGTCAGGACGAAAATAGAGCCGCCCCCTAGAAAATTAGCAGGCGGCGTGCCGAGTCAGTGAACGGCACCTGCTCTTGGAGAAGTTGGCCTTGCCCGTACAAGATCCTAATCACTTCGATCAAGTGCACATCTGCAAGGTGGACGACGAGCTCTGCCGGCGGGCCGGTGTAGTTGTAGCCCGGCTCCATGCAGGCGCACGCGCCGTGCGGGCACGCGAGCTCGTGGAGCGGGAGCTCGCGGTAGGGGTAACGGCGAGAGCATCCTGGGTGGGAGCACACGAGCGGGAACGCCGCTGAGAAGTTGTGCGCGAGGATCTCCAGATTCTTGGGCTCCCACATCTGCCACAACTGAAGTTCATCGAGAAATCGGAAAAAAGATCAGCAGATAGATTGGCGAATAGCAGGAATGTGTAGGATAAGTTCAAAAGCTTGTAAAATGATTTCTTACCATGAAGGTAGCGACCAGAGAATTGGCGGATGTCGTCGGCTTGCGGGGAAGTGAAGTGGGGAAAGTGGCTTCGAGGGGAAGGAAGAGAAGTACAGGGAGGAAGAGAAGTAACGGGGACGTGACACTGGGATATGGCCCACTAAACTCATGAGTCGTAACACTCGCAACAAGCCAGTTTGTCTAGAGCAAGCATGGCCAATCAAGCCGCAGAACAGGCTACTCGAGGATCTCTCTCGCGAAGACCATCCCAATCGTCCAAGCGCCCCAATCGAACGGTATGTAACAATCGTCAAGCTGAACAAATGTGTTATGGCGTGCCTTCTAGAAGACTCGGTCTAATGGTGGATCCATTGGGGGGCAGTGCTAGTTTTAGTATAAGAACAAGCATGAAATGACTCAAATGGATCCATGTGTGGTTTTAGTATAAGAACACACGTGCAATGACTCTAGTGGTTGATCCATGTGTGGTTTGTGAAAAGAACACACATGCAATGACTCTGGTTGATCCATATGTGGTTTGTGGAAAGAACACACATGCAATTACCACTGGTGGATCCATGTGTGGTTTGTGGAAAAGAACACACATGCAATGACTGTAATGGATCCATAAGTGGTTTATGGAAAAGAACCCACATGCAATGACCACTTGTTGATCCATATGTGGTTTGTAGAAAGAACACACATGCAATGACTCTAGTGTTGGTTTTAGTATAAGAACACACATGCAATGACTCTAGTGGTTGATCCATGTGTGGTTTGTGGAAAGAACACACATGCAATGATAGTGGTGGATCCATGTGTGGTTTGTGGATAGAACACACATGCAATGACTCTAGTGCTAGTTTTAGTATAAGAACACACATGCAATGACTCTAGTGGGTCCACATGTGGTTTATGAAAAGAACACACATGCAATGACCACTTGTTGATCCATAAGTTGTTTGTGGAAAAGAACACACATGCAATGAGTCTAGTGGATCCATGTGTGGTTTGTGGAAAAGAACACACATGCAGTGACTCTAGTGCTGGTTTGTGGTTTTAGTATAAGAACAAACATGCAATGACTCTAGTGGTTGATCCATGTGTGGTTTGTGGAAATAACACAGATGCAATGACTGTAATGGATCCATAAGTGTTTTATGGAAAAGAACCCACATGCAATGACCACTGGTTGATCCGTTTGTTGCTTTTAGTATAAGAACACACATGCAACAACTCTAGTGGTTGATCCATTTGTTGGTTTTAGTATAAGAACACACATGCAATAAATCTAGTGGTTGATCCATGTGTGGTTTGTGGAAAGAGCACGCATGCAATGACAGTGGTGTATCCATGTGTGGTTTGTGGATAGAACACACATGCAATGACCACTAGTGGATCCATGTGTGGTTTGTGGAAAGAACACACATGCAATGACTCTAGTTTTGGTTTTAGTATAAGAACACACATGCAATGACTCTAGTGGTGGATCCATCTGTGGTTTGTGGAAAAGAACACACACGTGGATCGGCTCTATTACATAAGCGGATTCCTAAATTTGACCCCATATCGTGGGATAAGATAAGTAAGCATTTTTTTATATCCAGACTCTAGTGGTCGATCCATGTGTGGTTTGTGGAATAACACACATGCAATGGCTCTAGTGGTTGATCCATGTGTGGTTTGTGGAAATAACACACATGCAATGACTGTAATGGATCCATAAGTGGTTTATGGAAAAGAACCCACATGCAATGACCAGGGGTTGGTCCGTGTGTGGTTTGTGGAAAGAACACACATGCAATGACTCTAGTGGTTGATCCATGTGTGGTTTGTGGAAAGAACACACAGAAATGACAGTGGTGGATCCATGTGTGGTTTATGGATAGAACACACATGCAATGACTCTAGTGGTAGTTTTAGTATAAGAACACACATGCAATGACTCTAGTGTTGGTTTGTGGAAAGAACACACATGCAATGACTCTAGTGGTTGATCCATAAGTGGTTTGTGGAAAAGAATACACACATGCAGTGACTCTAGTGGTTGATCCATATGTGGTTTGTGGAAACAACACATGTCCAATGACTCTAGGGGTTGATCCATGTGTGGTTTGTGGAAACAACACACATGCAATGACTGTAATGGATCCATAAGTGGTTTATGGATAAGAACTCACATGCAATGACCACTGGTTGATCCATTTGTTGGTTTTAGTATAAGAATACACATGCAATGACCACTGGTTGATCCATGTGTGGTTTGTGGAAAGAACACACATGCAATGACTCTAGTATTGGTTTTAGTATAAGAACACACATGCAATGACTCTAGTAGTGGATCCATGTGTGGTTTGTGGAAAAGAACACACACATGCAATGACTCTAGTGGTCGATCCATGTGTGGTTTGTGGAAATAACACACATGCAATGACTCTAGTGGTTGATCCATGTGTGGTTTGTGGAAATAACACACATGCAATGACTGTAATGGATCCATAAGTGGTTTATGGAAAAGAACCCACATGCAATGACCACTGGTTGGTTTTAGTATAAGAACACACATGCAATGACTCTAGTGGTTGATCCATGTGTGGTTTGTGGAAAGAACACACATGCAATGCCAGTGGTGGATCCATGTGTGGTTTGTGGATAGAACACACATGCAATGACCACTGGTGGATCCATGTGTGGTTTGTGGAAAAGAAGACACATGCAATGACCACTGGTTGATCCATGTGTGTTTTGTGGAAAGAACACACATGCAATGACTCTAGTGTTGGTTTAGTATAAGAACACACATGCAATGACTCTAGTGGTGGATCCATGTGCGGTTTGTGGAAAAGAACACACACATGCAATGACTCTAGTGGTCGATCCATGTGTGGTTTGTGGAAATAACAAACATGCAATGACTCTAGTGGTCGATCCATGTGTGGTTTGTGGAAATAACACACATGCAATGACTGTAATGGATCCATAAGTGGTTTATGGAAAAGAACCCACATGCAATGACCACTGGTTGATCCATATGTTGATTTTAGTATAAGAACACACATGCAATAACTCTAGTGGTTGATCCATGTGTGGTTTGTGGAAAGAACACAGATGCAATGAAAGTGCTGGATCCATGTGTGGTTTGTGGATAGAACACACATGCAATGACCACTGGTGGATCCATGTGTGGTTTGTGGAAAAGAACACACATGCAATGACCACTGGTTGATCCATGTGTGGTTTGTGGAAAGAACACACATGCAATGACTCTAGTTTTGGTTTTAGTATAAGAACACACAAGCAATGACTCTAGTGGTGGATCCATGTGTGGTTTGTGGAAAGGAACACACACATGCAATGACTCTAGTGGTCGATCCATGTGTGGTTTGTGGAAATAACACACATGCAATGACTCTAGTGGTTGATCCATGTGTGGTTTGTGGAAATAACACAGATGCAATGACTGTAATGGATCCATAAGTGGTTTATGGAAAAGAACCCACATGCAATGACCAGTGGTTGATCCATGTGTGGTTTGTGGAATGAACACACATGCAATGACTCTAGTGGTTGATCCATGTGTGGTTTGTGGAAAGAACACACAGGAAATGACAGTGGTGGATCCATGTGTGGTTTATGGATAGAACACACATGCAATGACTCTAGTGCTAGTTTTAGTATAAGAACACACATGCAATGACTCTAGTGTTGGTTCGTGAAAGAACACACATGCAATGACTCTAGTGGTTGATCCATAAGTGGTTGTGGAAAGAACACACACATGCAGTGACTCTAGTGGTTGATCCATATG